>CAJVGC010000591.1:24577413-24691591 GCA_910822075.1 Senecio squalidus | reverse complement strand
ACCATTCTTTTGTTGTATTTCCTTCGAAATCAATGTATTCAAGTTATATAAATGAAATATTGGTTTTAATCTACTTATTCTATTGTATGACTTGTGTTTGGTATGATTGCATATTTATTACTGCTTATATGTCGTGTATGTGTGGTTGATGCTATGTTTGTTTTTTATTATTTGTTTTGAAAAATTATGCCGCCAAAGAGAAACAAAAGGACCACCAGGAACTCACAAAACCCGAACCCTGATGACACGGAAACTATCATAGCTCAACGAGTAGCAGACGCAATTGCTGCTTATGTAGCTAACCACGCAAGCACCAATGGTGGGGCGAGAACCAGCAATACAGCTGGAGGAGACGAGAACGCCCACCGTGGATGTTCTTACAAGGAATTCATGAACTTCAAACCTCAGTACTTCAATGGTACAGAGGGAGCTGTCGGACTTCTCCGATGGTTTGAGAAGCTAGAATCCGTATTCCGCATTTGTAACTGCAATGAAGCCAATAAGGTCAAGTATGCTACTTGCACCCTCCAAAACAATTCTCTAACATGGTGGAATGCCTACGCTCAAACTGTATGGATCGATGCGGCATATTTATTGCCATGGGAGAATGATGAAGGAGGAATACTGCCCCAGAAATGAGATCCAAAAATTGGAATCCGAATTTTGGAATTTGTCAGTGAAGGGAGATGACATAACTGGTTATACCACCCGTTTCCAGGAGCTATCCCTACTGTGCCCAGGAATGGTAACCCCGGAATACAAAAAAGTTGAAAGGTACATCTGGGGATTACCACCCCAAATTCAGGGAAATGTTACCTCCTCCGAGCCGGCAAACAGCCAGGGAGCCATCCGCATGGCGCATAGCTTGATGGAACAGTTTGTCCGTCGAGGTTCATCTGAAAAGAAATCTTCTGATAAGAAACGGAAGTGGGAGGATACTTCCGGGAAAAGCTACAATCAATAACCCACCAAGAAGCCTGAAACAACAAAGGCTTACACGGCTGCCCCTGGTAACTATCAGGGAAACAAACCACTTTCCAACCGATGCAAGCTCCATCATACCGGCCAGTGTACTGTGGTCTGCAAAAACTGTAACAAGACGGTCTGCCCCTGTAGCTAATGTGAAGGTTCCTAACGTCTGCTTTAAATGTGGAGAACCGGGACACTTCAAAAAGGACTGCCCACAACTAGCAAACCAAAACAACAATGGCAGAGCTCAGGGCAGGGCGTTTGTGATTAGAGCCGGAGAAGAACAACCAGGCCCGAACGTCGTGACGGGTAAGTTTCTTCTCAATAATCAATACGCCACTGTTTTATTTGATACTGGTGCTGATAGGAGCTTTGTATCTACAAAATTTAAAACTTTGATCAATAATGCCCCAACTACCTTAGAAGCTAAGTACACAATAGAATTAGCAAACGGGAAATTGGTAACAACAAATAGTATCATTCGAGGTTGTACCTTAACCTTAGCTGACCACCCATTCAATATCGACCTAATACCTATTCAACTCGGAAGTTTCGACATAGTAATAGGAATGGATTGGCTATCTCTAAATCACGCCGAAATCATATGTAACGAGAAGATTGTCGTATTCTCCGCACCGACGGGAAAACTCTCTTGATCAAGGGAGATGGGAGCCGATCAAAGTTAAGCATCATATCCAACTTAAAAACGCTGAAGTACTTACAGAAGGGATGTGACGCCTATTTGGCTTACATGACGGAGACGGAGACGAAGGAGAAACAACTAAACGACATACCAATTGTTCGAGAATTTCCCGAAGTCTTCCCAGAAGACTTACCCGGACTTCCACCTCCAAGACAAGTCCAATTTCACATCGACTTAGTGCCAAGAGCCGCACCAGTGGCTCGAGCACCATATCGACTCGCTCCATCGGAAATGGAAGAACTATCCAACCAACTCCAAGAGTTACTAGATCGAGGATTCATTCGTCCAAGTTCCTCACCTTGGGGAGCACCAGTTCTTTTTGTCAAAAAGAAGGATGGATCCTTCAGGATGTGTATCGACTACAGAGAACTGAACAAGCTAACCGTTAAGAATCGTTATCCACTTCCAAGGATTGACGATCTTTTCGATCAGCTTCAAGGATCAAGTATCTACTCTAAAATTGACCTACGGTCAGGTTATCATCAACTTAGAGTACGAGAAGAAGATGTTCAGAAAACCGCATTTAGAACTCGCTATGGTCACTACGAATTCCAGGTTATGCCTTTCGGTTTGACCAACGCACCGGCATTATTCATTGATCTTATGAATAGGGTGTGTAAACCGTACCTGGATATGTTTGTGATCGTACTCATTGACGACATCTTGATATATTCGAAAAGTAAGAAAGAACATGAAGAGCATTTGAGATTAATCCTCGAATTACTGAAAAAGGAGGAATTGTACGCAAAATTCTCTAAGTGTGAATTTTGGATCGAGACGGTTGAATTCCTTGGCCATGTTATTGACAGTCAAGGCATCCACGTAGACCCAACAAAAATTGAATCCATTAAGGATTGGGATGTCCCTAGAACCGCAACGGAGATACGCCAATTCTTAGGCCTAGCTGGTTATTACCGACGTTTCATCGAAAATTTCTCCAAGATAGCTAAAGCCTTGACGAGGTTGACGCAGAAAACTGAGAAGTTCGTTTGGGGTGAAGAACAAGAGTCAACATTCCAACTATTGAAGCAGAAGCTTTGTAGTGCACCGATTCTATCATTGCCCGAGGGAACAGAAGATTTTGTGGTATATTGCGACGCATCACACAAAGGATTAGGTTGTGTGTTAATGCAAAGGGAAAAGGTTATCGCCTAAGCCTCACGACAGCTCAAAACTCACGAAGAAAACTACACAACACATGACTTAGAGTTAGGAGTTGTAGTGTTCGCACTCAAGATCTGGAGACACTATTTATACGGCACTAAGTGTACAATGTTCACAGATCACAAGAGTCTGCAACACATTCTTGATCAAAAAGAATTGAACATTAGGCAGCGTCGTTGGATCGAACTACTTAGTGATTACGATTGTGACATCCGTTACCATCCTGGAAAAGCCAACGTAGTGGCAGATGCTCTAAGCCGAAAGGAGCGAGCTAAACCATTACGAGTTCGAGCTTTGGTTATGACGATTCAATCGAATCTACCCACACAAATCCGCGATGCTCAAATCGAAGCCCTTAAAAACGAAAACATAAAGAACGAAAACCTGCGAGGTATGGACAAATCATTCAAAACCAAAAGCAATGGAACCAAATGTTTTGAGGACAGAAGTTGGTTACCCCGCTTTGGAGGATTAAGAGAGTTAATCATGAAAGAATCACACAACTCCAAGTACTCCATACATCCCGGATCGGACAAAATGTACCAAGACCTCAAGATGCTGTACTGGTGGCCAAATATGAAATCGGAGATCGCTACTTTTGTGAGCAAATGTTTAACATGCTCAAAAGTAAAGGTTGAATACCAAAAACCTTCTGGATTATTAATACAACCCGAGATACCTCAATGGAAATGGGAAGGAATAGCAATGGACTTCATCACAAAGCTACCCAAAACCCCGCACGGTTACGACACTATCTGGGTAATAGTTGATCGTCTAACAAAGTCCGCGCATTTTCTACCCATCAAAGAGACAGACAAAATGGAAAAATTAACACGGTTATACCTTAAAGAAGTCGTCTCTAGGCATGGGGTTCCTGTTTCGATCATATCTGATAGAGATAGTCGTTTCACATCTAGATTCTGGCAATCATTGCAAAAGGGTCTAGGAACACGTCTGGATACGAGCACTGCATATCACCCACAAACCGACGACCAAAGTGAAAGAACGATCCAAACGTTGGAGGATATGTTAAGAGCATGTGTGATCGATTTTGGAAAGCGATGGGATTTACACTTGCCCTTAGCAGAATTCTCCTACAACAACAGTTATCACACTAGCATCAAGGCTGCACCATTTGAGGCACTTTACGGACGAAAGTGCCGATCACCCGTATTTTGGATCGAAGTTGGGGATAGCCAACTTATTGGTCCAGATATTCTTCACGAGACCACAGAAAAGATCGTGAAAATTCAGGAGAGACTCCGAACGGCGCGCAACCGACAGAAGAGTTACGCAGACCGAAGGCGTAAGCCACTAGAATTCCAAGTTGGAGACAAGGTGATGCTCAAAGTCTCACCATGGAAAGGCACCATTCGCTTCGGAAAACTAAACCCTCGATACATCGGACCCTTCAAAATTCTGGAAAGAATTGGACCGGTAGCTTACCGACTCGACTTACCACAAGTACTAGACGGAGTACATAACACGTTCCACGTCAGTAATCTGAAGAAGTGCTTGTCGGATGAAACTCTAATAATCCCACAAGAGGAACTTCAGATTGACACCAAACTAAACTTTATCGAACAACCCGTCGAAATCATGGATCGTGAGATCAAACAACGTCGACAGAGTCGAGTACCCATCGTACAGGTTCGATGGAATTCCCGTCGAGGACCTGAATTCACTTGGGAACGAGAGGACCAGATGAAACTCAAGTACCCTCATCTCTTCTCAAACACCCAACCTCCAGAACAAACCAACTAAATTTCGGGACGAAATTTCCATAACAATGGGAGACTGTGACAACCCACAAAAATCCAGGTTCACACCGACTAAATTCTTTTAACACTATTACTCAACTTGTATATGTTTTCAATTATGTACGACCGGTAAGTCACACTATGCATAAAGAATGCTTAATAACTATGTCTAAACATATACGGATACCGGAATTAGGTATACGGGATTCGCTTTACGTAAACGTATATATTTTTGCAACTATAATCTAGTCCAACATGAAAGGCATAAAACTCTAACTTTGCATTCACCACCTTTGCATGAATTGTTGCATGCATGTATTATGACTTTTTCAACTTGCATAAACCACCCACTAGACATCAAAAACAAGCATGTAAACCCTAGACTATAGAAAATTATCATTTTCTCCCCCTCCCCATTCCCTCCTAGGATTCTCCTTGAATTCTAACCAACTTGGTTACTTGGTTACTTGTTTGACTAAGATTGGAAACTTACATACACCAACACCTCCCATACCAATCACTTACACACTTACACCACCATACCAATCAATGACCTCAAACTAGGGTTAAAACAATCACTAACTAAGGTTGAAACCTAACCCAACTCACCCTCTATAAATAGAATGCCTTAGCATTCATTTATCCTTGATCAAAACTCACAAATCACCTCCCCACTCTCTCTCTAAAATTGGCAAAAGGAAAGAAGAAGAAAGAAATCACCAACACACATCAAAACCCTAGTTCTAAGCTTTGATCATAAAGAAGAAGCATCAAGTCTTGAATTCATATACATTTAGGTATGTTCTATAAAGCCTTCTCATGCATCATATTTACATACTTACATTTCATAAAATCTAAGTCTTTTATACAAAAACATGGGTTAAATAAAGAGAAGTTAAGTTATTTTGTTAACTAGAAATTTGCACCGACTTGTAGACACTTTTTAACCATCTTAACCAAATGTTTTGGATAAACCATTTTAAACAAAAGATACTTCTATGTTTTCTGAAGATTTAGACATAAAAGTCATAATTTTTGGATATGTTTAAGTATTTTAAAAGTATTTTACGCAACAACATACGTTTCAGCTACATAAACTGTCTACACGGACTATTTTTTGGGAAATCTGGGAAAACGAACATTAAAACATAATAGGAGACCTTATATATCTTAAAGTTAACACAAAAACTAACGTTTCGATATAAGATTCGTTAAAAACGGATAAATATCGAGCAAGATATACCATTTTGAAGTTTGACCAAATTCCTTGACCCCCAAACTGCATACCAGCGGACCTTTTATTAAATCAGGGAAAAATGGTTTTGAATTGGTCCATGAGACCTGTGGCATTTGAAATATAAATCAAATGCCTACATTTCCATAAAAAGAACACTAAAAACGGATAAACGACCAAGGAGTTATGATATTTTCAAGTTAACATGTACTTTGAGAAAACCGTAAAACCTACTGTTAGTATTTCTGTTATAAATATCAGTAGACTTTCAATCTGGTTTCAAGGCCTAAACCATTTGAAAGGTATTTCAAACGCGGTCGTTTCTATATAAGATTCATTAAAATCGGATAAGAAACGTGTGAGATATGTTACTTTAAAGTTGGGTAAAACTTAAAGACACTTGCTGAGTTTTTATAAACTTTTATAAAAACTAACTTTTAAAACCAACTCGATAATAATAGCGATAACACAATACTAGGGAGCTTTGTATGCAATGATTCCATCTCGATATTTCGTAGTGCCGAGCTTGCTGGATTTACGATTTAAAGTGTCCTAGCTCCGCATGCGATTATAGAATGGTCTTGTATATAATGGCCCGAACGGTGTTAGTTTATTATTATCAAACCCGATGCCTAACCCTACCTTATTCATACATATACATACATTTTTTTTGTGCATTGGACTAGAATATAAAAACCTTAATTCCAAAACTTAATAGGTCAAGGTTAACCTACCTGATTCTCGGATTTGAGACTCCTACGTGTTGGCTTACACACACTACCTCATTACTTTTAGCTAGCTTGCTAAGGTGAGTTCATAGCCCCGCTTTTTACTTGTTTTTATAACATACTTGGGGTGAGATACGTGCTCTTTTACTTATGGACACAAGTACTTAAAACCTTTACTAGTTGCCTAAGTTACCACTAAGCCAAAGGAAATTCCCCTATTATGAATCGTTAGTTAAGGACTTAAGCGCGATTGTATTGGATAGATCTATTAGGGTTTGACAACCCTCACCCAACGGCTAGACGATGTAACCCACGTCTACCACACCTAACTCGTGGACTCGAGTAGGGTGCTTTACTTTTGAAACTATATATGTTATTTGGCTATAACATAGGAACACTTATGGGGTAAGGAACTTTGTTACGCTTCGATGTCATGAGCTTAGGTGCAACTGTAAGACTTTACTTAAACGGAAATCTTGTGGTCCACTTTATTACTAAACTAAACCTATGAATTCACCAACTTTATGTTGACTTTAGCATGTATGTCTCAGGTGCTTAGTCGAAAGGGCTTTCGACGGAGGGATTTTGGGATATGACAGAGTCGCATATTTCAAACTCACGCTTTTGGGAGATTTCCCTTGCATTACCTATTTTCTTTTAAGTTATGTAATGTAAATCTTTGTTTTGTGAACTCTGGTAACACTTTTCCTTAATCATGTAAAACTCTGATTTTCAATATCAATGAATGTATGTTTTTCTTTAAAACGACTCATATAGAGGTCGTTCGCCTATATATCATTGTTATCTGGGACCCATGAAGTCAACACCTCGAGTCTCGGGAACACGAGATTTGGGGGTGTGACACTCTATGACAGCGAACTCGGTTCAATATCAAGGAACTAAACACATTGAGATAGATATTCATTTTGTTTGTGATAAAGTGGCTCTTGGACAGGTTCGGGCGTTACATGTTCTTTCTCCTTTTCAGTATGCTGATATCTTTACGAATGGACTTCCCACTACATTATTTCTAGATTTTAAGTCCAGTTTGAACGTTGAGTCTTCTCCTACTGCTCCAACTGCGGGGGGATGTTAGTATATATTGTATTATGTAGTTATTACCGTTAGCCCGATTATTGTATAGTTGAGTTAGGCCCATCTTTGTAACTACTTATATTTACATGTGTTAATGTAATTATTCATTAAGCCTTAATATCTTACAACAAGCATAAAGGGTTATGGGATTCTTAGACTTTTACCGACTCTCCTCCTGTTTTTGCCGTTTATTAAGTAAGTATCAAAGGTTACGAGTCTTTATTCGACTTTATTAAGAGTTGCAATTTTTATTCTCACTTTTTCTTATTACTCTCTTATTTTTTCCCTCATAGATATATATTTATTATACAATCCTATTGGTGACAAATTCCACGCACACCGAAAGTTCTCGACTTATCATAGAAATTAACAAAGATAGCCATGTTACTCGTTATACATAAAACTTTTTAGATGATATTAGCGGTACCTACTAATAATTCGAACAAAAACTTATGACACTGATTTTTGGAGAACTCTTAAATCTGGCGATGTACTATCATTTCCTAAACTTTTTACAAACTTTCTCCCTATTTTTTTTTTTTATGTTTTTATGATTTTTTATATTTTTTTGATTTTTCTTACTGTACAAATCCTAAAAACTTAAAAAGAAAAGAAAAGAAAAAAAAAGTACTGAAGTCACGATCGAAGATTTAGATTTTATCATGTTGTACTCTTTAAACTCTATTAAGAACAAATTTCTTTCAACTCAATTGAGATTCAAAAACTTTAAACTCTTTTTCAAAAGATTTTTGTATTTAAGCAAAACAAGTTTTGTTCGAGTTCGCAACTTTTATGTGTTGCGAAGTCTAAACACTTTAAACTTACCAAATCAGGTAAGAAGACTTATTTTCTCGGTTGAGAAGGAATTCTTTAAACTCACACGAGAATGATTTCTTTAAACTCACAAAAAACGTCTTTGTGAGATAAAAGTGAGCAAATGAAAATATTTGAGTATTTTACATCTCCCCTCAACTGTTGCGCTATCGAAACACTTACGCCTTCCTCGGACCTCGATTTGGATTCAAGCACTTGAAAGTGCGGAATCTATTTCAAGTGACTAAAACTAGGTGAAACACACAATATAACCGAATGATTGATATTATTAAGCTTAGGTAATGGAGTACAATACGTATAATATCAAATACGTTTGATTACAAAGACTTTGAACCGTTTACGAGGCTGTTACGCAAGACTTTCTCTCTCTAGCGCAACAAAGATTTCTCGCTCTAGAAACAGATGCATTTATGACTGATGGGTGGGGTATTTATAGTCCTCACCTAACCCTAACGCTGCTATGCAACCGTAACACCCGGAATGGGTGTTACACCAGCGCAACACCTTGTTGCGCAGTGCAACAGTGGTGTTGCGTCACCTTGGTGTTGCACTGCGCAACAACGTATAAACGCGACAGAAAGCTTTACAACTCGATCTACGTACATGCTAATCTTCACGACACATTCCTATGCTAAATACAAACTACAAACAATAACGATTATGCTCCAACACCTTCGTTCTCCATCCACAACGAGGCCTAAACCTCGTTATTACTCCGCCTCACGTCGTTGTAGAGCCTCGTTGTGGGTTTCGTCTTGCTTCTAACGAGCCCTTGTTGTATAATTTTTTTTCAATTAAGCAACGACAGAATAGTTAATAAAAATAAAATAAAAAAACAATGTTGACAACCAACCCAACAACTATGTTATCACTCCACCAAATTTTCACAAGCATGGTTGTCATATGTTTTCGCTGACGTGTCACTCACAACCATAGTTATCACTCCACGTGGTCTAAGTAGTTTTTGTTAGTGATTTTAGTGTAATATGGTGTTAACGGTGTAAAATACGCACCTCAACGAATGGTAAATGATATAACATAACTTGTTTCAGCGAATGGTCAAAGATATAACTGTTCACCAAAGGATATGACAAACAGTGTACACATTCACTAAATGGTGTGATATTACCGAAAGTAACATATATATTGGTACTTCTGATTAACGGTACCTCGGTATAAAAAACCCTTAGACGTGTCATTGTATGTGACAATCATAAAGATACCCTTTGAACATTAAAACACTTTGTGCCGTTAACTGACACTTTGGGTATGAATGTAAACATAAAGTATTTCGATTGATTCCGGTTTTGATTTCAAATAAAGATAACCACCATTTTGGCCCACTTTAGCATATGATTGTGAACATAAAGTCTATGTCCCAAATAACATACTTTCATTTTTTGTATTTAAAACAGTGATGATGATAATATATGTAGGCAAAATGATTTTTTTTTGTGATTGCACGTAACTTGCTTGATAAAATGCCTGAAAATGATGTTAAATCGTGGGACATGTTTTTGAGTGCTTATGTTGATATGGGTAGGATGGCATTAGTACGTGAGTTGTTAGTTGAAATATCGAGTGGTTTAAACCAAGGTGAATGGATCTAGATTAATAAAAACTAAATTAAAGATGGTGATGAAGATGATGATGATGAGGGGTGTGTTAGAAGCTTGTGGAACCATCACCACCACCATCACCCATAACAAGGTTCTATTTTACCATCACTAATTTTGTTTAATGATCATTTTTTAAAATTTTGATTAAATAAGATTATGGAGAATGCTAAATCTTAAATTTTGATTAAATAAGATTATGGAGAATGCTAAATCTATCCCTTGGGCTATGAATAAAAACGGTCGAGCAATTAATGTACAAGTGTATCACACATAGCCCCCTGCATTTTGGAAGGTTTTTTAAGACGATTTTTTGACGGTTTCTCCATGTTGATTATTGTATAATATTTTTAAGCTTGAAAGTTATTCTTTAACCATTGTTTAAGGGCTAAGATTAACATATTCCTAAGATTATTTATGATTAAATAATTTTCGACACTAAAAAAAATCCTAACTAAAGACCATTTTCTGTAGATGGTTATTGACAAAATACAGTAGATATGTGAATTATGTGCTAAACCTTATTTTTAAATCAGATTTACGTCACCTAACTTGAGTATCCTCGTAACCGTTTAAAAGCTTTTTTCCCTAACCACTCTAAGATGCATGTCTAGAAATGTTCGATCTGAAACCTCTATGATGACATTATGAAATTATCATTACGCTATATTGGTGATTGTTATGTGTCTACCATACATTTTATTCTACGCATTTTCTAAAAAATGGATAAGATTTGTCAATTTCTTCGCACATATCAATGTATAAAAATTGTATACATCAATAAGTGCGAACAAATTCAAAAGTTTCGCAGTAAAAAGTGTGGATAAAAAATGTTCACACTAAAAATTGAATAAAATTCTTATTTTGTACTCACTTTTAAATATAGAATCAATTTTACGCACATGATTTCTTCGCACTTCTCCTTAATGGGAAAGATAAGAGAGTGCAAAAAAATTACGTGGATAGAACTGATTCACACAAAATAAGAGTTTTACACACTTTTTGGTATAAACATTATTTTTCCATATTATTTAGTGTGAAACTTTTAATTTTTTTTTTGCATTTATTGATGAATAAAATTTGTACATGTTTATAAGTGTAAAAAAAATTAACAAATCGTACTTACTTTTACAAAAATACGTAGAATAATATGCAAACAAATATTCATTTTTATTTGTAGTGAACCCATAGAATTTACTATCAAAAGAATGATTCCGTCAAATTGATACAAAGTCTTTTTAAATATTTTATTTGTTTTACACGAGTGTTAATTCCAACACTGATTAAATTTTGATTACAACAAATGGTGGGGGTTTTAATCGGTGATTGAACATGCCTCATGTGGGTGTAAGTGATGCATATTATTGCGACACCGGAATATCACAATTACAATTGGGTAGAAGGTTCAGATCAGAAAGAGATGATCCGAAGAAGACCTTCAGCCTAGTTCTTATCTTCAATCTTGAACTATCTGCACAAGTGGGCAAACACACGAGTAAACGGAGCGGGGATGATCCCCTGGTTTACCTCGGGCGTAAGAGTAAGATTTCGAAGAGTAAGAGTAAATAAGTAAAGTAAGAGTGTAGAGTGTTTATGAACGTTACCCTTGAAGTGAAATGTGAGTCTGGTATTTATAGACCTTGAGTTTCGGATAATACCATGCTCTAAGTACAATACCTTGTTTATCCTGGAGATATTCCGAGGTATTGTACTTTCTGTCGAGAAGTCATCCTTCGGCCTCCTGGTCCTTTGGATGTTCTTCGGATAATAGATGTTGTTTAGAATCCTTTTATCAAAGATTGTGCCCAGCTAATAGATCTTTCGGCGTACCATTGGTTTGGCCGATAGACTTCTATCGGCTTCCGATGGTACGTCATCAGCCCCCCTAGTCCAGTATTACGTAGTTAAGACTATGTAATGCTTGACTAGAAGAAAAATAAAATGTTTTGGTTCTTTCAGTTGTTCTTTCGGTTGACAGGGGTCTGTCTCTTGAGTTAGTTCGGAAATTAGTAACTATCTGCCTATATTAGGCGGGATAATTGAGTTTTAGCTTCGGCGGGAAGTTTTTCAAACTGCGGCAATTAATGCTTGCGCCACCTGTCGCTATGCCATTGGCCGAGAGAGGCGGTAGGATTAGACGCGCGTCCCATCGTCTAACATACACTTGCCTATAAATAGCTCGTTTTACCCCATTTGTAACTTTTTTCTCACCGTTTTCTACTTTACACCTTTAACTGTGTGTCTTTTCTTCCTTCCAACTTCTTTCGTTTTTTCCTTTTATTTCTGATTTTCGTCATGTCGAAGCAAAATAAAGAAAACCTTCGGAGGTGTTTTACTACTTTGACTCAAGAAGATCTTGACGTCTTACTGGAAAGGTATGCCATCGGCGAAGGATACGGCGCCGTTCTTCCAGGGCCGGACGACACTATATTAGACGCTCCCCCCGGGAAGATAGGCGTCTACGCTGAATGGTTTGAATTTTCAAACCTCCGACTTCCATTCTCTAGGCTTTTCCTAGAGTTTTGTGAATACTATAAGCTCATGCCCACACAACTGAACCCCCTTGGGGCTTTGAGACTTGCCTGCTTCGAAGTTCAAAGTTGGGCTCTTGGTTATGAGCCTTCGCTCAATCTCTTTCGGACATTTTACAAGTTGGGGAAAGCCGACGACTGGTTTACTATTGATAAAAGAAGAAAACCTAGTCCCGCTTGTTCTTCCGAAGCTCCTTCTGGCCACAAGAACTGGAAGACCAAGTTTTTTTATGTGAATATCGGCGTGGCTCCTATCCGAATGAGATGGAAGCACAAAGATGAGTCTGTTGCGGATGACCAAGTTAAGCAGGGGGTTGTTCCGGCTGACGCTGTCTTGGCCCTCACCTCTCATAAAATAGAGTGCCGGACTCTGCCGGAGCATGTGTTGGTGATGGCGGGTGTAAGTCGGCATTGGACGTCCAATGCCAGCAAGCCTTGTTTACAGTTGAATGGCCGAGGTATGTCGGGGGTTTTTGTTCTTTCTATCGGTAGTTCCCTGCTGATCTTCCTTTTGACTTTTCTTTCTTTTTCTTTTCAGATTTATCGCTGATAGATTTTTTGGAGATGCCTGATTGGGATGGGGTTAAGTATATCTCTCGCAACATAGCCGAAGGTGAAGCAGCCTGGTTAGTCCAGATGAATGCCCGGGTGATACATATGTCGACGAATGAACTTCCTCTCCCTTATACCGATGCTGATGCAGTTTTTCCAGCGGGCTACACGCCGAGAGATCCTTCGGATGAAGACTTTATTCAGCCGGCCCTTGGGACCATTATCGGTGGCGGAAGTCGCCCGGCCAAGAGTGGTAACAATACTATTCCTTTGCTTTTCAATGCTTTGTTTGCAAAGACATCATCTTCTATGGGAAATACAACTGCTAGGAAAAGAAAAGCCACTGACTGGTTTGCTCCTCCGGAATCGTCCGAGGGCCAGAAACTTGATGATGTTGAGGGTGGGGAGTCCGAGGAAGAGGCTGCGCCGACGGTTGAGGTGCAGAAGAAAAAGAAAAAGGTTTCTGTTTCTGCTACGAGTTTGACCATCAAGGAGAAGAGAAAAGACCAACAATCCGAGGTTTCATCGGCGAAGGAGGCCGATACTTCCAGACCTGGAGAGAAAAATAAGGAAGCTGCTACTTCCGTCTTCCGGGGTAAGTTTGTCGTCCTTGAAAGTTCAGAGGAGGGAGGTGCTTCGCTAGATGGTACGGAGTGCTATCCGGATCCCCCCTCTTACGAGACTTCTTCCGAAACAAGGAGAGCTCTTGAACTGATAGTTGATGATGATTTCTCGACAGGTCCTCATACTGATCCTGAAGTGGTTACTTCTAATCCAGAACATGTTGTTGAGGGGGTAAGTGTTGGTGCCGATGATAGGGGTAAGAGACCCTTGGAGGATATTTCTTTGGTTCTTCCGATGAATGAAGGGAATGAGGAGCTTGTGGCTCCTAAGTCGGTTGATGAGCCTCTGCAACAAACTTATACCGGAGTTATGCTGGAGCAGGAAGACATGGGTTATCAGCGTCTGTCACCGGAAGATTTGACTCAGCAGCTTACGACTTTAGTTGTACCTCAACCGGAGCAGAATCAAGATTTGATGGCTGAAACTTCTACACAAGTTTCGGCAGATAAGACAGAAGGTATTTTTCTTTTTTCTGGCATCGTTCAACCTTCTCCGGTTTCAGAGTTGGCTGGGTCTTCCGCCCGGACTCGAATCTGGGTGAAAGGTGGGAACTTGATGCTTATATGTGTTTCTTTTACTAACTTCCTTTCAACTGTTTACTGACCTTCGGTTATTTTCTTCCAGGTGATCAGATGGTAGATGAACGCATGGAGGATGTCAGCGTTCATTCGGCAGAGGAGAATTCGGATACTGAATCCGAGGGTTTAGATGCTGAATTGGCCGGGACATCATTTGTTCCGGCGGTGAGTAAGATCAAATGTGGGGATCTCTTTCAAGCGAAGTCTTATGAGATCAATCGGGATCTTGTTGACAATCTGGCTACCCCGGCCGAGACTCTTCGCTTAGGGAAGCTTGGGAACGTCCAGGTGGGACGTGAGTTCGACTTTGCTCTTGCCTCTTTAAACGTAATTGGTCCTGACCTCCGACGCCGAATGGAATCATCGGCTCGGGAAACGGAAGAGCAAAGATTCCGTACCCTAGAACTTGATGGTAAGCTTACTTTGGCGAAGAAAGAACTGGCCGAAGCTCTTGACAGGAAAAAGTATTACCGGGAGAGGAGTCACCGCTTGTCAAAGGAGGTAGACACAATGAAAGCTTCTTCCTCCCATCTTACTAAGGCTGCTGTCCAAGAGTTTAGGCACAAGTTAGGGAGCGAGCATCAGATGGAGATGAACAAGCTGAAAAACATAATGGATGCCCAACATCAGACTGCTATAGCCGGCTTGAAGGCAGAACATGAAATTGCCATGGCCGAGGCTCGGGCCCAGTGTGATATTAATGGTGATGTGCTCCGGTCCTTGGAGGAACGGTTGAGGAAACAAGATGCTGAGTTAGCTGCACTTCGCTCGGACAGAAGTTGGTTGGTAACAACGGGTCCGAAGCATGTCGTTCAGAAGCTACACTCGAGTCATGAGTACTCCCGTCCCCAAGAGAACATTCGGTCACTAAATTACAGACTTGGGTGTCACGATGGTTTGATTGCCGGTATGAGTCTTGGCCGTCTGAAGCAAAAACCTTCGTCTTCTCCATTCTTTAATACTCATGCTGCTTCAGATTTGGAGAAGGCTTTAGCCGAAGTTTCAGACATCAATTATCCTTATCTGGAAGCTTTGTCAGCCACCGATGGTTCTTCGATAGAAGATTTTCAGGCTGTTGAGCCAGCAGCTGGTCCTCCTTCGGATGAGGAGTGAAGCCTTTATGTTGTATTTTTCTTTTGCTGTGTAGTAATGAAATGTGTCTTCAACCTGTGAAGATATGTTTCCACAAACAAGTTATCGTTAATATAATTTTCCGTTGTTTGTTTAATTTCCGGATTCACCTGCATCTTTTATTTACTTGTTATAATTTTATATGTTGTTAAAATGCTGTGCGTGAATCTCTTTGAACTTTTCGTTCGGAATTAGATCCGAAATTTAATGAGGTTAGGCTCAGCTTATCATTCGGAGTTAGGTCTGATGCTTATTGAGGTTAGGCTCAATTTTTCATTCGGAGTTAGGTCCGATACTTATTGAGGTTAGGCTCAATTTTCATTCGGAGTTAGGTCCGATACTTATTGAGGTTAGGCTCAATTTTCATTCGGCGCTGGGTCCGATGCTTATTGAGGTTAGGCTCAATTTTCATTCGGAGTTAGGTCCGATACTTATTGAGGTTAGGCTCAATTTTCATTCGGAGTTAGGTCCGATACTTATTGAGGTTAGGCTCAATAGTTGCGAAATCTCATCCTTATTTTTTCTTAGACTATCTGAATTAGTTGTATGTTCAGACACTTCGTCAAGTGCCATGAACATTCATTCGAATAGTACTAGTAGTAAAATGAAGGGAAAAACTGGCCTTAAAAGCCTTTCATTAATAATACAAAGAAAGAAGTTACATTTCATACTATCGGTCAATGATGATACTTTCGAAAGTTCATTGCATTCCACGTTCTGGGAATTGGAGTACCAGCCATGTCCTCCAGCTCGTAAGCTCCATTACCCTTATCCTTGACCACCTTGTAAGGGCCTTCCCATTTCGGTCCCATCTTTCCTTCGTTTTCCTGTCTGCTTGCTTCATTCTTTCGGAGGACCAAATCACCCTCCTCTAGCACCAACTTCCTAACCTTCTTGTTGTAAGTCCTTTCAATTTTTCCCTTATACTTAGCCTCGCGAACAGCTGCTGCGTTTCTTCGTTCTTCCAACAATACCAGATTGAGTCGGATTTCTTCTTGATTGGTTTGGTCATTTCCGGATGTCACTCGGTGGCTCGGCATTCCTATTTCGGCCGGGATAACAGCTTCGGATCCATAAGTTAGGCTAAAAGGTGTTTCGCCAGTGCTTGTTTTCTGGGTGGTTCGATGCGCCCATAGCACATGGGGTATTTGATCTACCCAATCCGTTCCTTCTCTGCCTAACCTTGCCTTTATTCCGTCTCCGATGCTTCTGTTAATTCTTTCAACCTGGCCGTTGCTTTGTGGATGTGCTACCGAGGTAAAAGTTTGTTTGATTTTCATCTCGCCGCACCATCGTCGCAACGGATTGTCCGAAAACTGCTTTCCGTTATCCGAGATCAGTTCGTTCGGCAATCCGAACCTACACACAATATTCTCCCATACAAACTTCTGTACTTGCTTTCCTGTGATCCGAACAACAGGCTTTGCTTCGACCCACTTCGTGAAGTAGTCTACTGCCACAATCAAGAATTTCATTCCGCCTGTCCCCGTTGGGAATTTGCCAACAATGTCAATACCCCACTTTTGGAAGGGCCACGCCGATAGTATTGACACCAGGTTGTGCTTGGGAAGCCTCGGTATAGGTGCATGAATTTGGCACGAATCACACTTGCGGATTACTTCGATGGCATCAAAATGCACCGTGGGCCAGAAATATCCTAGTCCGGTAATCTTTGAGACCATGCTCCGTGGTCCGGCATGCATGCCACATGCTCCCTCGTGCATCTCTCGGATCACGTAGTTGGCCTGCAATGGTCCTAAACAACGAAGGAGTGGTGAAAATGGATTTTTTCGATAAAGTGTTGTACCTTTCATCACATAGTTGGGTGCCTTCATTCTGATCTTTCGTGCTTCACTCTGATCTTGCGGCAAGCTCCCTTCTTGTAAAAACTTGATGATCGGCGTCATCCAAGTTGTTCCTTCGTCTTCAACGATCATTAATGTTTCTTTCGGGCTAGCTATCGCCCGTTGAGCTTGTGTTTCCACCATCACCTCCATGGTGGTGTGACCGAATGCTATTGACGCCAACTTACTCAGGGTATCAGCAACTTTGTTCTTTGTCCTCGAGACTTGTTTGATTGTACACGACTGAAAAGTGGCCATCAAACTCTTTGCCTTCTCTTTATATTTGCTCATCCGGTCTTCCTTTGCTTCATAAGTTTCATTGATTTGGTTGGCCACTAACTTTGAGTCCACTTTAACCTTCAAGTGTTTTACTCCTTTCTCTTTGGCTTTTTGTAGTCCGGCCAACAGGGCTTCATACTCGGATTCATTATTTGTGTTATCAAAACAAAAACGAATAGAGAATGAAAATTCTTTTCCTTCCGGACTAATGAGTAAAATTCCGGCCCCTGATCCTTCGGAACTAGAGGATCCGTCAGTAAAGAGACGCCAAGCGTTATCTTGATTAGCGCTTCTTTCCTCAGTGTTGGATTCTGCCGACCTTCTTCTCTTTTTGCTCTTTGCTGGTGCTTTTATCTCAATTTCTTCCGGAATGGTTTCTCTAGCAACAATTTCCTCAGGGACTTCGGCTATGAAGTCTGCCAAAACTTGCCCCTTGATGGATGTTCTAGGAACGTACTCTATTTCATAACTTCCCAATTCGATGGCCCACTTTGTGAGTCTTCCGGCCGTTTCCACATTCCTTAAGATTTGTTTTAATGGCTGGTCGGTGATCACTCGGATGCTGTGAGCTTGAAAGTATCTCTTCAATCTTCGGGAGGTATAAACCAACGCTAGCGCTATCTTTTCTATCTGAGTGTATTATTTTCGGGACCTTGTAGCACTTTGCTAACGAAATAGATAGGCATTTGTTCTCCTTTTCTTTCAGCTAAAAGAGCTGAACTAATGACCTCCGTTGTTGCTGATAGATACAGGATCAAGGTTTCCCCTTCCTTCGGTGCAGTGAGAGTCGGAAGCGCCATGACAAACCTCTTTATCTCCTGTAAGGCTTCTTCGGCTTCTGATGTCCATCGAAAATCTCCGTTCTTTACACAATTCTTTAAGGTTCGAAAGATCGGTAGTGATCTTTCGGCAGATTTTGAGAGATATCGCCCCAGGGCTATAACTTTGCCATTTAGGCTCTGAACTTCCTTCATCGTCTTGGGTGTCGATATTCCTTCTAAATCTCGAATTTTCTCCGGGTTTGCTTTGATTCCATCCGGAGTAACTATATGACCCAAGAACTTTCCTTCTTCCATCCCAAAAGAGCATTTCTTCGGATTGAGTTTCATGTTTATTCTCCGGAGATTGGCGAACGTTTCCCGAATATCTTGGATCATTATTTCTTCCGACGCGGATTTTATTACTATGTCATCAACGTACGCTTCTAGGTTCCTTCCGATCTGTTCCGAGAAAGCTTTATCTATCAATCTTTGGTAAGTTGCTCCCGCATTCTTGAGACCGAAAGACATTTTTCGGTAACAAAAGATTCCCATATCGGTGTGAAATGCCGTTTTGTCCTCGTCTTCTTTGGCCATTTGTATTTGATGGTAGCCCTTGTATGCATCCAGAAAACACTTGTATCTGAAGCCAACCAAAGCTTCCACTTTTAAGTCTACTTCCGGCAGTGGATATGCATCTTTCGGACAAGCGTCATTGAGATCCTTGAAATCAACACACATCCTCCATGTATTATCACTTTTTCGAATCATGACAGGATTAGCTACCCAAGTTCGGTACCGGACTTCGCGGAGAATTCCAGCCTCGGTCAATTGTTTAACCTCTTCACACACAGCCCTACTTCGGTCGGGTGCAAGACCCCGTTTCTTCTGTACTATTGGGCTTTTTCCTTTTTGGATGGTTAGCTTATGTTCGGATAGGCCTCTTGGTACCCCAGTCATGTCCGAGGGTTTCCAAGCAAAGACATCTCTGCTCTGTCGGAGAAGCGTGATGAGCTTCTCCTTTCCTTCCTGGGTGAATGTATCTCCAATCATAACAGTTTGCTCCGGATGATCCGGATGAATGATAACCTTTCCCAGCTTGACTTCCTCTTCCTCCTTCTGCAGTATCCTCTCGATTTTTTGGCATTCCAATACTTTGTGAGCTTCTGGACGAATTTCAACGATTCCTCCGGGGGTAGGAAATTTCATGAGGGAGTGAGCCGTTGATACAATAGCTCGGAGCTTTGCTATTCCGGGCCTTCCAATAATGACGTTGTATGGGGAACTGGCCCGAACTATCAGGAAATTGATTTCAACTGTCCGAAACTTATCTTCG
This sequence comes from Senecio squalidus, assembly GCA_910822075.1. Taxonomy (NCBI): domain Eukaryota; kingdom Viridiplantae; phylum Streptophyta; class Magnoliopsida; order Asterales; family Asteraceae; genus Senecio; species Senecio squalidus. The sequence goes on along the minus strand of CAJVGC010000591.1, from coordinate 24,671,855 downwards.
TTTCCAATGGTGAGGGGTAATCGGATTTGCCCTATCGGTTTCACTGCTTCTCCGGAAAACCCGACCAAATACTGGAAGCATCTTTCCATTCTGTGTTGTACTTCGGGATCTAGCTTCAAAAAACATTGTTCAAAAAGTATTTTCGAAGCACTCCCATTATCGATGTATATTCTGTGCACCGTCTGGTTTCCAATATCTCCCACCACGACCATTGGGTCTGTGGTTCCTTTAGAGGCGTCGATCGGAGGAAAGGACATTTCCTGTGTCATCCAGGGCTCCGTTCTTTCGTCACGGAGTCCACTACCTTCTCCCTCACAGTAGACCATCTGTATCTCTTTCCCTTTCCCTTTTCCGGGGTACGGCGGACCTTGCTTCTTTTGGCCACCTTGTTTGATTCCTTCCATCAGATGGTTCAGCTGCCCAGTTCTTACGGCCTCTTCGATCTGCTTCTTTAATTGAAAGCAGTCGTTTGTGTAATGCCCTTTGTCCTGGTGGAATTCGCACCATCGGTCGAGGAACCTTTTGTCTGGAGTTCCTACTAAAGGAGCCGGAGCAGTGAAATGTACTCTCCCTTTTTCGGTGGCGAAGACTTCACTAGGGGTTTTGCTAAGCTCTGTGAAGTTGACGTGTCGCCGAGATTCACCGGAAGATACGAAGGGAGAGGTGCGGACAGGTCCTCGTCCGAACCTTCTTTCATGACTACCGGGGGAAAAACTTTTCCGGTTGGGGGAAGGTCTCCACGGAGGACTTGTGGCAGGGGAGGCCATTTTCGACCCCTTTCGGGATGCCGCGGTGCTAGCTTCGACGTACTGCCTCGAAGCTTCCTTCCCATTGAGAAATCTCTTTACGCGTTCCATCATTTCATCCACTGTCTCGGGTACCCTAGCGTTGAGTTTCGCGATGAGAGCCGGTATCCGAATTCCTTCCATCAATCCCGACACTTTCAACATATCGTCCCCTCCTTTAATCTGCAGAAGCTCCCGCTTCCATCTTTCTACAAAGTCCTGGAGACTCTCATTCTCCCTTTGTTTGATTTTGGCGATATCTGTTGGGCCCCGAGTGTATCTACGTTGTTGCATGAAATAGAGTTCAAACTTCTTCTTCATATCTTTAAAACTATCAATGCCTTCTTCCGGCAACTCGCCGAACCATATTCTCGCCGGTCCAACGAAAGTTTGGGCGAACATCCGGCACCAAATCGGCATAGGCCAGCCCTCGGTATCGGCTGCACCGGAGAAAATGGCCAAATGATCATCAGGGTCACCACTTCCGTCGTAGGTGCGTACGATGCTAGGCATCTTCACTTTCCGAGGCATCTTGAACATAGAGATTCTTCGAGTGAACTTAGAAGCAAAGTCTGACTGATAAGGAAGGTTCAGATCCTCCTCGTCATCACTATCTTCTCGCTCCGATTCACTCGTGTAGCGGATCTTTCGGGCAACCGGAGGAGTCTTTCGGGAATGATCTTTCTTTTTCTTTCGCTCGTGTTCTTCCAGCATGGCCTTGAGCGCATCATAGTTCTGTTCCAGGAACTCCTCAGAGATCCCCGTACCTTTCTCTACATCAGTCTGATCATTCCTTGGAGTTTCGTCTTCAACTATCGGTTCCCTATTACTTCCTGAGGTATTACCGGTAAAAGTCATATACGGTCCTGTAGAAGCCATGTATGTCGCACGGATGGCGCCAAATGTTGCGACACCGGAATATCACAATTACAATTGGGTAGAAGGTTCAGATCCGAAAGAGATGATCCGAAGAAGACCTTCAGCCTAGTTCTTATCTTCAATCTTGAACTATCTGCACAAGTGGGCAAACACACGAGTAAACGGAGCGGGGATGATCCCCTGGTTTACCTCGGGCGTAAGAGTAAGATTTCGAAGAGTAAGAGTAAATAAGTAAAGTAAGAGTGTAGAGTGTTTATGAACGTTACCCTTGAAGTGAAATGGGAGTCTGGTATTTATAGACCTTGAGTTTCGGATAATACCATGCTCTAAGTACAATACCTTGTTTATCCTGGAGATATTCCGAGGTATTGTACTTTCTGTCGAGAAGTCATCCTTCGGCCTCCTGGTCCTTTGGATGTTCTTCGGATAATAGATGTTGTTTAGAATCCTTTTATCAAAGATTGTGCCCAGCTAATAGATCTTTCGGCGTACCATTGGTTTGGCCGATAGACTTCTATCGGCTACCGATGGTACGTCATCACATATGATGATCGACATGATGCAAGTCTCTAGTGTGAGGTTTTTCCATGTTGTGCCGGAGACTTGGGCTGATATTTTCAACCGTGGCTGGTTATTTGAAAACTTTGGTCGTGATAATAACACCAGATCGGGTTGTTTTTAAAGTACGATGGTGCAGTCCAAATAACCGAGTATAAATTATGTGAAGGCTTGGAAGTATTTAAAGAGATTTCCTAAAAGCGGACCACATACACAAGATTATCTTTGGGATGATGTTTATTGACTTCGGAATAACTGAACGTTGTCATTTATTCTACTTTATTTGTTTATTGATTAAGCATTTTCATGTTTTTGGAGTTTATGCAAAATGCAATAGTTTTATGGTTGAATAAAGATTTTGACAAATCTGTTGGATTAAAGATGGAAGGGGTGTTTATTTGGCTTATATAACGGGTTTATGAGCTTATGTAAATTTTAATAAGCTCATAAGCTCAATTTTTTGAGCGTATAAGCTTATCAAGTTTAGCTTATGGTTTATTTAAGCTCATAAGCTCAACTTGATAAGCTAAACCGAAAAAATTTGGCATATGAATTTATCAAAATTTAGATAAGCTCATAAGTCCACTACATAAACCGAAACAAACACACCTGAAAAGGAACTTTTCTTACTACCAAACGAGAACGGATTTGACATGTGAACAAGTGGTGTCTAAGCCTTAGTAGAATGGCTAACACTCAATTTTAAGTATCATATCTTCTGTTTTATTTTTTTTTATTTTTTAAATACGATGATTAAATGGCTTTGTTCAACGTGTTCAATTGATTGTTTTACAGAATATGGGTATATAGATTTTGTTACAATTCAAACTTTATATAATCAAAACAAATTTCTTTTCCTAGAATTTGTTCAGTCAAAAATGATTTGTTCTTAGAACATATATCCCTATAATATTTTTCAAATTTGTTCATGCTACTCTTAAGTATTTATAGATATCAAAAGATGATGTTTTGATTCACCTGGAACCTTTTTTTTTCTTTCTTTTTTATATAAGGGGCCACACTTTGATGTATAAATATATATTTTTGACAAGTTGAGTCGTCTCTTGAAAAAGCAAGAACCTAGTGTATTTTTGACATTGAGAATGAATTTGACTTCATGTCTTAGTTGTGACAATCGGGAATGCTAAATGGATTAGAGATCGAATCCCTCAAGACTCAAGAGTGATGTAATGTCTTGAAAATATTAGAGATGGCGGTTAATGATATATTTGTCAAGTGATCTAGAAACTTGACTTTTTTGGTCTCTAACAAGAGACTTATTGAGTATACTAGAGACATGGGTATGAAACTATATTTGAATCTACTATCTAATAAATGGGAGTTACCGCTGATGTCATAAGACTAATGTGGCGGTTTCTAAGGTTGTCCACGTAGGAAATGTTATTTGATTGGTGATGTCATTAATGTTAATTTAATTGGCTAAAAGAAAAGAAAAAATATTTTAGGAAAATGTATCTGGTTAAAATAAAAGGATTCTTTTTTATTGGCTATGGTTTCTTTAGAAAATCAACCGGCCAAATATTTGAGGCATCCTCTTTTTTTTTAATCAAGTGTGTTAGATTTTATTGGTAAACGAATGGGTGATTTAATCAAGAATTCAAAACAAGTTTCTATCTTCCAACTCTCTTAGACCATAACTAAACATAAAAATCAATAACGATTATACAAATTCTTTTAACATAAGATTTTTATATAATACCGTGTATTACACGGGTATAAGCTAGTTAGTTAGTAATGGGCACTCAATTTTTCATAAGCCCAATTTTTCATCTTTTTTAGCTAATGAGTGTATTTTTCAGTTTGAAGTCATAATAATCACATAAATAAGAAAATAGGCCAAACAAAATGATAACCCGAACCAAATAAACTCGTAAATTCAAAATAAAACAAACACCCTGTTAGGGGTATTTGTTTTGTCTTATACCATCTAACCGTTAAAAAATTCATATGACCGTTAATATGGGCGTTGGAGAGGCTTTTTTGACCGTTTTTTTGCATATTTTTTTTTACCATTTTGCCATTCCAAGTTTGCTATAAGTATGTAGGTCAAGTCCCGTTGTACTTTTGTAACAGTTACGCCAGCGTAACTATCAGTCACGCATCGTAACTATCAGTCACGCAGCGTAACCATCAGTCACGCTTTATTTTATTATTAAATATTCCAAATCGGTTTTTAACCGGTTTTTGGAACCGAACCGGTTTGGACCCGGTATGAAGGTCGTGTGAAGACAGATTCAGCCTACGATTGTAAATATGACACTTCAATCATTTTATCGTCTTTAAAATTTATTGAATTCTTTTATTACCCGTGTCTCCATAAGTGAAATCGATGTTGTACGAGATGATTTTGAAACAAAGAGAAGGTTGTGTGAAGACATATTCAGCCTACGATTGTATGAAAATTTTAATATAAGTGGGTCATTGGCTTGGAGAAAGAAGAAAAATGAATATTAGAGTAAAATATTGATAAAATTGTGATGCTTTATGAAAAACGTAAGATTAGGAGGTCAAATAATAACATATTGATAAAAGTTATCTAAAGATAAAAATATTTTAATAGCAAAAAAGTCAAATTACATAATATTGTTGTGAATGGCAAAATATTGTTGGAAATAAATCACTTCCCTAAAATAATAATTAAATAAATTTAAAATAATTAAAAATTAAATTAAATATTATAATAATAAACCAATCCATGGCGTTCAACGGAGAGAGAAAAGAAAGCTTTTGCTGACTCATCGCTTGCGAATAAAGATGAGACAACGAATTCGCAGCGGTACAAAAGGTGGAATATCGACTTCATCCAAACTCGTTGCTAAAAATATTTTTTTCAATTTGTTTATGAATTGAAAATTAGGTTAGATTTATCATAGAATATTTGTTTTTCAAATATTGCGATGAATCCATCCTCATCATCGTTGTCCTCCCCCTCTTCTTCTTCTTCATATTCCAAGAGGAAAAGGAATTCCGATTATTTTGATGAACCCTATAGTTATAAAAGAGCTAAATATGACTTTTTCATGAACTATTCGTCTAAAGATATTGGCCATAGCTTCATTAGTCATCTTCGCGTAGCCCTCTCACACAGTGATTTTATCATTTCCGATAATTCCACAGTTCAAAATGTGATTTTACCATTTGACCCGTCTAATTTAAAAACTTATCTAAATCAAACCATTCATAGGTAAATGGGTCAAAATTGCTACCTCCGCTTTTTTGTGTGTCCCTTTCTTGCTACTTGTGTCGTCCTTTTTTTTCAAGAGGTGTAGTTTGCAATGAGATATAAAAAGCACAACGAACCCGTGAACTCGTATCAAAGGGACATATATGAGGACTCAAACCAAAGTGTGATCAATTTGAGGACTCGAACCAAAGTGACCAACCAGCAGAGTCAAACAAATGTGACCTATCCGGAGACTCAAACCAAAGTAAGCAATCGGGGGACTCGGATCATAAGGACCAATCCGATAAGATGTGTGTTTTTTTTAAGAAACTTTTTATTACTAACACACAAAGTGTAAAAAACTCATTTTTCATATATTTTTGCAAATGTATTAAAGGTCTCACGACGTTATGCACAAAGTCAATTGATACAAGTTGCAGAATAATTTATTAAATGTCAACTATCATATGATGTATCTCCGAGCTTGTATGTTTAAAATGTAGAGTAAATTACATAGATCGTCCCTAAGGTTTATATCAAATTACGGTTATCGTCCCTAAGTTTAAAATGTTGCATGGATTGTCCCAAAGTTTGGAGTAATTATGGATTTCGTCCCTATTTTAGACGTCCGTCTAATTTACCGTTAGGGTTCCCTCACGTGTTAAACACGTGAGGGTATTTCAGTCTTTTCGCCCTACCTTTTTAATTACCCCTCTTTCTAAACTCTTTTCTACCCCCTTTTCTAAACGATTTCAATTGATTTCAATTGAATTTCAAATAACAGTTTATCCTCCTCCTTCCTCGCAATCCTTCATGGTCAATTGTTGGTGTGGAAGACATGCTGTTGTTCGCACTTCATGGACTTCACAAAATCCGGGTCGTCGTTTTTATGCTTGTCCCCAAAAGGTAAGTTACCTTTTTTTGATTTCCATCAGTGACTCGTTTTTTTTTTTTTTTTTATTTCAAATCAATTTCCCTTTTCCTTTTTGATAGGGATCGAATTGTCGTTTTATTGGATGGGTTGATCCTCCAATGTGTGCTCGATCAACTGTTATAATCCCTGGGTTATTGACGACAAGGAATAAGATGCAATCAAATATTAATCAGTTGGAACTTGAACGAAGAAGATTGAAGGTGTTATTGATTCTCAGTTGGATGGTTTACTTAGTTTCTTGTATTTTAATGGTTGTATTAGGATAGTTTATGGTTATATGTATTGGTTTATGGTTTTCTCAGTTGTAATGGTTTTTCTAAGTTGTAATGGTTTATGGTTATATGTAATGGTTTATGGTTATATGTATTGGTTTATTGGCATATTTTTTTGATTTTGATTCTAGTATATACTAACACACAAGCAGAAACACAAACAAAAGACATTACACATAACATAAAAACCATAATACCATAAAACCATAAAGGTGTTCTGATGTTGTTTTCAAGTCACCTAAACAAAAGACATTCCCAAAAGACATTACATAAAGTTGTTACACTAACATAAACTTGTTTTCAAGTCACCTAACACTAACACTTCTTGGTACCCTCCTTCCCCTTTTGCCCAATTGATTTCTTTCTTGTTCCAACACTCTTTTTCACTTTTTGACTACCACCTCCACTAGTTCCAACACCAGCTGCACTCTTTTTCCCTTTTCGACTACCACCTCCACTAGTTCCAACACCACCTCCACTTGTTCCAACACCAGCTGCAGGGGCTCCACTATTCTTGCCTTTTTGACTCCATTCTAACAAAAGAATACAAAATCTTGTTATGACCCATTTGATTACAACTAACAAGTAAAAATTAAACCAATATAATCACATTTGCTTACCTGGAAGTTGACCCTTGCATGACCTCTTGTTATGACCCATTTGCTTACAAGAGTCACAAGTAACAGTTTTCCATTTCCTTGACAATTTACCTCCTTGAACCATGTCATCCATCTCAAATTCACCCTTTCTTCTCTTTTTCTTTGGTCTACCAACTGGAGTATGATGGTAAGGTGTTCTTATAGATGTAGGAACTTCAGACTTAGGCCACATAATTGAACCAGTTACAGGAGCCACATGGAAGCTGTAAACTTGCTTCCATGTAGATAGTCTGTAACATGGATGAACCCATCTCTCAGGTATGCCAACATTTGTGTCATTTTGGGCCATGTTCCATATACAAGCAGTTATGTGCTTACAAGGTATGCCAGTTATTTCAAACTTTCTACAAGTGCATTGCCTTAACTGCATATCAACCACAGTTTGATCTGAGAAAGGAGCAGAAACTTCATACCTACTGCTGCCATTCCATATAGCATTGCATTGCACAGCTCTTGTTTTGATCTCCTCTAACAATTTAGTAGCAGTTGGTGTAAGATGCCCTTCAGATTTGGCAATAACTCCCTTAACAGCAACAATTCTTCTCATCAAGTACTCCCTTATGTACTCCAAACAACTTATAATGGGCTTATCTCTCCCAGGTTTCAGTTGCCTATTGAATACTTCACACATATTATTCAACAGCACATCTGAGTTAGCAATCCCTGTTCATGTGAGCAGTTAAAAATATTTCAAACATAATATTCAAAATCTATAACATATTAACTAAAATCAATAATATTTCAAACCTGAAAAGTGGGACCTTGTCCAATGTTGAGGTGGAATTTCAAGTAGCCAATTGTATGCATCCTTATTGAACTCTCTTAACTCACCCATTGCCCTCTCAAAGTATGGAGTAAATTACATAGATCGTCCCTAAGGTTTATATCAAATTACGGTTATCGTCCCTAAGTTTAAAATGTTGCATGGATTGTCCCAAAGTTTGGAGTAATTATGGATTTCGTCCCTATTTTAGACGTCCGTCTAATTTACCGTTAGGGTTCCCTCACGTGTTAAACACGTGAGGGTATTTCAGTCTTTTCGCCCTACCTTTTTTAAGTACCCTCTTTCTAAACGATTTCACTTTTTATCCTTTACTTTTAACCTAACACTTCGTCTTCCTCCTTCTTCATCTTCCTCGCAAAATTAGGGTTACAGTCAATCGATGTTCTAGGGTTCAAAGAAAAAAATGGTGATACCTGATACTAGGGTTCGACTACCTACCGATAATATCGATCTACTACCACAGTTTTATGGTAAGTTTTAATTGTTCATTTTAGTAGTCATTAACCAGTCATTAACAAGCATAGTCCAGATTCTGACACCAAATTATTTCTTATTTCAGAAAATGACAACACACATTTTACCATGAAGATTCATCACGGTGGCAAGTTTTCAAGTTTCCCTGATAGGAGGTATATTAATGGGCTTGAATCGTATGTTGATCTTATAGATATTGATACCTTTTCAGTTCATGAGTTGGATGATATTATGGTAGAATTAGGCTATAAATGTACTGATATTATGTATTACCATTATGAGATTCCTGGTACTGATTTGGACTTTGGACTTGAGGCACTTGCTAGTGACCAGGATATAAATAGGTTGTCTAAACATGTTGTTGAACATAAGCTGATTAATGTGTACATTGAACATGGTACAACTAGTTTAAACACCTATTTTATGGTAGACCAGAACACACCACCAAAAACCAATGTTACAATTGAAGAAATCCTTGATGACACACCAACTAGAAAAATCCAAAGTTCTAAAATGTTGTTGTTAGACCAGGTCACACCACATAGAAGTAGTGTTATAATTGAAGAATTACCTGATGACACACCAACTAGAATGACAAAAGGAAAAATCAGAACCTCTAAAATGTTGTTGTTAGAGTATGACCAAGTTAGTGATCCAACTGATAAGGGTAAAGGCAAAGTTGCTGACTTAGATGATCCTTTTGTGGGCTTAGATGATTTAGTGGATGATAGAAATTACAAGGGAAAAAGCAAAGTTGTAGATGAGGGTAAAACCAAAGTTGTTGATGAGGGTAAAAACAAGGCTGTAGATGAGGATAAAAACAAGGTTGTAGATGAGGATTTAGATGACAGTGACTATCTAGTAGATGAAGAGAATATGGTGAATGAGGTTGCAGTAGACATGAGAGACTTTCATTCAAATATTGATTCAAATGTAGAGTTTGGTGGTGTCACAAATAGGAGTTTAGTAACAGATAATGATCCAACTGCTGAAGAAGTTGAAGTGGAAGTTATAGACAATGATGCATTTTCTAGTGCTGAGGATTCAGGTGATGGTATTGAAAACATTAGGAATAGAAAATTAAAGAAGTTGAGGAAAAAGAAGGCTGCAAATGATAGGGGTGTAGATGATGAATATTTTTATGCTGGAAAAGAATTTGGTTCAAGATTGGAGGTGACTGAGTTGGTCAAAAAGGCTGCAATTGAAACAAGAAGGAATTTGAAGGTTATAAAGCAGGACAACATTAGGGTAAGAGCCATTTGTACAGGGATTATAGTTGTTTTTAATGATGAAGATGGGCAATATAAAACTGATGTGCCACCTGCAGCTGCTGGGCCAAGTGAGTCTGCTGGGCCAAGTGAGTCTGTTGGGCCAAGTGAGTCTGTTGGGCCAAGACCAGGTAGTGGGCCAAGGAGGGTAACTAGATCTAGTGGGCCCAGTAGGGCAAGTGGGGAAAGTGGGGCAAGTGGGGGTAGTCAAAAAAAGAATCTTGGTACAGGTAGTGTATTTAATGTCCCAAGAAATGAGGGTAGGTGTCCTTGGGTAGTGTATGTGGCCAAGGTTAAAGGGGAATTAACTTGGGTAGTAAAGACATATAGAGGTCACCATAGATGTCTCCAAACTAGAGAAGTTAAGGCATGCACAGCTGGTTTTCTATCCCAAGAGCTTGTTTCCCAAATTGAGTCTAACCCAGATATACCAATCAAAGCAATCCAGGATCAATTGCAAAAAAAATATGCAGTCTCAATTAGCAAAATGAAAGCATTCAGGGCAAAGTCACAAGCTGTCAATAAAGTGAGGGGTGATTACATGGCTCAGTATGCTATGTTGAGGGATTATTGTGAAGAGTTGAGTAAAAGAAATCCTGGTACAACTATAAGATTGGATGTGCATCCTGAACCAGATCCAGAAGTTGACAGCAGAGCTTTTAGGAGGATATACATATGTTTGGGGGCTTTAAAAGAAGAATTTAAAGCAATTGGAAGGAACTTGTTAGGATTGGATGGGGCATTCTTGAGTGGTCCTTTCCCAGGACAGATTCTTACTGCTGTGGGACTAGATCCAAACAATGGAATTTATCCATTAGCCTATGCAATAGTTGAAGCAGAAACAACTGAATCTTGGCAATGGTTCTTGGAGTGTCTTGGAGGGGATCTTGAACTAGGTGTGATGTCTAATTTCACCTTTGTTACTGATAGACAGAAGGTATGATTTTTATTGATTTTTGCATTTTGTTTTGATGTATACATTTTTAATGAGTGACCTACTTGTTACAGGGTATACTCCCTGCAATTGCCAAAGTGTTTCCATGTGCTGAACATAGGTACTGCCTTAGGCACATACATGAAAACATGAAGAAACAGTGGAGAGGGAAAAAATATAAAGACCTTTTGTGGAAGTGTGCATCTCAAACAAGTGTTCCATACTTTGAGAGGGCAATGGGTGAGTTAAGAGAGTTCAATAAGGATGCATACAATTGGCTACTTGAAATTCCACCTCAACATTGGACAAGGTCCCACTTTTCAGGTTTGAAATATTATTGATTTTAGTTAATATGTTATAGAATTTGAATATTATGTTTGAAATATTTTTAACTGCTCACATGAACAGGGATTGCTAACTCAGATGTGCTGTTGAATAATATGTGTGAAGTATTCAATAGGCAACTGAAACCTGGGAGAGATAAGCCCATCATAAGTTGTTTGGAGTACATAAGGGAGTACTTGATGAGAAGAATTGTTGCTGTTAAGGGAGTCATTGCCAAATCTGAAGGGCATCTTACACCAACTGCTACTAAATTGTTAGAGGAGATCAAAACAAGAGCTGTGCAATGCAATGCTATATGGAATGGCAGCAGTAGGTATGAAGTTTCTGCTCCTTTCTCAGATCAAACTGTGGTTGATATGCAGTTAAGGCAATGCACTTGTAGAAAGTTTGAAATAACTGGCATACCTTGTAAGCACATAACTGCTTGTATATGGAACATGGCCCAAAATGACACAAATGTTGGCATACCTGAGAGATGGGTTCATCCATGTTACAGACTATCTACATGGAAGCAAGTTTACAGCTTCCATGTGGAACCTGTAACTGGTTCAATTATGTGGCCTAAGTCTGAAGTTCCTACATCTATAAGAACACCGTACCATCATACTCCAGTTGGTAGACCAAAGAAAAAGAGAAGAAAGGGTGAATTTGAGATGGATGACATGGTTCAAGGAGGTAAATTGTCAAGGAAATGGAAAACTGTTACTTGTGACTCTTGTAAGCAAATGGGTCATAACAAGAGGTCATGCAAGGGTCAACTTCCAGGTAAGCAAATGTGATTATATTGGTTTAATTTTTACTTGTTAGTTGTAATCAAATGGGTCATAACAAGATTTTGTATTCTTTTGCTAGAATGGAGTCAAAAAGGCAAGAATAGTGGAGCCCCTGCAGCTGGTGTTGGAACAAGTGGAGGTGGTGTTGGAACTAGTGGAGGTGGTAGTCAAAAAGGGAAAAAGAGTGCAGCTGGTGTTGGAACTAGTGGAGGTGGTAGTCAAAAAGTGAAAAAGAGTGTTGGAACAAGGAAGAAATCAATTGGGCAAAAGGGGAAGGAGGGTACCAAGAAGTGTTAGTGTTAGGTGACTTGAAAACAAGTTTATGTTAGTGTAACAACTTTATGTAATGTCTTTTGGGAATGTCTTTTGTTTAGGTGACTTGAAAACAACATCAGAACACCTTTATGGTTTTATGGTATTATGGTTTTTATGTTATGTGTAATGTCTTTTGTTTGTGTTTCTGCTTGTGTGTTAGTATATACTAGAATCAAAATCAAAAAAATATGCCAATAAACCAATACATATAACCATAAACCATTACATATAACCATAAACCATTACAACTTAGAAAAACCATTACAACTGAGAAAACCATAAACCAATACATATAACCATAAACTATCCTAATACAACCATTAAAATACAAGAAACTAAGAAAACCATCCAACTGAGAATCAATAACACCTTCAATCTTCTTCGTTCAAGTTCCAACTGATTAATATTTGATTGCATCTTATTCCTTGTCGTCAATAACCCAGGGATTATAACAGTTGATCGAGCACACATTTGAGGATCAACCCATCCAATAAAACGACAATTCGATCCCTATCAAAAAGGAAAAGGGAAATTGATTTGAAATAAAAAAAAAAAAAAAACGAGTCACTGATGGAAATCAAAAAAAGGTAACTTACCTTTTGGGGACAAGCATAAAAACGACGACCCGGATTTTGTGAAGTCCATGAAGTGCGAACAACAGCATGTCTTCCACACCAACAATTCACCATGAAGGATTGCGAGGAAGGAGGAGGATAAACTGTTATTTGAAATTCAATTGAAATCAATTGAAATCGTTTAGAAAAGGGGGTAGAAAAGAGTTTAGAAAGAGGGGTAATTAAAAAGGTAGGGCGAAAAGACTGAAATACCCTCACGTGTTTAACACGTGAGGGAACCCTAACGGTAAGTTAGACGGACGTCTAAAATAGGGACGAAATCCATAATTACTCCAAACTTTGGGACAATCCATGCAACATTTTAAACTTAGGGACGATAACCGTAATTTGATATAAACCTTAGGGACGATCTATGTAATTTACTCCAAAGTATGGAACACTTGTTTGAGATGCACACTTCCACAAAAGGTCTTTATATTTTTTCCCTCTCCACTGTTTCTTCATGTTTTCATGTATGTGCCTAAGGCAGTACCTATGTTCAGCACATGGAAACACTTTGGCAATTGCAGGGAGTATACCCTGTAACAAGTAGGTCACTCATTAAAAATGTATACATCAAAACAAAATGCAAAAATCAATAAAAATCATACCTTCTGTCTATCAGTAACAAAGGTGAAATTAGACATCACACCTAGTTCAAGATCCCCTCCAAGACACTCCAAGAACCATTGCCAAGATTCAGTTGTTTCTGCTTCAACTATTGCATAGGCTAATGGATAAATTCCATTGTTTGGATCTAGTCCCACAGCAGTAAGAATCTGTCCTGGGAAAGGACCACTCAAAAATGCCCCATCCAATCCTAAGAAGTTCCTTCCAATTGCTTTAAATCCTTCTTTTAAAGCCCCCAAACATATGTATATCCTCCTAAAAGCTCTGTTGTCAACTTCTGGATCTGGTTCAGGATGCACATCCAATCTTATAGTTGTACCAGGATTTCTTTTACTCAACTCTTCACAATAATCCCTCAACATAGCATACCGAGCCATGTAATCACCCCTCACTTTATTGACAGCTTGTGACTTTGCCCTGAATGCTTTCATTTTGCTAATTGAGACTGCATATTTTTTTTGCAATTGATCCTGGATTGCTTTGATTGGTATATCTGGGTTAGACTCAATTTGGGAAACAAGCTCTTGGGATAGAAAACCAGCTGTGCATGCCTTAACTTCTCTAGTTTGGAGACATCTATGGTGACCTCTATATGTCTTTACTACCCAAGTTAATTCCCCTTTAACCTTGGCCACATACACTACCCAAGGACACCTACCCTCATTTCTTGGGACATTAAATACTCTACCTGTACCAAGATTCTTTTTTTGACTACCCCCACTTGCCCCACTTTCCCCACTTGCCCTACTGGGCCCACTAGATCTAGTTACCCTCCTTGGCCCACTACCTGGTCTTGGCCCAACAGACTCACTTGGCCCAGCAGACTCACTTGGCCCAGCAGCTGCAGGTGGCACATCAGTTTTATATTGCCCATCTTCATCATTAAAAACAACTATACTCCCTGTACAAATGGCTCTTACCCTAATGTTGTCCTGCTTTATAACCTTCAAATTCCTTCTTGTTTCAATTGCAGCCTTTTTGACCAACTCAGTCACCTCCAATCTTGAACCAAATTCTTTTCCAGCATAAAAATATTCATCATCTACACCCCTATCATTTGCAGCCTTCTTTTTCCTCAACTTCTTTAATTTTCTATTCCTAATGTTTTTAATACCATCACCTGAATCCTCAGCACTAGAAAATGCATCATTGTCTATAACTTCCACTTCAACTTCTTCAGCAGTTGGATCATTATCTGTTACTAAACTCCTATTTGTGACACCACCAAACTCTACATTTGAATCAATATTTGAATGAAAGTCTCTCATGTCTACTGCAACCTCATTCACCATATTCTCTTCATCTACTAGATAGTCACTGTCATCTAAATCCTCATCTACAGCCTTGTTTTTACCCTCATCAACAACTTTGGTTTTACCCTCATCTACAACTTTGCTTTTTCCCTTGTAATTTCTATCATCCACTAAATCATCTAAGCCCACAAAAGGATCATCTAAGTCAGCAACTTTGCCTTTACCCTTATCAGTTGGATCACTAACTTGGTCATACTCTAACAACAACATTTTAGAGGTTCTGATTTTTCCTTTTGTCATTCTAGTTGGTGTGTCATCAGGTAATTCTTCAATTATAACACTACTTCTATGTGGTGTGACCTGGTCTAACAACAACATTTTAGAACTTTGGATTTTTCTAGTTGGTGTCTCATCAAGGATTTCTTCAATTGTAACATTGGTTTTTGGTGGTGTGTTCTGGTCTACCATAAAATAGGTGTTTAAACTAGTTGTACCATGTTCAATGTACACATTAATCAGCTTATGTTCAACAACATGTTTAGACAACCTATTTATATCCTGGTCACTAGCAAGTGCCTCAAGTCCAAAGTCCAAATCAGTACCAGGAATCTCATAATGGTAATACATAATATCAGTACATTTATAGCCTAATTCTACCGTAATATCATCCAACTCATGAACTGAAAAGGTATCAATATCTATAAGATCAACATACGATTCAAGCCCATTAATATACCTCCTATCAGGGAAACTTGAAAACTTGCCACCGTGATGAATCTTCATGGTAAAATGTGTGTTGTCATTTTCTGAAATAAGAAATAATTTGGTGTCAGAATCTGGACTATGCTTGTTAATGACTGGTTAATGACTACTAAAATGAACAATTAAAACTTACCATAAAACTGTGGTAGTAGATCGATATTATCGGTAGGTAGTCGAACCCTAGTATCAGGTATCACCATTTTTTTCTTTGAACCCTAGAACATCGATTGACTGTAACCTTAATTTTGCGAGGAAGATGAAGAAGGAGGAAGACGAAGTGTTAGGTTAAAAGTAAAGGATAAAAAGTGAAATCGTTTAGAAAGAGGGTAATTAAAAAAGGTAGGGCGAAAAGACTGAAATACCCTCACGTGTTTAACACGTGAGGGAACCCTAACGGTAAATTAGACGGACGTCTAAAATAGGGACGAAATCCATAATTACTCCAAACTTTGGGACAATCCATGCAACATTTTAAACTTAGGGACGATAACCGTAATTTGATATAAACCTTAGGGACGATCTATGTAATTTACTCTAAAATGTATTTGAATGAAAATTGTTTATTGACTCTTTGATTTTAGAATGTGAGAGGCAAATGCTCTCCAAAATAATTTATTATTATTCATAATCAAAACACCCCTATGAAAACTCAATTAATTATAAAATCTACCCACAAACCTAAAAGTTAATGTTAGAGGGTTATTAAAATAAAAGGACCAAAAACGTTGTGAAATATAGTTAAAAGGGATAAATTGGTAATTTAATGAAAGCTTGATATTTTAAACCATTATTAAAGGGGGCTTGGTGTTAGGAAAGCTCGAGAAATTAGGATGCTATTTCTTAATATGTATTTTAAAAACAAGTTGGAATGAATAATGAAATAACGTGTTGAAAGATTCAGTGCAAATTAGATACATAAGCACAACTATATTTGTTCAAGAATTACATAATCTTTGAAGTTGTACTACTAAAATAATTATAGATTTGTTCATTTTTCAAATTTTGCGATGAATCTTACTTCATTATCGTTGTACTCCCCTTCTTCTTCTTCTTCTTCTTCTTCAAAGAGGAAAAGGGATTCATATTCTTTTGATGAACCCCATAGTTATAAAAGAGCGAAATATGATGTTTTTATGAACTATTCGTCTAAAGATATTGGTGATAGCTTTATAAGCCATCTCCGCGGAGCCCTCACACGCAATGACTTTACTATTTCCGAGAATTCCACAGGTCAAAATGTGTGCTGCGAGTTGTTGAAACCTGTTGAGGAGTCAGATATCTATCTTGTTGTATTCTCCTCTAAATACGCTTCTTCTGTAAGATGTCTTGATGAGTTGGTCGAAATTATGGATTGTATTCGCAAGTTTGATAGAAGGAAAGTTTTTCCAGTGTTTTTTAAAGTTGAACCATCTGATGTTAGAAATCATGAAGGTCTTTTCAAAGAAGCGTTTGAAGCTCACGAAATCAACTTCAGTACTGAAAGAGTTGAAAAATAGAGGCAAGCCATGAAAGAGGCCGGTACATCTTCGGGACATCATTTACCATATGGGTACTTATCTCTCCTTTTCTTTCACTATAATACAAGCTAATTTCTTTCATAGAACTACTAAACACGTTAATTACAATTCAAATGTTCACTTGATACCTATTGAGTAAGAACAGTAAATAACTAAGGATGTGGCCCACAAGAATTAATAAAACAACTAAACATTTGAATTGTGGTTTAGAAATTTATAGAAATGTTTTGTTGTTTTAGGAATTTATTGGGTCGGATCCTTAATTGTTTATGGATGGAAATAAAATGGGTTATGATAACTTATGCACAATGCTTTAAATTCTTTAACAATTTTTGTTTTTTACAGTATGTTAAATACATTTAAACGTGAACTAAATTATCTAGATATATTATTATGATATATAAAACGTTTTAACACTATATGGCTGTAATTAAATTTTTTAGCCAGCCAAGACTTTTTCTAAAACAACATGTTTCAATTCGAACCTAACCGATCAATAAAAAAAAAAATTAGTGACCAGTTTTAACCCAGACGCCGAACATGGTATGACCCGAACCCGTTATGACCCGCTATCCGACCCAACGATTTTCCCACCCACATAAACTATGTAACTTCAAATTCTTTGAGTTAATTTAATTATTTTCTTGCTTTAGTTTTCTTATTTTTTTTCTAACAAATTATATATGGTAGGGATGAGGGGAAGTTTTTAAAGCAAATTGTAAAATTTCTCGGTAAGACGAAAAATCCGTTAGAACTATCTGATGCGATCAACCCTGTTGGCATTGAATCACGAGCACAAGAGATAATTTCAAAATTAAGGTTGGGGGAGAATGTGTTTACCATTGTAGCAGTTCTTGGAATTGGCGGGTCGGGTAAAACGACTATTGTTAAAGCTGTGTATGACAGAATTGCTGCATATTTCGATGCCCGGTGTTTTATTGAGAATATCCACGATTATAAAACTAGTGGTCGAAATTGGAAGGTTGAACTTCAAGAGAAGGTCATTTCTCATATGACAGGAAAGTATAAGCTTCATAATGATGGATCTGCAATGATAAGGAAGGTTATAACCACTCAAAAGGCTCTTTTAGTACTTGACGATGTTGATGATTTTGAGCAGTTACAAGCATTAGGCATTCATCATGCAGCCTCCTTCGGATGTGAAAGTAGAATAATAGTGACTACAAGAAATAGACAGTCCCTTAGTATTCTACCATACACTCCCCACGAAATAAGCTTGTTGGATACAAACGAGTCATTTGAACTCTTCGCTAGACTCGCTTTTGGAAAAGACGAACCTGTTGATAAGACTTTCGTAAAAGAGATAGTTTGGCGTGCTGACGGGCTTCCCTTGGTTCTTGAGGTATGTGGTCGTCATTTTAAATGTCATGAAAGGAAACAATGGCCAAGCGCATTGGAGACATTAAAAAGAATTCCTCATGGTGACGTTCAAAAGAAGCTTCAGTTGAGCTATGATTCACTTCGTGATAGATCCAAGAAGTTATTTCTGGATATTGCTTGTTTCTTTAGTGGATGGGAGAAGGATTTAGTTGTCAAAGTATTACAAGACGAATATTCTGGATTTTTTCCAGATAATGAAATTCAATATCTAGTTGATAAAGGTCTGGTTAAAATACATGACTTCACCTTAGTATCGATGCATCGTGCGATTAAAGAGATGGCGAAAGAGGTGATCCGTCAAGAAGTGGTCCGCCAAGAAATTGAGTACAAGCCTGGACAGCATACTAGATTGACAGATACAAATGACATACTTCACGTACTAAGAGATTGTTTGGTACATTATCTGCATGTTTATAATATTGTATATAACTATATATGATGTAGTTTATTGAAATAATGAATAACTATCTCTTTGATTGTTTACCAGGGAACAAAATCAGTTGAAGGAATTTGGTTGGAACATTATTATGATGAGGTGGAAGAACGTATAACTGTAAAAGTAGAGGCCTTTAAAAAGATGACCAATCTGAGGTTCATTTGGTTGCTTGATTGTGGCTCTAACCTACAATGGTCTTCTACTTCTTCATCTTCCAGTAATGATGACAAGTCTTCCTTGTCTTTCAAAAAGTTGAAATACTTGGAATGGATAAGATTCCCTTTAAAAAGTCTTGAAAATATTGACATGGGCAACGTGGTGGTTATTATCTTGCAAAAAAGCAAACTGGAAATACTATGGGAAGGATTCAAGGTATGATATGATCGATCATGTCATTTTTATTTATTTCTCATTAGGTGTACTCAATGTTATATTATGATATATTATATTATATCATGTTTCTTTCTTCCTTTTTGTGTTTCTAGAGTCTTAAGAATTTGACGATTCTGGATGCGAGTAATTCAAAATCCTTAACCAAGACAGGAAATTTCACTGGACTCGAGAAACTTGAGAAAGTTTGTTTAAGTGACTGTCACAATTTGGAAGAGGTGCATAGTTCTATTGGTTGCCTCGAAAAACTTGAGACCTCGGAAGTTGTCACAACATATCGAACACCTTATATGAAGTTGGGAGCCTTCCTGATGGCCTCTCCCAACTTCATGAACTGAAGCGGATAAAATTATCTGGTTGCACCAACTTAATGTCGATTCCAAATCTTCCACAAAACATTGAAGCCGTTAGAGCGCGTGATTGTATAAGCCTAGTAAATCTTCCTTCAAACATGTCTGAGTTACAGTCTCTTACACTACTTAAGTTAGATGGCTGCTTGAAACTTGAACCTGAAGGTTTTATGAAAGTTACTGGACTAAGGAACCTACATCGATTAAGTATGAGGAACTGCAACGTGTCGCAAGTATCCAGTGAAATTAGAAATTTGGTGTCATTAAAGTTCCTAGACCTTTCAGAAAACTCAATTTCTAACCTTCCAGACAGCTTCAGCAACCTCTCCAAACTGGTTGAGCTCAAGATGAATGACTGTTATCATTTACAGTTGCTTCCACTTCTTCCATCAAACTTGACAAGAATTGAAGCTTTTAAGTGTTGGTCATTAGATGCGATAAGATATGATTCAATGAAAGCCGCTTACATTTTTCGTTCGAAAATGTTGGAGGTAAGCATGTTGTCCATATATCCCTATGCGTTATACAATATTATTTTCAATCATGTACTAACTATATGTAGTCAACCTTGTTGTTAACACATACATAAATCCTTGCATGCTACAGGAATCATTTTTCACTAAATCCCTGGGGATCACTCTCTCGGGGGATGAGGTCCCTGAGTGGTGCAGTTATAGAAGTAATGGAGATGAATTATCTTTTGTGGCACCAATGCAGCACTTGGATAACAAAATCAGTGGTGTCATACTATGTGCAACTTCAATCAAAGAAAATCTGAGGCCGTATTATTCTCCAACAATGTCGAATATAACGAAAGAAACAAGTCATACATTCTATAGTGATTCATATTATAAAAGACGTTCCATGTTTGTGATGTTTTGTCCAGTGAATGATACAACACTTGTAGTGGAAGCGGGTGACACTGTTTTAATTGAATTTGGGAAACACTCGGGTATGAGTTATGGGTTACGTTTGATATATGAGAGTGATGTGGTGGATTCTGAATTATGCATTCGAACATTGGAGATGACCGCTGCTGTTGCTGATAATGAAACCACACTAGTAATCCCATCAGAGATGATGAATGTTGGAGCCAGAATTAGTGAATTAGATGATGATGATTATCTATAATTCGCTGATATATTATTTGATTTTTCTTCTAATATGTGTTTTTAGTAACATGTTTATACAGATTAATATGTAACACTTTGATTCATATGTATGTAAAATAGAGTCTTTTGTCGTAACCTGCTTGATAAAATGCCCGACTTAGATGTTATATCGTGGAATGCGATTTTGAGTGCTTAAGTTGATATGCAGAATGCAGGAATGAGGCCGGATGATTATACACTAGTTAACATGTTATCTTGTTTTGCACGGGATAACATGTGTGTTATGTTTTGTCCACTGAATGATACAACACTTATAGTGGAAGCGGGTGACACTGTGCTACTTCAATTAGAGTATGTACATAGTAGCTAATTAAATCGTAATTGTTTTGAAATCTGCTGGTGAATGAGTTTGCTCCTTCCGCATCCAAGATGATGATGAATCCTATTTTCTAACTTTTTTTCAGAAAATTTTAGTATGATTGACTTAAAACCACACTCCCATCAGAAATATATGACGATTGCTGCAGCTAGAATCATTCGATAACATAATCATGATGAGGTTTACTCCTTCCAATCCATGATAATGAGTTAATCAGAGTTTAAATAAAATAATTCTCGAATGACATTTATGTTTTTTTGCATAAACAGTTCGAGATTTAAAACTGTAGATGATATTCTAAGCTTAAATTGACATACTTATCAAATGTTTTTCAAGTATTGTTCAATTTTAGCATCTCACATTAATATAATAAACACATCAAACAACCATCACCTGCAAGATTTTTATTCAAATTTTTTCATTGGTTGTGATATATTAGCATCAATTAGGTATCAATCAAATTATGAAATCATTGTGAGATAATTTTCAATTTTTTTGTAAAAACATGATTTTCTTTATATGGTAAGTTAGGCTATGATCGACTCGTAGTTATGGTATCAAACATTTATCATTTAATCAAAGGACACAACTAGTTTCTATATTATTGGGAACGGACATGATGTTGTTTCTATGAAAATACCTATTGACGTATAATCCATGTCTAAAAGTTTGTTTGTTTTCGATTTCGAAATCAAAGAAACAATTGAGAAAAAATAAAATTCAAACATGACATGGCATGGCATGATAAACTACCATTAAAAAAAACATTAAATAGTAAGTAAAGTATTTAAATATTAAAATAATAAAATAAATAAACATGTTATTAACCTTTATATACACGTACTCATTGATAAGAAGATGCACAAACCGCGAATATTGATCAAACTTCTTGCCATCATCTCTGAGATTCGTCACCATGTTGTTAAACATGTATTTGGCGATATTGAACGGTCTTTTGAAGGCCAAACTCACAAGAAGTGTCTGAGCTCGACGATCAATCACATCGTATCCACTCTTCCAGGGAATCAAGCACTGGACGAGGGTGGGAATGAGAAACTTGATCTCTTCGGGAACTAAACCTTTTTATACTGACTAGGTGTGAGAAGACCCAAGTATCCTAACTTCCGAACACCACCTTGGATTACCGGTTCTGGAAGAGTATCATCAACATCCGGAGAGTCGTTTAATTGTAAGACTCTCCGAATGGATTCCTCGGATACACTGAAAGTATGAGGCCTAACTTTACTTTGGATACATGGGGGAGTCACTAGATCGTCATGAATGGCATATTTCCATAACTCCTTGATTTGATTTTCTCTGAGTTCATGCGATGCGGTAATAGCATATATAATCGGTGAACACTCGAGGTATCTGATAACGTCTGCATAATCCGAGCCTTTCCCGGATGTATCTAACTAGGCCACGATATTATGACGATCATACGGGATAGAGCCTTGGTCTTTCTAGGTCCTCTAGATTGGGTTGACATTCTGCACGCAAAACGACGATAAAACCTCGAAAAACAAGTTAGTAAACGTACATATATACTTTAAACTCATATTAATATGAGATATATACGTAAACATGTTAATATTTGGTAAACCGGTCCAAACGAGATGTAATACGACACTTATTAAATTAATTACAATAACCTACATCATTTACATGCGAAAAATAAAAAAGGTTATAAGATTGAGATACTAGAAGTTTCTATTTCAATCATTCAACATTAAACATTTTTATTTTTTATCAAAAAAAAATTATATACTCATAAATAAATAAAATATAATTTGATTACGAATTTTATATGTTTAATATATGTTTATACCGAATGAATTTAATGCACACTCATATAATATGATTTGTTTCAATGAATGGTAAAAGGTATAAGAGTAAACATTATGCACATTCATTAAATTGTGTGATCATTAACTGAAAGTAACATATATATTGTTACTTGTAATAAATATACCTCGGTTTTAGATTTTTATAATCTGTCATTGTATGTGATAATCGTAAGGAGACCCTTTGAACTCGAAACAGTTTGTACCATTAACTGACAGTTTGGATGAATGTGAACATAAAGTATTTTGCTAGATTCCGGTTTCGATTTCAAATAAAGATAACCACCATTTTGCCCCACTTTAGCATATGAATGTGAACATAAAGTCTATGCCCCAAATAAATATACTTTTAATTTTTGTATTTAAGGTTGCTTATTTCTTAAACTTAACAATGTAGGTCTTAGAAAAATGCCTGAGAGGAATATGGAGTCTGAGAATTATATGGTTTCCGGGTACGTCAAGTTATCAGATGGTTGTTTTTTATTATATAAAGGTGAAACAAAACTTCTATTATGAGGACGAACATATTGAAATTTAGGAATAGATGAGGTAAACTGAGTAAACCATATGAACGATTTATTTAATTTTGAAAGGTTTTAGTTTTGACAATAATTATATTTTTGATGTAGAATTAATGAAAAAGAAAAGCAGTAAAGTAAGAGGAAATTTATTAGCAAGTGTGAAAAAGACAATTGAAAGGAAGGAATAATGGAGTTGAAATGTCAATCTTTTTGCAACTTCGATATTTGGAAAGAAAATATCTCATGAGAAATAAGTAACAAAATAATGGGGTTGAAATGTCATCATTTCTACCCCTATAAGATTTACCACCCCACACTATCGTCATCGACCAATCTTATAAAAAGACCGAACCGTTAAATTTGATTTAAAACAGATGAACTATCTTTATAATTAACGAAAAGAAAGATATAATAGATATACTCCAAGAATGATGATACGGTTACGATGTAGTTGTGGCTCTTCTACAACCATGGAATTAAAAAAGAAAATAATAATAATAATAATAGTGTTCATATGTGTGTGATATCTTGATAATTTATTATTTTTATAAATTACTTTTTATCAATGCCCCTTTGATATAAAATATTTATGTAATTTTCATTTTATAAAAGGTGTCAACTTTATTTCAAACGGTAACACACAAATAATTAAACTGTTCCACCATTTCACATCATCCCATACTATCGTTATCGACTAATCTATGGTAAAAACATTTCAGCCACACAACACAACCATGGAAACATCATTTTCCGTAAAATGATCTTCCGCCACAAATAAACTCATAAGAAATAGTTTCTAGCACATAATGGCAATTTCAAAGAAATAGTCTCTCGAAAGTAAATAAAATCATGATAAAGTATGAGTCGATAAAATCCGCTTAAAAGATAGACTAGAAAAAGTCAGTTTTCATACTTTTTAGAAAAATGAAAGGATTATTTTTGTAAGGTGAAGAAAGCTATAAGAAAGTAAGAGGAACGAAATATTCAATGCTACTGATATTTTAATAATTAACTTCATTCTCTGAAAAAGAAAAAAAAAATCTTTCATCATATTCAAATCAAATGATTATATTTCTCTGTTACATAAGCATATATTTCTTGGTCTAAGAATATTATAACCTTTGTTGTTTTACTACTAAAACAATTATAGTTTTGTTCGTTTTTCAAGTTTTCTGATGAATCCGACCTCATCATCATCGTTGTCATCCAAGAGGAAAAGGAATTCCGATTCTTTTGATAAATCCCGTAGTTATAAAAGAGCAAAATATGACGTTTTTATGAACTATTCGTCTAAAGATATTGGTGATAGCTTTATAAGCCATCTCCGTGGAGCCCTCACACGCAATGACTTTACCATTTCCGAGATTTCCACAGGTCGAAATGTGTGTTTCGAGTTGTTGAAACCTGTTGAGGACACATATATCTATCTTGTTGTATTCTCCTCTAAATACGCTTTTTCTGTAAGATGCCTTGATGAGTTGGTCGAAATTATGGATTGTTTTCATAAGTTTCATCCAAGGAAAGTTTTTCCTGTGTTTTTTAAAGTTGAACCGTCTGATGTTAGAAATCAGGAAGGTCTTTTCAAAGAAGTGTTTGAAGCTCACGAGACCAACTTCAGTGCTGAAAGAGTTGGAAAATGGAGGCAAGCCATGAAAGAGGCTGGTCAATTTTCGGGCCATCATTTACCATCTGGGTACTTATATCTCCTTTTTCTTTTACTATAATACAAGCTAATTTCGTTCACATAACTACTAGAAATGTTAATTACAATACAAATGTCGCTTGATACCTATTGAGTAACAACACTAATCAACTAAGGATCCGACCCACACGATTTAATAAAACAGCTAAACATTCGAATTGTGGTTTAGAAATTTATAAAATTGTTTTGCTGTTTTATGAATTCATTGAGCCGAATCCTTAATTGTTTACGGATGGGAATGAAATGTGTTGTGTTAACTTATGCTCAATGTTAAATTATGTAGATATACTATATGAAAAATATAACTTCTAACAGTGTATGGCTATAATTAATTTTTTTAGTCAGTTGATAATTTTTTCTAAAACAAACTGTTTTGACCCGAACCCACTGATAGATAGAAAATTTTTCAATGAGCGATTTTCCAGAAACCGACCCGTTATGACACGAAACCATTATGACCCGATACCCGACCCATTGATTTTGCCACCCAAATAAACTGCTTCACTTCAAATTCTTTGTGTTAATCTAATAATTTTTTTCCTTTATTTTCCTTGTGCTATTTCTAACAAATTTGTATATGGCAGGGATGAGGGGAAGTTTTTAAGGCAAATTGTAAAATTTCTCAGTAAGATGAAAAACCCACTTGAACTATCTGATGCGATCCACCCTGTTGGTATTGAATCACGAGCACAAGAAATAATTTCAAAGTTAAGTTTAGGTGAAAATGTTTTTACCATTGTAGCAGTTCTTGGAATTGGCGGGTCGGGTAAAACGACTATTGTCAAAGCTGTGTATGATAGAATTGCAGCATATTTCGATTTCCGGTGTTTTATTGAGAATATCCACGATTATAAAAATAGTGGCCGAAACTGGAAGGTGGATCTGCAGAAAGAGGTTATTTCTCAGCTAACCAAAAAGTCTAATGGTGGAGCTGCATATTTAAGAAGGATCTTAACCACTCAAAAGGCTCTTTTGTTACTTGATGATGTTGATGAGTTTGAGCAGTTACAAGCATTAGGTATTCATTTTGCAGCGTCCTTCGGTTGTAGAAGTAGAATAATTGTGACAACCAGAAGTAAACAGTCCCTTAGTATTCTACCATACACTCCCCACGAAATAAGCTTGTTGAATGACAGGGAGTCTTTTGAACTCTTCGCTGGACTCGCATTTGGAAAAGACGAACCTGTTGATAAGACTTTCGTAAAAGAGATAGTTTGGCGTGCTGACGGTCTTCCCTTGGTTCTTGAGGTATGGGGTCGTCATTTTAAATGTCATGAAAGGAAACAATGGCCAAGCATATTGGAGACATTAAAAAGAATTCCTCATGGTGACGTTCAAAAGAAGCTTCAGTTGAGCTATGATTCACTTCCTGATAGATCCAAGAAGTTATTTCTGGATATTGTATGTTTCTTTAATGGAATGGATAAGGATTTAGTTGTCAAAGTATTACAAGACGAAGATTCTGGATTTTTCCCAGATATTGAAATTCAATATCTAGTTGATAAAGGTCTGGTTAAAATAAATGCCTTGACCAAACTATCGATGCATCGTGCGATTGAAGAGATGGCGAAAGAGGTGATCCGTCAAGAAGTGGTCCGCCGAGAAATTGAGTACAAGCCTGGACAGCATACTAGATTGATAGATAAAAAGGACGTGGTTCACGTACTTAGAGATTGTTTGGTACATATACTATCTCCAAGTTTATAATATTGTATAGAGTAAATTACATAGATCGTCCCTAAGGTTTATATCGAATTACGGTTATCGTCCCTAAGTTTAAAAAGTTGCATGGTATGTCCCAAAGTTTGGAGTAATTATGGATTTCGTCCCTATTTTTGACGTCCGTCTAATTTACCGTTAGGGTTCCCTCACGTGTTAAACACGTGAGGGGTATTTTCGTCTTTTTGCAGTCTTCTTCCCCAAAATAAAATAAACCCTATGAAAATAAGCTTACACAAACACCCCTTCACACACACACTCACACACACACACACACACACACACACACACACTAACAACGACGTTACACCACCACCACCGATCTGTTACACCACCACCACCGACGTCGCCACCGATCTGTTACACCACCACCACCGATCTGTTCCGCGATCTGTTAATCTATTTTTTTCTAACAATTGTTAATGATATTCGGTATTTGTAAAGAATCTAAAAAGGGACAACAAAGTGCCTGTGCTTCAACTCAACTCGTACAGTATACAAACGAACTCAGTTTAACCCAAACATGTTTTGACCCGTTAACACGCTCGTCTAGCCATCTCTACAATCTGTTTTCTTTGTATTTGGTTTTTATCCCCTTAAACAGTTTCAGTTTACTAATACCAATTTTCGTTCACTGCATGTTGTTTTCTGTTACACCACCACCACCGACGTCGCCGGAAAAACAACCTCCGAAATCCGCCGCTACTGCCGCCATAACCATTTACCCCGCTACAACCTCCGAAATCCGCCGGAAAAACAACCTCCGAAATCCGCCGGTGGCAAAGGACAAGTTTTGCAGTCACGACGGTTCTTTAATGTTTGTGACGGTTCCTTTTCCGGTGGGTGGATCTTGAGGATTGAAGAATAAGGGATTAATGATTCAATTTTGATTCAATTGAATCTGATTTTGATTTATTTGGAAATATGATATGATTCAATTTGATTGTATAAGGGATTATGAATCTGATTTTGATTTATTTTGATTTTGATTTTTGGATTTTTGAGGAAGAAGGAGAAAGGTAGGTGAAAAGTGCAAAAAGACGAAAATACCCCTCACGTGTTTAACACGTGAGGGAACCCTAACGGTAAATTAGACGGACGTCAAAAATAGGGACGAAATCCATAATTACTCCAAACTTTGGGACATACCATGCAACTTTTTAAACTTAGGGACGATAACCGTAATTCGATATAAACCTTAGGGACGATCTATGTAATTTACTCTATTGTATATAACTATATATGATGTAGTTTATTGACAGTATAAATAACTATCTCTTTGATTGTTCATTAGGGAACAGAATCAGTTGAAGGCATTTCGTTGGATTATTATAATGATGAGATGGAAACTGTAAAAGTAGAGGCCTTTAAAAAGATGACCCGTCTGAGGTTCATTCGGTTGCTTTATTATACTTCTTCATCTTCCAGTAATGATGACAAGTCTTCCTTGTCTTTCAAAAAGTTGAAATATTTGGAATGGGACGTGGTGGTTATTAAACTGCGATTTAACAAACTGGAAATACTATGGGAAGGATTCAAGGTATGATATGATCGATCATGTCATTTTTATTTATTTCTCATTAGGTGTACTCAATGTTATATTATATTATATTATGTTTCTTTCTTCCTTTTTTTGTTTCTAGAGTCTTAAGAATTTGAGGATTCTGGATGCGAGTTATTCAAAATCCTTAACCAAGACCGGAAATTTCACTGGACTCGAGAAACTTGAGAAACTTTGTTTAAGTGAATGTCACAATTTGGAAGAGTTGGATGGCTCTATTGGTTGCCTCGAAAAACTTGAAAACCTTAGCCTCGACGGTTGCACAAAATTGAAGAGTTTCCCATGGGAAATGATAGGCAAATTAACATCTCTTGTATATCCTGACCTCGGAAGTTGTCCCTGCATATCGAACACCTTATGTGAAGTTGGGGGCCTTCCTGATAGCCTCTTCCAACTTCATGAACTGAAGCGGATAGAATTATCTGGTTGCACCAAGTTAATGTCGATTCCAAATCTTCAACAAAACATTGAACAAGTTACATCATTTAACTGTAAAAGCCTAGTAAATCTTCCTTCAAACATGTCTGAGTTACAGTCTCTAACACAACTTTACTTAGATGGGTCCTGGAAACTTGAACCCGAAGGTTTTATGAAAGTTACAGGACTAAGGAACCTACGTCAATTAAGCATGAGGAACTGCAACGTGTCGCAAGTGTCCAGTGAAATTGGAAATTTGGTGTCATTAGAGTTCCTAGACCTTTCGGAAAACTCATTTTCTAACCTTCCAGACAGCTTCAGCAACCTCACCAAATTGGTTGAGCTCAAGATGAATGACTGTTATCCAGTTACAGTTGCTTCCACTTCTTCCATCAAACTTGTCAACAATTGAAGCTTCTCGATGTTGGTCATTGGATGCCATAAGATACGATTCAGTTAAAGCGGCTTACATTTTTCGTTCAAAAATGTTGGAGGTAAGCATGTCGTCCATATATCCCGATGCGTATACAGTATTATTTTCGATCAATGTACTAATTACATGCAACCATCCTTGTTGTTAATATATATGTGTATGCTTGAATGCTACAGGAATCATTTCACACTAAACCGTTGGGGATCACACTCTCAGGGGATGAGGTTCCTGAGTTGTGCAGTTATAGAAGTAATGGAGATGCTTTATCTTTATCTTTTGTGGCACCAATGCAGCACTTGGATAACAAAATCTGTGGTGTCATCCTATGTGCAACTCCAGTCAAAGAAAATCGGTGGACGTATTATTCTCCAACAATGCTGAATAAAACGAAAGAAACAAGTCATCATTTCCTTTATCTGTATTTAGAAAGATGTTCCATGTTTGTGATGTTTTGTCCAGTGAATGATACAACACTTGTAGTGGAAGCGGGTGACACTGTTGTAATTGAACACCCACTGTCCTATGAGAGTGATATGGTGTCATCCTATGGGTTCCGTTTGATATATGAGAGTGATGTGGTGGATTCTGAATTATGCATTCGAGCACCGACTGTCCCAGAGAATTTGAATGACGATTGTTTTAAAACCACACTAGTAATCCCATAAGACACGATGAATGCTGGAGCCAGAATTAGTGAATTAGATGATGATGATTATCTATAATTCGCTGATATATTATTTGATATTTCTTCTAATATGTGTTTTTAGTAACATGTTTATACAGATTAATATGTAACACTTTGATTCATATGTATGTAAAATAGAGTCTTTTGTGATTGCACGTAACCTGCTTCATAAAATGCCTGACTTAGATGTTATATCGTGGTATTTCAGAAATACACGAGACAACCCTTCACAGTCAGTTTCTCGGGTACACAGGTGTCGAGTTGTGGGTTACGTTTGATATATGAGGGTGATGTACTGGATTCTGCATTACTTATTTAAACACCCTTCCAAGATCAATGCCTCTATTATAACATGTCTGACTTATTAGAATCATTCGATAACATAATCATGATAATGAGTTTCTATATTATAATGGTCTCCTCTGGGAAGGTATTGATTGTTTTGGATTCGAATGTTATTATAATGAGTTTACCATTGCTGTGGTCACTTTATCATATCTTTGTGACTGATTCATATAACTTTTCATGTATACTAATCTGGTACATAGTTAATTAGAGTTTAAATAAAATAATTATTGGATTACATTTATGTTTTTTTGCATAAACAGTTCGAGATTTAAAACCGTAGATGATATTTTAAGCTTAAATTGACTTACTTATCAAATGTTTTTCAAGTATTGTTCAATTTCAACATCCATATTAATAGCATCAATTAGGTATCAATCAAATTATGAGATAGTTTTCAAATTTTTTGTAAAAACATGATTTTTTATATATGGTAAGTTAGGCTATCATCGACTCATCGTTATGGTATCAAACATTTGTCATTT
Organism: Senecio squalidus; assembly: GCA_910822075.1. NCBI lineage: Eukaryota > Viridiplantae > Streptophyta > Magnoliopsida > Asterales > Asteraceae > Senecio > Senecio squalidus. Next base: position 24,641,135 of record CAJVGC010000591.1, on the reverse strand, counting down.
AATCAAAGGACACAATTAGTTTCTATATTATAGGGAAGGGTCATGATGTTGTTTCTATGAAAATACCCATTGACGTACAATCCATGTCTAAGTAAAAGTTTGTTTGTTTTCGATTTCGAAATCAAAGAAACAATTGAGAAAATATAAAATTCAAACAATTGAGAAAAAATAAAATTCAAACATGACAATTAAAAAAAACATTAAATAGTAAGTTAAGTATTTAGATATTAAAATAATAAAATAAATAAACACATTATTAACCTTTATATACACGTTCTCACATAGGTAGAACTTAGAAGAGTCCAAGTTGCATGAGAAATTAGATAGACATTGATAAATAGATATGGGTCTCCACCCCCTCATTTACTTTTGAAATAGAAATAAAAAAAACAACTTTTTTAAAGTAAAAACAAGACAAATTCATATTCGGAGTATCATGAACGAACAAGTCTTTTAGCTACGATGTACATACTCTAATCAATATTAGCTATTATGTACGTACTCTAATCAGTATTCTATTTTGATATGATTAGCTATAAATATTTGAACTCATTTGTACTATAAGACTTGTAATTTAGATTATATGATCTGTAACAATGACATCATTAAAAATGTATGGGTTTATTTATTGTTGAAAAAATCTAGAAGTATGATTTCAGTGGTATACTTTGTTATGAAAATACACACACACAAATTTAAAAGAAAAACAAAAAAATAAGAAGAAGAATGATACATTAAACAAAAAGGATGTGATAGAAATTGAGGGGGTGCTTGGTTAGGGGTAACGGGGGGTAATGATAATGATTGATGGAGGTTGGTTTGTTGTGTTGTAGTTAATCATTGCACAATAATAGGTAATACTCCATTATATTCCAAATCGGGGTTATTCATTAACCACCCATTCCATTCCATAGTATTCATTTTCCCATTAACTACTCATTGAACCAACCACCAATTCCATTCCATAGTATTCCTTTTCCCTTCATAAGCTTTAAATAGACACAATTTTCACACGTCCTAATTTCAAAACTAAAAAACAATTGAAATAATTTAATACGTTTATTTAATAGTTAGGCACAACTGTTACCGATCACCAAAAAGTACCCGTGTACATATTTTTAGCAGAACCATGATTGATTTAACGAACGAACAATCAAATTTAGTTTAATATTGTTTTGTCATTTTTTGCGACGAGTTTTGTTTGGATCGATTAGATAACAATAAATGCAATGTAAGTATGTAATGTGTTCATTTTTATTTGAAGTTTTTGTTTAAAGATTAAAGACATACTTTTCGTGTTAGTCATGGTAGCATCAATTTATCAAAATATTGTCGTTTATATATTATGAGAACGTCCCCGATGTTGTGGCTATTCAAATAAATTGTTATTATTTGTGTGAAATGAACATGTATTCAAGACAACCACATGAAAACTTTCACAAAGTTGATACCACATGGCTTGACCATATTGAACGAAGAAAAAATTGGTGCTCCACCGAGATAGGAGAGTTGCCCGAAGTCATCCTTGTGGGATGGACAATGATTGACACCAGGTATTAGGATGTTCCCTGCAATTTTACACCTTTTCTGGATGACCATACTGAACGAAGAAAAATAATTAAAAATTTATATATAATATATACTACGTATATACTATATATAAAGTTACATGCCAAGTTGAATGTATCCGATATAATAATGAAATCTTAATTCTTTTATTCAAAAACTAGCTAAATATAAACAACAAAGTTTCAGATGATCATCGTACGTAGAATATACTCGTCTTTTGTTTCTTAGAGTATTCTACTTGTCTATTGTTTCTTAGAGTAAAACGTATAGTATCATCGTACCAGTTGAGTTGAATTGTTGGTGTTAACAAAACCTGTATGAAATTTAACCGGAACTTATTGTGTGTGTTGTCACACCCCGCCTGCGGCGGAAACACAGGGTGTGACCGATTGACAATCATCACAACACAATACAACAATAGAAAAATACTAAATGCAATAATATAAGAAAAGTGTCGTGACATTGCCATTTAACAAAAAGTTATCCATGTCTCATGTACACGTCATACACTACAAATAAAATATTCAAGAAAATGTAAATGATAACGAAGTATTTGAAATTGAATGACACGGACATGCAAACCCGAAATAATCCAAAGTATCAAGATAAAATAAAGTCGAAGACCAATGCAATACACTCTAAAGGTCTCCTAAAGCCTCAGTATCGTCCTATGCATGCCCATTACCTGAAAATAAAGGTCAAAAAATCAACATAGAGTTGAGTGAGTTCATTGAGTAGTTTATAAAAGAGAAGTAAGCAAACTATATCATCAAGTAGTGTATAAAGTTGTGTAACAATGCATACATTTCACAAAACAATCATCACAATAATAGTAGTAGCCACGCTACTGATCGACAAGTAACATTCTGCCGATAAGCATGCACCGCGCATGTAGAGCCAGATACACTGACTATATCTTGCAGTAGTCACGCTACTATGTTTATCAACAAGTACGTTTTGTTGATACGCTTGTAACATCAGTAGAATGTATCCTGATGCCCAAGTAAGATCCACAACCAATATCTCATAATAGTTTTGAAAACATGCATTTTGTTTGTTACACGATTTTATGATTTCCAAATATAGTGAGTTTCCATAAATAGAAAGTTTTAAAAAATAGAAGGTTTCCATAAATAGAAATATCTATTTATAGTAAGTTATAAACCGTTTATTCAAAGTCCGTTTAGTTGAGCTTTACTTTCCCCCGATTTGTATAAAACAAGTAAGAATAAAAGTGGGGCAATGAACTCACCTCGAAATAGGAAGTAAGTGACACTACTCAGGTAGTGTAAATGTGTGTCTAAAGAGATAGGTCACAAGCTAGTCCCGACTATACGATAAACTTCCCTAAGTAACACAAGTAAAATACTTGTGAGTATGTTTCCTTTTTAAAAGATTCAATCCCGTTTAATGTATGTTTATATGTGTCCGATTAACCGATTCATATTACTTAACTTTAGTTAAAACGATAGATTTAGATATGAAAGGTAAAATTCACCAAGTACCCCCGACTACTAAAATTATCATAACTCGAGTTCTAAGAGGAGTTAGACGACAAATATTATATGGACGGAATGAGAACTCAGGGGAATACAACTTTGGTTTAGATGTCCAATAACAATACAGATATGAGAGCAACTTATGACCCTACGAACACAGAACAATGAATCTGATTACGAACACTAGCTTTTATAACATGACTCGTATGAATGTCTTCTAATATCAAATATCGTGTAAAATCCTCAACAACTCCAGATAAGACCTTTAATATATAACTAAGAACTTCATGTTTTAAAATCTTCGTTTTACCACTTTTAAATCATACAAGTGAGCACAAATTGGGATATAGAAACCAATACCAAAACACAGTCTAGACCCCCGCTCACTAAAAGTCAGTTTTAAAGAGTTTGACAATGAACTATACCACGAGCCTTACATTTTTGAAAACTAGACTCTGAGGGATAAAGATATATCTATGGCTCGATCAGTTTGAAAAATTTATCACCAAGTTAAGTCCGTTACAAAACAGGTTATATAATCTGTCTAAAAATACCAATTCCTATAAGTTGAGTTTTAAAACTAGTTGAGGAATTCAACGAGTACACAAATGATCTAGAACCTTTTGGTGATATATTAGACCAGTTAAGAATTTATAATATTCAGTTTTAAAAAATCATTAGGTTTGCTAAATCGTTACACATATCCAAGTTGTAAGAACCTAATAATACCGTTTTAAGATTTCAGATTTGATCCCCGTTCACTAAATTACAGTTTGTGAGAGTTTGACAAAGAATTGGAAGACGAGACTTATATTTCCAGAAAGTGGATTTCGAGAGCTACAAAATCGGTTTAGACAAGAGTTAAAAATACCAAACCATTTTTGAATTATTATCCGGACAGGACATGTCAAATTTCATATCAAACCCAAAAATCTTCCTAGCATTCACCACACATTTCAAAAATCGTTTTTGGACATTCACACTCTAGGTTTTTATAAAACATCCATTAATACTCGTTATTACCTTCAAAAACCGGATCACACACACACACACACACACACACACACACACACACACACACACACACACACACACACAGATATATATATATATATATATATATATATATATATATATATATATATATATATATATATATATATATATATATATATATATATATATATATATATATAATCAAACGAAAAAGTAGAATATAACTAGAAAGCTAGGGTTATAAAATTATCGGAAACTGGGATTATGAACAAGAATCAATGGGTATGATGAATTCCCAAGGTGCGATTTTTGTATGAGGATGTTGTTGAATACTCGATCAAGGATGAAGGAGAGAAAGTTGCTAATCGATCAAGTAATGATGGGAGGATTGGTTTTGTGGTTTTAGGGTATTTAGGTTTCTAATTTTACTTTCTAACCCCTCTAGTTCAAGCATGTTACACTAGCAACCTCCCAGACTTAAAGGCAATGTTTAAAATACGTTTGCAGGCCTGGACCCCCGTTGCGGCGCACCACCTTGGTGCGCCGCAGTGGGAACTCAGATTAGTGCTTTTTACAACGAACCCAATGTAACTATAAATCGACTCCGAGATTAATTTGATTAAACACGTGACACTCATCTAGGAGGTACTACCTACTTGTGCACCTATAAAATAGCACAAACACACACACACAAGATACATATCATAACACACATCAACATGGTAACAAATAACTTTAAAAAAAGTTTTTAATAAAAGTCGGTAATGAGCTACAGGTATGCTAGACTAACTTGAGACGGAAAAAATGATGGACGTTACATGTGCTCTTAAATAAAAAATGTTATTAAAATCGTTTCTTTGAGATTCGAATGGAGGTGGTATCTCCAAATCAACTGTTAAACAAATCTTTTGATTACATCAACCCCCATCTAAGTAAGTAAATTGTAGATTCAATTACTATTTATACTGTTGTTGGGATTTTCATATTTAAATGTATCGTACAGCTCTAGTGGTTATAACTTAAAACATTCATATCCCATATTAGAGACGTGAAACCAATTTTATCTAAAGGACTTCCTTTTACGCTAAATGTCATCTACCGTTATTAAAAAAAAGAGTTAATTACATAATTGGTCCCTGTGTTTGTTCCAAAACAACGGGTCCAGTCCCTGGGTCACAATTCGTTCGGGTCCAGTCCCTGGAGCCTATCTTTGGTTGCACGTTTGGTCCCTCCCTCTAACGACTGTTAATTTTTAATGTTAAATGGTGTCACATGCCAAACATGTGATGGGTAAAAAAGTAATTTTGTCTTTCTTTTCCCCCTTTATATACCTCCATCTTCTTCCTCACCTATTTTTTTTTCCCAAAATCAAATGGGTATTTCTTATAATCACTCAATTAATATAAAGATTTGATTTTTCTTGTTGGGTTTTGCTTAAAATCAAATAGGTATTTCATGAAATCACTCAAATCATGAAAAAGTTTAGCTTTTTCTTGTTGGGTTTTGCTTAAAATCAAATGGGTATTTCATGAAATCACTCAAATGATAAAAAGATTTGATTTTTCGTGTTGGGTTTAGCTTATTTAGTGTTATTTCTTTGTTTCTTGACCTAATTTCAACAATGGGGTTAGCTTTATTAGGTTTTGTTTGATTTTATCACTTTTCTTGAAGTCAAACTTTGGTCAACAACAAGAACAGTTAATACCCAATTCAGATGAGTTATTGATTTCTCAATTTTTTGAAAAAATGGGTATGAATTCTTCTTCAAAAAGCTCTTATTTTTACAATCTTTCTTCAGCTGTTTGTTCATGGCAAGTTGTGTTTTGTGATGCTAAACAAGAACATGTTATTGGGATTATTGCACCTAATTTAGGGCTTATTGGCATTATCCCTGATAATACAATTGGCAAGCTTAAAAAGCTTCAATTTCTCGATTTAAACAATAATCAAATCACTGATTTTTCAGCTGATTTTTGGAGCTTAATGTCACTCAAAAGCCTTAATCTTTCAAATAATCACTTCTCAATTAGTCTCCCAAGCAACATTGGTAACTTTAAATCACTTGAAAGATTAGACCTTTATGTAAACAACTTCACTGGAAATCTCCCTGATTCATTCATCTCTTTAGCTAGTTTACAAGTGCTTAATCTTAGTCGAAATCTGTTAAATTCGGTTATTCCATTAGGGTTTATAAAGTGTCACTCTTTAACTTCTGTAGACATTTCTATGAATAGTTTCCATGGAAATCTTCCTAAGGGTTTTGAGTATGCATTTCCTAAGCTAAAAAGCTTGAATCTTGCTGGGAATTCGATTACAGGAAGAGGTTCGGATTTTTTGGATTCATGTCAATATCTCGACTTTAAATCGTTTAAAAACACTTGATCTTTCGAGTAATCATCTGGTTGGTAAAATCCCACTTTTGAACTTCAAAACACTCCAAAATCTTGATCTTTCAAGCAATAACTTAACTGGATACGTACCGTTAGCTTCGTTAAAAAAGCTTCCATGGATGGAAAGATTCAATTTTTCCTATAACAATTTAACCCTTTGTGGTTCCGAATTTTCACTCAAAACCCTTCAGTCCAGGTTCATTGGTTCAACAAATAGTTGCCCATTTGCAGCAAACCCGACTCTTTTCAAGAGAAAAGTACATAAACATAGAGGACTTCAACTTGCTTTTGGTTTAGGCATCGCTTTAATTACTTTTTTTGGGAAAAAGGTAGGTGAGGAAGAAGATGGAGGTATATAGGGGGGAAAAGAAAGGCAAAATTATTTTTTTACCCATCACATGTTTGGCATGTGACACCATTTAACGTTAAAAATTAACAGTCGTTAGAGGGAGGGACCAAACGTGCAACCAAAGATAGGCTCCAGGGACTGGACCCGAACGAATTGTGACCCAGAGACTGGACCCGTTGTTTTGGAACAAACACAGGGACCAATTATGTAATTAACTCTTAAAAAAAAGAAACTTCATTATAATGATTTCGGATATGATTGATATATGAACATACAATAAAAAGATCCATTAAATTAAAATAAGTGAATAAATAGGAAGTTTAGTTTCGACTAAACTAGTTTCTTTCATAAGCTTTAAATATGTGTAAACTTTGTCAAACCAAAACAAACCGATGAAGCTTTCATACTAACATTATTTCAATGGTTAGATATCGTATTCATGCTTTAACTAGAACAATTAAAACCTGATACGTGTATGTGATTCTTAACGGTTTCCCAATACTTCATCCATCTAGAAATGTACTATGATTGAACAATTAAATTTGTAATTTTTAAAGTGGTGTTTAAATAAGGCTATGCGGAGTGGTGAGTGATGACGTGGAGTGATAGAGGTTTTTTTTTAGGAGAGAGAGTGTGATTTTAGGAAATAGAGTGTGATGATGTGGAGTGATCGAAAATGGGTGGAGTGGTTTGTGATGATTTGGAGTGATAGAGATTTTTTTTTTAAATCTACAACGGTCATATGACCGTTAAAACACAAAAACACCCACAAAACGCCGTGACTACCAAAACGCCACCACCATAACGCCTTGATAACGCCCCCATAACGCCCCCACCGGAGTGGTGTGGGGGCGTTATAGATGCTTAGTTGGCAAAATAACGCCCAAATATTGTTCCACTCCGTGCAGTCTAACTACTAGTAAAGTACTTGTGTGAAATCAGCAAATTCTAGCGTTAATTAAGATAGACATTTCAAAAATGTATGTTTTTATTATCACACACGGTATCAAATCTAACAGAAACTCAATTTAGTTTCAGATGAAGACCACATCATCAATCCGTCTTAATTTTAAGCCTCATGCTATACTCATCTATCATCTTATACCGCCGTTTTTATTAAGGAAAAAAGTCACAAAACCAAACAAGGACTCACATCCACAATAAGTCTAATACTGTAATACATAAACCCACAAATGACACATGTATATAACTCAAAGTCTCAAAACCAATTGACAATAAATAATTAGTCTATACAATCACAATTAGTTGGATTATAAGTCATATAACACTATAAAAGGTTTAAAAATGAAACTTTAATAGAAATAATATTCGGAATAAAAGTTAGGTTTAAAATTGAAACGTTAATAGAAATAATTTTTAGAATAAAAGTTTTGATTGGGTGATGGTACTTTCTCTTTTTTTTATGATAAAACAATCCTAAAAGCATTAAAAGACTCAAAAATGAAAAGTTAAATAAAAATAATTTTTCTAAAAAATTTCAACTCCAACTCGTATATAAATCTCTATTCGTCAACTGTTACAAACATTTTTTTTTTGTAGTTGCTTGTAACCTTATTAGTTTATTTGAATTTTGAAGTGATACATTCTTCTTATATAAGTGTTAATAAGCTTATCAAAATTTACTATATATGTTTACATTAGCTTAAAGGGGATAAGCTTTTTTTTAACCTCAATATAACATAATAAGCAATTAATCTTATCCAAACACATAGCAAAATCTGATAAACCAATATGTCATAAGTTATAAGCTATATAAAAAAAAGCATAAGCTTAACCATGAAAATAATTCTACACAAACACCCCTACTAATACATACAACATTTTTAAAATTAGTTTAATAATCATATTTAACCGATGTACTATCTATATATTTTAATTGACATAAAGTGTTTAACGGCCTCTCGAACTCAAGTTTCGAGTTACACATTCATTGTTTTCTTTTGGATTCAAAACCAGTTTTGACAAATACACAAACAACCTTTTTGTTTCCTTTTTTGAAAGTAGCATATTTTATATAAAAACTTTAAAAATTTATACAATTACAGAAGAGAAACTAATCTAAAGGGTACCAAATCGATCGACCCCTACTTTAGGTAACTTATCCACCTGACATTTTAATGATAATTATAAATTATTTAAAAATGGTTTAAGTTTAACTAATAATTAATAATTAATAATTGATAATTAATTACTTTAAAGTTTAATATATAGAAAAGCTACTATAGTTTGTGAAAAATGTTCACTTTTGTTAGCGTATATTTTTTTCTATTCAATTGTATTATTATATTTATGAAAAAGTTTATTTGCGTTACTAAACTTTTAAAAATACTTAGTAATATTAATGAAATAATGAAAAGAATTGTTTTTATATTACCTAACTTATGAAAAACATTGAAGGAAAAAAAAACAATATGATCTAAATATTGATAACATTCAAATTTACAAATATAATAATATAATTTGTATATTAACTCTTATTTTAGTTATCTTTAATTGAATAAAATGTTGCACTCGTTTTAAAGGAATTGAGAGCGATGTATCTCATCAAAACAAGTTGGATGGATTATTGATTTATTTAAAAAAAAAAAAGTCGACTTAATAAGTAAATTACAAAATAGTCACTTAAGATGTAGCAAAGGGTAATTTTTAGCTCTCGGATTTTATTTTATTTTATTTTGACTCTTGTATTTTCATCCATTTGTTTTCATAGTAAGACTAGGCGGAGTGGGGCTTTATCACACCCAATCACGCCGCCGCGTGGGATAATAACGCCCAATAACGCCCCACCTCCACTCCGGTGGGGGCGTTATCGGCTGATTTTGGGCCACGGCGTGAGCAGAAACACGCCGTGGTGAGGGAGAAAGGAGGGTGCACGGTCAAAAAATGTACCGTTGGAGAGATTGCAACGGCCAAAACAAACCAAAACCCCAACACTCCTCTATAAAACCCAAACAATTTTTATAAAAATAACCACAAACAATCCAACTTTCTCCTACAATTTTTATAACTTTCTCTCACAATTTTATACAAATTCTACATCAAATGGATCCCAACAACGACAATCAAAACAACCCCAACCAATGGTTCAACAATCAAAACAACCCCAACCAATGGTTCAACCCTAACCAATTTCAAAACCCCAACCAATATCAAAACCCAAACCAATTTCAAAACTTTAACCAATTTCCAAACCCTAACCAATATCCACAATTTTACCAACAAACTCCACCACCACAACGACCATCCCAAGACCCGGTATACCAAGGAGGGTCGTTCCAACAATTGCTTAACCTCGGCGATTTTCCACAAGTGCCTCCATTTGACGTTGACCGTAACCGCGGATTTGTCGATTCCGAAGACGATGACGTTGTTCCGGAAACTCAACCGGAAAGTATGCCGACCCGTGGGAAGAGGCGACATAAGAAGAAGGAAACCGAATCGCAAAGAGGCAAAACCGAAAAAAAGAAGTGGACCGAACGGGAAGAGGTCGCACTTGCTTCGGCATGGTCGTCGACATCCGAAGACCCCATCTTGGGAAGAGATCGAGCTTCACCACTTTATTGGTCAAGTGTTCGCGAAAAATTCTTCCACAAGATGCGTCAAGAAGATCCCGATTACGCTCGTACCAACGACATGATATCGAGCAAGTGGACGGACTTACAAAGAAAGGTCCGAAAATTCAACTGGATTATGCGACAAGCCCAACAATCAAGAACAAGCGGTCAAAGTGATCAACAAGTGGTCGAACATGCTATAAAGATATACCGCGCGAAAATGAGTACGGGTTTCCAACATTACGCGTCTTGGGAAATTTTGAAAAAAAGCCCGATTTGTCAACATGTACCAACTGTTGGAAGGTCCTCAAAAGCGCGCAAAACATCGGAGTCTAGTAACCCCTCCACTCCCGCCACTCCCGCCACTCCGGTATCGCCTTTTGCTTCATTCGATCTCAACGATGATGATGATGATCTTCAGTTGGAGGAAGAGCTTCCAAGACCGGTGGGTAGAGATCAAGCAAAAGCAAAAGCGCACAAAGGAAAGGGCAAAGCCGCTGCTTCTTCTTCGGGGGCCGAAGAATCACTCCAGTTTATTGGGCAAAAGTTCGGGGAATTTACTGAAACTGCTCAAGAAAAAATGCGATCAAAAGCATTAAAGACGATTATGAAGGACATTAGTCATCTGGAGGAGCCTTATCGAAGAATAGCGGAGCTCGAAAAGCAAAGGCTTATCGAAATTTTTTTTTTCGGATATGTAGTATTTTTTTTTTATTGTAGTATGTTTTTTTTTTAATAAATTGTAGTATGTTTTTTTTTTAAATAAATTGTAGTATGTTTTGTTTTTATTTTTAATAAAAATACAACTTTTTAAATTTCATTTATATAAAAAAAAAATAATAAAAATACAACTTTCTATCACTCCACATCATCACTCTCACCACTCCACCCATTTTCTATCACTCCACATCATCACACCCTCTTTCCTAAAATCACACTCTATTTCCTACAAATCACCTCTATCACTCCACATCATCATCACTTATCACTTACCACTCCGTATAGTCTAACTAGCTAGAGTGTTGCTTATAGATTCTCCATTTCTAATAGGTGTTTCAAACTTTCAAGTATGTTTTGATATCAAAAAACTAATTTAACTTTCGAAAAATTAATTTAACTTTTTGATTTTCTGGTTAAGCAAATTCACTATTCTGATTTTGATAAATTCTGATTTAAAAATTTTAAATACATATTTTTTGTGCTTGTTAAATTGTTTTCAATAACCTACATCATTTTCATGCCAAAAGAATAAAATAAAAAGTTGGAACATCGAGATACCAGAAGTTTCTATTTCAATTATTCAACATTGAACATTTTCATTTTTGATCAAAATGAATTATATAGACTAGTAGGATACCCGCGCGTTGCAGCGGCGACTATAGTTATTTAAAATATATTCCATTAATTTTTTTCCGTAATCGTTTTTCCTAAATTTACTGATAGCGATGACTTTTGGTTATCATAAATATAACCTAGATCAGTACAAAAATAGAGTGTGTAAAATGATTCACAACTTTTTTTAAATGATGTAAAAATCGAATATCATACGTTTGTTGGTACTCAAAAAAAGCATTTATGAAATCTATAAAAATACATAAATTGCGGTATTTAACAACTACACATATGTATACTTTAGAATGATGTATAATATTTAATTTAGTATTAACAATGAAGGACATTAAATTTAAAAGATCACAACCTCTTCATGAGCAACGACTTGAGAAACAACCTTCGTAGCCTCTTCTACAACAAAATCTCGAGCAACGTGTTCATCAACAACTTTGTCATTCCCGATCACAATAACATCGTCCAGTTTTTCAAGTCTTGTTCTCTTTCACGTTTATTAGCTATGCGATCAACCGTGTCATCCTCGATGATTCGAGTAGTATACATTTGTTGGTACTAAAAAAACATATATAAATCTATATGAAAACATAAATTACGGTATTCAACAACTACACACATGTATATTTTAAAATGGTGTATAATATTTAATTAAACATTAACAATGAAGGGCATTAAATTTAAAAGATCACAACCTCTCATGAGCAACAACCTTCGTAGCCTCTTCTACAATAACATCTCGAACAACGTCTTCATCAACAACTTTGTCATCCTCGATCACAATAACATTGTTCCAATTCCAGTTTTTTAAGTCTTGTTCTCTTTTTAGTCTATTGGCAATCCGATCAACCGTGTCATCCTAGATTATCATTGGATTGGTGTCGTGAATAGATTTCATTATGACAATTATATTAAAAAAAAATGGTATGAAAAAAGTAAAGGTTAAAAGTTTGTTTATAAAGTAAAGAATTTGGAGGAAAATTTACTAATATGAAAATGTTTTTGTATATTAAAAAATGTGATATTTTGTTACTATTAATTATGGTAATTATGTTGGGCTAATAAGAAAATTAAATATATAATTTGCGGGAAGATAGGTTGACGGCAACATATATAATACTTTGTAATTTGTATATATATTTGGGTCTATGTATTTAACAAAACGGGTTTATAGTAGGTCAATAAAATATTTGGGCTTATGCATTTTACATAGACGGATCAAGATCAATGAACATGATAGGTAATGTTATGAGTTTTGTGAGTGAAGAAATAAGTGGAGCTTAAATGAAGGAATCTCTTTGTATTTTATTAATTTTCATACTCCCAATACTCAAACATGATGTATAATTTACAAAATAAAAACGAGATGATCTTGATCCAACACAGACATATAAGACATGATTTACGATATATTTTTGTCCCCTATAATACGTAGACATGATTTACGGATATTAAAAGTATTTGGGCCTATTTATTTCACATAGACATAGTAGTTCAATATTACTGGATCGGATATAAAATGTAGACTAATCATGTATTAAACAATATATCATAAAATAGTATAAAATAATATGTAATTTAGATTAAATATAATACGAAAGAACATTAATTGTAATATGATGACATATAGTGACATATTTAAATGTTATAAAATAATAATAATATTTAATTTAAATTATAATATGGAAACAACAATAATACACATTAATAAAAATAATAAGGGCATATTAGTAATTTCCTTCTTATAATTCAATTTTAAGAAAATAGGTTTAAAATACTTTATAGATAGTTAGATTAGATAGATAAACGATGGGACAAGAAAAATCTACTAGTTTGCATAAATAAATAAAATACAATTTGAATACGATTATAATTTGAACGCGGAAAATTTGTTTAATATATGTTCATACCGAATGAATTTAATGCATCTATTAAGTATGGAAACTAAAGGTGAGACAAAATATGAGAGCCACTATACAATAATCTTAGTAGAATAGAATAGTAGAAGTTAATAAAAAACCTCATTTGTAAGAATTTATTTGCAATTAAATTGTATGATTAAACATTGATATTGTAATCACGAATCAAGATTATTCAAAGTTGTTATCAAATCCTATAAAATGTTAAACATAATACTTAAACTATTATAAACTGTTAAAGTACAAATAATTATGTATGCCTTATACAAACTAGTTGGTATTTTTACCGTTATTAGAGTTGTGATTAACAAATTCCGTAATTCTTTAATCTAAAAATCGAACTCCTTTTCTTCTCAATAATTCCCAAACCCTAAATGAGATTAAGACACGAACAAAAGTGTAATATCTACTTATACTTGAAGGGCTACTTTTGTAATTCACTCCAAACTTATTTACGGGCCTCTCGTACACGATATCTCCTCTTTACTCTATCTACAAACAAATTCAATAAATATTAAAATTAAATTAAAAAATAAATAAATAATAAATATTAAAATTTAATCTCTCTGTCTCTTTCTTACGTGGCATTTGATCATATTTTTTTTCTTTCTAGAAAACCAGTCTGATCTATAAAAAACCAGACAACACTCTCCAAAATCTCTTCAAACTTATTTCTTTTCTATCTAATAAAATAATTTTGTGCTCTTAAAATAATATATTTGTTTCTTGAAGAATCATCAATGGAGGTTGAATACCAAGAGGTTAGCTTTCCATACACATTCATCTTAATAAATTTTTTTTATTTTTTTTGTTACTTGAAATTAAATATTTTAAGTAATGGGTCACATAAAATTAGCATAAAAATCAAATTTGTTTTAATTTATGGGAAAATGATAATTTGTGGGTGTTTATCAGTTTTCAATAAAAACTGAATATTTAATAGTGGATGTTACAAATTTCAATAAAAATGATATTTTTTTAATGATGGTGTTGATGAATTTGAGTGGAATTATCAGGAATACATTAGGAATTCAAGAGGAGTGCAGCTCTTTACCTGCAAATGGTTACCTCTCTCTTCACCAAAAGCCCTTGTCTTCCTTTGCCATGGTACACTTTTAGTCTAGCGGTATCAGTAATTTCTTATAACGTGTTTATTACTAGTTTATTCGAAGTTTAACAGTTTGACCGTTTAAAAATAAAAAACCTTATTGAAGGCCTTAATTTAGATGTCCAATACCATTTTGAGTATTTTCATTTAACTTAAGTCGATAAATCGATAAATGCTATTTTAAATCATGATCTACTTTTATAAAAATAACGAATATGACAAATAATTGTCAATTTAATAAGACTTTGTTTATTCAAAATTGGTGAGAACGTAATCTTTGAATTTGGAATTCACATTTGCAAGAATTCAAAAAAATTCCATCATGTTTAAATTTATTGGTCATGGTCGCGGATAATATATGTGATGTTCTTACGTTCTCACCATATATAACGTTCTTACTTAATTAATCTCCGATTAGTAAGATACGATTAATGAAACATTAAAGGTTGATTTTGCAGGTTATGGTATGGAGTGTAGTGACTTCATGAAAGGTACCAAAACTTTGTTCATATTTTTCATGACATTTTCTACTTTTTAGTACCTTGTGTTGTTTTTAATTCATGTTAATTAAGGTTATTGTTTTTTCACGTGAACATATTAAAAAAAAGGTGAACTTTATAAATTCCTTTTAGACTCATTAAAAATATATATATATAAAAAAAAAAAAAAAAAAAAAAAAAATCTAAAACCATCTCTATCCAACTTTCTAGCCATTATGTACCTTGAGATCTTGACTTCCTTTCTATTTTGACTTTTTTTATTTACAAAAAACATATTTTTATTTTCCCATTCAACTAAAAAGCCTCATTAAATATATATTATCTTTTTTTTTAAAAACAAATATATATACAAAAAGCCATAAATGTTGCCTAAATAACACAAAAGAAGAAAATAAGCAAAATATTATGTTATCTTTTCAAAATATTATTAATATTAATGCTTATTTGGTGAAAATGAATGGCTACAAATTTGACATGAGATAATTAAGTGATAAGTTTATTATTTAAACAATAATTAAAGTATTTTTTTTATATTAAATATATAACTATTTATGTAATAAAAATATTATTGAAGTAATTCATAATATCTCCGTCTCAAAATTATAAATAATTATTCATTTATATATCACCGATCATAACAAATTTATATAGCAAAGTAGACTTGTATTGATTGCTTAGTATAGTATAATAATCCATATTTATTAAAGTGTATGAATTTGGTGTTGGGGCAATGATAAATTGTTAGTACCCATAAATTTTAATTTTGTTTTAAACATGACAATTAACTTCCTAAATATAGAAACAATCCTGCCATGGTCCCTTAAAAACTCACCAAAACTTGCCTGATTTCGAGTTGTCTTTTCCGGTTTGTTATATACCTAGAACTATTGACGAAAACTATCCAAAATAAGTGTTCACGTTACATTTTTTGTTTATCTCTAAATAATTATCCAATTTCAAATTTTAACCAATCAAAACAATTCTAGAAAAAGTGTTTGTTAATTCTATAATATTACAAAAATTATATTCTATTTTTATTAATTGTCATTTAAGTATATACTTATCAAATTGGAATAAATGGTGGTAAGTATGGTTGGTTGAAGTAGGTGATCAAACAAGTAATGTAATGAGAGTAATTGCTAGAGGTAGTAATATACATATGTGACAAGGACCCTACAAATATTATTACACTTTTTAGTATGGTTTACCAAACACCTCCATAATGTTATCACCCACCCCATTCTTGTTCAACATCTTTCATCTAACTTAGATGTAAGCAAATGCGGTTTTATTTGAACTTTCGTCGTAAATTAATCATCGTTTTTATTAAAATATCAACAACGTGATAGTTTGTGAAAAATAAATAGTTTTTCTGTTCGGATTTTGGAAATGTACATAAAACATAAAAGATAAAACGATCATACTTATCGTTTTTAATTCTAGGCTTTTCACAAAATAAAACATATTGTTGAATTTTAGGAAGAATGATAACGTTTTTGTAGGATAGAATTCTATGATTATTACCAAAGAGTTCTAACATAACGATATGCACGTTGGCTTATAAACTTTTAGGTTGCGGTTTAAGTGTAGTAAGTGACATAAATATGAATATCTCTTCTAGAACCTAACATATTGTCACATCACACTAGTCGAAGCTCAATATTGACACCGATACTTGGTACAATATTATCAACAGTTACTTTTTTTTCATCTCAGAAATGAACATTTAATTGAACATAGCTTAATAGAAGTTTTGCATAATTAATAAATTATATAGTTAAAAATAATATTAAAAGGAAATGGGCCATTTCAAATGTATATCTTGTACTTATTGAATATAATACATATAGGTAAAAATGAGGAATGATTTGATGGGTTTTATTTTGGTTTATAGGGTGTGGAACCACGCTCGCGAGCTATGGTTATGCGGTCTTTGGAATAGACTACGAAGGGCATGGACGGTCCATGGGTGCGCGTTGTTACATCAAAAAATTTGACAACATAGTAAATGATTGCTCCAATTACTTTAAATACATTTCTGGTATACATCGATTTCAATATTAAATTTACCAATACGGACCACAAAGGTGCAAACTGCTAATTTCTTTTATGGCTCGCATTATTTAGGACAAGAAGACTACAAGGACAAGAGACGGTTCTTGTATGGTGAGTCTATGGGTGGTGCGGTCTCCCTTCTTGTTCATAGAAAGGACCCCAATTTTTGGCATGGTGCCATTTTGGTCGCACCCATGTGTAAGGTAGTATATATGTATAAGTGTGTAGTATGGTTCAACTTCTTGAAGCTTATTTGACCCCGATTTGAAGTGTACCTTTTATGGTGTTGATAGATATCTGAGAAGGTGAAGCCACATCCAATGGTCATAAGCATGTTAACACAAGTCGAAGATGTGATACCAAGATGGAAAATTGTGCCTACGAAAGATGTTATTGATGCAGCATTTAAAGATCCTGTTAAGAGAGAAGAGGTGAGGTCGTTTTTTTTGTATGTGAATTTGATGTCGAACATGAAATAGTTTTGTAAATATACCATTACTTGAACATTTGCAGATACGTGCAAACAAGTTGATATACCAACAAAAACCGAGGCTTAAAACTGCTCTTGAAATGCTTAGGACCAGTATGGGTCTCGAGGACAGCTTAAACAAGGTTATTTCACATTATTATTCTTATTGGCCTTTTTTAACGTTGTTTTTGGCTTCGCAGTTAATATAATAGTGTTTTCATGGGCAGGTGACATTGCCATTTTTCGTGCTACATGGAGAAGCGGATACAGTGACGGATCCGGAAGTGAGCCGGGCTTTATACGAGCAAGCCAGTAGTAGAGACAAGACTATAAAACTATACCCAGGAATGTGGCACGGGTTAACCTCCGGTGAGACTGACAAAAACATTGATATCGTCTTTTCAGACATCATTTCATGGCTCGATAAGCGATCTGCTGATAATTACATTATCGATATGGAATTTGATGACAATATTGCTAATGTTGTTGAGGATGATATAGAGTTGGTAGAAATAAGTGACAACAAACCACGAAGGAGCCGTACTCATGGCAGCTATCTTTGCGGATGGAAGGGGCGGCGGATGCACCATCACTCCGCCATGTAGCCACCGCTCTCCGACTCTTTTTATTTTCAAGTTTAAAAGAACTATATGAATTACTATGTAGCATAATCTAATGAAACATATGGTTTTTGTGACTTGAATGTTTCATATCTTGGACCTTTATTAATCCACCAATTTTCCATTTACTTATAATAAAACTACTTTATATTAAAGTTAAATAAACCTCGAACATCATAAAGATCATCTTCTAAGGTACTCTTAAAAAATTATCCAGTGGCTTTGTAAAAAAAAATTCTTCACCAAAATGATTAACAAATTGATATATCAATCGAATATGAATACCCACCGAAATCAGTGAGCAATGGCTGCTTGGACGGTAGTAAATGGAACCGTCATGAACCAGATACGAACCATAAAAGAATACCAGACGGAGTCAATGATTCGTTTAATTATCTTAACTAGTGAAAATTTCTTAAACTCATTACAAACTAAAAAGTGAACCGGAGGGTAGTTTGAAGTTATCATATCACAAAAATCATATAAACCAATTTTTTTTAACAAACATACAATGATAACCATGTCAAAGTACTGCTGGTGCAATTTTCATCCATGACAACTGGAGATCCAGACCACCAAATCAATGAGATCCTGCAACGGAAAAAAAAACAAATTTGGTTAAGTACACGGATAAAAAGAAAGAAGACCATAACAAAGACATGGAATGAAGATGTGATTTACTCTATTCACAATATAATTCATACCTTCATGCACCCATTTTAAAATCACCTTGTGCAGTGTTATTCATTTTTATTCAATTCCGAATATTAATGTGTT
Source organism: Senecio squalidus (assembly GCA_910822075.1). Lineage (NCBI taxonomy): Eukaryota > Viridiplantae > Streptophyta > Magnoliopsida > Asterales > Asteraceae > Senecio > Senecio squalidus. Next base: position 24,621,965 of record CAJVGC010000591.1, on the reverse strand, counting down.
TGAAAAATTTACAAGTCTTATTACAATAATAGTTAAGCAATAAAGCGGTAAGAGATTAAAAATGCTATATCTGTAACGAGGCGAGACAAAAAGTTCATTTGGGCCAAATCAATAACCTACCGGGTACCTTAATCTAATCTGCAAAAGTGCACAAATCGCAACAAGTCTTTAAACAGGTTTCAAGTCAAACCCGTCTTACAAATAAAATCCAACCTCTCACCGAGCTTAAATAGACAAGCGGATTAACCCAAACAGCAGTCATAGATCCGAACTTACCCGACCCTAATATCCTATTTTGGGTTCTGGTTCAGGTTATATCAGGGGGGCTGTTCGGGTTTTTTGACACCCCTACTTGCAAGTGTATATTTGAACATAAACAGATGAGCTCACAAAGCCATAAGAATTACGCATATGTATATTCTGAAGTTCACATCGAACAGGCATGTAAAAAGAATAGTTTTCATAGAGTATCGATTGTTAATGTGGGGTTATCGTTTATGTACCCCTTTATTGTGTATGTATTTCTGCTATTATTTATCTAACAAGACCTTGATGATGAGGTTCAAAAGTCTCATAAGTACAAAAGTGAAGTATTGGGGGAGTGAAGGCAGTACATTGAAATACAATATTTGGGTACGAGTCGGACAATCTTGCCTTTGTTTTCAACATTTATCAATTGGTAAGAATTCATAATGGCAGTCATGTGTCATGTGGATGTTACGGTGTTCATGTTAACTAGTTTCTACCCTTCTTATTTTCCACATATATCAAACAATCACCTTGATTTAGTGGGCTGTAGTTTAGATTTTCTTCTACTATTTAATTTACTTGGGTTTTGATGTGTATAAACGATCATTGATATGAAGATACGTCTACTATAGCCCTGGAGAGCGTATACATAAGTTGCAGAAAAAATTTGCTGATTGGATAAGGAAGCAGAATGGCGTACTAAACTGGCATAAAAAGGAACTAAGAATACGCATAAAATCATTAAAAACGGAAGGGGCGAAAATAAACTACTAACTTCACAAGACTGTGTTTGTGAGCATGGCATCATCAAATTTATAAAAGTAAAACTTAAAGGCCTTAACATTGGGAAAAAATAACAAAGAGTAATACCTTTCACTTGGGGTTTCTAAGTACAATGATCACAGAATCACCACGGAGAAACATCTTGCTGATGAATCTATCTTTGTTAACCGGAAGAGCTTTCTTCTTCCCTTTTCCTGCCTTAGGAACCTGCCATACAAAAAACACAAAATCAAAAGTGCACAACCTTGTTTAAATCCACAAAACGAAACTAAAAAAACCGCAACAAAAGTTAATTTCAAGACAAACCCAACCTCAGTCCACATCTCTCTAACATTTTCCAGCACCATGTTGCAGTGTCGGTCAAAAGCCCTAACACGACCTAAAAGCTTTTTATTATTCCTACAGTTAATAAGAACCTGTACGTGCAACAGAATGTCAGAAAAAACATTATCTACTATTATAGACACAATACCAAAAAGCAGCAGCCTAATTAAATCTAACGGTTTCGAAAACTAAATAAACTACACAAACACTTTCGTAGCTATTCACCGAACATCCGATTATCGAAAAATATGTTACCTGAGTATTATTTTTGACACTCATCATCAAGACAGAAAGAGGTCCAGTGTTGAACTCCTCCTCCTCGTTCTTCGCCTACATCAAATTTTAGCATAAAACAATTACATTTCTACAAAGCATTGTTTCGATGAAACAATTTCAACTAATAATTCAAACTAAAATTACTTACTGGTGCATCTTCCTCCATAGCTCGACTACAAAACCAAAAACAAAAAATCAGTACTAAGATTGATGAATTTAGGCGTATTTTAGCAAAGCATATTTATGGAATTGGCAATGTATTTACCTCATGTTTGATGTAAATAGGAGATTGAAACCGTTTGGAGTATAAATTTGTGAGCTGAAATAAGGAATAACAAGTTAGGGTTTAGGTTTACTGAGTGCGCTAGTGTCGTAAATAAAAAAATAAAAATAAAAATTTATGCAATAAAATTATATAACAAAATGTGTTGTATTTATTCAAAATAAGATTAATTATTGTTTGTATATATTAATGTTAAAATCATTTAAATCAGAAAATTAGAATTGTATTAAATGAAAATTAGGAATATAATAAATTAGTAGTGTAAGGATGTGAATGAAAATTAAGTAAAATAATTTAAAGTTAAAAAATATCTGATTTAAATGGAAAAATTCATCTTCATATTAAATCTGCTATTCTCTTATGGATGTGTGCCCGATATATTTTTTTATTCCATTTGGGCTTTGAGTTGGGCTTCCGTTATTGGGTATTGGGATTGGTTTGGGCTTCGTTTTGTTCTGCCGTTTACACTCTTTCCCAGCTTTATGACGTGTAGCCTAGCCCCGCCCTGTTACGCCACGTATTGTTCCCACCGCTATTTCAGTTTCTTCCCCAGATCATTCCCACTTTACCGCTCTCTTATGGAACCCCCAACTCATTTCAATCGATTCGAAAAAATCACAACAGTAATGGATTGGAGCAAGACCAGAGGCTCACCGCTATCCGAGACTTTTTCGGAAAAACCGGTATTAATATTGATGCATATATTGTTCCATCTCAATTCTCAACATGTTCATCACGTTTTGTTTTATTCTTTTTTTGTTTATAATAATATGATGTATAAGAATGTATTGTTACGAGACGATTTAACCGACTTAATTAAGTTTGATATTATGTGGTTATTGGATACAGAGTGAATTTATTGCCGAGTCTTATATGAGGACAGCCTACATATCGGGTTTTACTGCTTCTGCTGGTGCTGCGGTTGTTACACGTCATAAGGCCGCTCTTTGGACCGATGGCCGGTATCTTCTTCAGGTTGTTTATTTTTTACTCTGTCTGACGATATTTTTTTGTTGTTCTAGAACAGGCCGAGAAGCAGTTGAACTCGGGCTGGATTATCATTTGTAAGTTTGTTTTCGAATATCTTTCGACCTCTGTTATTTGCTATTTTTTCTAACTGTTTGTATGAATTCTTTTGGTTTTGGAATCTTTTGAAATTTCGGAATCAGAGGTTTGTAAACAGTAAACAGTAAACAGTTGTGGACCGTGTTTTATTGAGAACGTTTATTGATTGATAATGTGAAAATGTTTGCAGTGCGGTCTGAGATTGGAGAGTTTGTTGAATATACTATTTGACTATTTGATCTAAATTACAAGGGATAGATGATTATGATAAAAACATGGGGCCAATGTTTCCGAGGCTTCATGTAAACGATACCGAAAAAGGAACCGTCCTCATCTGATGTAAGCTTTTCATTTATGATTCATTTCTGGCATACTCCAACTAGCTGCGGATATCTTTTACTTGTAATGTTGATTGTTTAAATTGATTATTATTTATACACATCCATTGCCCTGGTACACAATACTTAGAAACACAAGGGTACTTTCGTCATTTGAAAGTTGTGTTCTTAGTCTTTTCGCTTTTTTCTATGTTTTAGAGGTGATGATGGGGTATTAAGGTTGGGGATCTGAAGAGCCTCACAAGGGATGACGAAAGTTGCTACAAAGCATTTTGTAGTCAACCGTTAAACGACTTCGCCAACGTGGCCAATTCCATTTCTCAAAGAAGCGTATTTAGTGTCTACTACAATCCAAGGTAAGTAACTGTCGGTTTCTTTTTTAGTGTCTCTTAAGTAAGTTTACCTTGACAGCCTCTAACTTGATGCACAAATCCTAGGGGTGGTTCATCGGAGTTGATAGTGCCATACAATCGCTTTCTGAAAAGCCTTGCTAATTCGTTCCCTCCTGGAATGTGGTTTAAAATGCGCGTAGAAACGGAAGATGCTGGAGACAGAAGGTTTGATAAATACTATAATCTCTATTATGTTTGTTATTGAACCTATTAGCTACTTACTTTTATCGTGTTTTCTTACACAGGTCTATGGGAATCATTACTGGGTTTAATGAATAACAAATAACAAAACGAGCTGCAGAAAGTGGCATCTCTAGGCAAACGCAAGTTGGTATTGAACTCCTAATATAAACATAAAACGAATGCCGAAAGGTAAATCTTCTATTTTTGTAAAGAGCTGGTGTATTTACAAGACAAAGAATGTGTTTTAAAACAGACGATTTGTACACTGTTGAGATAAAATAAAGTGCATATAAAGAAAGTCAAAGTGAAATGTTTTTTCTTTCCAAAAGTCAACATTTATATGTAGCAATTTAGCAAAATACAACTATAACAAAATAAAGCATTTGAAATGATTAAAAGAGCTCACATATTCGGGGACATGTGTGATCACTTTGTCTCATTTAAATTTATGTTTTGCATGAGTATGAACGTTAGAAGGATTTTCATTTGATTCTGAAGATGAAAGTGATAAGCATACTATTCGTTAGACTGATGAAAATGAGGGTGTTGACCCACAAACCAATCGGAAAGGCAGAGGAAAATCTGAGAAAACATCTGTATGCCTCCCCTTTACATTTACTTTTAATAATCATGCAATAATGACTTCTGCTAATATCTATATTAACTCTTTTTATTCAGGACACATAAAAAAGGAATGGAAAAACAGTTGTGGAAAAGCCAGCAGCCGCAGCAAGGAAGGTTAAAAGGAAAGCTAAATGAGGGATGTAAGTGCCCTGTTCATTTTAATGTTGTGAACACCTGCATTGGATGCTTCTCTTCCTTGCAGTTGTAACTGATATGTTTTACATCTGTAGTCAATTCCCGATCCTCGAGTTCTTGTAGGTTATTATATAGAGAAGAGAAACTGTAGCACTAGATTGTGTAGGAGAGTGTAGCCTATGATTGATTCATATGATGATAAATTTGAAACATGTTTTTATACACACATACATTGTTATGGTTTCATTTACTTAAATCCCGTGTTATGACTTTATAAGCAGGCTAATAATTGGAATTGATCTGACCCTTTTGGTGCACCTACTAATGACAAAAATTCTCTCAAAGTTTATTCGTAATATACGTCCATAAATATTTTCTAGATATAAAGGGTGCTAAAGGTAAAGAGGCAGCAGAAAGCAACACCTTGAAGCCTGTCGATGACAAGTTAAGATCGATCTTAATTTCATCTTCTTACAATTACTGAAAGCTATAATAGGTTTTATAACGATTTTTCAAGTCTATTGATGTTAGTGTAACACGATCAAGCGTAATATCGTAAAGCTACTTTGCTACTAAAAATTCGTTATATATATTTATCACAATAAGTAACGGAATCATTTCTTGTATTTCAAAAAGGTAGAGAAAAGGAAGGCACCCGCAAAGGCTACTGGCCAACACAGGGCTAAAACGGTGAAAGATCCTATGCAGCCAAAAAGACACCCCAATGCTTTCTTTGTCTTCCTGTATGTATAATTGTAAAACTGCTTTTTACGCTTCAAATGAACGTATAATATATTGATGCTGATTCAGGTCACTTGTACGGTTACAGTCAGGAGTTCAGGAAGACGTTTAGGAAAGAAAATCGGACCGTGAAAGCCGTTTTAGCGTAAGAAGTACAACGCATTCTGACTCTCATCAGCATTACTGAAAAGAACGGTCCATGATCAAAGAAACAGATAAACGAAGAACCTAACGTCAATCACTTTCAGTTATCTCAGCATTTCCAACACAGGTAATCATTTCGCTCTTGCTTCCTACTTCAATTAATAACACTACTTCGATTGACTTTAACTAATACTTCTCTTCACTCATTACTAAGTTTTTTTAAATTCAGAAAGTTCTTGTAAGATATATTGGTTTTGTGACGGAAGAGGACGAATGGGTTTCTGTTAAAAATGTGCGGCAACGATCTGTCCCTCTTAATCACTCAGTATGCCATAAAGTCTCGATTGGAGATATTATACTTTGCTTTGAAGTCGGTGAAGTCTGAAGTTGAATTTGAAAAGTTTGAATATTTTGTTATCTGTTGTTAGTGCTAATCGATGACTCTGTTTTTTGGGTATATCATCAGGAGAAAACAGATGAAGCAAGATATTTTGATGCTGAAGTTATCGATATTCAAAGGAAGTCGCATGATATAAGGGGCTGTAGATGTATTTTCTTGATTCGGTATGAGCATGAGAACTCCGAGGTAAGAAAAATAACATAACATAGAAACATGTCGTAATTATCGACGAGAGGTGGAAAAATGATGTCAAAATTATTTGTATGGGTCGGGATGGGTTGGATTTACCTTAACACCTTCTCATTGTTAAGTTTTAGAAGATTTATTAGTAATTAGTGTCTCAGTAATCACAAAAAGTTTTCAACAACCCGAGCCGTTCAACAATCTGTTTTTAATTAGCCTCCTTTCTAATTTGCTTTCAATACGATCTAACCAATATTTTCATTTGCTGGAGCAAAATGGAAAATCTAAAGGAACGAAACCTACGGATGAGAGCCGACGGTTTCACCGTTTCTCATGGAAATCTAGAAAGCGATTCTACACCAGAAAAAGTAACTTTTCTCAAACTAGATACAAACTTCATTCGTTTTATAACTGTCGATTCACAGGAATAACATTATTAAACCACAAATAAAATTCAGAAATGTCAAGGAGCGAAACCTACGGACTAAAACTAACAGTTTCATCGCTTCTCATGGAAATCTAGCAAAAGGTAAGTTTTATCAAAGTAGATACAAATTTCATTCGCTTTATAACTATCGATTCAGAGGAATGACATCATTAAACCACAAATAAAATTGAAGAACCTTTGATTTTAACACATCGTTCTGCAAAAAAAATTTCAGTTGAGGACGGAAATATCGGAAAACAGATACAACAGCTACTGGCTCACTACCCCTAATACTATGAAGCCTAACTAAAAAAACCTGATATGCTCCCAGAAAATCGTAGTACGAAACACGGGTATCTAACAAATTACCCAGGATTGGCACCTTCAAAAACAACCAACAACAAAAATCTAACTGCCAATATCAGAAGCATCAACAAAAAAAAACACAGAAACCGGTTGGAGCAAACGTTTTGAAAAAGCAGCAATCGAAGATTAACATTCATCCACCTCAAGACCGCGACACACGCACAAGAAACGAACCCGTGCAACGCACGGGAAGCTTCCTAGTTGGAATTAAATATCCTAGATAAGTGACATGTGTTTTCTAAAAGATTGATTTATTATAAGTAAGATATATGCTGAAAATTAACTTGAACTTAGCTTTACTCGTTAAAGCTAACTATGAAATCGGTATTTTGATAAAATCATGTATCATACACGTTTGAGCTTAACTTAAAATTGATTATTGTCATGTGGCGTTCGCTGAAATATTCATATTACCCCGCGTTGTATTAAATGCACATGCTGTGTCAAATCGGTATATTGTTAAAACCATATTTTTTTAGATGTTGTCTTCTAATTTCTCTTTTGATATCCATATTTTTATAATTTCTTTAAAATTAAAAGTAAAAATTTTAAACAGTTAAAAATTTGCAAAGGAATATCCTAATTCTATATTGATATAAAATCTTCAATAGATTGTATTAGAAGTAAAAATTGAACAAGATATAACTAGGTACATACATCCGTTAAGAACATTATATGAGTTTTTATTATTTAACAGATATTTTATATCACTTGCGATTTAATTAATTTCTTTCCTTAAAATGAAACTTACTCTTAGTGGTGTCAAGCCATTGAAATCGGTTTGGTCAAATTCAGGTCGGGTTTAAATCGGGTTTTGGCAGTGGAACCGGTTTGGGGTCGGATCCAAACCACTTCGGGTATAAAATCCGGGTAAAAACCGGTTTTGATTTTTAATTATAAAAAAACATAACTTACAAAAACACGTTAAAGTTCGACTTTTATTAAACAATCTTGAAACACATCATTACATAAACGTTGTATTCTAGTAAAAAAAGCTTGAAATTTTGATAATTATTAAGCAAAATGTTCGAAAAAATAATATTTTTTATATGAAATGTAACTAATAATATTGGAAAAGAAAAAGCGTAAGTAGAAAACACACGTTAAACTTCAACTTTTATTAAACAAACTTTTAACACATCATACATAAAATTGCCGCAATGATTACAATGCGCCATCTTTTCGACATCTGACATTTTCACCAAACGAAAATTACACCAAATGGCTCGGTTTTGGGTTGTTTCGAGAACGGCTACAATCGTTCTTTCGCTTGAGAAACCGAAACCGGTGGAAGCGGTAGAGCTTTGAGTTGCCATTTGATTGTTAATGATTTTTCGAGAATTTTTCTAACGTTTTCGAACGTATTTTTTGCGTTTTTAGAGTTTTGAGAATGTTAGAATTGTGTAATTAACCTCATACTCAATCTACATACTTATAGTAAATTTAGGATAACAAAATGGTAAAAAAAAAAAAAAAAAACCAAAAAATCTGCCACCTAACGGCTATAACAGTCACAAAAATTAAAAAAACGGCAAGTAGCAAACCGGTTTTTCGACCCTGTTCGGGCAAAACCGGTTTATACCCGGTCCAAATCTGAGAATCCCAACCCGGGGTGAACCCGTCGGGTATTGGAAAACCCGAACCAGGTTTGACCGGTTATGGTTTTCGTTTTTTTTTTCGGTTTCGGTTTTGAAATCGGGGTTTTTCGACACGACTACTTACTCTCACTCTTGGAGCATTACCGGGGGGAATATCACCCCTAGTGAGACTAGCGAATTTCTCTCCTTAAGATAAAGACAGTTGGTAGCCGAATGACCAAAGGATAGCTTGATACTAGACCCTCTTAATCTCATTATTTGATCTTGTTAAAAGGTCACATAGCTTCCTTACTGACCGGAGCATATACCATAAGCTTTTACCTTTCTGTCATCGTCTTCAAATATCCTTCATATTCTCTTCCCGTTAACATTACAACCCTAACTCCTAAAATCTCCGAAAAACTTATACCGTAAACCGTTCACATTCAGACTCTTACATTCTCACATGATTAATATTCACTGAAGTTCTAGAATTAACTCGTCATCTTTCGTGTCAGAATTTAAAGGTAACATCTTCTTTTAAAATCAAATGTTAACACCTAGTTATTCGAATCTAATATTATAAATTATATTGCTAAGAATCACTTTTTCAGAAACTTATTGATTTAAAAAAAAAGTAATCAACATAACTAGTAAAGAAACAGGTCAAAACGACATCCAAAAGCGTTAATATAATCTATGATATTGCATTTGAAAGGGAAAACCATGGGGTACAACTTATAACTAATCTCCGTACATCTCAATCAAGCTAATCAAGCTGCTAGACCCCTGTCCTCTACCCACAATATTAAAAAATCAAACGTAGATATAACAAAATTCAATTCTAAACAATGGATAATCGACTTAAAACAAAGCTGCTTTAGTTACAAAATGCCACTTATGCTGTAGTCGTTGAAGTGGCAGCGTTCTTTTGATCGCCAAAAATGCGTTGCCTGAAGTCAGTAACCATCATAGGGAGACCTTTGCGAAGTGATACCTTTGGCTTCCATCCTAGAAGTTCTTTAGCCTTTGTGATATCTGGTTTTCTTTTGTGTGGGTCGTCTTCTGTGTTTGGCTTGAACTCTATTTTCGCATTCGGGTCAATTGTTTCTTGAACAACCTATAAACACGCACAAAAGATTCCCAGAATCAAACCAGATTCACCTAAAAAAAATCAATGATAAGATACACATATAATGAAAAACGGAATACCTGAGCGAGTTCAAGCATGGTGAATTCACCGGGGTTTCCAAGATTGAAGGGTCCAACATGTTCTCCTTCCATTAATCGCATTAGACCTTCCACCTTTCGAATTAAATAAATTAAATTAAAAGAACGTTAATGAAACCAAAAAACATTCAAAAAAATGGAAGAGTTGTTACAGTGGAATAGGAATACTAACCAAGTCAGAAACATATTGGAAACTTCTAGTTTGCTTTCCGTCACCATAAACCGTGAGTGGCTCTTTTCTAAGTGCCTGTATCGTTATCATTTTATGAATCAGTATCAGAAAATAGTTGTAAGTGATCAGTATATTTATTTGATCGATAAGAAGCAGAGGAGAGTTTACCTGAGCTACAAAGTTACTAACGACACGACCATCGTCAATGCACATCCTAGGACCATATGTGTTGAATATCCTTGCAATCCTCACCTATAGTGTACAGTTCACAACTCTATTAAGAACAAACAACTACCATTCTATTTGCTTGTTAAACATCGTCCCTTAAAGGTTTAACGCGGTAAATTTTCAAAATTTTAGTATTCTGATTTCAGAAATAAATAAAAATGTATAGACAAACCAACATAATATATTTATCATTTCTTGCACTAATTTCAACTATTGCTAAAAATATTCCTTAATAGTAACAAAAACAAAAATAAAAACTTGTTAATTGTATTCCCAATAAGAAAAATTGTATTTATCCTATGTGTAATATTCTTTTTTCAGCATATCAGTAGCAATAATAATATATTTGAGCCAAATAAACAAAAAAAATGTCAAGGTTTATATTTTTATTTTTCTATAAGCCGCCCTCTTCATTTGCTTCTTGGTCGAAATATAACATTTGAATAGTAAACTTAATATTCGATTTTCAATGAGAACAAATCATGTTCTTAGAAAATGTCAAACACAAAAGTTTGGCAATAATGCACAAATAGTGGAAACATGGATGTACACATAATCACCATTATTTGCTATTTTTGGCCAAAACCATTAATTCTACAATTTTTTTGTATCTTTACAAAAACAATAAAAATTTGTATAGATAAAAAGTAAATTAATTCTTTTGCAAAAATATGTAAAGGTGGCAAATGGATCATCCAAATTAACCATAAAAAAAGAAAATGTTTAATTGACCGAATATAACCCCGACTTGTTTTGGTTCATTGAAATGTTTGTTCTGTCTCCAACTACAAATCATCCTAGACAAAACAAACACTTTTAGTGGGTAAAACAAGCCCGGTTATATTAGATTAATTAAACATTTTTTTTCTAAAAAGTTTATATATACCTAACACAATAAAAATGTTAATAACTCAAATTTTTTGACATTTGAATTATACCAATAGTTTAAATTACATTTTTGATGGTTTTTTTTAATAAATAAAATATATTTAAATGTAGAAGATGACAAGTGTATGGGACCCACAATAAAATATTAGGTAGAAAACTGACCTCGACGCCAGCACCTCTATGGTAGTCCATGGTCAACGTTTCTGCAGTACGCTTTCCCTCATCGTAGCAGCTTCTTACACCTGTCAATCAGTTACTCACCCCTTCAGATCTCCTTTTGTTTTTTTTCTCATATTTCTTCCCATTTTACCCCTCAGATCTCCCCACTATTTACCATTTATCAATTTCAAATGTGACATAAACGTGTAATAGTGTTATAAAAGGGGTGTTTGTTTGGGTTTATATAAGGGGCTTATAGATTGTTGATATTTTAGTTTATGTTTTCCGGATTTTTCGACTTATATAATTATTGATTTATTAAATGTCAATAAGTCATAAGTCCAAACAAACACACCTAAGATTAGAAAAGGTTCACAATTATATGTGTCGGAGCTTTTAAACATAACCACAAAGACCGGTTCAACATAATCTTTTATTTTTATAAAAACTTATACTAGGTTTACGAGAAATAAAAATATAGAACTTACCAATAGGATTGACGTTTCCCCAATAAGTCTCGACTTGTGGATGTTGTAAAGGATCACCGTATACCTCACTTGTACTCGTTAGCAAGAAACGTGCACCAATCCTCTTAGCTAATCCTAACATGTTCAATGTCCCTACTACATTCGTCTTGTGAGAATCAAACTTTCGAATTAAGGATTCACAATCAAAAAGTTAAAATTCAATAAAAACAATTAATGCGATCCACTAAGATTCAACCCTACGTACAGTTAAATTAACAAAAAATAAACATGAAATGAAATGAAGGATATAATCGTCTTAACCGGATTGAACTTGTAATGAACAGGTGAAGCAGGACAAGCAAGATGATAGATCTGATCAACTTCAAGCAACAAGGGTTCAACAACATCGTGTCGAATAAGTTCAAATCTCGGGTTACCAAAATGATGCATAACATTATCTTTATTCCCCGTAAAAAAATTATCAACAACAATGACACTATCACCTCGCGCAATCAATCGATCAACAAGATGACTTCCAACAAAACCCGCTCCACCAGTCACAACTATCCTCAATCCTTTCCTTTTCAACCCTAACGGAATCTTCCCGCCCAAATTAACCGATTCACCAATTCCAGTATAATACACCGATCGTCTACCGTTCGGCAGCTGGACCGAATCGGTGTACACACCGGTGGTTATTCCTCCGCTGCCGGCCGTGATATGGCCACCGCCGCTAGTGGTGAAATGTGGTACAGCTGTGAAAAATACGGTTGAGATTGCAATGCCGATTAGTATGAACAAGAGACGTTGATCACGGAAAAAAGTCGTTACGGTGGGCCATGGTTTGTTAGGTTTTGGTGAATGTGATTCGTGTGGGAATGAATCCGACGTCGTTTGGGGTTCAGGACGTCTGTTTGTTAATTCAGATCCCATTTTTTTCTTTTCTGTGTGTGAGAGATATTTTGTGTGTAATGTGTTATATATATAGAAATAGATATAGATATATGTATATATATATATATATATATATGGAGAGAGAGAGAGAGAGAGTGATGGGGAGGTGGAGAGGGAGTGGTGACGGTGGTTTGAAGTTTCCGGTAGGTGAGGTGGGATTATAAAATGTTTAGGGTGGTGTGAAATTACGGAAAAGGGTTTAGGGTGTTTGTCTGAAAAGTAAACGGTAGGTGATGAGTAGGAGAGAGTTGCCGAAAGTTTCTATGTTTGTGTTTCTTGTTATTTATGTTTGGATTTTTACATATGTGGCCCTAGGGTTTAATGAAGAAACAAAACTTTTTTAAATGTTTTTAGTTATTTTTCTAGTGTTCAAGTTTGATTGCTTCCTAGTTAATGATGGATAAAGAGTTTTCTTATGTTGTACTAGTATATTTAATTCAAGACGATAGTGTACGATATTGGGTTATCAAAAATGACGAGGATTAAGGGAGTTGGGTCTCTAAGCGGGTCTTGGTTATGGTCACCAAGAGGGGTAAAGAAGTATTGTTATTTGGGGTTCGATTATTGTCGTTAAGAATTATAGAGCAAAACTATGAACGATAAAGATTTTTTTTGTTAAATATTCAAACTAAAAATGTTTAGGAGTTGAGTACGACTAGCATTGGAAGATGCATCATTACTTCGTATCCTAACTTAGTGGTGTTTGTTTGGATTTATATAAGCGACTTATAGATTATTGATATTTCGGCTTATGTTTCATAAGCCCATATTTTTTTGCTTATGTAACTATTTATGGGCTTATTACTGTTTATTATCCTATAAACGGTTACATAAGCCAAAAAAATTAAACTTATGAAATATAAGCCGAAATGACAATAAGTTATAAGCCCTTTATATAACACAAACAAACACCCCCTTGTTTTAGTGAAAATTCTACGAGTGTACAAACCAATTTGATTTGTTTATCACTTGGGTCTGATTGTGACCAACGACTCGCTTATTTTGTTCAGTAACTAAATGTTGGTTCCAAAACACTCCTATTAGCCACTTAACTCTTAATAAGAAACAATTTGTACCATATGATATTGAAAGATAAAACAATTAAGACATTTGTTTTAGACTTTTTAAATATTTTATTTAATGACGTCATATAAAATTACAACTATGAGGAATAAAGACTATAATCTAAAAACATATTGCCTTTGATGTGGTTTGTTTTTCTAACATATAATCTACTGAAAGTACAACATCAGTAAATGACAGTTGTTGTAAAGTTTAACAAGTTTGCTAGTTTAATGTGCGTGTTTGGTTAACATATATTAGATCGTCTACTCCTTATATCATTATGTAAAGTAGAAATTGCGTGTATCTAATACGGTCCTCCATTGTATTCGTTGCAAGTCTTCTTCCCGCTCACATATTTTTGCTTTGAATACCATTTAACGTTCACTAATGAATGTATGAGGATGACTAGGTCTTCTGAATGTTGATAAAATGTATGTCACTATTTTATTAACATTTACTTCCTTGTAGAATGTTGATGTAGTCATAGAGGTTCATCCGCTTCAGTTGCGAAAAGTCTTCCTCGTCTTCATTTTCCGACTTCAGATAAATGCTCCTTTAGTGAATGATATATTTCACAAGATGCATGACATCTGATACTAAGGATATTCTTGTGTTTAGTATGATAAGATGACCATACAAAAACATTCGATGAAATACGTTCAACGTATATGTATAGTTACAAACAAATTACTAATATTCAAGGCATTTGGGACTCACATTAAACTTGTCCAGTGACTATATATAAACAATTAAACTATTTATAGACCCGTGGACATCCATAATCAAATGTAATTTTTGACAACCGTTTTAGGAGTAAGTCTCGATAACACTTTAATTTTAGAAAATATGGATAATAAACGTTAACTAATTAAAACAAGAACAAACTTTTTGTTATTTTAACTTGAACTTATAATAAACAATCTATGGTCGATTACTTCTTTTAAAAATAATCTCCGATACCTAAATAAAAGAGATATATGATCTTTGAAATTTTACTTTATTCATACCTACTTCTGTAACATCTTTGTTACAAAAATTTGATATGTTAAAAAATTTGGTGTAAACTTTCTCTAATTAAGACAACATGATGATATAAAATTTAAATGTTACACTATTTATATCCGCATTTTATCAAAATTTAGTGTAACACCATTCAAGACACTACGTTTATAAATCTTTTATTTAGTAAACATCTGATATAAAATATTTATTATCATTGTATAAAAAATATACTATTTCAATAAATTTCTATTTAAAAAATACTTAGTAAAAATCTAATATAAATATTTATTATCAATTTTTATATATTCTTAGATGTTTAAAATGACACTCAGTCATGAATATATTTTAATTTATCTGTTTTATTATTTATTTATATTTATTATTAATAAGTTTGTAAGATATAATTTTTTTAATTATTTCATATAAAAAGCAAACTTCCTGTTTATTTTATATATAAATATAAATTATTTTGAATGAAATATTTTAGTAAGAAAGTTGCTTATTTAATTGAAAAAAGAGTATACACATAATAGTTTTAGTGTAAAAACTTGATACTCACAATTGAGTTAAATTCATATTTTGTGTGAAAATATTCAGCAAATTAATATAAATATTTGGTGTAAACTATAACATCTTAATTTTCAAAATTCAGCTTTTACAAACTTTTTAACTTCTTCATTAAATATATCAAAGTATTTCAGTGAAAGTTTAAAAAAAAAAATTTAGTCACATGCCTAAAAAATCGAATGCACGTGAACAACATCAGAAACCAGTGTTACTTCGAAATCTCATCAACATAGTTTAATAATGTAAAGTACGCAACGTAAACATTAAGCTAAGTTCCAAGCTTCAACAATCTAAGGCTACCCATCAAGTAACTCATCTCACAAGGTCTCCATCTAAAAGGCAAAGCTGTCTTCCTGTTCGACCTACACGAATGCAAGATATAAAAAGATCAAGTGTTAGCTAAAAGCCAAGTGAGACACCGTTGATTTAAAAAAACCTTTTTATCAAATCATCTTTAGTAAAACATCTTTATAAAAGAGTCTTATCAAAACATCTTTCTCAATCATCTTTATCAAAACATGTTTCTCAAAACATCTTCCTCAAATATCTTTATTAAAATATCTTTCTCAAACAACTTTCTTAAACATTTGTAGTGGACAAGACCTTAAACCCAAGGTTAGTCTTGTCTACTACCCATCAATACTCATCTTTAACTTCTTTAACAAAAACATCAACAACAAGCAATAAAGCAAGAAATTCAAATAGGCAATAGTGCAACATCAAATAATTGTCTAAACATCATATAGTCTAAAGGAAGACTAACATCTTTATTCTTATCTTTATCTTTATATGTATCTTTATCTTTATGTACATGAACGAAGCACTAGGGCACTAACATCTTGACCCTAAATCATCTTACGGTCTCAACAATGACCTAAGGTTCACAAGAGAGTAAGCATCAGTAACTGTCTACCGAACGGGGAGCTAATCCGCAGGTAATACAACTACTGATTACTAACTTCTCGGTATTCCGACTTACTAAACCGCTAAAACGTTGATATGTCGTTACGGTGCGGAAGTGAAGAGACTAGTATTCCTCCGAAGAGTCTATGCCCGTCACCTAGGATGATATTATGCATGTGTGACTAAACATATTGCGTCACATGTCATCGAGTACTCGAGCGTCCGATGACCCTCTCATACCCATGCTATCGATAGTGTCTAGATGGCAGATAGTAGCATATGCGAAAACAGCTGTTAGGTAGTATCTAACTACCGTGGCCAAATTATCTTTACCTATTATAGTGTCAAGACAAATAACCCTTGGTTAATCTTGCATACTACTCTAGTAGTCACACCTTTTCATCTTTTCATCTTAACTTTCAATTCATCTTACTTCGTCTATTAGTTGAATCATGCAATAATTCGTTCATGACTACCCATATCTTACATCATACCAACGTTGCTAAAACATGCAAACATGAATATCAACAAATAGCCACAACACATCATTTATAAGAAAGTGTGATTAAAACCCAAACCACTTGCCCGCATCGTCAAGGGCGATTCAAAACAACCCCCGACACAACGCAACTAATATCAAATAATCCAATTAACAAAATCAACACTCGTAACTTAAAATTTTCGTTTTTGTCATGCATTCAGTTTGAATACGTATGTACTCACCTTAGCAATCAAAAGCAATGAACCAACGAACGAGATGCTAAAAATCAGGGGACAAGATGATCACAAAATGATCACTAAATAACCCCCAATCGATCATAAACGATAACCTATCGAAAACGCAAAACCCAAGGTTAATCGGACTCCAAAAAACGTCCGAAAATACGAATTACATCAATCTAACGAAAAGGAAATCGATGGATCTAAACGAAAGGATTAAAAAATCACTAATAATGTGTAATGTCAAAGATGTGTGGAGATTGTACCTTCCAATTGAAAACCGAGTCGATTAACCGAAGAAATCACACGAACGGGACGATCTAACGCTTGAATTATACCATCGAACACTTCCCAAACACTCTAGGATCGATAGGTAATCTCCTTTGGTCGAAACACACACAAAAACGCAGCTAGGGTTCCAAGAATGAAATGGAAAACCCTAAAAACGTTTAAATACAATTTGTTGTCTGACGGGCCTCTACGCCATAAAGGTTTTACCATTTACGTCGTAAAGGCGTGGGCGGGAGAATTCCCATATTTTTGAAATTCAAGCTTTACGTCGTAAAGACCCAGCTTTTGATTTCTTGATCGAAACTTCGCGTCTTTAAGTTGTAAGTCCTCCAATGCATACGCTATAAACCAAAAACTCATAAAAATGAATTTTGGGTCGTTACATAAACAAAAATATTTGAAGTGCCTTAATAATAATTTTTTTTTAACTAACTAGTGTTAAACAAGCTTATGTACCCTTCTCATAAAAATCGATGATTGTTCGAGTAAACGACGTTTAAATTAACTAATTAAATAAAAGAATCTTAAATTACAAAAGTTTTGTCCCAAAACATCAACATAATCGAATTAAATTTTGACAATTGTTAAGCAAACCCTTTTTCATTTTTGGCTCTAATGCAACAACAGAATTGAAAATAATCAAATTGATATATTTATTTTAATCATGTTGCAAAAATTTATAAAATAAAAAGTAGTCAATATCACTCAAAGGTAGTTTGGCGATGGCTTTGAGTAACATTGACTCTGCACCTAAAAAAGTCAAACTCTAACTTGTTCATGCACCAATTGTGGATCTTTAATGTATTATTATTATTAATTCTACAAAAATCATTTAATCTTCAATTATATAGACTTTAAACTGCATAATACCCTTATCTAAAATGGTATTGATAGTAATTAGAATTAAATGGTTGTCTTCTATTGATACATACATGAAATATATATACGATACATGAATATTAAAGTGGACTAAGCCATAGCACACTATATATACGCTAATACAAACAAAGACCGTAAACTAATATAATCTAATATTATCTTCTTAATCTTTATCAACAATTATCAAAATTGATAACTTATATTCTTAAAACACATGTTAAAATAGAGGGTTAAATATCTAAATTGACAAATGTCACACCTTGCTCAGGCGAAAACCCGAAATATAAACAGTATCGGTAATAGCAGAGGTATAAAGGTTACAACATATAAAATAACAAAACATCATCGAATTAAATAAGTAAAATTCGGATATACAAAGTTTACATTATTCGAATAAATAAAGTACAAATGATATCAAATGGATCCTAAAGGAACTAAGTCATAACAAAAGCGAGTTCCACGAAGCACGTAGACGATCCACATTGTCAACAAAACATAACATCAACATACGGTAACCTCAAACACCAACATTAAAAATACGACTTCAACATAAAGTTGGTGAAAAAACATTTTCAATTTGGCGAAAAATCTTTTGTTGGTGGCACATCACTCTCCCATCTACTATCCGCTTAAACGATACTATTGCGAGACATTCAAACCTCTTCAATAATGGGAGCATAGCAAAACTTTTTCACGGTGTATGTTTGGTAGCAATTTGGACAATATGGAGAAGAAGAAACTCGATCATCCACGCAACAACAAATGAAAAGGAGACTATCTTAGAATCTGACATTTTTCCAACAATTCAAAGTCTTTCCTATCTTTGGAATGCCAATAGAAACAATTGCCGAAAACTTGATTGGAATACGTTGACTTCCAAACCTATGGAGTGTTTTTCTTTTTAGATCTAAATACATTGAATTATGTAGTAGAATATACGTTATTAGTGCTTAAACTTGTAGCCTAATTTTGGTATACTTTAATGTATTTTTTGGTGTTTAATAAAAAGTTTTGCCTTAAAATTTTTTTTGGTTTGGGTGGTAATTATGAAATAGGATAAGCCAGGTTTTACGTTCGAGTTTCATTTAGAGATTTCTAACCGAAGATATATCCATCCCGTAAATGTTTATTTGATTAGGGGGTAAGGACTTTGAGTCAAAAGTTCAAATCTGAACTACCTTTTGGTTGATATAGTGATGGCATATTTATGTCCTTAAATAAGATGTCTCAGATGTTCAAGGTTATTATAGTTCTTTGACATTTTAGTGGCATACTAGTCGTCTAGTTTTTATTACTATCATAAATTGTTTGTGGTCATAAATAAGACATCTTAGATTAATTACCCTAACCATTTTGAAAATGATTATTGACTACCATGAAAATCAGTCCTTATATTTGATACATCGCATCTTTAACATAATCACTTTATTACATCTAATCTAACTATTGAAAATTCATTGTTTATATTATATTATTTGATATCTTTAATGTATAATAAAACTAGATTATTGTCCCGCGATAGGGCGAAAAAATAATAAAAGTTGAATCATAAATTTTACTTTTATTTAGATTTTAATTTATAATGAGAAAATAGTGTTGTACGTAGAATACATATATATACTCTTACGTTTATACACATGTTGTTTATAGTTATAATAATATATACACTTTTATTTTTATACACATGGTTTGATATTTTGTGTTAGGAGATTTTAGAATAATATAAGGTAAATTATAGTCAAAATTAAATTATTCTATAAATAAATTATAATTATGTTTTTTATTTTAGTAGAGATTGAATAAAAGAGAGAATGTAATTATGTATTGTAAGAGGGTGTAAAATGAAAATAATATTTGATGACATCATCAATCTGATCTAACGGCTGACATCAAAGGGGTTAATCCATCCAACGGATCTTACTTCGCCATGTGACATTTAAGGCCCCTCTTTTATTATATATTAAAGATAGTGATCTTAAATGGCACATGGCGAAATAAGTTGCTTTGGATGGATTAACTTCTTTAATTTAGACGTTAGATCAGATTGATGATGTCATCAAAGATCATTTTCACTTTACACTCTCTGACAATATATAATTACATTTTCTATTTCATTTCATCTACACTTAAATAAAAAAAACATAATTTTAATTTACTTATAAATCGTTCAATTTGAATTATGATTTACTTTATTGTTATTCTTAGATCTTCTAATACAAGGTATCAAAACATGTGTATAAACGTAAATGTGTATATGTTATTATTACTATAAACATGTGTAAACGTAAAAATATATATGTTATTATACGTGTAAAATTGTGTTCTCATAATAACTTAATATCTACATAAAAATAAAATTTACGATTCAATTTTTATCTTTATCCACGCTATCACGGGACAATAATTTAGTATACTAATAAATTAGAGTTGTCATTAACAGTGAATCATGCTTTCAGTAGCCTAGTTGTCTGTTTAATTTTTTTTTTTTTTTCTTTTTAGCTATTCTTTTACGCTAGTCCATTTAATAAAGTAGTTATGTCGTTATTTCAATTTAGTGTTAATTATCTTTCTTTTTACGCTAGCCTATTTAATAAAGTTGTTATGTCTTGATTTCGATTTAGTGTTAACTTATAGTTTTATATTTTCTTTGTTGGATTCCGATTTTTAACATTTCAAATTTTTAGGTTGTTGCTTTTGTTTTTAGGCTAATATAAGTTTTTTTTTGCCTTGCTAATTTTTAACGCTAACCTATTTAATAAAGTAGTTATGTCTTAATTTCGATTTAGTGCTATTTTTTAGTTTTATATTTTCTTTGTTGATTTACGGTTTTTAACTTTTTAAAATTATACATTGTTTGCTTTTGTTTTTAAGCTACCGATTAAAATGTAAGTTTTAAATCCGCTACAACACACGACACAGAAAACTCGGTTTCAAACAATGATGGAACTAAATATCAATATATCTTCAATTAAACAAATTGACACTTGAACACTCATGAGATATGATTACTAGGCATATGTTATATCATA
Organism: Senecio squalidus; assembly: GCA_910822075.1. Classification (NCBI taxonomy): domain Eukaryota; kingdom Viridiplantae; phylum Streptophyta; class Magnoliopsida; order Asterales; family Asteraceae; genus Senecio; species Senecio squalidus. The sequence continues at coordinate 24,600,921 of CAJVGC010000591.1, read as the reverse complement.
AAGATATCGATTATAATATGATTAAGAAATGAATAAAAAACAACTTGCGTTGGATTAAAGGGAGACATGAATGATATAATGGTAAATTACAAAAATTGTTCATATGGTATGTTTAAATTGTTGATTTAGTCTCTATAGTGAGAAAACAACACTTTTAGTCTCCATAGTTTGAGGGTTTGTCCAAATTTGTCCCTATCAGTTAGATTTAACAGACTTTCTTTTAAATATTTTTTAAAATCGACACTTTTAGTCCCTAAATACTCTAATAATAAATATTTAAATATTATATGTAAATAATTGATTATTTATATAGTTACTAATTTTTTGTAATAAATTAATTTTCGAAGATTTTGTAATAATCTTCACTAACAAAAAAATAAAAAATAATAAAACAAAATAGAAATCGAGCTCAATAACTTATTTAATTAAAAGAATATCCGAAAACATTAAAAAAATAACGTGTTTTAATAATTAAAAGTAACTTAGATGTGTTATCAAGTTCTCATAAAATTATCATTTTACTTTAACATAACTCTATCCCACAATACTTTTTATCTCAATTAAAATTGGTTATTGGAAAAAATTAAATACTAAACAAGAACACTATCATATCTTTATATATGAGTTTTAAACATGCGATCTGGAAGTTTTAAAATACTTTTTAATGTATTTCAATAACATTTTGATATTATAGATCTTATTTAAAGATATTAGCTCTCAAAATCGTTATGATTATGCATAATTTGTTTATATCATGTCAAGAGCACTATAATCCATTTTATAGTTATATGTATAAGTTTTTATATATATTTAAAAAAAATTGTTAAGCATAGTTTTTATGCTTAAAATCATTATATAATATTCTAAAACTATTAAAGACTTCTTTATATATGCTTAATTACTTATTATTTAACAATTAATTCACTAGTGACTATAACATTCCGAGCCATATTTAGCATTTTTCATATATAAAGAACCAATTATTTAAATATAATATTAAATATTTCATATTAGCGTATTTATTACATAAATTATTAAACTATATATAAATTTCAACACGTATAGGTTATAATTTGGTATTGATAAGTTGAGATTCTCGTTTTTAAATAGACATAGAGAAAAGACCGATAAATAAATTTGGGGAAATTGATTTTTTAACAAAATAAAATTTTAAGTTAAGGACTAAAAGTGTCAAATTTAAAAAATATTTAACAAAAGGTATGTTAAATCTAACTTATAGAGACAAATTTGGACAAAATTTTAGACTATAGGCACTAAATTGGCTATTTGGACATACCACAAGGACGATTTATGTATTTTACCCATGATATAAGGATGATATAACTAAACCAACTCTAAAATTTGTTTTGGCAACCTGTCAATAACTATCCGGTTTCTTTATATTAGTATATAACATGAGCCGTTTATAGACTAAGTAAAATAATTAAGATATTTTTTTATAATTGTTTCATTTTTTTCAAAAAATCGCGGTCCACTAGCATTATGGTTTAGGGACCATAAAAAGGTTTGACATTTAAATACTTGAAGACTATACGTAAAATTTGGGTACAATCATATAAAAATCATTCACGTAATTTACTCATTTGAATCGTTAGCTCAACCTTGTTACCAAAAAGTTAATCAAATCAATAAAAGTTAGCTATATTAATCAAAATAATTGGGTTGTCGAAGAGATTTCTTTTTTTAATTACTTATACAAGTATTAGGTTTTAATTTTAACTACCTAGTGGAGGTTTGATTGAGACCGGTTTCTTCTATTTATTTATATTAAAAATGAATTAGAGTAATATTTTAATTGTTTTCATATGTTTCAATATTTTTAAAATAAGCATGTGAAAACCATAATCATCAAAGAATAGTTCAAGAGATATCTAAGTTTGATTCATTTAAATTATGTTTAGAATTAAATTATAGGCAATGATAAATTGATAATGACTAATGGTTGACATTGTGTTAAATCAATTTGCAAATATTCAAGTTGAAATGTGTTCATAATAAAGTATTAAAAACCATGTTTGACGAAGGTTTGTTAGTCACATTTCTGAAGGATTTGGTTAATGTTGTATTTTGGGTTTCGATTTATGGATTACTGAGAGTCGTGATTGACTTTCAGATCAAAATGATGGTACAATCGAAATTTCTAATCGAATAAAACTCAATAATTGACAAGAAACTATGAAATAGTTTGAAAATTCGTACCAGATTAATTAACCAAATATGGGAGTTCTCGGGATAATTATACACTGTCTTTAGGCAGTTTATTTAACTGCTTAACTGCTAAACCAGTTAATTCTACCTCAGCTAGGGGCTCTTCCCCTTGGACCCCGCCAAGGGTTGTCATCTCTTGGATCTCACTATCGAGGGCGCTGCCCCGGACCCCCATCGTTTAGGGGCTTTGCCCCTCTGTGTTCAGAGATTTTTTTTCTGAAGAAATAGAAAGAAAGGAAAAGAAGTAGGAAGAAAATAAAAATAAAAACGTATTCTTGAGTTTTTAAGTGAAGAGAAGAGAAAAGAAGTGGAAGAAAAATTTGTTCCATTTTTCTCTCCATACATTTCTTCCAAAAATGATAAAATTTGGAAAGAAAATATTATTTTAGCATTTTTAAAAAACTTAATTCCTAAATTATCTTAACCAAATATAGATCTACTACATCCATGTCTATTTATTTTTTTCATTTTTACTCGAAATTACAACCAAATCGAATCAAATTGTGTTTTTTTTTAATAATTTATCATATAGTTGTTTTCTCTTAATTAATTAATGTATTGTGTAATACTCGTTCGTTCTTGTTAAGTTTTTTTTTTTAGTTGTGTTTATAAAGTTCATTTATTGTATCTTTGAATGTAGATTAAACTTTAATATGAGTTTTTTTTTCTTTCGTTTCTCTCCAAATACCTCTAACTCGGGAACTCATTTTAAAAAAAATAATTTTCTTTCTTCTCTCTTCTTTTCTGTTAAATTGTTTTCTTTTCATTTTCTTCTCCCTTCACTAAACTCAGGAACAGAGTGTAAGCAATTAATATAAGTTCGAACAGATATACACTCTATATTTTTCCGAACTTATTTGATATTTATCAAAATTATATTGGTTAATAAATTAATCTCATTACACTTAAACAATATTGGTGACTCAAAAATCATCAAGAGATTACTACATTACATACATAACATATTGTTCCTTAACACATAACATGATAACAATTTGAAGGTGGTAGTTAAAATTTGGCAATGTACAATTATTATGTATGTTTTATGTTATGATTATTAAAGTTCTGAAACAAAGACTATCCTTTTTAGATGTTTTGAAAGAAATGATGGTTTTTATACATGTAAGTATGTAACTCATTTCTTCATTACTCTAATACAACAATACATATAGTAAATAAATGTATTGTGTGTTTGTTTTGTGGGTTTGTTAAATTGGAATGGGATTGAAAGTGTTTGAAAGTATTTGTTTGATATGTTATTTGAAAATAATTAATATATTTTAAAATAATAAAAATAATTTAATTTTTATTTTGATCAATAAATATATAGTTTTCGGTCCAAATCGAGTGGACCGTTTGTTTAGACACGGACTGGACCGAATTTTTTTTTGCATATTTTTAAGAACTGAGAACTGGGCCACCATAACCGGTTCAATCTCGGTTCCGGTCCAAACTCAATCAATTTCTCGATCCAAATCGGTTCTCGATTTTTTTAGTCACCCTTACATATAATACATATTAGTCGCCTCTTTTTTATTTGATACATCACACCCATAACCTAATCAATCACTTTATTGGATCCAACTGTTGTAACTAAAGAATTGTAAACAATGATAGGAGCTAAATGTCAAAACATATCCACAATTGAACAAATTGACACTTAAATACTTATGATATATGATTACTGTTATCTTATTTCATAACGAAATCGATTATAATATGATTAATAAAGGAATGAAAAAGCTAGTTGCTTAGGATTAAAGGGAGACATGAATGATATTTCTAAACCTACTCTGCAATTTGTCTTTGGCTTTTTCGTCGACATGGCTTTTTCATCGACAACTATCCGGGTTCTTTATCATTTTAGGATGTTAACTTTTAACCAATATAGTTCTTGACTTAAAATCTAAAACATCACTATATAAATATTGTGAACCAGAAATGTTAACAACTGTGGTTTTACGTTGTGCTTTCAAAATCGAACCAACCTAAAACCAAATCAGAAAACAGAAAATTGTCGAGAGCTAAACTGCATCAGTAATAAAATAAGCATCATTCACCAACTTCTCATCTAACGTTTACCTTGACATGAATACCAAAGCATGAGTTATCTTAAAATGAACCTGTTATATACAAGTTCTAGTAATATATCCTATGTTCTGGTAAATTAAAAGCACACTCATCTAGTTCAAACAACTATACGAACGTTACAAGTTACCCTCTACCAAACGTTATGTAGATGCTTGCGAAGAACTGTAGTCACCAAATTGAATATCGGTAGGAGGCTGCAAATTAAATGCGTACACAATTGCCTTTGATACCAGCATCGGCTTTTTAGTAGGGACTCCATCAGATAGACTTCCAAAGGTATATTCATCAAACGCAAATGATTCTCTAAGGTAGAAGAAGCTCTCCCTCGCAAGACTTTCAACCTGCAATGATACACGAGGTGAAATTTTTAGTTTTGTGGTAATAGAAAAGTTCACATCCAAAATCCAAATGCTAAGTTAAGGCAACTTGTTTGATCATTTGCGTTGCCTCAACGAGTCAAGCTAATACTTGCCAATTCTAATCATATAATATACATCTTATGTTTATGGAAATAAGGAAAAAAAAATATTAGTACCTGTAGTTGAGCAAATCTGAGGTTGTTCATAACAAGAATAACTTGGGTTTCATACAAAGCATCACCCAAAATACGAACAGCAAGATACTCGAAGAACATTTTAATAAGACCTTTCTGTTCTTCCCAATTCTCTACATCATTACTGAACATAGGGATCCATATAACACACCTGACTTCTTTCCATGGAATTTTTTCATTGGCAGCTTTGGAAATGATAGTTCCGTGTGGATGAGAGAGTCCCGATACTATTCTTATACCTTCCAAAGTTTGGTCGTCTGAAGATTTTACTGCAGAGGTTGTGCAGACTATAGAGGACGGATTATAAAATTGAGCAAAATTTGCAGAGAACTGGATATCGAAGTCATCCATTATAAGAATACAACCGTCATCTGGAGCAGGAAATAAACTTAAAATGAGAGAAGCATCATCAGATGCATCTTCAGCTACACATAATCGTTCTTCATTACTTGGCAAAGAAAGCTGGTCCGAACTATGGGAGAAAAAACACGAGTTTCCATTTCTACAACCCTGTTGAGGTATTAACAGATCGCATCAATGACTAGTATTAAACTTCCATCGCAGTAACCAATGTATAAAGAGAATATAACCAATGTATAAAGAGAATATAACCACACGTACTCTTTCCTTGAGAAAAATGGCATCGTTAAAAAAGAGTATGGTAAGTAGAGAAGGTAATTTATAATAGGTCAAATGAGTAAAGTTAAAATTTTATCTCTAGTAGGTCAAATGAGATAATATATTTTCTCTCTAACAGGTCAAATGAGTAACGTTAAAACTTTAGCAAATAATGAAACGGGTCAAATAGTCAATAGAACTCAGAAAGAAGGGGGAAAGTGTTGGTGAGTCAATCGATCCAGACAGTTTGACTCATTAAGAAAATTACCAATTTGTTAGCCCAGTAGACATAAACAGGTTACATTAAGATTTAGGAAATCGTGTGTACCTGTAACGATAAGAAGAATTTACAAACTGGTCTTTTAGCTTCTAATGAATGAGAAAAGAAACATTCGTTTCCCTTGTTGCATGTCCCACTGACAAAAAACCTACATACAGAAGCTTCTACACCGTTGTAAGGATAAGAAATAGGCTGGTTGCCAGATACATCCTCCAAATAACAAATCCTTATCTGCATGACATAACAACCGTAACAATATAAATTTTCATGCCAAAAGGTAATAACAGAAGACAAGAAAAAAAAAATTAAATACCTCTTTAATCGAATTAGCCAATTTAAAAGCCACCTCACTCTTATTAAATCCATTAGCACCCACAAACGGTAAAGTAATACATTTCTTTGTTTCACAAATAGGATTGCTGAAGTCACCGTCTGTGGGAAGAGTATCGGAATCTTCATTTTGCTCAACCGCAAGAAGACATGTATGTTGAAATTCATAGGGTTCATAGTAAGACGGTACACCATCAGAGGTTGCTAGAAAATTGGGTCGATATCTGTGCATAGAATTAAGGACACTCTCATCTGCATACATGAAAATCATTTGGGTTATTTATTAACTCGAAGGGACGAATAGGTCGAATAAAAATAGCTAAAAAGGTTAACAGGGTCGAAAGTCGCTTGAAGTGTATATTTATTGCATAAAACCACCTAAATCTGTTTTATTCAAATTGTCAAATCTTTACTGCAATTAAAGGCCATATAAAAGGCGTTAAATGACAACTACAAAAACCTACATATACTAGAAATATGCTGGAGTGATGACTGCACAAGATTGTGGAACAAGCACCACTCTTCTTCGATCTTCAGGGACAGAGTTTGGGTGTTCGCAGTCTCACCATGCTTTAGAAGATGTTTCAAACGCTCAAGACGACGATTATCCTTCACGATGGTAAAATACAAGTCATTCAACATATAATATTCCATAAAGTATAGGTAAACTATGTCATTGCCATCTTACTTGATAAGTACGTTGCCAGAACTGGAAGGCGCAAAAATTTGCCATGAATATCACTTCCTTCCTACCCATCAAACCAGTGAGCTTACCATCTTGATTATAGTAGTCCTCGATAAACTTAGAAAACTGTAAATGTAGATTAAAAATGTATGGATCAATTTGGGTTCTGTTCTATCTCTAAAAAAACCAACTATAAGGGGAATGTGTCAAAGGGTCAAACAGGTTAAAATTCAATAAAAGTCTACTTTTAATGCATTTAACTTTAACATCTTACATATTATTTATTAGAAGATCCAGATTATTCAAATAATATTGACTATATAATCATGATAAACACAATTGATTATTTTAAAAAAAGACAGAAAAAATGGACTTAAAATGTGTTTGTGGCCTTGTGGGTCATCCAACCTGACCCAGTCTGCTCCGACCGGCATTAAAAACGACCCATATTATAAACCAAAAGAATTTTAAACCATTACACAACCAGCCTGGCCCAACCAGATTAACAGTACCTGTGCTTCATTTCCAAAGGGACGGATGATGGGTAAAGGTTGTGTATCCATCAGGATACCGATTATAATGCCTTCACGCAGCATTCCAGCTTCTCCAAACTTGAGAATAAGCATTGAAGCATCGAAGGACAAGGAAAAGCTGGAAAGTAAACGTCCATAGAAAGTTGGCTCATAACGGCCTCTAGGAGATGTTTTCTCTAAAGCATTAATATGGACCAGCAATTCTAATGCATCGTCAACAACTTCATCTCTTGGTGGATCCATAACTTTCTGTAACAAGACTGAAAACAAACCTTCAATTAGTTCAGATATCATTGAGGCAGTAGCGCTCCATTTATAAATGGGTCAATATGGGTTATATTCTATCTCAAACGGGTCAAATGGTTAAAACTTCGGAAACGGGTCAAAAATGACAAAATTCAACCGTAGTCTATTTAAGACATAACCTTATACAATGCTTTATTAGAAGAAACATATAATTATTGAAATCATATAGCACTTGTCATATATTTGGTGCATTAATTATTTATAAAATTTGTAAAAAAAGATTGTGTATGTCAGCCCTGCCTGATCCAGCCTGTTTTCACTGGCATTAAGAGATTACCCATTTTACCCTATCATGCCTGTTATCATACCTGCCAGACCCTCCAATTTTAACATTCTGTTAACTGTAGGAAGAAAGTACAAATGCATAATGGTATGAAGTGGCAAGCATCATGGGTGATAGGCCTTAAACCTAGTACTAAAACGAACTTCTAATACCACACACAAATTTCTTATGAGAGAAGTGAGCCCAGGTGATTAAAAGGATAAGAAAAGATAAGGGAGGAAAATAGTATATAGAAAGTGCAGCCTACCCTTTGGATCATTGATGGATCTTGATTCAGCACAAGTTGTAAGAAGAACCTGTTGCCTCAATGATAACTTTAGTATTGATGGGGCCTCGTACTTCTCAAACTGGCCAAAAAATGGTTCAGTAACAAGTCGATATACTTCTCCGTCACAGGTGCGGCCTGTTCTTCCCCGACGCTGCTCAGCCTGCAACACCCACATGGGAAATTAGATATAACTAAAACGGTAAAAACAAGTAAACTTTGCTAATTACCTGAGATTCAGATACCCAAACAATCTCAGTAGAATCAGTTTTTCTATTTGCATCCCAGTAGACTTGCAGAGATCTGCATGAATCAATCACATAGGCCACTTTTGGAATTGTTACCGAAGATTCTGCAATGTTTGTGGCCAAGATAACCTGCATCGATAAAAATATTTCAGAGAAATATATATTATGATTAAACAAAAAAGTATTTTGAGCAAACCCAACCCCCTTTGACATGCATCAACCAAAAAAGTTACCCAAGCCGCCTGAACCACCCCCTCAAACAAACACCAATCTTCTAATTCATAAATATGAAGAACAGAAAGGCTAACCTTCCGATGAGACTTCGAGATTCTCATGGCATTAAGAGCTTGCTCTGTGTCAATGCTACTATGTAGAATGTGAATTTTAAAAGCACTACCAAAGCGTATCATTGCGTTCCATTGTTGCTCCAATGCATAATATGTTGGAAGGAATATTAAAATGCTCTTCTCCATATCTGGTTCGTTTTTGTGAATATGTAACACCAGATTGTGTATAAGCTTGTGTGTTTCCTCATTCATATTTGCTTCTGATTCATCTGGCCTTGGTCCAGCACAATATTTTAGAGACAGGGATTCTGAACTCATTTCGAGAAGATCAACCACCTGTTTTAAAGACATGGAAACAATTACTCACAATATTCTTTAAACATAGATTTTTATTTTTGTTTACCAATGATCAAGTGAGTAACATTTACACAAAAATAGAAGTAATTAAGTTACCTGCTCAAGATATGACACTCTTCGCTGGTACAAGGTATGCTGGTCCGAGCTGGGAATTCCTAAGATTTCAACCCTTTCGTCTCGCCCAAGATCTCTAAAGTACTCCTTGTATCTTGTAATATCAGCAGTAGCAGACATCAACACCACCCTAGAAATCGACACACTATAAGCACTTAGACAAAACCCTATCAACAAAAAATTATTCAACAGCTAAAATATATAAGGGAACGGGCAAGATATATAAGATAAGCTAAATGAACGACACAGATATGCTAACCTCAACGCACTGTTTTTTATTAGAAACTGCTTCACACATACAAGTACAAGATCTGACTCAACAGATCGTTCATGCACTTCGTCAAGAATAATAACCTTATACTTCAAGGCATTCATTCCTTTTTCTCGCATTTCCTCCAATAAAACTCCAGCAGTTTTGAAGATGATCTTAGAGCTGCAATTTCAAAAAAATATATATAAATTCAATGATTTTAGAAAAACCATAAAACTGTTGATAGAAAAACCAATGGTACAAAAATGTTAATAAAGAAAGTGACTCCGCAACCAGTACGAAGCATCTTTCGATATGGTACTCTGAATACCTGGAAGACATAACCCTGGAGTGACCGATGTGATATCCAACCTCACCGCCTATTACACAGTTTCGAGCTTTAGCCACCATTTTAGCAACGGCCACCACAGCAAATCTCCTTGGTTGTGTACATATTATTGGTTCAATATTTTCTTCCAGCAGAAACTGAGGTACTTGTGAGCTCTTCCCTTAATTATCAAAAAGATATGAAATCGGTATAAATCAATTTTCAAGATCTTGTAGTGGAAAAAAGCACAATGTATAATCAAAACCTTATAGTTTAAAACATCATAGAGTTTATTCGAAACAAACAGTTTAAACACGCATTTATCAAAATCAGATAAGTGTACTTTTATCCAGCAATAGCGTACACACATCATAGTATCACGTGAACCCACATTTCAGAGAGAATCTAGGGTAGATTTTTTAGGTAATATAATAAAATCCTTTTCAATTTAACTAGCATTCTACACTCATAAATTACCTTTTGAATAAATAAGAAACTTAAAAACACGGTTCTAATAAGAAAGTTTATACGTATAACAGCCGCTTAACAAACAAAAACCAACGGCTAAATCCAAAACCGCCATTTCCTAATATTTTTAGTTTCCAGATATTTCAAAAGCATACCGAATACATAAACGAGTTTTCTCCTCAAACATACAGATTATCAATACGTTAAACGCCGTATTCTAAATCACGAAAACATGTACTTAACCAGAAATGCATCCGAAAACACTTTCTACTCTAATTATTTTACATAAATAAACTAAAGCTAAAACAAACAACGAAACCGAAAACAGGCGAAAACTAAACCGCACTACAGGTACGTCATCGTAAACATTCAGTACAAATTACAGCAAAATTGAGATTAACTAGTCAAAAGGTCAAACCGAGTCGTCTAAACGGTCAACCAAGTCAACAATCACTGTATCCAAACACTCAAAAAAACTATAAACATACAAAAATTATAAAAAAAAAATGAAGGAATTATGATTATACCGCAACCGGTTTCACCGACGATAAGAGTAACGCGATTCTCCATTATTTTTTCAACGATTTTGCTCCGGAGTGACATGATCGGAAGGTTTTTGAAATTCTCAGTTGACGACGACGGTGACAGTGACGGAGATGGTGACGGAGGCGGGGAAGTAGACGGAATCGCCATGGCTAAAACCCTTGCTGAAATGAAAATGAAATTTGTGAGTGTGGCTTTTTTGATTTGTTTGTAGGTGTGGTGGACCCTACACGACTGGTGTCAAATTGGGCCCGCTTAAAGTTCCCGCCTCTCTCTCTCTCTCTCTCTCTCTCTCTCTCTCTCTCGTGTGTGTTGGTAGTGGTGTGGGTGTATAGTAAAGCTTTACTGGACTAGTGTGGCTCCGTGACCCATGACTTAATCGTGTTATCAAATATATGTCGTTATGAATATAAGCACTTATTTCATCATTATATGTTTGTCGACACCGTTCGTCCCTAAGGTTTATATGCAATTACGGATTTCGTCCCTAACTTTGAAAAGTTGCATGGATCGTCCTCGTTTCCAAACTAATTACTCATTTCATCCCTAATTTCAACGTCCGTTTATTGTTTCCGTTAGCCTGCCCCACGTGTAAAACACGTGAGGGTATTTTAGTCATTTTCTAGTCTTCACCTACCTTCCATAACCCCAAAAGTCCAAAAGTCAAAATCAAAAAAATCAAAATCAGATTCATCCTCCCAAATTTGCCACGTGATTGTTAGTCGTCCGGAGCCATGGATTTCCTCCCTCAGCGATCTTCAATTTCCACATTGTTTACTTCACTAACATAATCATAACAAACAAAAAAATAAAAAAAAATAAACAATCAAATCATTACAAAATTTATTTTCAATTTTTTCAATTATAATTTCATGATTATTGTTAACAGTAATTGAAGAGTAACTGAATAAACATAAGCAGATATTGATATATTTCTATATAGATATATAGATATAGATATAGATATATATATATGTATATATGTATAAATTGATATGTTTTGCATTTGATTACCGATTTAGTGGAAAAGGATTAGGAGCTGAATGAGGCTGAATCTCCGGCGAGTGAATTGTCGTCGTCGGTTTGTGGCGATACACCGCCGTGGAGCCAAATGAGGTGCTAGGAATCGCGGCTGGAATTGCAGCGGGTGGTGCATCTCCGGCAGCTGTGCAGCTCCGGCGGATGGTGCAGCTCCGGCGGCTGGTGCAGATCCGGCGGATGGTGCAGATCCGGCGAATGGTGCAGCTCCGGCGGATGGTATTTGAGTGATGATAATAAATGGTTGGTGATGATAATAAATGGTGTAGAGGATGGTATTTGAGGAAGAAGGGGTATTTGAGTTTTAGGGTTTATTAATATTTGGGTGTGAGATATGATAGGAAGAAGGGTAATAAAATTGAGAATGCGAAATTATTAGAATACCCTCACGTGTTTCACACGTGTGGGAAGACTAACAGCAGTAATTAACGGACGTTGAAATTAGGGACGAAATGAGTAATTAGTTTGGAAACGAGGACGATCCATGCAACTTTTCAAAGTTAGGGACGAAATCCATAATTGCATATAAACCTTAGGGACGAACGGTGTAATTTACTCTAATGTAAATTATATGTCTAAGGTAAGTGGATGATGCTTACTTAAAATGTTTTCTTTAAGTGGCCTTTGCGAGTTGTGACCCTATTGCACAATTGCATACCACCTCATTAGTAAGATCGGTTTCATTATTAGTACGTCTTTACTATTAGATTAGTATGTTGTGTATTATTAGTTGGTCTATTGATGTTAGGTTGTCCATCTATGTCTTGTAATTTTATTCATACTTGATCATGTTTAATAAAGGAATTAATCATTCATTGATAATAATTCTAATACCATAATATGGTATTAAAGTGTGACGACCTCTCCTAAAAACTTCTCCTCATTCGAAACCTTCTTGTTTTCCGTCTCAACAAAATTACAACCCTAAACGACCAAAAAAAACCTTTGGTGCTTTCTTCTATTCTACGATATCTATAGAAATTCTAAAGCATTTCTAAATAATCATCATGCTTCCTAAACAAATTGTTGGATCATCTAATCCAAATTATGAAAACCCCCTCGTCATATCAAATATCATAGCTTATGTTCCAAACAACCCTAGCCTTTGAAGAATTCAACTATAAATAGCGAAAATCATTGTCTGTTATGATTTGCATTAAGCATGAAGTGGAATAACATCTAGATATAAATTTTGTTTCTAACGGGGACGATCATTAAAATGAACTCGGAGTAAGCTGTGTTAACTTAAAACTAATATGAAGTCTTTTGACCTTTTAATAGTTTTATGGCTTATTTCATACCTTTGGGAAACTGAATGATTTTAGTGATATATGTTCATGCTAATGATTTGAAGATTTCTAAATTAACTTTGTAATAAACTGTGATCAAAAGGGTAAATAGGTTCACATTGAATAGCATTCTTTATCTATTTTTAATAGTTACTAATCCTATTGAAGTGAACATAGAATAAGAGCTTTTATGTATAACGGAACATGAATCTTACTAATCCGTTATAATCAATAAAAGATATAATAACAATACATAAAAGGTTCAACTTTTAAACATAATATACACAAGGTTTATATGGATTATGAAGATCGCTTACTCGTATTGTTAAAAATTTAGATTTATGCCATAGCAAATAGGCATTCGTCCGATTCATCACTTTTGGCCAGGACCTATTAAAAGATGTCCTTAGTAAGGTTCGAAAACTTGCTCCTATCGTTCGTTCATGCTATCACATGTCCCTTATGGTCACTGCATTATATGATTTTTGTCATTGACGGTCTTTTCTTGCTTAATTTGTTCCACACTTATACTAGTGGACAGAATAGGAAGAGTATCTAGTTGATAGAACAAAAACATTTTAACAGTTGAATCTAATCTATAACATTGTACGAATTGGCTCACGAGAACAATATTGAACAAAAGATGGAGTTAGATGTTGTGATTTCAGAAAACAAAACTAAAGAAAGCAACGACTCATAATTAAGAAACTTCATAGAAACATATAAACCAAATTGAAGCGTTATTGGAAGTTTTTTCAAATCAAATTCCATCTAGAAGACGACTCAAAGCTTATTCAAAAGAGAGGGATTATCAAGTAACGATGAGTCAAAAAAAATATCATAGAGCACTCATATAATACATTCACTCTACCTCCACTTCTACGTCAAGAGGAAGAAATTATAGGACTCAAGAAACAATATGACTATAGGTGTTGTTGGTTGCACCTGCTATTTCTTCTTTATTTATATGATATTATCGTAAACTTGTGTGATATTTTGTACATAATACCTATTTGTGGTTGTTTACATGAGATACAATACTTTTTAAAGATTACTGGGATTATTGTGAAGCTTGAAATAATCAGAAAAAATTGAAAAAAACGGAACAAAATGATTTTCTTCGGAAAAATGTATTAATTAACAGATAAGCATCGTTAAATTTCTTTAACGTTTTGCCGGAAATTCGTCATAAAATCGACAATTGGAAATCCCTCGGAAAAGAGTGAGTAAATGTATCATATTCTCCGGAGTCCGTCGGAAATCTACCGAAAAAGATATTGTCAGGATTTTCTTAAACTCAGGATCGTTATAAACATGAAATCAGTGAATTGTATGATTAAATTGAGATGCAGAATCTCTCGATTTAATTGAATCTAAGCTCTAATTGAATTGAGAATTGATTAAATGAAAACAGAATGTAAAGATATCTTCATAGAACGATTTTGGCGGGAAAAGTCGTTTACAAATTGATGAAAACAGAGAGAAGCACCATGGTACTCTCTAGGAGAGACATCTGACTCTAAACACCTATCATTCTATTTATAGACACCATTACAGACTCTAAGTAGATTAAAACTAGAGTCACTTGTTTACTCAAAAACACTTCGGACTCTATAGCACCCACTTAAGTATTCATCTTCATTAACTCTAATATTGATGATGATCTTCATCATTTAACTCTGATGTTATATTTAACTCTGATGTTTGATCTTCCTATTTAGAGTTAAATGCTTCACTTAAAACTTCCGAATTAGCTATGTCATCATCTTGATTTTTAACTCTGATGTTGCTTACTTTAGTTCGGATAAACAAGTTTCATTATTAGAGTTAAATCTTCAATGTTGTCTTTTAACTCGGAAGTGGAACTTTGTTCTTCCGAGTTAAAAACTTAAACGAATACACTTTAAAGATTACTTAGCTTCATCCATATTCTTTCATTTATCCAACAGATACTATGGAACTTCCCATAGTAAACTTGTCTCAAGTGATTTTAGTAACCCCCATTTTACGGGCAAACTCACTTTGTCTAAAAACCGTCGAAAAACTCGATTTTGTTCGGGTTTTTGACGGAATGGCTACCGGAAATGAGACTTTGTGTATAGGTACTAGCTAATGTAAAATACATACAAGAAACAAACTATCAAACTAAAACAAAAGATTAATGTTTGTAATTGGTTTAATCGATGGGCAATACGAAAGCTCTTTATTCTTATTATCCTTCATTTCCAAAATATATTTCAAAGATAAAATCTCAAAATGGTATAGGTTCCTGAGCCAACGCCATAACATCATAAATAAACAACATAGTTACTGAATAATCGAACGATTTCAATGTCATGAAATCATATACATATATAGCACCATCAAATTTGAAGAAATACGAACAATCATTAGAAACGAGGAGTTGCCACAACTAGCAACGGAGATTTTTTATGAACAGTTAGTCCAAAAATCTCACTCATGTCCGGTTCCTCCGGTTTACCTTCATTTGGCAAAGCCAAATCATATTTGTACACTATGTTTGCTAAAGCAAGCTCGTTGATAACCATAGCAAACTGAACACCAGGACACCCTCTCCGGCCAGCACCAAACGGTATAAATTTAAAGTCAAGCCCTTTGTAGTCAATAGGACTGTTCAAAAACCTATCTGGCTTAAACTTCTCTGGTTCATCCCAAAGCAAAGGATATCTTCCTATCGCCCAAACATTGACCATCACCTGGGTACCTTGAGGGATATCGTACCCCATTAGTTTGACATATTCTCTTGATTCTCGAGGAATAAGTAGAGGGGCTGGAGTGTGTAGTCGTAAGGTCTCTTTGATGACGGCTTTCAAATAATGCATTTCCTTTATATCATCTTCAGTTATCATAGATTTTCCTTGGCCTATTTTTGTTGTCTCTATTTGCAACTTTTTCATTACCTGTGGGTGTCTTATTAGCTCTGTGAGTGCCCATAGTATATTTGTTGATGTTGTATCAATTCCACCCGAAAACACATCCTACAAGAAATAAGAAAACTTTAAATTTACACGAAGTATAAACAAGTATTCAATCATTATATTACAACATGATTATCCTACGTAGTTTTTGTCTACATGTTTTTCTAACACGCATTGTAATGTATGCATAAACCGTTGCTTATTAGTTACTTTCAATCATGACCGTTATAAAAGAAGGGATAAGAGATTTCACCAAGATGACAGCTTTAATGGTATCTCGCTCAAATTTAAAGTTGTGTGTGTTCTCTCTTTGAACATCAAGTAAGATATCAACTAAGTCTTTGTCTTGATCTTTTCCGCCATCCAAATTTCCATCTACACGTTTGTTCTTGTTTATATGTTCTTCAATAACAACATCAAGAAACTCGTCAAGTCCTCGAGCAAGCTCATCCGCCCTTCCATCTAACCCACGGAACCAATCCACCCACGATAGCCAAGAAATGTAACTCCCTACACTCACAACACCAAGTAGACTCTGAAATCGTACAAGCAAGTCAGTGAACTTTACATCACCATACTTCCTTCCAATAGCCACCTCACAAATTATATTGTTAGTAAGCAAAATAACCAGTTGGCTTATATCAATCACCGATCCATGACTTTTTCCCATTGTGTCGATCATATGGATCACTTCTTTTTCTCTTCGTTGTCGAAATGATTGGACACATTTGTTACTTAGAAGGTGTAAAACTGTAATGCTTTTCATCTGCCTCCAATACTCCCCATAAGGAGCAAATCCTATGTCCTTAAAGCCATAGGTTAATTTCCCGGGAATACTTAATTTAGGCCTATCTGAGAATATTAAATCATGGGTTTTCATGACATCTAAAGCAGCTTCGTTACAAAGCTTCCGAGATCTTCGAGTGGTTATGACAGTATATGGGTTATTGTTGATCGATTGACGAAGTCTGCTCATTTCCTACCGATTCGTGAGAATTATCCGATGGAGAGATTCGTGCGTTTGTATATTGCAGAGATTGTATCGAAACACGGAGTCCCTGTATCGATTATTTCCGATCGTGATGCTCGTTTCACCTCACGATTTTGGAAGACATTCCAGACTGCTATGGGTACAAGGTTAGATATGAGTACCGCCTATCATCCGCAGACCGATGGTCAGAGTGAGAGAACTATTCAGACTTTGGAAGATATGCTACGAGCTTGCGCAATTGATTTTGGTGGTAGTTGGGACGTTCATTTGCCGTTGATTGAGTTCTCGTACAACAACAGCTATCACACGAGTATCAAGTGTGCACCTTTTGAAGCTTTGTATGGCCGCAAGTGTCGATCGCCTGTATGTTGGGCAGAAATTGGAGATAGTCAGATTTCTGGTCCGGAGATTATACAAGAGACCACTGACAAGATCTTCAAGATCAAGGAGCGATTGATTACTGCAAGAGATCGACAGAAAAAGTATGCTGATAAGCGCAGGAAGCCTCTTGAGTTCAGTGTTGGAGATATGGTATTATTGAAGGTATCTCCATGGAAAGGGGTTGTCCGATTCTGCAGCAAGCTGAGTCCGAGATACACGGGTCCGTTCAAGATCTTAGCCCGCGTCGGCCCAGCTGCGTATCGACTAGATTTGCCGGCAGAACTGAGCAGCGTACATAATGTATTTCATGTATCTCAGTTGAAGAAATGCCTGGCTGACGAAACGTTATTAGTTCCACTTGAGAAACTCCAGATTGATGATAAGCTTCATTTCGTTGAGGAACCGATCGAGATCGTTGCTAGTGATGTTAAGCGTCTACGACGAAGTAAGATCCCGATTGTCAAGGTTCGTTGGAATTCCCGTTTTGGAGCTGAGTTCACGTGGGAACGCGAAGATGAAATTCTGCGGAAGTATCCTCACCTTTCCCCCGGAAGTAGTACCAAGTGATAATTTCGAGGACGAAATTTCTTTTTACTTGGGGAGACTGTGACATTCGCGAATTTCTAGGTATATTTCTATCGACCCGTATTCGTTTTATTTATTTATGTTTATGTTTTGACCCTATTGTATTCCCTTTTATGTTTTATCGTATTCGTATTTTATAAGTATTGTATTCGTATTTCTCGTATTTTATGAGTATCGTATTTGTATTTTATGTGGTTCGAATCTTTATGTCGGGAACGTGTAGTTCTAAGTGCCTTTAGTATAAGTCTAATATGCTCTTATGATAAGTTTAGGGGAATTATGCCTTATTTATACGATTAAGATTAACGTTTAAAAAGTATTACAAATTTAGTCCTTTCAGAAATTTATTACGAAACTAGTCCTATGAGAGATTTTTATTACAAAAATGGTCCTAAAAGGATCCCACCAACTTTTTGTCTTACACTATACCAGATTTTTTGTCCTCATTCACCACCCACCATCATCACCTACTCATTTCACCATTATCCTCTCTCTCTCTAGAAAACTCACATAAACACTCTACCTTCTCTCTAAATTATCTCGAGATCCAACCGTTGGAATTCAATTTCGAGACTAGATTATTGTTCACCGTATTCATCTTCATCTATCCTCTGAATTTCACCACGATCGGGTAAGTATTTCTCGGTTTTGGTTTTAAACTTTATTATTTTGATTCAATCCCGAAAATACCACTTTTCACCATCAAAACTCGTATTTTATTTAGGGTTATTGTATCTAAACGTATTCTGGACATAGGGTTTCGATTATGGATCATTTAGACACCTAAAACACTCAGAAATCGAATCCCGAATGTAATTTTTCGTAAAAACCTAGTTACGGCACGTAACTGTGTTACGGGCACGTAACTGGAGCACGTAACAAACCTCTAGATCACGTAACAGCCTTGTTTCGCACGTAATTGATCATTTACGTGACTTGCATGTCACGTAACTATGATCTATGTCACGTAAGTATCATGTAGTCCGTAACTCTTGCAAATCACGTAACACTTGGCCGTAACTCCTTGTTTATCACGTAATTGGAACCTTGGTCACGTAACTTTCTTGCTAGATCACGTAATTAACCCTTGAGCACGTAATTAGTCACTTACGTGACTTGTAGTGCACGTAAGTAGCTTGTTTAACACGTAACTCATTGCTGAACTTTTCGAAACGTTGTAATTCTGTTAAATCGATGTTCCTTTTGGTCATTTTAAAACCCGTATAAAACGTTAATCGTTAAGGCATAACCCACTAGACTTAGAGATACTTAGACATGTTTATTTACGTGATGTTTAGGGCACTTAGACGTGGAAGCTTGACGTATCTGATTATTTCCCGACATATTGTGATTTGGATTGCTTTGCTATTCTGTGAGTTATTCGTTGCCCTTTTTACCGCTTTTACATTTTTGGGCATGATTAGCGTCGTATAAATGTATTTATGGTATATTATGTATTATGGTTATGTATTTGGATATGAATGCCTTTAGGTTAGCATTACCCAACTTGTTCCGCCTTTGTGGTAGAACGAGGCCCCGTATACACACCTGTTAGCTTTTAGCCGCCGATTCGTATATATAGCGCTATATGGGTCTAACAAACCCTCATTTCTAACACGATGGATGATGGATGCGCCCTGTCCGTGTTAGTAATGTTATGACCGATGATTTCGAGGACAACCTAGCGTAATGCACTAGGTGGGGTTAGTTGCCAGTATTGTTATGGTTCGGGTGTATCGTATTTACCTAAGGCTATTATCTATCCAGTATGCTATTTTATGAAATGATTATGGTATTTTTATAGTATATGTATGAGTATTTTATTAAAAGGTTTTGTATACTTCACGTATCTTTTGAAACATCATTTTCAAATGACTTATCTTCAAATCATAACACTTTTGGGTCAAAACGTATTGAAACTTTTATACTATTATGTTTTTATTAATTATTGCGAATAATTCACCAACTTTATGTTGACGTCGTATTTTAACGCTTTTCAGGGATTTGAGGTTACACTTTTTGATGCTATGCTTGTTGGCTACGTGGATCTTTTGCATGGAATTTATTTTGCTATTGTTAATTCCTTAGTATCCCAAACGCTGTAGCCGTATTTTGATATATTCGGATGATTGTAATAAGTATGCTGTTTTAAACTTATTTATCTATGTTGGTTATGTTTGGTTTACTTATGTTGATGTAACCTTTGAATCTCTGATACCGTATACACTGTACACCTCGGTTCCGCCATTTTGCGGGGTGTGACAGAAGTTGGTATCAGAGCCAATGGTTATAGCGAACTAAGTGACCTTACGGAATCACTTAGACTATAACCTAGGCTTTTGGACCTATCTGATTTACTCTATGTGCGCATTTCTCTCTTTTGTGGGCCTGTATGTGATTCGTATGCTTTATGTGCTTTTGTTTTGCATTTTATGTTTTGAGGCCTGCTTGTTTTAGTCGCACATACAGTTATCGTTCTGATTTATTCCGTTTGACATTCGTAAAAGATGCCGCCTAAGAGAGCTTCTACTAGGTCTACTCCTGCCGTCACTGCTACGAGAAGGTCGGCAAGGCGAGGTCGCGCCAGTGTGAGTGCGGGTGCTACGCCTCAGAATACCACTGCTGCCCCCAATGCTAATACCACTACTCCGAACATCAGTCAGTTGATTGCGGAGCAGATTGCGGCAGCTATACCCGTGATTGTGGCACAGCTCAAGGAGAAACCGGTGCAGGATGCCGACATCGGGTTTGAAGAACCTGTGATGCCGAGTATTGGATCAGAAGGTACGGCGTCTGGGCGCGATGGTTCTGATGTGGGAAGAGCAGTGCACGTGGGAGTCGGTGGACCGAGTATTATTATTGAAGATCCACCCAGAGGCTGTTCGTATAAGACCTTTCTGGATTGCAAACCTACTGAGTTTAGGGGTACTGAGGATGCGGTTGCTACCCTGCAATGGTTTGAGAAGATTGAGTCTGTGTTTGACGTTTCGGGATGTGCTGAAGACAGCAGAGTTAAGTATGCTACGTTCTTGTTCCAGGGTAAAGCCTTAACTTGGTGGAACTCGGTGAAACGGGTTCAGGGCCGAGCTGCTGTTACCCTGATGACCTGGGAAAACTTGAAGGCTATGATGAGGAAAGAGTATGTGCCGACATCTGAGACGCAAAGATTGGAGAACGAGTTGTGGAACCTGACTATGCAAGGTTCTGATTTTCGTGGGTATGTGAACCGATTCTATGATTTGTGTGTTTTGGCTCCTCGTCTGGTTCGTACGGAGAATGAGAGAATCGAACGCTTCACGAATGGGTTGCCCCAGACTATGCGGGACCACATTATTTCTCACCTTCCGGGTACTCTACAGAGTGCGGTTGATATTGCCGGTCGGTTGACCGCAAGTATGATTCGTGGTGGTGTTCTGCAACCTGTTGTGAGCCGTAGAGATTCTGGTAGATATGAGAGGAGAGACATGGGTAATTCGAGGAAGAGAAGCCGTGGTCATGAGCAGAGACCCCAACTTCCTCAGGTGTATGCGTTGACGGGTTCTGGAGCTGGTTATCAGGGCGTGCGCCCTAAGTGTGGTACATGCGGCAGTGCACATGCGGCGAATGTGGCGTGTTGGGTTTGTAAGCGCTGCAAGAAGTTAGGCCACACCGAGCAGTTTTGTGGTAGGTCTACTGGAGCATGTTTTGAGTGTGGAGAAATGGGTCATCGCCGTCATCAATGTCCCAAGCTTATCGCACCTACTCCCCTTCCTACTCACGGTGCTGGTACTAGTGCAAGAGGAAATCCTGCCAAGAGCCGAGCTTTCGCTATGGAATCTTCCGAAGCTCACCAGGATCCTACCGTTGTCACTGGTACATTTCTTGTCGATGATTATCCTGCTTTTATCTTGTTTGATTCGGGTGCCGATAGAAGCTTTATATCTAGTGATTTCCGTCCCTTAGTAAACCGTGCTTCTAGTCCTTTAGAGCCTGCTTATGAGGTAGAAATAGCTGATGGTAGATGTGCTTGTGTTAGAGAAGTTATTCGTGATATTCCCCTCGTATTAGCCGATATTCCTTTTTCCATCGATCTTGTTCCTATGAAACTCGGTAGTTTCGACGTCGTAGTCGGTATGGATTGGTTAGCTAAGCATAAAGGCGAGATAGTCTGTTATGAGAAACTTATTCGTATTCAGAAGCCGGATGGAGATCAGTTGATTGTACACGGAGACAAGGCTGGGAAACGTCTTAAAGTCATTTCTAGTTTGAAAGTTCGCGACTATGTCCGTCAAGGTTGTTCCTTATACCTCGCTCATTTGGTGAAGAAAGATTCTACGATAAAGATTGATGGTGTGCCGATCGTTCGCGAGTATTCCGACGTTTTTCCCGAAGATTTACCTGGAGTCCCCCCCCAGAGACAAACCGATTTTCGTATTGATCTTATTCCTGGAGCAGCACCTGTTGCTAAAGCTCCGTATCGTTTGGCTCCTTCCGAGATGCTCGAGTTGTCAAAGCAAATTCAGGAACTGGTCGATAAGGGTTTTATCCGTCCTAGTTTCTCCCCGTGGGGTGCTCCTGTCCTCTTTGTTAAGAAGAAGGATGGCTCCATGCGTTTATGTATTGATTATCGGGAGTTAAACAAGCTGACTGTGAAGAACCGTTATCCCCTTCCTCGTATTGACGACTTATTCGATCAACTTCAGGGTTCTTGCTATTTCTCTAAGATCGATCTTCGCTCTAGTTATCATCAGTTGAGAGTTCAGGAAGATGATATACCTAAGACCGCTTTCCGTACTCGATATGGTCATTATGAGTTCATGGTGATGCCGTTTGGTCTGACAAACGCCCCTGCAGCATTCATGGATCTAATGAACCGTATTTGTCGTCCGTATCTTGACAAATTCGTTATCGTATTCATCGACGACATTCTGATCTATTCCCGAAGTCGCAAGGAACATGAAGAGCATTTGCGTCTTGTTCTAGAAGTGCTTCGAAAAGAGAAGTTGTATGCGAAATTCTCTAAGTGCGAGTTCTGGTTATCCGAAGTTCAATTTCTTGGCCACGTGGTTAGCGCGAAGGGTATTCATGTTGATCCTGCTAAGATTGAAGCTGTTAAAAGTTGGGTTGCACCAAAGTCACCGACCGAAATCCGTTCGTTTTTGGGTCTTGCTGGGTATTATCGCCGATTCATCGAGAACTTCTCCAAAATCGCTTCACCTATGACAAAGTTGACACAGAATAGTGAACCATTCGTTTGGGGTTCCGATCAGGAGAGAGCCTTTCAGGTATTGAAGCAGCGGTTGTGTGACGCTCCTGTTCTTAGTCTGTCGGTTGGTTCCGAGAATTTTGTTGTTTATTGCGACGCTTCGCACAAGGGTCTGGGTTGTGTGCTTATGCAGAATGGTAAAGTTATAGCTTACGCTTCGCGTCAGTTGAAAGTCCATGAGCAGAATTACACGACACATGATCTAGAATTGGGAGCCGTCGTATTCGCATTGAAGATTTGGAGACATTATCTGTATGGGACCAAGTGTACTG
>CAJVGC010000591.1:24526715-24577313 GCA_910822075.1 Senecio squalidus | reverse complement strand
TTGGACCTATCTGATTTACTCTATGTGCGCATTTCTCTCTTTTGTGGGCCTGTATGTGATTCGTATGCTTTATGTGCTTTTGTTTTGCATTTTATGTTTTGAGGCCTGCTTGTTTTAGTCGCACATACAGTTATCGTTCTGATTTATTCCGTTTGACATTCGTAAAAGATGCCGCCTAAGAGAGCTTCTACTAGGTCTACTCCTGCCGTCACTGCTACGAGAAGGTCGGCAAGGCGAGGTCGCGCCAGTGTGAGTGCGGGTGCTACGCCTCAGAATACCACTGCTGCCCCCAATGCTAATACCACTACTCCGAACATCAGTCAGTTGATAGCAGATTGCGGCAGCTATACCCGTGATTGTGGCACAGCTCAAGGAGAAACCGGTGCAGGATGCCGACATCGGGTTTGAAGAACCTGTGATGCCGAGTATTGGATCAGAAGGTACGGCGTCTGGGCGCGATGGTTCTGATGTGGGAAGAGCAGTGCACGTGGGAGTCGGTGGACCGAGTATTATTATTGAAGATCCACCCCGAGGCTGTTCGTATAAGACCTTTCTGGATTGCAAACCTACTGAGTTTAGGGGTACTGAGGATGCGGTTGCTACCCTGCAATGGTTTGAGAAGATTGAGTCTGTGTTTGACGTTTCGGGATGTGCTGAAGACAGCAGAGTTAAGTATGCTACGTTCTTGTTCCAGGGTAAAGCCTTAACTTGGTGGAACTCGGTGAAACGGGTTCAGGGCCGAGCTGCTGTTACCCTGATGACCTGGGAAAACTTGAAGGCTATGATGAGGAAAGAGTATGTGCCGACATCTGAGACGCAAAGATTGGAGAACGAGTTGTGGAACCTGACTATGCAAGGTTCTGATTTTCGTGGGTATGTGAACCGATTCTATGATTTGTGTGTTTTGGCTCCTCGTCTGGTTCGTACGGAGAATGAGAGAATCGAACGCTTCACGAATGGGTTGCCCCAGACTATGCGGGACCACATTATTTCTCACCTTCCGGGTACTCTACAGAGTGCGGTTGATATTGCCGGTCGGTTGACCGCAAGTATGATTCGTGGTGGTGTTCTGCAACCTGTTGTGAGCCGTAGAGATTCTGGTAGATATGAGAGGAGAGACATGGGTAATTCGAGGAAGAGAAGCCGTGGTCATGAGCAGAGACCCCAACTTCCTCAGGTGTATGCGTTGACGGGTTCTGGAGCTGGTTATCAGGGCGTGCGCCCTAAGTGTGGTACATGCGGCAGTGCACATGCGGCGAATGTGGCGTGTTGGGTTTGTAAGCGCTGCAAGAAGTTAGGCCACACCGAGCAGTTTTGTGGTAGGTCTACTGGAGCATGTTTTGAGTGTGGAGAAATGGGTCATCGCCGTCATCAATGTCCCAAGCTTATCGCACCTACTCCCCTTCCTACTCACGGTGCTGGTACTAGTGCAAGAGGAAATCCTGCCAAGAGCCGAGCTTTCGCTATGGAATCTTCCGAAGCTCACCAGGATCCTACCGTTGTCACTGGTACATTTCTTGTCGATGATTATCCTGCTTTTATCTTGTTTGATTCGGGTGCCGATAGAAGCTTTATATCTAGTGATTTCCGTCCCTTAGTAAACCGTGCTTCTAGTCCTTTAGAGCCTGCTTATGAGGTAGAAATAGCTGATGGTAGATGTGCTTGTGTTAGAGAAGTTATTCGTGATATTCCCCTCGTATTAGCCGATATTCCTTTTTCCATCGATCTTATTCCTATGAAACTCGGTAGTTTCGACGTCGTAGTCGGTATGGATTGGTTAGCTAAGCATAAAGGCGAGATAGTCTGTTATGAGAAACTTATTCGTATTCAGAAGCCGGATGGAGATCAGTTGATTGTACACGGAGACAAGGCTGGGAAACGTCTTAAAGTCATTTCTAGTTTGAAAGTTCGCGACTATGTCCGTCAAGGTTGTTCCTTATACCTCGCTCATTTGGTGAAGAAAGATTCTACGATAAAGATTGATGGTGTGCCGATCGTTCGCGAGTATTCCGACGTTTTTCCCGAAGATTTACCTGGAGTCCCCCCCCAGAGACAAACCGATTTTCGTATTGATCTTATTCCTGGAGCAGCACCTGTTGCTAAAGCTCCGTATCGTTTGGCTCCTTCCGAGATGCTCGAGTTGTCAAAGCAAATTCAGGAACTGGTCGATAAGGGTTTTATCCGTCCTAGTTTCTCCCCGTGGGGTGCTCCTGTCCTCTTTGTTAAGAAGAAGGATGGCTCCATGCGTTTATGTATTGATTATCGGGAGTTAAACAAGCTGACTGTGAAGAACCGTTATCCCCTTCCTCGTATTGACGACTTATTCGATCAACTTCAGGGTTCTTGCTATTTCTCTAAGATCGATCTTCGCTCTAGTTATCATCAGTTGAGAGTTCAGGAAGATGATATACCTAAGACCGCTTTCCGTACTCGATATGGTCATTATGAGTTCATGGTGATGCCGTTTGGTCTGACAAACGCCCCTGCAACATTCATGGATCTAATGAACCGTATTTGTCGTCCGTATCTTGACAAATTCGTTATCGTATTCATCGACGACATTCTGATCTATTCCCGAAGTCGCAAGGAACATGAAGAGCATTTGCGTCTTGTTCTAGAAGTGCTTCGAAAAGAGAAGTTGTATGCGAAATTCTCTAAGTGCGAGTTCTGGTTATCCGAAGTTCAATTTCTTGGCCACGTGGTTAGCGCGAAGGGTATTCATGTTGATCCTGCTAAGATTGAAGCTGTTAAAAGTTGGGTTGCACCAAAGTCACCGACCGAAATCCGTTCGTTTTTGGGTCTTGCTGGGTATTATCGCCGATTCATCGAGAACTTCTCCAAAATCGCTTCACCTATGACAAAGTTGACACAGAATAGTGAACCATTCGTTTGGGGTTCCGATCAGGAGAGAGCCTTTCAGGTATTGAAGCAGCGGTTGTGTGACGCTCCTGTTCTTAGTCTGTCGGTTGGTTCCGAGAATTTTGTTGTTTATTGCGACGCTTCGCACAAGGGTCTGGGTTGTGTGCTTATGCAGAATGGTAAAGTTATAGCTTACGCTTCGCGTCAGTTGAAAGTCCATGAGCAGAATTACACGACACATGATCTAGAATTGGGAGCCGTCGTATTCGCATTGAAGATTTGGAGACATTATCTGTATGGGACCAAGTGTACTGTATTTACCGACCACAAGAGTCTACAACACATATTCGATCAGAAGATGCTGAACATGAGACAACGACGCTGGGTTGAGTTATTGAACGACTATGATTGCGACATTCGCTACCACCCTGGTAAGGCGAACGTTGTTGCTGATGCACTAAGTCGAAAGGAAACAGTCAAACCAGTCCGTATCCGTTCTATGATGGTATCTATTCAGACGAGCTTGAAGGCTCGGATTATTCAGGCACAGGAGGGTATTATGACAGAGGACCGTGTTAAAGAGGAAAGATTGTATAAGTTGGCGTTGGAATTAGAACCGAAGGAGGATGGAGTTCTGTATTTCCTCGAGCGTATTTGGGTTCCGATTAGTATCCGTCAGTTGATTCTGGACGAAGCCCATAAGTCTAACTATTCCATTCATCCGGGTTCCGACAAAATGTATCATGACTTGAAAGAGTTCTATTGGTGGCCGGGTATGAAGCGTGAGATCGCCGAGTATGTTAGTCGATGTTTGACCTGTTCCAAAGTGAAGATTGAGTATCAGAAACCGTCTGGGCTACTCCAACAACCGAAGATTCCCGAGTGGAAATGGGAGCGTATTACTATGGATTTCGTTACAAAGCTTCCGAGATCTTCGAGTGGTTATGACAGTATCTGGGTTATTGTTGATCGATTGACGAAGTCTGCTCATTTCCTACCGATTCGTGAGAATTATCCGATGGAGAGATTCGTGCGTTTGTATATTGCAGAGATTGTATCGAAACACGGAGTCCCTGTATCGATTATTTCCGATCGTGATGCTCGTTTCACCTCACGATTTTGGAAGACATTCCAGACTGCTATGGGTACAAGGTTAGATATGAGTACCGCCTATCATCCGCAGACCGATGGTCAGAGTGAGAGAACTATTCAGACTTTGGAAGATATGCTACGAGCTTGCGCAATTGATTTTGGTGGTAATTGGGACGTTCATTTGCCGTTGATTGAGTTCTCGTACAACAACAACTATCACACGAGTATCAAGTGTGCACCTTTTGAAGCTTTGTATGGCCGCAAGTGTCGATCGCCTGTATGTTGGGCAGAAATTGGAGATAGTCAGATTTCTGGTCCGGAGATTATACAAGAGACCACTGACAAGATCTTCAAGATCAAGGAGCGATTGATTACTGCAAGAGATCGACAGAAAAAGTATGCTGATAAGCGCAGGAAGCCTCTTGAGTTCAGTGTTGGAGATATGGTATTATTGAAGGTATCTCCATGGAAAGGGGTTGTCCGATTCGTGAAGCGCAGCAAGCTGAGTCCGAGATACACGGGTCCGTTCAAGATCTTAGCCCGCGTCGGCCCAGCTGCGTATCGACTAGATTTGCCGGCAGAACTGAGCAGCGTACATAATGTATTTCATGTATCTCAGTTGAAGAAATGCCTGGCTGACGAAACGTTATTAGTTCCACTTGAGAAACTCCAGATTGATGATAAGCTTCATTTCGTTGAGGAACCGATCGAGATCGTTGCTAGTGATGTTAAGCGTCTACGACGAAGTAAGATCCCGATTGTCAAGGTTCGTTGGAATTCCCGTTTTGGAGCTGAGTTCACGTGGGAACGCGAAGATGAAATTCTGCGGAAGTATCCTCACCTTTCCCCCGGAAGTAGTACCAAGTGATAATTTCGAGGACGAAATTTCTTTTTACTTGGGGAGACTGTGACATTCGCGAATTTCTAGGTATATTTCTATCGACCCGTATTCGTTTTATTTATTTATGTTTATGTTTTGACCCTATTGTATTCCCTTTTATGTTTTATCGTATTCGTATTTTATAAGTATTGTATTCGTATTTCTCGTATTTATGAGTATCGTATTTGTATTTTATGTGGTTCGAATCTTTATGTCGGGAACGTGTAGTTCTAAGTGCCTTTAGTATAAGTCTAGTATGCTCTTATGATAAGTTTAGGGGAATTATGCCTTATTTATACGATTAAGATTAACGTTTAAAAAGTATTACAACTTTAGTCCTTTCAGAAATTTATTACGAAACTAGTCCTATGAGAGATTTTTATTACAAAAATGGTCCTAAAAGGATCCCACCAACTTTTTGTCTTACACTATACCAGATTTTTTGTCCTCATTCACCACCCACCATCATCGCCTACTCATTTCACCATTATCCTCTCTCTCTCTAGAAAACTCACATAAACACTCTACCTTCTCTCTAAATTATCTCGAGATCCAACCGTTGGAATTCAATTTCGAGACTAGATTATTGTTCACCGTATTCATCTTCATCTATCCTCTGAATTTCACCACGATCGGGTAAGTATTTCTCGGTTTTGGTTTTAAACTTTATTATTTTGATTCAATCCCGAAAATACCACTTTTCACCATCAAAACTCGTATTTTATTTAGGGTTATTGTATCTAAACGTATTCTGGACATAGGGTTTCGATTATGGATCATTTAGACACCTAAAACACTCAGAAATCGAATCCCGAATGTAATTTTTCGTAAAAACCTAGTTACGGCACGTAACTGTGTTACGGGCACGTAACTGGAGCACGTAACAAACCTCTAGATCACGTAACAGCCTTGTTTCGCACGTAATTGATCATTTACGTGACTTGCATGTCACGTAACTATGATCTATGTCACGTAAGTATCATGTAGTCCGTAACTCTTGCAAATCACGTAACACTTGGCCGTAACTCCTTGTTTATCACGTAATTGGAACCTTGGTCACGTAACTTTCTTGCTAGATCACGTAATTAACCCTTGAGCACGTAATTAGTCACTTACGTGACTTGTAGTGCACGTAAGTAGCTTGTTTAACACGTAACTCATTGCTGAACTTTTCGAAACGTTGTAATTCTGTTAAATCGATGTTCCTTTTGGTCATTTTAAAACCCGTATAAAACGTTAATCGTTAAGGCATAACCCACTAGACTTAGAGATACTTAGACATGTTTATTTACGTGATGTTTAGGGCACTTAGACGTGGAAGCTTGACGTATCTGATTATTTCCCGACATATTGTGATTTGGATTGCTTTGCTATTCTGTGAGTTATTCGTTGCCCTTTTTACCGCTTTTACATTTTTGGGCATGATTAGCGTCGTATAAATGTATTTATGGTATATTATGTATTATGGTTATGTATTTGGATATGAATGCCTTTAGGTTAGCATTACCCAACTTGTTCCGCCTTTGTGGTAGAACGAGGCCCCGTATACACACCTGTTAGCTTTTAGCCGCCGATTCGTATATATAGCGCTATATGGGTCTAACAAACCCTCATTTCTAACACGATGGATGATGGATGCGCCCTGTCCGTGTTAGTAATGTTATGACCGATGATTTCGAGGACAACCTAGCGTAATGCACTAGGTGGGGTTAGTTGCCAGTATTGTTATGGTTCGGGTGTATCGTATTTACCTAAGGCTATTATCTATCCAGTATGCTATTTTATGAAATGATTATGGTATTTTTATAGTATATGTATGAGTATTTTATTAAAAGGTTTTGTATACTTCACGTATCTTTTGAAACATCATTTTCAAATGACTTATCTTCAAATCATAACACTTTTGGGTCAAAACGTATTGAAACTTTTATACTATTATGTTTTTATTAATTATTGCGAATAATTCACCAACTTTATGTTGACGTCGTATTTTAACGCTTTTCAGGGATTTGAGGTTACACTTTTTGATGCTATGCTTGTTGGCTACGTGGATCTTTTGCATGGAATTTATTTTGCTATTGTTAATTCCTTAGTATCCCAAACGCTGTAGCCGTATTTTGATATATTCGGATGATTGTAATAAGTATGCTGTTTTAAACTTATTTATCTATGTTGGTTATGTTTGGTTTACTTATGTTGATGTAACCTTTGAATCTCTGATACCGTATACACTGTACACCTCGGTTCCGCCATTTTGCGGGGTGTGACAGAAGTTGGTATCAGAGCCAATGGTTATAGCGAACTAAGTGACCTTACGGAATCACTTAGACTATGACCTAGGCTTTTGGACCTATCTGATTTACTCTATGTGCGCATTTCTCTCTTTTGTGGGCCTGTATGTGATTCGTATGCTTTATGTGCTTTTGTTTTGCATTTTATGTTTTGAGGCCTGCTTGTTTTAGTCGCACATACAGTTATCGTTCTGATTTATTCCGTTTGACATTCGTAAAAGATGCCGCCTAAGAGAGCTTCTACTAGGTCTACTCCTGCCGTCACTGCTACGAGAAGGTCGGCAAGGCGAGGTCGCGCCAGTGTGAGTGCGGGTGCTACGCCTCAGAATACCACTGCTGCCCCCAATGCTAATACCACTACTCCGAACATCAGTCAGTTGATTGCGGAGCAGATTGCGGCAGCTATACCCGTGATTGTGGCACAGCTCAAGGAGACACCGGTGCAGGATGCCGACATCGGGTTTGAAGAACCTGTGATGCCGAGTATTGGATCAGAGGTTTAAAATTAATTAAATACATATAATAGCGTTTTAAAAATTAAAAAAAATATACATATAATAGAGTCAAATTGATATATTATAAATTTAGAATAAAATTAAATATATTTATAACAACGTTGATAACAACAACCCTATGGATGATTTCGAAAATACAAAAGTATGTATTTGTAAATGTATAAGTAATTAAATGTTTATTTAAAATCTTTATAAAACTTGACACGAAACAATCTTCAATTTTAAACACTTATTTTAATTTATTTTTGTTTAAAAGTTAATTTATCTTAAAAACCGTAAATGTATTAAACGAATAAATTACACCACTAAAACGAGCATTATTTCCTCTCTCTATAGATCATCCACTTGATATACTTTTGACGAATTTTATTTTTTCCGGGTTTTAGAAAATTTAAATTATAAAATCACAGTTTTATCACATGTGATTTTAGTAGTTTGACTTATGATTTTTGTGTTTTTCTATTTTATTTTACTTAAATATACATCATATAATATATTTAGGTTTTAAAATTCACAGTTAGTGTTCATATCACATGTGATTTTACCTTACGGATATCAATATTTGACCAAAAATGATAAAAATAAAAGTCGTCAAAATTCGATTTTTTTGGCCGGGTCTATATAGATTATACCTCATATTATATTTTTGTGTTTAAAATATCATATTTAAAGTTAAAATTGTGTGTGTTATTTGCTTATTTATTTTAAAGTTCTACGTATATTATAATATCATATATGATTTACTTTAATATGACATGTGATTTTAGTACTATCA
Source organism: Senecio squalidus (assembly GCA_910822075.1). Lineage (NCBI taxonomy): Eukaryota > Viridiplantae > Streptophyta > Magnoliopsida > Asterales > Asteraceae > Senecio > Senecio squalidus. The sequence goes on along the minus strand of CAJVGC010000591.1, from coordinate 24,568,901 downwards.
TATGTGATTTCGTTGAATTTTTTATATGTTTAATTTAATTATATATCATATAATGATTTTAGATCTTTAAATCTATATTTATGTTAATATCATATATGATATAATCTTATGAGTTTAATCATTTGTCCAAAAACGAAAAAATAAAAGTTGTCAAAATTTAATTTTTTTTTCTGGGTTTAGATAAATCATACTTTATATAACATTTTTTGTTTTTTGAAGTTTACTCATTTATACTAAAATCACATGTGATATTAGCGTTACAATTTTAATACACACCCGAAATCGATAAAATAAAAGATTAACGAGGAGAACACGACGGTCGCAACGGTTTAATTTATTTTGTCTAATGATTAAAGAGGAGAACACGACGGTCGCAACGGTTTAATTTATTTTGTCTAAAGATTAACGGTTTGCGAGATAAATTAATTTAAAAAAAAAATATTTAAAAATGTGTTTTGATTAGATCCTAATTATTGAATTAATAATAATTAAATGATAGAGATTGAGTATTTCAGTTCTTAAAAATATTAGTAGTCTTTTTTTTTTTATCTTTTCTCATTAATTGCAACATATTTTAATTCCTTATAAATTTTTATCATTTTCCTATTTTTAAATAGTTATAATTATTTTGTTTAAATAATTTAGATAAAAAGTCAAAATGTACTATTGAAATTGGAATGAAACTGTTTTTGAACTTTTATGATTTAAACATTTAAAAGATGCCGATTATAATGCAAGTTTGTGTGTATAAGTCGCTAGAAGTCAATAATGAAGGTGAAAAATGTGTATAAGTCATTTGAATTAGAGAAGTGCTACTTTTCTACGTTTTTTTTCTTAAAATGCTATTAGAATTTTAATTATATACAATTTTTTCCTTTACGTTTTTTCTTAAAATTTATACAATTTTGTTTTATTAGGGTGAGAGAAAAGATTATTTAAGACCCATAATTTTCTTGAGAAAAAAAAACATAATTTTGCCCTTAATCACATTTTAATCTAATGGTTAAGATTAAAACCAAAATCTATTTTTCTTTTATTTTTTTAAATTAATTTATCTCACAAACGTTGATCGTTAGACGAAACAAAATACACCGTTGCGATCGTCTCGTTTTTATCTTTCATTAGAGCAGTGGTGTTATATACTTTCGACGATTTTTTTTTTTTTTTTTTATGGGTATTGAAATTATAACGATAATATCATATATGATATTTAAATCATTACACAAAATTGTATAAAAGAGAATTACTATATAATGTATAAACTACCTAAATTTAGAAAAAAAATCAAATTTTTACTAGTTTTATTTTTTTTACGTTTTTTGACATAAAATGTGATATACTAAAATCACATATGATACTACTATATAAATCATATATGATATGAATATAAATCATATATGATATATATTAAAATCGCATATGATAATATTATATCATATATGATATTACTGTAAATCATATATGATATGAATATAAATCATATGTGATATATACTAAAATCACATATGATACTACTATATCATATGTGATATTAGTGTAAATCATATATGATATGAATATAAATCATATGTGATATATACTAAAATCATATATGATAATACAATATAATATGTGATATTACTGTAAATCATATATGATATAAATATAAATCATATATGATATTATGTATGTAAAAATTTTAAAACTTAAAAGACAATAACACACATGATTTTAACTCTAAATGTGAATTTTAATACACAACAATGTTATACAACGTATAACCTATATATACCCAGAAAAAAGTTCGAATTTTGACGACTTTTATTTTTTCGTTTATGAACAAATGTTGAAATTCATAAGACAATATCACATATGATTTGAACACTAAATACGAGTTTCGAAACATAGATTTGTTATATTACATACATTCAACTTAAATCAAAAAGAAAAACAAAAAAATAATATGTCAAACTACTGATATCACATATGATAAAACAGTGATTTGTAATATAAAATTTCAAAACTCGTAAAAAAACCCGAAAATAAATTTCGTCAAAAGTATATCGAGTGAGTGCTCTATAGAAAGAGGAGAAAATGCTCGTTTTAATGGTACAATTTATTCATTTAATACATTTATCGTTTATAATATAAAATATAATTTTTGCCAATACTAAAAAGGTAAAATAAAAAATTAGTTCCGTAATGTAAGTGAAATCGGCTAATGCAGGACAATATCATCTCACATCAATAAAACTCTTAATATATATTTTATAAACTGAAAATAATATCGGTTTCAAAAATTAAATAATACTTTCTTGGATTTAAAATGCTAAATTGGATTTTGAAAATACATCACATTGTATGCAAAGGATGTTCGTTTGGAGGATCCGTTTATTCCGATCCACTTAGATGAATTTGATTGAAAACTAAATTAAATTATGTAGATTGGTGAAATAACTTTGTGAAATATAACTTTTTATTAACCAGTTATATACATAAACTAGATTATCGTCCCACGATAACCCTAAAAAAAATAAAAATTGAATTATAAATTTTATGTTTATGTAGGTTTTAATTTATTATGAAAAAATAATGTTATATGTATAATAATATATACTAGATTATTACCGCGCAATAGCGCGGGTAAATATAAATAAAAATTGAATCGTAAATTTTATATTTATGAAACGTTCTTTTAAATTATTATGAGAATACAATATTACACGTATAATAACAATATATACATTTATGTTTATACATATGTTGTTTATAGTTATATTAACATATATACATTTATGTTTATACACATATATTAATATTTTGTATTAAAGAATTTTAGAATAATAATAATAAGGTAAATCATAGTCCAATAAGAGACATGTTTTGTATTGTAATAATGGTGAAATTGAAGAGAAATTGTAATTATGTATTGTAAGAGGGTGTAAAATGAAAAAATATTTGATGACATCATCAATATCATCTAACGGTTGAAATTAAAGTATCTAACTCATCCAATGGACCTTACTTCGCCATGTGGTATTTAAGACCACTCTTTTATTATATATTAAAGATAGTTTTACTTTTATATACATGTTGTTTATAATTATACTAACATATATATTTTTACGTTTATACACATGTTTTGATATTTTTTATTAGGAGATTTAAAATAATAATAAGTTAAATTATAGTACAAATTGAACGATTCTATAAGTAATTATAGTTATGCTTTTTATTTTAGTAAATGAGATTTTCTATCATGTGCCCTTAGGCACATGATAACCACCATTTTTTAATATTAAAAGTACTAAAAAGTACCATATTTTCTATCAAAGTTAATAAATCAATGGTATTTTTTGATACTTTTAATATTAAAAAATGATAGTTATCATGTGCCTAAGGGCACATGATTAAAAAAATTCCTTAGTAAATATAGAATGAAAAAGAGAATGTAATTATGTATTGTAAGAGGATGTAAAATGAAAATAATATTTGATAACATCATCAATATGATCTAACAGTTGTCATCATAACTCATTCAAAGGATATTAATTCGTAATGTGATATTTAAGATCCCTCTTTTGTTATATATTAAAGATGTGATATTATATAAGAAAAATTTAATGGACTTTAGTCTTAGTCTATCTATGCAATTTGGTTGGACCATATATTATATCATAATCTAGTATAGTTTGATATATAAAGCTTTTACTGATGATTTTTTTGCAAAATAAGTCAAAAACTACTTTGGATTCTTACCATATCTTCTCTTGGACCGCTCGCAAACAATACACATCTTCTCGATTCTTTATTGATTTTGAATTCAATACTTTTGTAGAGTTTATTTGGCTTCAAGCTCTTCTTCGTAAACTTGACATTCGTAAATCTTCAGTACGAACAAATTAAACACGTCGAAGTAGAATTTCAATATTTAAGCGAAAAGGTGTTTCTCAGGGGAATTTTCGAGTACAACACATATTTGCAAATGACCAGATTTAAAGCCGTTGTCACTCCTTGTTTTTTTCTTTCTAAGATCAAAGCTACATTTTGTTCCTCACCTTAGCTTGCGAGATCGTATTAGACATTACATTAATATGCATCTAGGTCCAAGATATATAACATCATTGATAATCACCATCAATATACAAACTCCTTGAGGTTCGATATATACATGTACATCCAAAAACATGTACCAATGTTTAGCAACATTTATCTCAGAACAAACTAAAATATAAGGTACATATAACACTGTTTTAATCGCTACGATTTGGTCAACTTCTGGGTGGTACATCAGTTCTCAAAACGACAAGCTTTCGATAGCAAACCTTAAATCTCTCAAATATGATAATTACATGATCACTAGTCATGTACAAGGTATTGGTATGCTTGAACATTACAATAGATGCCTATAGCAAATTAACATTTGATTCATTTACGGATGAAAGGAGAGGAGCATTTTGATATAACGATTCAGGTTCATTTGCAACGTTAAAATCCTCCTCCGTTGTCACTGTTAACTTGTTCTTCTCTTTCGCTTGTCCCCACATGACAATATAAAAACCAGAAGAGACTATCACAGCTCCAATGACACTGCATATATGTATTCCAATTTCAAGAATAAGCTATTTGTCAATTTAGTCTCATTAGTATGAAGGATGTCCCGAGATTCAGGGGTGTTTGGATGTGCAAAAAAACTTGATTTTGATTAAGAATTTTTAATTATTCACGGTCAGAATAGTCGGGTTTTGAGAGGAAGGCCAGATTCTGAATTTTAAGTCGCGATAATCACTTCATAATGAACATCAAAATACCCGCATGAAATTTTGATTTTGTGAGGAAAATATTAATCAATTACCTTCCTAAGTGAAGTGAGTCACCGAGAAATGTGACACCCATAATGACTGCGATAACTATCATGAGCGGAGAGAACATGGCCACAAAAACTGGACCTTTCTTCTCCAAGCACCAAGTAACACTAATAGTACGAATAACAGTAGAATAAACCGCCTTCATAATAGAACAAGTTAATCTACCAACACCAAATTGCATTTCAATCAAAGTAGTTTAGCTTACTCGATTTACTTACCCCCAGAACTACAACGACTATCCTAATTCCTGGTTGGAGTACCCACGCGCTTGGGTTTGGTTCCAGGAAAGGCGCTAAAGCTGCACACTGTATTGTCGCAAAAAGACACATAAAAAAGATAATAGTATGTTGATCTTTGTACTCTCTAGCTGTTACCGTCTGGAAGTATAAATCAACGAATTAATAAGAATTATAAAATAAATTAATAAAATCGATATCGTTAGAACATCATACTTGTAAAACACTCCACAAAGAAGCACAGATTCCAGCAAGAACAAGAATCAGACCTCCAAATACCCAATTTGATGGTTGTGACAAAAGACGGTGATTAGGTGTCTGAAAAATTTCAGGACCTTGATATAATGTCAACACCATTGCTCCAGATATTGCAATTATGGTACCCAATAATTTTGCTAGACTGCTTGAAGTTTTTATGTCCAATTTTTCCATCCTAAAACACACGTATAATGTTCTTAAGTTTTTTTTTTTTTCGTTTGAGAGAGCGAATGAATGGAGATCGAGAGGAAGGGGAAAAGAAAGTTTTCGCATTCTCAAATTTTTTAGCATAACAAAAAAAAGAAAGTGAAGCGCCGCTCAACTTTAGATAGGCTTTTAGTTGGTGATTACAAACTTGGTGTCAAGGAACGGGAACTGGTTTTAAAAGTTAAGTGGCTTTTTAGAGAAACATGTAATAATTAAAACAAAGAGATTCGTGGTCTTTGACGCTACCTGAAAACAACTGCAAGCAAGAACGTGTTTGCAGGAATCAAATTCAGAATTGCACTTGCCATGGTTGGAGAGCTGTAGTAAACACCTCCATACACAAGTACTTGGAAAAGACACGTCCTATGAAGAAAAACATATACGTAAAACTTGTAGAATTTAAATTTAGAATATTTTAAAAAGGAACAAAGAGACGGTCTCCTTTTATATAAAATATTACTGTATATAAGAAAAAGGCGGTTTTTGTAAACAACCGGTCTCTATATATAGTATTAACGACACATGAAATTTAATTTGTGCGTGAAGTGGAAAAAACACCGGTTGTTTAACTAGTCCACATTATCCCACATTCAAAATATTCATAAGGTGAGTTGCTTACCCTAGAAGAGCTAGGATGAAGAATCTTAATAACATATGGAAAGTAAGCCGAGGACGACCCATATTTCTGTACCAACAGAGAAAAGTATTATGATTGTTTTTAGCTCATCACGTCACATATAACGAAAGAAACAAACACAGATACAAGATTACAAACCTGAAGACATGGATAATGAAGAATGGAAGTAGAATCAATGTTCCAAGAGCAACATGGTAAACGATATAAACTATACTGTTCATACCACCATTCATTGCAGCTTTGACTATCGTCAAGAGACCCATATCACAACCGCTTATCATCAACATAGTAACAAACGGCAGCACATCTTCCGTCCATGACCATGTGTTACTTCTTATTCTTGCCATATCTTTTTCAAATGCATATGAATATCAGTGCATCATTGTGGTTCAAGGCTAATTTAACGTGAAAAATATAAAAAAACAAACAAGTGGCTTTTTTTAATGGACATGAGTTACATGAGAACCACTCCTCCATCTAAAAGTCCACTCTTAAATTTGTATGAATTTAAAAATCTTCTGTGAGCAATATCATACATGATTAATAAATAATTATTTTTATATGAAACGGTGACGGTGACACTAACTAATAACAAACCGGTAATATGACTACGACAGAGATTGAACTCATGACCTACAGGTCACTGGACATCACTGGTATTGTTTGGCTACAAAGATTACAATACTTAATAGTAAATTTTTATTTACAACTAAATAAAAAAACCATTTAAGTGCATTCTTCTTGTTCATGACCAAATGAGTGAATTTCGATTATACTTCAAAATTCAAATAGCATGAAAATAATAATGGCCATAAAACCATAATTTGTAATAGGTAACAATGCATGTTAATTTCTATTTGGTTATAGCGAAAATAAGTAAAATGAGTTGACTTTTAAATGACCCGCCCGATTTGTCATTTATAACAAAACAACAGCAGATAGGGATTCTATCTTGTTCATGACCAAATGAGTGAATTTCGATTATACTTAATCTCCAAGCTTAAAAAATTAGGTAACATGGAAATGGGTCAAACAAGTAAAACGTCTTGTAAGTCGCTGAAATTGTATTTTAAAGGTATAATACACTGTTTATTAGAAAAACTTATGTATTTTGATGATATTTTTTTGTAAGCGTATTTAACAGATTATTTATTAAATTAAAAAAAAAAAAGACAAACGAAAAAGGTGCTTGCAGGTCAACCCAACAACCTGAACCGTTCCCAGTCGTACCTGAAAATTGCCTATTTTGACCCGAACCAATTACCCAACGAACCCTATTTACCACCTCTAATTCATACCGTCTAATATACTGTATTTGTTAAGTAGTAAAACGCCAAATAACATTTGTATGATTCATCTTTTTTCTTTCAAGTTCAGAACTCTTTAATCTCCTATTCCTTATTCTTTTTTAACTGTGCACAGTGTGCAGAATATAGAAGTAACTGCAAATAGAACAAACATGAAAGAAAGAAACACTAAAAGAAGCCGGTAATCTTTACCTATTGCATAACCGAAGATATGGATCATGTGAGTTTTGTATCAGCAAAAAGAAGAGCCGACAATAACACCACCACCTAATCCTTAACAACTCACGGTATACGAAATGTGAGATTGAGAGCAAAAGTACAAAGTGAGTTGAGTGTTAGTATAAGAGGCTGGCTGTTCCACGTTCCCTGTGCATCCATCTTTGGCTTCTCCAAAATGATCCATGGAGTAACAAACAAAGAGCGCTGCACAGCCAATCAAGATTCTGTTCACATACTATACAACATCTTAAATCATGTATATTCAAAGTTTAATATATTCAATCATAACTAGCGTGTGACTATTTTAGAAAAAACACAGTAGACTAAAGTAGGTGTTCGGGTAAACCCAATCTAACCCGTACTATAAAATAAAAAAAACGTTTTGACCCATTTCCCAACCCACCCATATTGTCACCCTTTGGTTAAGGTGCATTTAGACATAAAAAGGCCAAGTAAAATAAAGGTGACCTTGAATCACCTACTAAGAGCATAACGAGACTTTCTTGTGGGTCCTGTATCAACATTCATACGAATCCGATTTGTCAAATCACGACCAATGGGAATATCAACAAGTTCGGAAGCTGAAAACAGAACTCCACAAGTGATACTCACCACTAACGTATATCCTATCGATGGTAGCGGGGGGTTGACCCATTAGTTTTATTTTTATTTATTGTTTTGTTTTGTTTTGAACTTCATTAATAACCAATATACCATGGGAGTATCATTTTTAATAGGATTAAATGCTTTCAACCTGTTGCAGTTAACGGGTCAGGTAAAAAAGTGTTCGCTGGTATGACCTTTTAACCAACCCGCCTATTATGTCACGTAAAACTAGAACAGTTTTCAGAAGCAGTAGATGGTATTACCTTTTCTATACATGGAGTGTCGTTTATCTTGCGTTTTCCCTGACCTCCTCTGCAACAAATTTCAATCCCATTGGTGGACCATCAAAATAACGCTTTTCTCTTCATTTTGACAACGTCTCTACACACTCGAGTTTTATCTTGTGAGGTGGATCATTCCTCAATTTAAAGTCATTTTCTGAAGCAGTTTTACAAACTATTTTAGAATAATCATAAAGAGCAACTCATATATTTGTCCCATTTATGTGGTTTGAGTAGAGTAGCATAGTTCATAAGAACTTTCTCGACTAGTTGCAAACAACCAAGTGAAGCAATCTGCAAGATGAATAACAGTTGGTGCTTAAATAAAGAACCTTATTTGTTAAATGTTCGAAACATAACCATTACATGATTAATTAGTATTTTTCACACTTGTAACATGGTGATGAAGACGTTGCTGAAATCAAAGGAGTATATCTTGATTAAACACCAATAGACATTTAAATATGATTCTTATTTTATGTTTGAAATTGATGTTTATAATTTTTCAAATATGTGGATAAAAGTAATCATATTAAAGTATTAATTTTTGTAACTTAAGTAATGTTATTATAGATTTTAATATTTCTATATTTTAGTTTTCATATATTTTTTCGTGTTGTCGTGGGTTATAAGCTAGTATAATCTGAATCTGGTTTCAAGTAGGACTTGAAAGTATTTGTATATTTTTTATGTGCTTTTGTTGAAGAATTTTAAGGTAAACCCGATATAAAATAATAAACCGTTTAGATTAAAGCACGATGGGTCAAGTTGGCCCATTAGTTTCTCTATGAATTTAAATAAATAAGTATGTTGGACATTGACATATTATAGAGAGCAAAGATCAATCGAACATGATCAAACCGAAATCAACCAAATGAAAGAATTTCGAAAAACTAAAATAAGAATTGATCAAAGAATTGAAGGAAGAGAAAATCAAAGGAAATCAAAAGCAAGAACAAAAATTTAAGAATTGGTCGTAGGGAAGCTAGTGTGGATTTTTAATTACCTTAAAAAACTTAAGTAACGGTAAGTAAGAAACCTCAAAAACATATACTCTTACACGGATATCTCGATACATTTTAGGAACTAACCGAGACGATTATGTAGATTGGTGAAGTAACCCGATGAGAAAAGAAAAAAAAGAATCTAATGGACCTTAGTCCGTCTATACAATTGGGTTGGACAATATATATATATATATATATATATATATATATATATATATATATATATATATATATATATATATATATATATATATATATATCTATCTATATATTAAATAAAACAAGTTTTTTTTTTTCCTTTTGCACTTGTCATCACCACATTCATACTCATCAATATTTTCTCGCACTTTTTATTTACATTTAAGCCCTTTAAAAAATGATAAATGTAAATTTTTCTAATTTTTATTTTCACCATTTTTATCGTTTATATTTTTCATAATTATCAGTGGGATCATGCTTATTGAGTAATATTTTTCTTTTTTTACCATTTTTATTGTTTAGATTTTTTATAATTATTATCGAATCAATGTTCATCGTTTATATTTTTTATAATTATTATCGGATATAAAAAAAACAAAAATATCACAATTTTTTTAAAAATAACTCATGTTATAAGACTTAAATCATATTCTAATCTAACTTCATGTTCATCTTCTACAACAAGAAATGGTTCTAATAAGAAGAGACTTCATGTTCACCTTCTACAACAGGAAATGGTTCCATCGACTAAAGTTTTCCGTATCCAGTTGGAAAAATGCAAGAATCAAACAATCAAACTAAAACAAAAGGTTAACATTAGTGTGATTGGTTTAGTCAATGGGCCGAAGGAGAGCTCTTTATTCTTTATATATTTCAAACAACTCTATCTACAAATATTTCTAACCATAAACCGTATAAAAAAAGGGTCGGGACCTATATAAAATAATATCCCAAAATCGTAACCTTATTAATAAACAACATAGTTACTTAATAATCGACTGATTTCATATATATATATATATATATATATATATATATATATATATAGCACCATAAAATTTGAAAAACACGAACAATGATTAGAAGCGGGGAGTTGCCACAGCTAGCAAAGGAGATTTTTTATGAACAGTTAGTCCAAAAATCTCACTCATGTCCAGTTCCTCCGGTTTACCTTCATTTGGCAAAGCCAAATCATATTTGTACACTATGTTTGCTAAAGCAAGCTCGTTGATAACCATAGCAAATTGAATACCAGGACAACCTCTCCGGCCAGCACCAAACGGTATAAATTTAAAGTCAAGCCCTTTATAATCAATGGAACTGTTCAAAAACCTTTCTGGCTTAAACTTCTCCGGTTCTTCCCATAACAAAGGATCTCTTGCTATCGCCCACACATTGACCATCACTTGAGTACCTTGTGGGATATCGTAGCCCATTAGTTTGACATATTTTCTTGATTCTCGGGGCACAAGTAGTGGGACTGGAGTGTGCAGTCGCAAGGTCTCTTTGATTATGGCTTTCAAGTAAGGCATTTCTTGAATATCATCCTCCGTGATAGTAGATTTTCCTTGTGCTATTTTTGTTACCTCCGTTTGTAGCTCTTTCATTACTTGAGGGTGTCTTATTAGCTCGGCGAGTGCCCATTGTATATTTGTGGATGTTGTATCAATTCCAGCAGAAAACACATCCTACAAGAATAAGAAATCTATAAAAGGGCAAAAAAAAGAACAAACAACTATTTATTTATCATATTAGGTCATGTTTTTCCGTTCTTGTTATGTATAAATTGATACTTAATAGTTACTTTTAATCGAAACTTTCTAAAGATAGATGAGAAATTTCACCAAGATGACAGCCTTAATGGTATCACGCTCAAATTTAAAGTTGTCCGTATTTTCTCTTTGAACATCAAGTAAGATATCAACTAGATCTTTATCTTGATCATCAAAATTTCCATTCGATACTTTGTTCTTGTTTATATGCTCTTCAATAACATCATCAAGAAACTCGTCAAGTCCTCGAGCAACTTTGTCCGCCCTTGCATCTAACCCACGCAACCAATCCACCCACGATAACCAAGAAATGTAACTCCCTACACTAACAACACCAAGTAGAGTCTGAAATTTTAAAAGCACTTCGGAGAACTTTAAATCACCATATTTCCTTCCTACGGCCACTTGACAAATTATATTGTTAGTAAGCAAAATAACCAGTTGGCTTATATCAATTACCGTTCCACAACTTTTTTCTATCGTTTGAATCATATGAATCACTTCTTTCTCTCTTCGTTGCCGAAATGATTGAACTCGTTTATTACTTAAAAGGTGTAGAACTGTAATGCTCTTCACCTGCCTCCAATACTCTCCATAGGGAGCAAATCCTATGTCCTTAAAGCCATAAGTTAACTTTCCGGGGATAGTTAACTTAGGCCTATCCGCGAAGATTAAATCATGGGTTTTCATGATTTCTAAAGCAGCTTCAGCAGAGGAGACTACAAGAACAGGTACGCTACCTAAGTGAAGCAACATAAGTGGTCCATACTTTTTCGTTAAAGTATGGAAAGAGCGATGAGGGGTCGCACCTAATTGGTGAAGGTTTCCAATAATCGGAAGCTTTCGTGGGGATGGTGGTAGATTATTTTTGGTTTTAGAAGAAAATAAAAACCATGTAAGCGGAAGCACGAGCAATAATAGAAAGAAAAATGAGAAGAGAGGAAATGAGATAAACATTATCGTTGCAATTGTATTAGCTAGATACATACCACACATATATAGACTCCAAACTTGCATAACCTTAGACAAATTAGCTTGAGTTTTGACTTCAAATTTCTTAGTCTCTACTTATACTACTAAAACGTGTTGGTGTATTTATCGGGTCGAATATGCACGCTTGTATTTTTCGATATTGGAAACTGTTTTCAGCAAAATGACAAAAGTTACTATACAGATTGGAATTTGACACACTACTTATATGCGAAGATGAACTACTTTCATGTATAGTATCTTATCTACAAAAAGAGCTCAACACTTTCTTCGAATCGGAATCCATAGACTAATATTACTCCAATGCAGAGTATATAGTTCAGCTATAACAAATATGTGATACGTTTAGAAAAGAATGTTAGGAAGGGGGAATTTGTCGAGGTGACAACGAGCAGAGGCGTCGTTATTATACCGTTGATGCTCGTTGTGGGACTAGTTCTCGCGGTTCGTTCTCGCTACAACGACCTTTTTGATTTTTTTTTTCCCTTTCTTTTCTTGTTTCTTTTTCCTTCCTTTTCTTAATCTTATTTTTTTTCCTTTCTTTTCTCGTTTCGTTTTCCTTCCTTTTCTTAATCTTATTTTTTTTTCCTTTCTTTTCTCGTTTCGTTTTCCTTTCTTTTGTTAATCTTATTTTTCAATCATTTTTGTAGGTTTAATGGATGGATGAGGAAAAAGATAAAGGTTTTTGTCTTTTTGTTAAATTTTTACTTTTTGGTCTAATAGTTTAGCTAATTGTATTTTTATCCCAAATATTTTTTTACTTACATTTTTATCCTAAAGTTGTTTTTTACTTACATTTTTTATCTTTTTTAAATTTAGCTATATTTAAAAAAGATACTTTTGTTAATTTTCTATTTTAATTAAATATAGTTTAGTGTTTAATATAATGTTTTTAATTTAATATAACTGTTAAAAAGAAGAAGAAAAAAAAATAGTGGGTCCACAACTCTGACAATCACCCACAATCCTCATTATCATAGCAACCAAAATCTCATAATCATAATTGTCAGTGTCATGTCAGCAAAAGTAATCACATAATCACTAGAATCGTGATTATCATACCGGATGCTCTTAGAGTCGTCTTTGCAAACATAAACTGATAAAATAATTCATAATGATTACTGGTTTTATGCGTTTTACTTTTTTTTAATTACTAATAATAATGTCAAATATTTCAATTTTCATTTATTTTCCTTTTTGTTGAACAAGCATAATTTGTTTGTATACTTTAATGACTATTTTTGACAAACAACAAAATAGAACATATCGTTAATTTGCTGGTCAGAGTCAAATGAATTCGAATCAAACATAAGGTAAGTATTTTTTTTCATCAATTTTCTCTATAATCATGAAATAATTTTTTTTTTATTGAAGTCCAGGTGTTTGATAAGTCTTGTTTGCAATTTTGTTTTAGAAGTTGATCGGTCCCTGGGGTTGGCTTATTTTCGTGTAACACTTATTCTTGATCAATTGTGCGGCGTTATGCACTAACATTTTCAATCATATTCGTGTCTAATTACGTTTGGTTTGATTTGAAATTGACAGTCATGAAGATTTAGTTTTTTTTTATGTAAATTATGTATATAGTTGTTGTTGGCTGTGGTTATAAAATACAACAGCAACTTTGAGGCCTTCAGTTCCTTTAGGTTTTTATCTTTAAATCCATCGGACAAAAAAATTGTATTCAAATTTTTGTATACGTCGCTAAGTGGATATCATTTTGTGAAACAATCTCTTTTTATATGTGTATATATGTTCTAACCACCTATTCATTGTTTTCGTATTTTTTAATATAGGTAAAGCCGTAAAGGATGCTTAAACATAATTATATTTCACGGTTATGCAAGAATTTTGAGCTGAAAGTTACACTTCAACCATATATAGCCATATGCAGGGGCGCCCTTTGATACCAAGGGTAAATAACGACGAAAAAATTGGATTTTTAGATTTTGTCCACATAAATTTATTGAACAAAATAAGCATCAAAAACCATTTAGGGTAGTGGTAAAACCCTTCTTCTTATGTAAGAGGTTATGGGTTGCAAAAACATAGTTTTTGAAATTGTTTTTACCCCCATCGAAAATTATTTCTGGCTCCGCCCCTGGCCATATGACTAACACATTGTCCTTGGGTTGTACTAATGTAGGTGACCACTTAAGTAAGAACTTTTTTAAGCTAAGATAGGGCTTTTACATGGTTCTACTTAATTTTCTTTCATGCATTTCTTTGTTATTGTTCGGTTGGTATTTGTATGCCTTTCAATATCGTTAACTTACATTCCTCAATCTTGAGAACAAGGGTACCGTACGTTTTAAGTCATGGTTTTCTAATCGGAAACGAGAGTAGCATATCTTAATACAAAAGTAGAAGAAAAGATGTTGAGGGTGATGGAAGTTTAGTCTTTTTTGGGGGTGATTAATTATCATCCATTTTCTTCCGTAATAAAGTAAGTTGCACATATGTTTCTCTCTATGTATAAGAGTACCATTTCTTTTTTTTCTTTTTTTGTTGTTTATCAATTTTACATACGAAATGCGTTTTTGTGTAACAGAAAGTCGAGGTTATCTTCAAAACATTCATTATAACCGAAGTGGATTTGTAATAGTGTAGCTGGTAAAGTTAAGATCAATGGGCTATTTTATGTTTAGACAGTGATTGAGTTTTTGCAGGTCGTGTATTAAAGTTGGCACCTGGCACATAGAACTATGTCATAAAAAATCGAGTTAACGTAATTGGGGGGTGACCTCTTTTGCTGCTGTCGTTAATGTTGGTATGTGTTGGCTAATGTAGTACGAGTCTGTAAAGAAGGTGATGCTATATGCGCTAAAACTTTATATGTATTAGACCAAAATGGTTAAATATCTTTTAGCAAATTTCGGTTGTGATGTTCAGCCATCTCGCCCGTTTGTGTAGTTCTCATGCTATTCTACTGTAATAATGGTTATTATGGTTAAAATGAGATGAATTTTGAGCTAAGTTCTTTATTAATGATAAAACGTAATTTTAAATTAAAACTATAACATACGTAGTTTTATTAGCAAATATGTTTAGATTTGAATTCATGTTCCACTTAAATTGTTCGCGTAATACACGAGATCTAATCTAATCTACATATAAATTAGTCTTATTAAAGAGGTCTAGCATCTTCGTGCCGCTCTCCACCACTTGCTTTAGTATATGTTAAAACGTGTCTAAGTCACATAATACGTTCAAAATCAAAATGCAAGTGGACATGTAGATGTGGCTTTAGGAGACAATAGATAGATGGTAATTTGGATTTTTGTCATTATGCATACAAGTATCTAACATACCAATTACAATTATGGTACGTCGATGGTCCTAATTAGGGACAACAATTAATCACTGGGTAGACAACAAATGTATAGAAAACGTTGGGATATTCATACTTGGAGTAATATCTATTGAATATAAGAAGATTTAAAATCACTTTTTTATTTAAATACTCAATGATGCCTATTGATACAAAATTCAAATAAAAGGGATGTCTAATATTCAAATTAGACACCATTCACGCGTTAATAACATTTGATTACCTCTTTTATGATGATCGTCGGATCAGTCAACTACATACCCTGAAAAGAGTAATGTAAAACCCTCAACAAAAAACGCTCAATCCCTTGAGTTTCAAGGTGACCTAGTTCTTATTTGCTATTTGAGAGAATGTCACAAATCGTCCTTGTGGTTGGTCTGTTTTTCAAGAATCGTCATTTTGACTTTTTTTTAGCATTAACCATCCTTTAGATATGTCTTTTTATCA
Source organism: Senecio squalidus (assembly GCA_910822075.1). Classification (NCBI taxonomy): domain Eukaryota; kingdom Viridiplantae; phylum Streptophyta; class Magnoliopsida; order Asterales; family Asteraceae; genus Senecio; species Senecio squalidus. The sequence goes on along the minus strand of CAJVGC010000591.1, from coordinate 24,552,777 downwards.
CCGGCGGTCCTTTTTACACTTAAAAAGACTAAAATACCCTCTTTTTTAATGTTTTCTTATATTTTAAATTAATATATTACAGATCTTCATCAGTATCATATCCTTCCCAGAATTTCTTCATCACTCCCATCCCAAATTTTCTTCATTACTATCTATCAATTCATTCTTCCAACCAAAGCAATAAAGCTTCCCTTTACATCCAATTGCATCAATGGCTTCCCTACCAAACAAAAAAAACAAACACAAACACAAACACACATAGATCCAGACACAGATTCACAGAATTTCTTCATCACTCCCTCTCCGCCACCGCTGCCACCACCCCACCGTTGCCACCACCGCTGCCACCACCCTACCTCTCCGCCACCGCTGCCACCACCCTACCTCTCCGTGTCACACCCCACCTTTGGCAGAAACGTAGAGTGCAACACGATTGGCGATCGTCATAACTCAACAGTATAATAAAGAACAAACTATATGAATAAGTAAATAAAAGTTGTTATGACGTCGCCATACTTAAGGTAAACCCTTAGTACACGAAAATCGTCAAACACTACAAGTAAGAAAGCTCAAATGTAATTATCAACGAATGAAAGAATTCTTGGGCGTGCAAACCCGAAATGTAAACGAATGCATATAAATAATAAATATCCGTAAATGCAAAAGATATCATGAGGTCATCTAGAGTCCGACTCCTACATCCAAGTCCTATGCCTGCTCATTACCTGAAAACAAAGCTTAAAATGTCAACACAAAGGTTGAGCGAGTTCACTGAGTAATTTAAGTAAAACAATTTAAATGATTTACGTAAAATAAAGAAGGTTTCTATAAAAAGAAGTTTCCATTTATAGAAAGTTTCCTGAAATAGCAAGTGAGTCTCAAAATAGGAATAACAGTTCAAATAGTGTAACTAATGCATATAATGTAAAAACAGCAACGCACATCAGTAAGTCCCTCTACTGATCGTCAGTAATTACCTTAACTGACAAGAAGTGGTATCGGTAGTTACCTTAACCGATAGAATGTAGTCGTTAGTAGTTACCTTAACTGACTGTATGTCTTACGGGGTCGGTGGGGAACGGTCCACACAGTAAGACTAAGCAAGATACGACCATGTAGCCCTTTGGCACCATGGTCTGTCGTCACTAGTAAGTACCTATACTAGTATGAATGAATGTAGGTTATATATAGGGGGGTTCACTACAACGTAGTCACAGTATAGCAATCGTCTCATTTCAAACAGTTTTTAAATGCATTAGGTTTTTGTTACACTTTAGTAGTTAAATTGTTTATCAAAACATTTCATAATGAAAAACATTTTAAGTAAGCTTTGTCTTCCCCCAATTTTACACAAATAAGTGAAAACAGTAACAACATAGGGGCAATGAAATCACCTCGTAAGTATAGCAAAATATACACTACTCAAGTAGTGTGAGTATGTGTGTGTGTGTATGTAGGTCACAAGCTAAGCCTCCCGACTAGATAATGAGCTTCCCTAAAATCCGTATAAGTAAAGTATCGTGAGAAATTAGGTTTCAAGTTTTAATCCCGTTTAATGTAAGTTTTAAGATTTCCAAATAACCATTTTATTTAACTTGCACCCGAGGTATTAATCGTTAGATTTAGACATGAAGCTTAAAAATTCAGCAAGTATATACGTTCACTAAAGTTGTCATATATTGAGTTTGAAAAGGAATTAGATAACGAATCTTATATGTACGAAAAGAAGACTCAGAGGGCTACATCAAGGACCCTGGATTTGCCCAAATTAAATAAGTTATCACAGAGATATGGTCCAAGCAAAACGGGTTATATAATCTGTCCAAAAATATAAACTTTTGTAACCTTTGTATATTGAGTTTTAAAAACGATTATGAGCCAACCAACGGAATTTTACATGAGTAAATCCCTTTTTGAAAATATAAGGCCTGTTATGTAAAATAAATGTTCAATTCCTCATTACGTAAAAGTTTGCTAGATCGATACACAATTTCAAGTTACCAAAACCTAACAATGTCGCTTAAAAATCTCAGATTTGACCCCCGTTCACAAAAGTACAGTTTTAGGAAGTTATACGAAGAATTAGACAACGAGATTTCTGGGGTTTCAAAGATAACTCAAGTAACTACAACTTTGATTAAGATATATTTTAACAATACGAAACTGAGAGGAACTTATGACATTACGAACACAGAACTAAAAATCTGATTAGGAACAACAACTTTTACAACGCGCCTTGTATAAATGTTTATAATTATCAAACGATCGTGTAAAATTACCAACACCTCCAGATCATTAATTTGACATATAAACAAGGACTTCATGTTTTAAAAACTTCATTTATAGGCTTTTAAATCACACAACAAGTGAACACAAATTCGGATATAGAAGCTAACACCAACACGCAGTTTAGACCCTTTCTCACCAAAAGTAAGTTTCAGAGAGTTTTACGATGAACTAGACTACGAGACTTACATTTTTGGAAAATAGACTCCGAGAGCTACAACTTTGGTTTAGACATCAGTTAATAAAACGAAGTTATGAGAATGTTATTAATCGTGCAAAACAGTACATTATTCTGTTCAGCAACAACAGAAACCGAAAGACGCAATAACCTATTCGAAAACACTTTTAATATAACCCGAACTCAAAATTAACCATCTAGACATCATACCCTATAATTTAACCTAGATTTACAGAACCTTTAAGAATAAAATTGAGTTATTGAGTTATTAAAACATATCTATGGACAAACGCTTACAAAGTGTTATAAAATAATTCCAAACATACTAACAATGAGAAACCCTAATTGTATCATATATAACACTTACTCATGAACCATAATTTATACACAACCAATGCTAACTGTTGGAGTATATATGCATATACTCCAAAGAGCCACCTTCATCCCATTGGGGGATGAAGCATCTAAAACACCTTCATCCCATTATTGAAGAACTGATGAAGCACTGGAGCTTCGGCTCCATCCCACTGATAGCTCCATCCCACTGATGAAGCACTGGAGCTTCGGCTCCATCCCACTGATGAAGCACTGGAGCTTCGGCTCCATCCCACTGATAGCTCCATCCCACTGATAGCTCCATCCCACTGATGAAGCACTGGAGCTTCGGCTCCATCCCACTGATAGCTCCATCCCACTGATGAAGCACTGGAGCTTCGGCTCCATCCCACCGATGAAGCACTGGAGCTTCGGCTCCATCCCACTGATAGCTCCATCTCACTGATGGAGCTACTGCTCCATCCCATTTATGGTCATGATCAAACCGGCCCCACCAACTATTGTGACATGTGACATGTGAACTCTATAAATAGAGCTCACCCCTCATGGTAAAAAGAGGTCTTCTCCTCTCTCCTTACTTTCTCTCTCTATACTCTCTCTCTAGATTCTCTCTCTCTAAACCATTGATTCTTGGACATCGTGGCGTACAACACCTTTTCACAGAAAAGGTGTTACCTCTGGGGAATCGCCACCCGACAGGGTTAAAACCCTCGGGTCCTTGGATTACGGAACCCGATACCAATTTCGGTGTCGGGTCTCTTTTTAACTAATTATTTACTGTTTGTCGTATAATCTAAGCTCGGGGTGACGAGGAACGGCACCTCTTGGTCGTCAATATCATCCCGACGGATTTTTACTTCAACATTTGGCGCCATCCGTGGGACGCTTTATTTAACGATAGTTGGAGCGAGAACATAGACATATGGATACCCCTATGACTTCAGGGATGACCACCCTTGTGTCTACTGTTCAGCCATCAACCAACGTTGTAGACCCACCCCGATCTCAACCACATCAGTCAACGTTTGTAGAAGTAACTTTTACCAAAATCTTTTAATAAAGATGTCATAAAAAAATACTTTTACAAAAAGTGCTTTAATAAAGATTCTTTAAAAAGTTACTTTTATAAAAGTTTTGATATTGACATATTATAAAAAGTAACTTTTACCAAAATCTTTTAATAAAGATTTCATAAAAAACTACTTTTACAAAAAGTGCTTTAATAAATATTCTTTAAAAAGTTACTTTTATAAAAGTTTTGATATTGACATATCATAAAAAGTAACTTTTACCAAAATCTTTTAATAAAGATGTCACAAAAAAATATTTTTATAAAAAGTGCTTTAATAAAGATTCTTTAAAAATTTACTTTTATAAGAGTTTTGATAATCTCAAAATTTTGAGCTTCATCCCGGATGAGCTTCATCCCATTTTGGATGACTTTTGAGCTTCATCCCGGATGAGCTTCATCTCGGATGACTTTTACCCAAAATTTTGAGCTTCATCCCGGACGAGCTTCATCCCGGATGAGCTTTTGCCCAAAATTTTGAGCTTCATCCCGGATGAGCTTCATTCCGGATGAGCTTCATCCCGGATGAGCTTTTGCCCAAAATCTTGAGCTTCATCCAATTTTGGATGCCTTTACCCAAAATGGAGTTTCATCCCATTTTGGATGACTTTTGAGTTTCATCCCGGATGAGCTTCATCCCGGATGAGCTTTTGCCCAAAATTTTGAGCTTCATCCAATTTTGGATGCCTTTACCCAAAATGGAGCTTCATCCCATTTTGGATGACTTTTTCCCAAAATTTTGAGCTTCATCCCGGATGAGTTTTATCCCGGATGAGCTTTTGCCCAAAATTTTGAGCTTCATCCCGGATGAGCTTTTGCCCAAAATTTCGAGCTTCATCCCGGATGAGCTTCATCCCGGATGAGCTTTTGCCCAAAATTTTGAGCTTCATCCAATTTTGGATGCCTTTACCCAAAATGGAGCTTCATCCCATTTTGGATGACTTTTTCCCAAAATTTTGAGCTTCATCCCGGATGAGCTTCATCCCGGATGAGCTTTTGCCCAAAATTTTGAGCTTCATCCCGGATGAGCTTTTGCCCAAAATTTCGAGCTTCATCCCGGATGAGCTTCATCCCGGATGAGCTTTTGCCCAAAATTTTGAGCTTCATCCAGTTTTGGATGACTTTTTCCCAAAATTTTGAGCTTCATCCCGGACGAGGTTCATCCCGGATGAGCTTTTGCCCAAAATTTTGAGCTTCATCCCGGATGAGCTTTTGCCCAAAATTTTGAGCTTCATCCAATTTTGGATGCCTTTACCCAAAATGGAGCTTCATCCCATTTTGGATGACTTTTTCCCAAAATTTTGAGCTTCATCCCGGATGAGCTTTTGCCCAAAATTTTGAGCTTCATCCAATTTTGGATGCTTTTACCCAAAATGGAGCTTCATCCCATTTTGGATGACTTTTTCCCAAAATTTTGAGCTTCATCCCGGATGAGTTTTATCCCGGATGAGTTTTTGCCCAAAATTTTGAGCTTCATCCCGGATGAGCTTTTGCCCAAAATTTCGAGCTTCATCCCGGATGAGCTTCATCCCGGATGAGTTTCATCCCGGATGAGCTTTTGCCCAAAATTTTGAGCTTCATCCAATTTTGGATGCCTTTACCCAAAATGGAGCTTCATCCCATTTTGGATGACTTTTTCCCAAAATTTTGAGCTTCATCCCGGATGAGCTTTTGCCCAAAATTTTGAGCTTCATCCCGGATGAGCTTTTGCCCAAAATTTCGAGCTTCATCCCGGATGAGCTTTTGCCCAAAATTTTGAGCTTCATCCAGTTTTGGATGACTTTTTCCCAAAATTTTGAGCTTCATCCCGGACGAGGTTCATCCCGGATGAGCTTTTGCCCAAAATTTTGAGCTTCATCCCATATGAGCTTTTGCCCAAAATTTTGAGCTTCATCCAATTTTGGATGCCTTTACCCAAAATGGAGCTTCATCCCATTTTGGATGACTTTTTCCCAAAATTTTGAGCTTCATCCCGGATGAGCTTTTGCCCAAAATTTTGAGCTTCATCCAATTTTGGATGCCTTTACCCAAAATGGAGATTCATCCCATTTTGGATGACTTTTTCCCAAAATTTTGAGCTTCATCCCGGATGAGCTTTTGCCCAAAATTTTGAGCTTCATCCAGTTTTGGATGCCTTTACCCAAAATGGAGCTTCATCCTATTTTGGATGACTTTTTCCCAAAATTTTGAGCTTCATCCCGGATGAGCTTTTGCCCAAAATTTTGAGCTTCATCCAGTTTTGGATGCCTTTACCCAAAATGGAGCTTCATCCCATTTTGGAGGACTTTTTCCCAAAATTTTGAGCTTCATCCCGGATGAGCTTTTGCCCAAAATTTTGAGATTCATCCAGTTTTGGATGCCTTTACCCAAAATGGAGCTTCATCCCATTTTGGATGACTTTTTCCCAAAATTTTGAGCTTCATCCCGGATGAGCTTCATCCCGGATGACTTTCGCCCAAAATTTTGAACTTCCTCCCGGACGACTTTTGCCCAAAATTTTGAGCTTCATCCCGGATGACTTTCACCGAAAATTTTAGCTTCATCCCATTTTTGGAACGGAGCCTACAAGTTAAAAATGATCGGGGGAGATACAGTCCCAAGAACTTGGCATGGGAACCTCCTCAGACGTTGTTATATGTAAACAAATCTCCTTCGGAAAGATGTAAGGGCAATGCCCAATTTTCTATCGCCTCTGATACAAAAGCTATGGTTGCCTCTTGGTTTAAGGGGCAAAAATTTTCTCAATACATGGCAAATTTCTAAGACCATTGATTAAATTGTAATAGCAAGTAATTAACGATAATTAAATTCCTAAGAGCACCGCGCTCTTAGAAGACGAAGGGGAGAGTGCCCTCTCTAATAAACTCCATGTTAGTCTGATACTCCAATCCTAACATAGACAGGTTTGAGCAGCCTATATAAAAAAATAACTCCGTACTGGTCTGAGAATATCCCGGTATCGAAAGGGTTGAGCAACCTCTCTAATTAGCTCAGTGTTAGCGAAGGACGCTTCTTAACACAATAAAAATAGTCGAACCACCCTTAAACATTTTCCATTTCATGGAATCACACTTCCCACGAGGAAATATCATGGGTTGAGCAACCTCTCTAATTAGCTCAGGAAATGACTTTTCTAAACACAATATATGTGGATAAAGCACCACCATCTCTTTATTGGATGAAGCACTCTCATCCCCTATGTGGATGGAGCACCACCATCTCTTTATCGGATGAAGTACTCTGATCCCTTATGTAGATGAACAAATTTCATTTCTTATATGGATGAAATATTTTCTTTGCTTTTATGGGTTAAGCACGTTCTCGGTAGTGAAGGTCACTAAAAACCTAAGTCTAGTTTAGTCTCACTACATTCCACATCACTAGACTGGGGGGGGGGGGGGGGGGGGCATGTTGGAGTATATATGCATATACTCCAAAGAGCCACCTTCATCCCGTTGGGGGATGAAGCATCTAAAACACCTTCATCCCATTATTGAAGAACTGATGAAGCACTGGAGCTTCGGCTCCATCCCACTGATAGTTCCATCCCACTGATAGCTCCATCCCACTGATGAAGCACTGGAGCTTCGGCTCCATCCCACTGATGAAGCACTGGAGCTTCGGCGCCATCCCACTGATAGCTCCATCCCACTGATAGCTCCATCCCACTGATGAAGCACTGGAGCTTCGGCTCCATCCCACGGATGAAGCACTGGAGCTTCGGCTCCATCCCACCGATGAAGCACTGGAGCTTCGGCTCCATCCCACCGATGAAGCACTGGAGCTTCGGCTCCATCCCACTGATAGCTCCATCTCACTGATGGAGCTACTGCTCCATCCCATTTATGGTCATGATCAAACCGGCCCCACCAACTATTGTGACATGTGACATGTGAACTCTATAAATAGAGCTCACCCCTCATGGTAAAAGGAGGTCTTCTCCTCTCTCCTTACTTTCTCTCTCTATACTCTCTCTCTAGATTCTCTCTCTCTAAACCATTGATTCTTGGACATCGTGGCGTACAACACCTTTTCACGGAAAAGGTGTTACTGATATCGCATATTTATATAGATATTTCTATGCGATATTTAGTCGGTTTTCATAGTAAACATGATGGATAGGATAGGTTTTTACATTTAATCGTGTGGAAAAGTGTTTTTGTCCATTTTACAGGTTTACATGATCGGGAAGCGGAAAGGAGTGAAGAAATGAGCTTAAATGACAAATTAAAGACGAGAAGTGAAGAGGTGCTGCGCACCAGGGGTATGGGTGCCGCGCACCGAGAGTTTTAATTGGTTTTGGACACGGAAATTAGCCCGGTGCTGCGCACCAAGTGAGAGGGTGCGGCGCACCAGTTGGATAATTACAAGTAATTCGTATTTGAGTCGAAGACGATTTCCACCTTGATTTTGCCTATAAATACAACACCAAATCCGTCCAGAAATTCATTCATTATTATTCTAACGTCTCTGGAGCTGTTATTAAGTTTAGAAGCAAGGATTAAGGCAAGGAAGATCATATTTTCGGCAATCGGCGATCACGACACTTTCGGCGATTTTCCTCGTTCGTTCTTTTCTTGTTTTGCATTATTTTTCCAGCATGTTTTCTAACAACTTAATTGCTTTTTCAGACCACGTTATGAGTAGCTAAATTCTCTTTATGCTTGTTTGAACAACGGATCCTATTTGATGTTTATTTAACGTTTTCGATTGTTTTATGTTTTTGTGTTTAACCGTCGATCCTTATTTGCTTAAATTTTAATATGTTATCTTAGTTGTTTATATATAATTTGTTTAATCAACATTCTAGGTATTCGGAAGGAATCTAGATAGATTAGATAAGTTTTATGAAATAATCGGTCGGTCTATAATCGATTTAAAATTATTAAGATTCGGAAGGACTTAGTAATAACAGCTTAGGTAATTAAATTTAAGTGAGTAGGTCTAAGTATTAAGATTCGGAAGGACTTGATAATTAGAGGAGTTATTCGGAAGGAAACTCTATAAGGTTAAATCACTAAAAACAGGCTTGATACTTATTGCTTGATTATTAATATTTATTAACTGTATTCGGAAGGAACGGTGTAAGTAGAGATAATTAAAGTTAGTAAAAGATTCGGAAGGACTTTTATTATATCCTAGAAGTTGAAAACAACAATCGATCTCGTAAAATTAACGGAAAATAGGTGAAGTGTCAAACAAGTGTATTCTATTTATTATTTGATCTAATCAATTACTTTTCGCTCGATTTTAATTAATCACTCTTTTTACTAATTACTTGCAATTTTAGTTACGATAAAAAACCCCCAAATACTCTTAGTATTATTTATTCGAATATAAAAACAAATTAGTCCCTGCGAACGAACCTATACTTACTATTAAACTATATTACATACTGTCACACCCCGCTAAAAGCGGAACGCGGAGTGTTCCAGTTAATGATATCAAGAGTCAAGGATTAAAACATACAACCGTAAACAAAACATCAAAATATATTAATCATGCCTCAAGGTTTTAAAATACAATACATAACCGAATGTGGAACCAAAGTCAAGTACAAATACAATACAAATGTCAAATATTCGGATCATAAAGGAATTACATCAAGCAAAACGAATTCCAAATACAAGTAATATATGATCCCAAAATGTGCAAGGCATGATCAACTAAAATCCTCAAACTCCTGAAAAAGCGTTAAAAACGACATCAACACAATGTTGGTGAATTATTCGCAATAAGTAAATAAGATTTGACCCAATAAAAGATTTAATAATCATATTAAGTTTCAAAAGCATATTTTGATGTATAACCCTAGTGTGAGTATAGATACCAAAGATTAATATACACTGAACCTGACCACAATCCCCTAACCTAAGGCGATGCAATACCAAAGGCAACAAATAATCATACGGCCATAACATTCACTCGTAGGGATATCCTCTCGAGTAATGAGGGTTGGTCAAACCCATATAGATCTATATATATGCAACCGTGGGCAAATAGCTAACAAGTGTATGAGGGGGGCTTACCAAAAGCCTAAGAAGCATCCTAATCTAAGGTGATACTAATACACTAGGCATACAAGATATACATAATATAATAGTTCAAAAACGCTTTCCAGCCCAAAATAGTAAGAGAAAAGGGGCTACGAATAACTCACAAAATAAGCTCGGCAAGAGATCGGGTAATAATCAATAAGAAGCTAATAATCCGCCGCCTAAGTGCCCTAAATCAATATAACAAAGTCTAAGTATCTCAATAACATAGTTCGGTTTAGCCTTGTCGGTTAAGTTTAGAGTTTAAGGTTAATTAAAGTATTCCAACGATTTCCAAGTCGAGTCGTGATGACGGTCCAACGTGACGATGTTCCGCGCCGATAGAGACGATAGGAAAATATCGATAATTTCACGTCATAAAGACTTTTAGAAGGGAATAACATTCCGAGCCGAACTTGACTAACAGGAACGTCGATTGAAAGGAATACTGTTACCAAAGTTTATTGAAATCGACCAAAGTCAACGTCGAAGATGTTGACTTGGTCAAAGTCAAAGATGTTGACTTGGTCAAAGTCAAAGTCAACAATTTGGAAGGAAAAGTCAAAATTAGAGATGTTGATTTAGAAAAGTCAAAGTCAACGATTTTTTTTATAGAATGGAAATCAACTTTGACATTTTAAGAGTAAAAAGACTTTTATTTCAAAAATAAGGTAAAAATTGAGTTATAACGGTTTTTAAACGATTTGTTGTAAAACATAAGTAAAACGTTGGTTCAAATAATTCGATAATGTTTAATATTGCGGTAATGTCTTTGAGTCCAAAGACGGTATTTGGCTTATATAGTACTTTTATACATAATATATTACCGATATAAGTTTAAGGTTGCAATAGGTTACGAGTCCAAGTCGATTAGTAACGAAAAATGAAAGTTTTGGAGGTCAGACCCCTAGGTGCTGCGCACCTATGGGTAGGTGCTAAGCACCGGGCCATTTTCCAGATTTATGAAATTTACGTTTTAGCCGAAATCTGATTCGTTTGACGTTTTAGCGTGAAAGTGTAAACTGATCAAATGTTAGTTTAGGTTCATTTAGCATTTACCAAGTGTCATATATGTCTAAATGTGTGGTTTTACATATATTTATCATAAAATACGTTAATTTCGGTAATTAGCACATCTTAACATATTGTACCCGTTTTAAGTCCAAATTTCTGAGAACGAAAGGTGTTGGTCTAATATGTTAACCTAACCATTTTCAAGGCTTTAAACCGAAATTAAAGATAATGAAAAGAAGTAGTTAAGAGTTTGTAATGATTTTACCGATTTCACCCGCAAGACGTGTAGGTGTTGGAAACTTGCAAGGATTCGGAGAAAGGACTTTGATGGTGGTGGTGAGGAGGTGATAAGCTCCATAACATGAAAATATCCACCATTAGTCAAGGTCTTAAAAGAAAGGATGTAAAAGGATTTTCGGAGGAATTTACTTACCAAACTTGAGGTGGAGTTCTTCACCGAAAAGTAGCAAAAACTCCAATGGTAGTGGTAGTAATATGAGGAATGAAAAGGGCTTCCATTTACACACAATAAGAAGAATGTTAGACTTTCTCAAAAGGAAGAAAATAGGGAAAGATTTGGAAGGTTCACTTACCAAACTTTCTATAACGTTTTCTTCAAGGAATGTCACCGGAATTTCCCATCTTCAAGTATGTCAACGGAAGTGAGGCTTGATAAGACAAGGGAAGAAGATATTGTGTTAGGAAATTTCTATCATAGTGAAAGAAAAAGTAGTAAAAGAAGGAAAATAACCTTGGAAACTTACTTACCGAAAAGTGTAGAATCAAAGAGTGTTTGCAAGTGGTGATTTCTCCATTTTTCTCACTTGGATTCTTACTTCAATAAGGGTGTAAAAAGGGTCTTAATTCTCTGGAAATGGTTGAGAGAAAACAAAGTTTAGATGAAGTAAGAATGAAAGAGAAAGTGGTAAAGTAATTTGATGTAAACTTGAGAATTTGGAATGAGAGAGTGTCCAAACATGTTTAGAGATCCACAATGGGATCAAACACACCCAAATAGGGCATTTTGCAGAAGGTTTCACGTGCTAAAAGGTTTGGCATCTCAAGGATTTGACTCAAAAAGCCGAAATGGATTTTTGCCATTTTTGGCCTAGGTGCTTAGCACCTCCCTCATAGGTGCTGGGCACCGAGGGTTTTCTTGGCTGAAAATGTTAAGTCATGGTTAAAGGACCAGATTTGTAACAGATTCCTTTAGTTCTCCGTTAAAGGACTAACTTTGTAATAGAATTAGTTAGAGGACTAACTTTGTAATGAAATTTCGAATTATGATTTTCTTAACCGACGATTATGGCGTAAACGCAATACTTTAATAATGTGAGAATACTAGATATTAGGCACTTAGGTTATTCTAAAGCTTCCGTCTCGAGAGACAAAGTAATAAAACACATAAACCCGACTCAAATGCAATAAACGTGAGTAAAATAAAGCGAAACACAAGGGTCCAAATCATTGCGAATAAAAAGAGTAATAATCGGTAATTAAAATATACCTCGAAAAGACGGATTGTCACACATACGAATAGGTCCACTGCCTATAAGTGTGTAATTGCGTGAAATAGTCGGTTAAATTTAAGACTCGATTTTACACATCAAGTTTTTGGCGCCGCTGCCGGGGACTGATTTTTCGTTTTTGTTTCGAATTTTTAATACGATCCTTTTGAGTATTTATTTACTTAGAAGTTACTTTTAATTGTTATTACACCGGTACGTTTTACGCTTTTCTTGTTTTTGTCTTTTCAGGTATTTCAGGTAGTTGATGAACACAAGGGCTTCGGGATTACCACTCGCGAGTCCAAAGTCAAATCCAGGAGTATCAAAGAGACGAGGCAGGAGAAGAGGCAACTTATCGCTTCAGACACCACCAAGTTTTGATCAAGTTTCACCCGTCAAATTCGAAGACATTGCGTCGTCAGAAAGCGGAGGAAGCGATTCAGAACCAGAGGTTGAAGAAGTATTTTGTGAAGACAAACCGGAACCGCAACCAGCTATGGATCCTTTGGACACACCAATGAACCGACGGGCCGCAGCTGTAGCGGTGCCACCCACCCGAGGGTCGGCAATCACCACCCCGGAATTGGGTGATGATTTTGTTGTCAAGGGTCACCATCTCAAGATGATCCAAGACAACACATTCGATGGGCGTTACAATTCAGATCCGCATAAACACATAGCCAAATTCAACGAGCTGTGTGAGATGTTCAAATATGGTCAAGGCAAGGGCGATCCTGTCAAACTGAGGTTATTCCCTTCGTCTCTCACCGGAGATGCGAAGGTTTGGTTCGAGGAGCTTAATGAAAATTCAATAACCACATGGACGCAAATGCGCGAGGCTTTCATCAAAAGATTTTTCCCACCCGCCTTGGGTAGGAAATTACTCAGAGATATCAGAGGATTCCGACAGGAAGATGGAGAGACTTCCACTGAAGCATGGGCCAGACTTAAGGAGTTGCATTCTAAGTAAATAAATACTCAAAAGGATCGTATTACAAATTCGAAACAAAAACGAAAAATCAGTCCCCGGCAGCGGCGCCAAAAACTTGATGTGTAAAATCGAGTCTTAAATTTAACCGACTATTTCACGCAATTACACACTTATAGGCAGTGGACCTATTCGTATGTAATATAGTTTAATAGTAAGTATAGGTTCGTTCGCAGGGACTAATTTGTTTTTATATTCGAATAAATAATACTAAGAGTATTTGGGGGTTTTTTATCGTAACTAAAATTGCAAGTAATTAGTAAAAAGAGTGATTAATTAAAATCGAGCGAAAAGTAATTGATTAGATCAAATAATAAATAGAATACACTTGTTTGACACTTCACCTATTTTCCGTTAATTTTACGAGATCGATTGTTGTTTTCAACTTCTAGGATATAATAAAAGTCCTTCCGAATCTTTTACTAACTTTAATTATCTCTACTTACACCGTTCCTTCCGAATACAGTTAATAAATATTAATAATCAAGCAATAAGTATCAAGCCTGTTTTTAGTGATTTAACCTTATAGAGTTTCCTTCCGAATAACTCCTCTAATTATCAAGTCCTTCCGAATCTTAATACTTAGACCTACTCACTTAAATTTAATTACCTAAGCTGTTATTACTAAGTCCTTCCGAATCTTAATAATTTTAAATCGATTATAGACCGACCGATTATTTAATAAAACTTATCTAATCTAACTAGATTCCTTCCGAATACCTAGAATGTTGATTAAACAAATTATATATAAACAACTAAGATAACATATTAAAATTTAAGCAAATAAGGATCGACGGTTAAACAAAAAAACATAAAACAATCGAAAACGTTAAATAAACATCAAATAGGATCCGTTGTTCAAACAAGCATAAAGAGAATTTAGCTACTCATAACGTGGTCTGAAAAAGCAATTAAGTTGTTAGAAAACATGCTGGAAAAATAATGCAAAACAAGAAAAGAACGAACGAGGAAAATCGCCGAAAGTGTCGTGATCGCCGATTGCCGAATATATGATCTTCCTTGCCTTAATCCTTGCTTCTAAACTTAATAACAGCTCCAGAGACGTGAGAATAATAATGAATGAATTTCTGGACGGATTTGGTGTTGTATTTATAGGCAAAATCAAGGTGGAAATCGTCTTCGACTCAAATACGAATTACTTGTAATTATCCAACTGGTGCGCCGCACCCTCTCACTTGGTGCGCAGCACCGGGCTAATTTCCGTGTCCAAAACCAATTAAAACTCTCGGTGCGCGGCACCCATACCCCTGGTGCGCAGCACCTCTTCACTTCTCGTCTTTAATTTGTCATTTAAGCTCATTTCTTCACTCCTTTCCGCTTCCCGATCATGTAAACCTGTAAAATGGACAAAAACACTTTTCCACACGATTAAATGTAAAAACCTATCCTATCCATCATGTTTACTATGAAAACCGACTAAATATCGCATAGAAATATCTATATATATATGCGATATCAAATCCCCCCAAACTTGCCTTTTTGCTTGCCCTCAAGCAAAAACTGTTTTCAAATTAGTTATCAAAGCCAAAATAAACATAACCAAACTCCTCACGATTTTTATTGGAAGTAAAATCACACAATCTCTCAAACTAATCTAAAAGGGTGTGTAAAATATCTCTGTAGAATCGCTCAATTGCTCAGTCATGGTGAATATTCTATCATAGGCTTGATAATGTATCACTTCTCCACCACTAGAGTCTAGGTACAACTAAACGGGGACTTTTATTCGGGTTATAATGTACAGGTATAGGCATGTGAAAATATATAATGGAGTGTAAATGGGTTAAATAAAATAATACAAACTTAGATTAAGTCCGAACTAAATAAAATCTCTAACGTACGGGATTGCTTAATTTCTCCAACTTATACTTTTTCTTCTTATCCGAATATACATGTATCATAAATAATACAAGACTCATAATACACTACTTCGCTTAAAATCTACAACTAAATTTTTTTCGCTTTGCAGTTTTTTCGATTTTTTTCTTTTTTTCACTTTTTTTTTTTTTTTCTTTAGCCTAGTACATGCCTTACAAAATAATTTTTCTCGTGGTAAGTACACATGCTCAAAAGGCTAATAATCACTATATTTTTTTTCTACTATTTCTCCAAATACAATAATAATACAAGGCAATAACAATTGGTACTTTTCTTCCATGCCTTAATAAACTTCAATTTTACTTCATATATAGCAATCAAATAACTTAGTTCGGAACTAATCTAAAAAGAAACGAAGATAAGGCGAGTGTACAAAATAATATAGTAGTGTTTAGAAACGAAACGGTTTAGGCGCAAAGTGGTTTAACTAGAGTTTCTAACACTAAAAATAAGTGTTACAAGGGTTAGGCGGAAAATATATAAAAAGAAACGAAAAATGGCTAATCAAATGGGTTAATCCTAAATGCCCCTATCGTTGTACCAAAATCACACTAAGTTACCCTAATGCAATTGCTCATATGTGGTCTCGAAATGTATAACAATGTCAAGTTCTAAAGTCATCAACCATCGGCACACTCAAAGAAATGAAAAAGTAGTATTAAAAATAAATACTTTCAATAGGCTCAAAAATCTCACTATTTTTCTGAGTGGGGTAAAAATACGTCTGGTTATGCTTAACGTTTAAGGTATTTACCGACTAGACACGTTATATTTTTTTTTTGATTTTTTTCAATTTTTCAATTTTTTTGGATTTTCTGTTTTTTTCTGACTCAAAAATGTACCAAAAGAACACAATTCAACACGATGGAAACTAAGCTAAGGGTCGAAAAATAAAAGGTAAAATTTCCCGATGACCCCCCCAAACTTAAGTAACACATTGTCCCTAATGTGTTTACGACTCAAAACTAAGGGAAATTATACAAAAAACTATCCTAAAAAAAATACATAAATAAAAGAAAGGTAGAAAGTATAGAACCCGTTGGTGGAATGTGTAAATATGGCGGTGGAATGCGGTTTGCTGAACTGAATGCCAGGCTTATGAGCGGGTGCTGAACTTACAGCCAGTCTTAGAAAAAACTAAAAAAAAAAAAAAAAAAATATCAACCACACATGTTAGAGAAATAAAAAAAATAATAAGAATACATATTACGACGAATATAAAATAGTCTTACTATTTCTTCTAATAAGAAATAGTATATGTAAACAATAAGTTCATAAGATAACATCATAATACATAAAAATACTACAAATCACTCGTCATCACTGTGCTGCTGATCCTCCTGCTGGGGTGCTGCGGGGTGGTACCCAGGATATGGCTCCGGATAATAGTAGGGTGGTGGGTCAAACTGAGGATATGGAGCGGGATGCTGCTGCTGGTATATAGACTCCCAGGATGACTGGTATCTATCCTGAAAGTACTGCTCTCGCTGCTGGTAGTGATCCCATCGTCGATCCGACTGCACGTTGTCGAACTGGAGGCTGTGTAAACCAGCTAGCACCTGATCCTGAAAGTCCAACTGTGGTAAAGCCCGTCGCCTCGGTGCCGGAGCTGGAGCTAGAACATCCTCAACTCGACCGAATGGTGCCAAACGCTCTCCAGATGGGTGAAGAATCACAACTCGGATCAAATCAGCCTTCCCATAAACCTTGTAGTGAACCGGTGGTGAGCACATCTGGATGTTGGCATGAGTAGCCAACCCTAAAGACCGGGCAATGCGGGTGATGAAGTGCCCGCAAAGTAACTTGCTCTGGTCGGTTTGCCCTTCCCCCTTGTCCGCCATGTACCTAGCTAACGTCCACGGGACGTTAGCATACCGAGATGGATCACTAAAACTGAAAATCCGCAGCAACCACAAGTCCTCCATGTAACATTTATCGTGGTGGGTGTCACGATGGAGGAATGAATACGAGAGCATCTTGTGTAGAAGTCGCAGCATGGGATCCCGAATATCCTTGGCTCGGCTAGAGTTGGAGTGATGCTCCATTCGTCCTGACAACTCATACCAGGCCTCATTGGCCCCAAACCCCACGGAATCTCTCTCAGCATCCGAGAGATATGCCCTCATCAAATCCTCATGACCTGCCTCAGCATTGGTAAACAAACCCGTTAGTCTACCAAATTCAACAACAGATACCTGGTGGTCCTGGCCGCCTAAGCGGAAAGATATCAGCGGTGCGGTCAAAAAGGTCTGGTCAGTAAACTCCCGTGTGACCTCCAGGGAGCAATAAAACTCGAGCATCCATTCCCTGAGTGACGGCTCATCGGTCTTCCAGGCTCTGCCCCAGATTGGTATGCTACGCTGGGCAGTCTCGCTACGGGTAGTCATGAACCCGCGCACATCTACATGAATACCGGACAGGAAATCCCAGTCCATAGTACGGGGAGCCGCAACTGGTCGTCCCCGTAGTGATGCAAGCTTGTTATTGTACTTGATCTTCCTATCTGCTGAGCAACCCGGCCAATGTAACCAAGGGTGGCTCTCGGGCGCCATAATCGCCGCATTGAGTGTAACTCGGGGTTGTGCCCGAGCCCGACTTCCTTCACCCTCTTCGCTTGCCACGGCTGCCCGCTTTCCCTGCACACACAAAAATCAACAAAAACAGCAACAAACACGTTAAACACACGAAAGAGACGACCAGCAGCCGGAAAACAGGCCTGTGCCGCGCACCTAGGCGGTGGTGCCGCGCACCGGCGCTTTTTCCGGCCAAAAATCCGGTCAAAAACTGGTCGAAACCCTTAACCAACACCTCAAACCTGCTTCATTCATCAATCTAAACCTTATTATGCAATCAATTTCATGTTTTAGGCCGGATTAAAGAAAACCTAACATTTTCCCCAATTCGATTTTAACCTAATTAACCTAAAAATCAAAAGAAATAAAGGATTTAGGAAGAATATACATACCCGGCGACTCATTCTCAGTAGATGGAACGAAAAAAAACAAGTAATAATCGACGATTTAAGGTGTGTGTGTTATGTTTCTCGGTCGCCGCTGTTGTTATTAAGTTTATGTGTGTGCTGTGTGAATAAGAAAACAAGTAATATAACCTGAACAGAGCCGCGGTGCGCAGCACCAAGAGGGGGGTGCTGCCCACCGAACCCTTTTTTTTTGATTTTTTCGTTTTTCGATTTTTTTGTATTTTCTGGTGTTTTCTCGGTACCTAACTAGATAAATCTGCAAAACAAAAACGTTAAAAAGTTCTAAAAATAAAAATAAAAACTAAGAAGAGAAAAGAAACAAACTCGGGTTGCCTCCCGAGAAGCGCTAATTTTTCGACCGAGTCGTTAGCTTGACTCGATATGCCTCTTTATTAGGTGTTGATGGAATAGAATCCATCCTCAATCATCATTCCGTTTTCATTATCTTCTTCGTGGTATAATTTAACTCGTTGCCCAGACACGATGAATGGTTCTCCGCCTTCTCTCCACAACTCGACATATCCGGAAGCATAAGCCTGTTTGACGGTGTACGGTCCTGTCCACTTTGAGCGTAATTTAGGAGCCTTGAATTTGTACTTTGATTGAAATAGAAGTACTTTATCGCCCTCCTTGAATTCTTTACGACGGATTTTACGATCGTGGAATTCCTTAGTTCTCTCCTTGTAAAGGCGGGAACTTTCGTAAGCCTGTAACCGTAGTTCATCCATCTCGTGAAGTTGTAAGAACCGCAAATCTTTTGCTAAATCTATGTCAATGTCGCAGAGCTTTAATGCCCGGTACGCCTTATGC
Organism: Senecio squalidus; assembly: GCA_910822075.1. NCBI lineage: Eukaryota > Viridiplantae > Streptophyta > Magnoliopsida > Asterales > Asteraceae > Senecio > Senecio squalidus. Next base: position 24,533,674 of record CAJVGC010000591.1, on the reverse strand, counting down.
TCGATTTCCACCGGAAGATGACAAGTTTTCCCGTAGAGTAGTCGATACGGGGTGGTTCCAATTGGTGTTTTATACGCCGTCCTGAATGCCCACAATGCGTCCTCCAGCTTCCTTGACCATATATTGGGATTATTGTTGACCGTCTTTTCCAAAATTCTTTTGATTGCGCGGTTTGTATTTTCCACCTGCCCGCTAGTTTGAGGATGATACGAAGTTGCAAACCGGTGATTTACTCCATATCTTTTCAAAGCTTTTGCAAGCTGAGCGTTGGCGAAGTGGCTTCCTCGATCACTGATTAATGCCTTTGGCACTCCAAACCTGCAAAATAAACTTTTAAGAAAATCAACAACCACGTTAGCGTTGTTAGTCGGTAATGCTTTAGCTTCAACCCATTTAGAAACATAATCTACAGCAACTAGAATGTAAATATTTCTATTTGAGGGTTTGAAAGGGCCCATAAAGTCGATTCCCCAGATATCGAAAACTTCACAAACTTGGATCCCTTACTGTGGCATTTCGTCCCGCTTCGTGATATTCCCTTGGCGTTGGCATGCGTCACAAGTGTTTACGAGAGTATAGGCCTCCTTGAAAATGGTTGGCCAATAGAATCCTGCATCATAAACCTTTTTTCCAGTTACCGTTGGTCCGTAATGTCCTCCGGTGGGTCCATGATGGCATTCGTTCAAAATTTTGCGAGTTTCTTCTCCGTATACACATCTGCGCACCATTCCATCAGCACATCTACGGAACAAGTATGGCGAGTCCCAGTAGTAGTACTTTGCATCCGAAATAAGTTTCTTCCTCTGTTGATAGGTTAGGTCTTTGTTGATGACTTTTCCGACTATATAGTTCGCAATGTCCGCGAACCATGGGGTGTAGCTGTCCGTTTTACTGATATAGGCCAGCATTTCCCCTGGAAAAGCGTCATCTATGTCCTCTTCCTTCAACTCCCCCAAACTTGGGTTCTCCAATCGGCTCAAATGGTCCGCAGCGACATTTTCAGCCCCTTTCTTGTCCTTGATTTCGATGTCAAATTCCTGCAACAATAAAATCCAACGAATTAATCTAGGTTTAGCATCTAATTTAGAAAATAAGAATTTTAAAGCAGAGTGATCCGTGAAAACAATTGTCTTGCTCATCACTAAATATGAGCGGAATTTATCAAAGGCAAAAACAACAGCCAAAAGTTCATTTTCCGTAGTGGTATAATTTTGTTGGGCTTCGTTCAGTGTTTTACTGGCGAAGTAGATAGGTCGAAAATGTTTATCGATCCGTTGCCCCAAAACAGCTCCCACTGCGAAATTACTGGCGTCATACATTAGCTCGAAAGGTTGAGACCAATCCGGTGCTACCAAAATAGGTGTATTGGTGATCCGGTCCTTGAGTATCTCGAAAGCTTGTAAGCAGTCCTCTGAAAAGTTGAAAGCTACCTCCTTCTCTAAGAGTTTCGTCATAGGACGAGTAATCTTGGAGAAATCCTTGATAAATCTTCGGTAGAATCCTGCATGTCCCAAAAAACTCCGAATTGTCTTCTCGTTCGTCGGTGGTGGTAGTTTGGCAATGACCTCGATCTTCGCTTTGTCTACCTCTATCCCAGCTTTTGAGATTTTGTGTCCCAATACGATTCCCTCTCGAACCATGAAGTGGCATTTCTCCCAGTTGAGGACCAAGTGTGCTTCCTCGCATCTTCCCAACATCTTATCTAAATTCTTCAAACAGTTGTCGAAAGAATCTCCGAAAACTGAAAAGTCGTCCATAAACACTTCCATTGTCTTCTCCACCATATCCTGAAAAATGGCTAGCATACACCGCTGAAAAGTGGCGGGTGCGTTGCATAGACCAAATGGCATCCTCCGATATGCGTAGGTTCCGAACGGGCATGTGAATGTGGTCTTTTCTTGATCTTCGGGATCGATGGGGATCTGAAAGTATCCTGAGAATCCATCCAAGAAGCAGTAGAACTCATTTCCTGCTAGTCTCTCGATCATCTGGTCCATGAACGGTAGTGGAAAATGGTCCTTCCTGGTGGCTTCATTCAGTTTACGGTAGTCAATGCAAACTCTCCATCCGGTGACTGTCCTTGTTGGCACGAGTTCGTTCTTCTCGTTCATCACCACGGTCATACCTCCCTTTTTCGGCACGCAATGAATGGGGCTCACCCATGGGCTATCTGAAATAGGGTAGATAATACCTGCATCCAACAACTTCACAACTTCCTTTTTAACGACATCTGTCATATTCGGATTTAGCCGCCGTTGTCTTTGAACAACGGGTTTTACATTATCATTAAAATTTATTTTATGTTTGCAAAAATCGGGGCTAATTCCGGGTATGTCAGATATACGCCAAGCAAAGGCCTTTTTATGACCTTTAAGGACTGTCAATAATCGAGCTTTTTCGTCACCCGAAAGTGATGACGAAATAACAACCGGTAATAAATTAGTACCTTCAAGAAAAGCATATTCTAAATGTACCGGTAATTGTTTTAGCTCCAAGTCGGTTGGTGGTGACTCGATTGAGGATTTGATCCTCATGCTTTGGTCCAACTTCAGTTCTTCCTTAACTTCAACCTCCACTTCCTCGATCTTCTCGTCTTTCAACTCCTCCTCCAAGCTAGTTTCTATCTCGAGAATTTCCTGCCAATCTAATTCATCAAACACATCAATCCGAAAACAGGTTTCATCAGTAGAATAAGAATGAGTCATAGCTCTATCTAAATTAAAAACAATTCTTTCATTCCCAACCACTAATGAAATTTGCCCATTTTTCACCCGAATAATTGCGTCAGCGGTGTTTAGGAATGGTCGGCCAAGGATTAGTGGAACAGAGACATCCTCATCCATCTCTAAAATCACGAAGTCAACCGGAAAGGTGAATTTTCCTACGTTCACTAGCATGTTCTCAGCAATTCCTAACGGGTACTGAAATGATCTGTCTGCTAGTCGAATACTCATCCTGGTTGGTTTTAACACTCCAATGGCGAGTTTAGCATATAGTGAATACGGCATCAGGTTTATGCTAGCTCCTAAGTCTGCTAAAGCACTGCAACTGTAGGTATTACTGAAGTTGCACTGAATCAGAAAGCTCCCTGGATCATCCAACTTGGGTGGTATCGTGTTTTTCACCAAGGCTGAACATTCTGTGTTTAGGAATGCGGCTTGCTCCTCCGATGGCTTTCCTTTGTTTGTGACCAATTCCTTGATGAATTTAGCGTAATTTGGCATCCCTGCAATCAAATCTACAAGAGGAACGTTAATATTAACAGATTTAATCATGTCACAAAATTTACCGTACTGCTCCCTCATTCTTGCTTTTCGTAATCGTTGAGGATATGGAACATGAGGTTTGTAAGCTTTGATTGGAACTTCCTCTACTGGTTCAGGTGTCGTGGTTGTGGTCTGAACTGGTGGTGCCTCGTCCTCATCGTCATCGATCTCGAAATCATCAATAACGGGTTCAGCAGACAGGTGCTGCGCACCACTAGGGTGGTGCTGCGCACCTAATTGATCAGAGGCCCGGTGCTGCGCACCTGGAGATGGGTGTTGCGCACCTGCCTGGTCAGAACATGGGTGCTGCGCACCTGTAGGGTGGTGCTGCGCACCTGGGGTCTGCTTTGCTCCATTTTCGGCTTGATCTCCTCCATAAGTATGTCCCGAGCGTGTATTGATTGCATTTACATGTTCATCTCTGTGTTTTGGACAGGGTGGCATTCCGTCTCGTGTTCCGGGATGTTGATATTTTGGTGCTTGATTATTGGAAGTGTTTCCTTGGTTCTGTGGGCGTGGATTCGGTTGAGTATTGCTTGGTATTTGGCCCGGTGGTCGATTTGAGTTCCGTTCGTTCATCCTATCGAACCTTCTCTCTAAATCTTGATGTGCTGCCTGCTGATTTCTCTGTCTATGCTCGATTTGATCAGTTAAAATTTTAAATTGTTTACGGACATCGTTAAATTGGTTACGGACATCGTCATTGGTGGATTTTTGGGTGTTGATGAACGATTTCAAAAGATCTTTCATGCTTGGATCTTCATCTTCGTTTTTCGGTGGATCGTATCTTTGTCGTGGTGGGGAACGTGTGTTGTTTCTTTGCCATCCGTTGTCTCGATTGTCACCGCGGTTGTAGTTACCTCCGCGGTTTTGCCAATTTGACCCCCGATTAGGATAACCATACTGTGCGTAGCTGGCATCCTCCACTTGATTACACTCACTAGCATAGTGAGGTCCTCCGCATCCTTCACATCCATTCTTCACCAACTATTTTTGGCGCCGCTGCCGGGGACTGATTTTTCGTTTTTGTTTCGAATTTGTAATACGATCCTTTTGAGTATTTATTTACTTAGAAGTTACTTTTAATTGTTATTACACCGGTACGTTTTACGCTTTTCTTGTTTTTGTCTTTTCAGGTATTTCAGGTAGTTGATGAACACAAGGGCTTCGGGATTACCACTCGCGAGTCCAAAGTCAAATCCAGGAGTATCAAAGAGACGAGGCAGGAGAAGAGGCAACTTATCGCTTCAGACACCACCAAGTTTTGATCAAGTTTCACCCGTCAAATTCGAAGACATTGCGTCGTCAGAAAGCGGAGGAAGCGATTCAGAACCAGAGGTTGAAGAAGTATTTTGTGAAGACAAACCGGAACCGCAACCAGCTATGGATCCTTTGGACACACCAATGAACCGACGGGCCGCAGCTGTAGCGGTGCCACCCACCCGAGGGTCGGCAATCACCACCCCGGAATTGGGTGATGATTTTGTTGTCAAGGGTCACCATCTCAAGATGATCCAAGACAACACATTCGATGGGCGTTACAATTCAGATCCGCATAAACACATAGCCAAATTCAACGAGCTATGTGAGATGTTCAAATATGGTCAAGGCAAGGGCGATCCTGTCAAACTGAGGTTATTCCCTTCGTCTCTCACCGGAGATGCGAAGGTTTGGTTCGAGGAGCTTAATGAAAATTCAATAACCACATGGACGCAAATGCGCGAGGCTTTCATCAAAAGATTTTTCCCACCCGCCTTGGGTAGTAAATTACTCAGAGATATCAGAGGATTCCGACAGGAAGATGGAGAGACTTCCACTGAAGCATGGGCCAGACTTAAGGAGTTGCTGCGGAGTTGTTATGGTCACGGACTGGGCAAGGACCATATCATTGAAATTTTCTTCTACGGGTTAACCAAGGAGTCTCAAAACGAATTGGATCTAGCTGGAGGAGGAGATTTCATGTACAAAACCACCAACGAAGCATACAACCTAATGGAAGACAAGCTGGTCATTAGCCTATCAAGGGAGTATCGGGATGATGGTCGAGGCCGAAGAAACAGGGGACAAGTTGCTCAAGCTGAGAGTAGCCATGAAATATCCTCGGTAGTTCAAGAGGTCAAGACATTAGCGGAAAGAATTGATAAGCGTATGGGACGAATGGAGAAAGACATGCACTTGGTGAAGAATGGATGTGAAGGATGCAGAGGACCTCACTATGCTAGTGAGTGTAATCAAGTGGAGGATGCCAGCTACGCACAGTATGGTTATCCTAATCGGGGGTCAAATTGGCAAAACCGCGGAGGTAACTACAACCGCGGTGACAATCGAGACAACGGATGGCAAAGAAACAACACACGTTCCCCACCACGACAAAGATACGATCCACCGAAAAACGAAGATGAAGATCCAAGCATGAAAGATCTTTTGAAATCGTTCATCAACACCCAAAAATCCACCAATGACGATGTCCGTAACCAACTTAACGATGTCCGTAAACAATTTAAAATTTTAACTGATCAAATCGAGCAAGGACAGAGAAATCAGCAGGCAGCACATCAAGATTTAGAGAGAAGGTTCGATAGGATGAACGAACGGAACTCAAATCGACCACCGGGCCAAATACCAAGCAATACTCAACCGAATCCACGCCCACAGAACCAAGGAAACACTTCCAATAATCAAGCACCAAAATATCAAAATCCCGGAACACGAGACGGAATGCCACCCTGTCCAAAACACAGAGATGAACATGTAAATGCAATCAATACACGCTCGGGACATACTTATGGAGGAGATCAAGCCGAAAATGGAGCAAAGCAGACCCCAGGTGCGCAGCACCACCCTACAGGTGCGCAGCACCCAGGTTCTGACCAGGCAGGTGCGCAGCACCCATCTCCAGGTGCGCAGCACCGGGCCTCTGATCACGTAGGTGCGCAACACCACCCTAGGGGTGCGCAACACCTGTCTGCTGAACCCGTTATTGATGATTTCGAGATCGATGACGATGAGGACGAGGCACCACCAGTTCAGACCACAACCACGACACCTGAACCAGTAGAGGAAGTTCCAGTCAAAGCTTACAAACCTCATGTTCCATATCCTCAACGATTACGAAAAGCAAGAATGAGGGAGCAGTACGGTAAATTTTGTGACATGATTAAATCTGTTAATATTAACGTTCCTCTTGTAGATTTGATTGCAGGGATGCCAAATTACGCTAAATTCATCAAGGAATTGGTCACAAACAAAGGAAAGCCATCGGAGGAGCAAGCCGCATTCCTAAACACAGAATGTTCAGCCTTGGTGAAAAACACGATACCACCCAAGTTGGATGATCCAGGGAGCTTTCTGATTCAGTGCAACTTCAGTAATACCTACAGTTGCAGTGCTTTAGCAGACTTAGGAGCTAGCATAAACCTGATGCCGTATCACTATATGCTAAACTCGCCATTGGAGTGTTAAAACCAACCAGGATGAGTATTCGACTAGCAGACAGATCATTTCAGTACCCGTTAGGAATTGCTGAGAACATGCTAGTGAACGTAGGAAAATTCACCTTTCCGGTTGACTTCGTGATTTTAGAGATGGATGAGGATGTCTCTGTTCCACTAATCCTTGGCCGACCATTCCTAAACACCGCTGACGCAATTATTCGGGTGAAAAATGGGCAAATTTCATTAGGGGTTGGGTTGG
>CAJVGC010000591.1:24336240-24526615 GCA_910822075.1 Senecio squalidus | reverse complement strand
AGGTGCGCAGCACCACCCTACAGGTGCGCAGCACCCAGGTTCTGACAGGCAGGGTGCGCAGGCACCCAACTCCAGGTGCGCAGCACCGGGCCTCTGATCACGTAGGTGCGCAAACACCACCCTAGGGGTGCGCAAGTTATTGATGATTTCGAGATCGATGACGATGAGGACGAGGGCACCACCAGTTCAGACCACAACCACGACACCTGAACCAGTAGAGGAAGTTCCAGTCAAAGCTTACAAACCTCATGTTCCATATCCTCAACGATTACGAAAAGCAAGAATGAGGGAGCAGTACGGTAAATTTTGTGACATGATTAAATCTGTTAATATTAACGTTCCTCTTGTAGATTTGATTGCAGGGATGCCAAATTACGCTAAATTCATCAAGGAATTGGTCACAAACAAAGGAAAGCCATCGGAGGAGCAAGCCGCATTCCTAAACACAGAATGTCAGCCTTGGTGAAAAACACGATACCACCCAAGTTGGATGATCCAGGGAGCTTTTCTGATTCAGTGCAACTTCAGTAATACCTACAGTTGCAGTGCTTTAGCAGACTTAGGAGCTAGCATAAACCTGATGCCGTATTCACTATATGCTAAACTCGCCATTGGAGTGTTAAAACCAACCAGGAGTATTCGACTAGCAGACAGATCATTTCAGTACCCGTTAGGAATTGCTGAGAACATGCTAGTGAACGTAGGGAAAATTCACCTTTCCGGTTGACTTCGTGACATTTAGAATGGATGAGGATGTCTCTGTTCCACTAATCCTTGGCCGACCATTCCTAAACACCGCTGACGCAATTATTCGGGGTGAAAAATGGGCAAATTTCATTAGGGGTTGGGAATGAAAGAATTGTTTTAATTTAGATAGAGCTATGACTCATTCTTATTCTACTGATGAAACCTGTTTCGGATTGATGTGGTTTGATGAATTAGATTGGCAGGAAAGTCTCGAGATAGAAACTAGCTTGGAGGAGGAGTTGAAAGACGAGAAGATCGAGGAAGTGGAGGTTGAAGTTAAGGAAGAACTGAAGTTGACCAAAGCATAGGATCAAATCTCAATTCGAGTCACCACCAACCGACTTGGAGCTAAAACAATTACCGTACATTTAGAATATGCTTTTTCTTGGGTACTAATTTATTACCGGTTGTTATTTCGTCATCACTTTCGGGTGACGAAAAAGCTCGATTATTGACAGTCCTTAAAGGTCATAAAAAGGCCTTTGCTTGGCGTATATCTGACATACCCGGATTAGCCCCGATTTTTGCAAACATAAAATAAATTTTAATGATAATGTAAAACCCGTTGTTCAAAGACAACGGCGGCTAAATCCGAATATGACAGATGTCGTTAAAAAGGAAGTTGTGAAGTTGTTGGATGCAGGTATTATCTACCCTATTTCAGATAGCCCATGGGTGAGCCCCATTCATTGCGTGCCGAAAAAGGGAGGTATGACCGTGGTGATGAACGAGAAGAACGAACTCGTGCCAACAAGGACAGTCACCGGATGGAGAGTTTGCATTGACTACCGCAAACTGAATGAAGCCACCAGGAAGGACCATTTTCCACTACCGTTCATGGACCAGATGATCGAGAGACTAGCAGGAAATGAGTTCTACTGCTTCTTGTGGATTCTCAGGATACTTTCAGATCCCCATCGATCCCGAAGATCAAGAAAAGACCACATTCACATGCCCGTTCGGAACCTACGCATATCGGAGGATGCCATTTGGTCTATGCAACGCACCCGCCACTTTTCAGCGGTGTATGCTAGCCATTTTTCAGGATATGGTGGAGAAGACAATGAAGTGTTTATGGACGACTTTTTCAGTTTTCGGAGATTCTTTCGACAACTGTTTGAAGAATTTAGATCAGATGTTGGGAAGATGCGAGGAAGCACACTTGGTCCTCAACTGGGAGAAATGCCACTTCATGGTTCGAGAGGGAATCGTATTGGGACACAAAATCTCAAAAGCTGGGATAGAGGTAGACAAAGCGAAGATCGAGGTCATTGCCAAACTACCACCACCGACGAACGAGAAGACAATTCGGAGTTTTTTGGGACATGCAGGATTCTACCGAAGATTTATCAAGGATTTCTCCAAGATTACTCGTCCTATGACGAAACAGAGAAGGAGGTAGCTTTCAACTTTTCAGAGGACTGCTTACAAGCTTTCGAGATACTCATGGACCGGATCACCAATACACCTATTTGGTAGCACCGGATTGGTCTCAACCTTTCGAGCTAATGTATGACGCCAGTAATTTCGCAGTGGGAGCTGTTTTGGGGCAACGGATCGATAAACATTTTTCGACCTATCTACTTCGCCAGTAAAACACTGAACGAAGCCCAACAAAATTATACCACTACGGAAAATGAACTTTTGGCTGTTGTTTTTGCCTTTGATAAATTCCGCTCATATTTAGTGATGAGCAAGACATTGTTTTCACACGGATCACTCTGCTTTAAAATTCTTATTTTCTAAATTAGATGCTAAACCTAGATTAATTCGTTGATTTATTGTTGCAGGAATTTGACATCGAAATCAAGGACAAGAAAGGGGCTGAAAATGTCGCTGCGGACCATTTGAGCCGATTGGAGAACCCAAGTTTGGGGGAGTTGAAGGAACATAGATGACGCTTTTCCAGGGGAAATGCTGGCCTATATCAGTAAAACGACAGCTACATCCCATGGTTCGCGGACATTGCGAACTATATAGTCGGAAAAGTCATCAACAAAGACCTAACCTATCAACAGAGGAAGAAACTTATTTCGGATGCAAAGTACTACTACTGGGACTCGCCATACTTGTTCCGTAGATGTGCTGAGTGGAATGGTGCGCAGATGTGTATACGGAGAAGAAACTCGCAAAATTTTGAACGAATGCCATCATGGACCCACCGGAGGACATTACGGACCAACGGTAACTGGGAAAAAAGGTCTATGATGCAGGATTCTATTGGCCAACCATTTTCAAGGAGGCCTATACTCTCGTAAACACTTGTGACGCATGCCAACGCCAAGGGAATATCACGAAGCGGGACGAAATGCCACAGTAAGGGATCCAAGTTTGTGAAGTTTTCGATATCTGGGAATCGACTTTATGGGCCCTTTCAAACCCTCAAATTTACATTCTAGTTGCTGTAGATTATGTTTCTAAATGGGTTGAAGCTAAAGCATTACCGACTAACAACGCTAACGTGGTTGTTGATTTTCTTAAAAGTTTATTTTGCAGGTTTGGAGTGCCAAAGGCATTAATCAGTGATCGAGGAAGCCACTTCGCCAACGCTCAGCTTGCAAAAGCTTTGAAAAGATATGGAGTAAATCACCGGTTTGCAACTTCGTATCATCCTCAAACTAGCGGGCAAGGTGGAAAATACAAACCGCGCAATCAAAAGAATTTTGGAAAAGACGGTCAACAATAATCCCAATATATGGTCAAGGAAGCTGGAGGACGCATTGTGGGCATTCAGGACGGCGTATAAAACACCAATTGGAACCACCCCCGTATCGACTACTCTACGGGAAAACTTGTCATCTTCCGGTGGAAATCGAGCATAAGGCGTACCGGGCATTAAGCTCTGCGACATTGACATAGATTTAGCAAAAGATTTGTGGTTCTTACAATCACGAGATGGATGAACTACGGTACAGGCTTACGAAAGTTCCCGCCTTTACAAGGAGAGAACTAAGGAATTCCACGATCGTAAAAATCCGTCGTAAAGAATTCAAGGAGGGCGATAAAGTACTTCTATTTCAATCAAAGTACAAATTCAAGGCTCCTAAATTACGCTCAAAGTGGACAGGACCGTACACCGTCAAACAGGCTTATGCTTCCGGATATGTCGAGTTGTGGAGAGAAGGCGGAGAACATTCATCGTGTCTGGGCAACGAGTTAAATTATACCACGAAGAAGATAATGAAAACGGAATGATGATTGAGGATGATTCTATTCCATCAACACCTAATAAAGAGGCATATCGAGTCAAGCTAACGACTCGGTCGAAAAATTAGCGCTTCTCGGGAGGCAACCCGAGTTTGTTCTTTTCTTTTCTTAGTTTATTTTTATTTTTATTTTTAGAACTTTTTAACGTTTTTGTTTTGCAGATTTATTTAGTTAGGTACCGAGAAAAATACCAGAAAATACAAAAAAATCGAAAAACGAAAAAATCAAAAAAAAGGGGTTCGGTGGGCAGCACCCCCCTCTTGGTGCTGCGCACCGCGGCTCTGTTCAGGTTATATTACTTGTTTTCTTATTCACACAGCACACACATAAACTTAATAACAACAGCGGCGACCGAGAAACATAACACACACACCTTAAATCGTCGATTATTACTTGTTTTTTTTTCGTTCCATCTACTGAGAATGAGTCGCCGGGTATGTATATTCTTCCTAAATCCTTTATTTCTTTCGATTTTAGGTTAATTAGGTTAAAATCGAATTGGGGAAAATGTTAGGTTTTCTTTAATCCGGCCTAAAACATGAAATTGATTGCATAATAAGGTTTAGATTGATGAATGAAGCAGGTTTGAGGTGTTGGGTTAAGGGTTTTCGACCAGTTTTTGACCGGATTTTTGGCCGGAAAAAGCGCCGGTGCGCGGCACCACCGCCTAGGTGCGCGGCACAGGGCTGGTCGTCTCTTTCGTGTGTTTAAAGTGTTTGTTGCTGTTTTTGTTGATTTTTGGGTGTGCAGGGAAAGCGGGCAGCCGTGGCAAGCGAAGAGGGTGAAGGAAGTCGGGCTCGGGCACAACCCCGAGTTACACTCAATGCGGCGATTATGGCGCCCGAGAGCCACCCTTGGTTACATTGGCCGGGTTGCTCAGCAGATAGGAAGATCAAGTACAATAACAAGCTTGCATCACTACGGGGACGACCAGTTGCGGCTCCCCGTACTATGGACTGGGATTTCCTGTCCGGTATTCATGTAGATGTGCGCGGGTTCATGACTACCCGTAGCGAGACTGCCCAGCGTAGCATACCAGTCTGGGGCAGAGCCTGGAAGACCGATGAGCCGTCACTCAGGGAATGGATGCTCGAGTTTTATTGCTCCCTGGAGGTCACACGGGAGTTTACTGACCAGACCTTTTTGACCGCACCGCTGATATCTTTCCGCTTAGGCGGCCAGGACCACCTATCTGTTGTTGAATTTGGTAGACTAACGGGTTTGTTTACCAATGCTGAGGCAGGTCATGAGGATTTGATGAGGGCATATCTCTCGGATGCTGAGAGAGATTCCATGGGGTTTGGGGCCAATGAGGCCTGGTATGAGTTGTCATGACGAATGGAGCATCACTCCAACTCTAGCCGAGCCAAGGATATTCGGGATCCCATGCTGCGACTTCTACACAAGATGCTCTCGTATTCATTCCTCCATCGTGACACCCACCACGATAAATGTTACATGGAGGACTTGTGGTTGCTGCGGATTTTCAGTTTTAGTGATCCATCTCGGTATGCTAACGTCCCGTGGACGTTAGCTAGGTACATGGCGGACAAGGGGGAAGGGCAAACCGACCAGAGCAAGTTACTTTGCGGGCACTTCATCACCCGCATTGCCCGGTCTTTAGGGTTGGCTACTCATGCCAACATCCAGATGTGCTCACCACCGGTTCACTACAAGGTTTATGGGAAGGTGATCCGAGTTGTGATTCTTCACCCATCTGGAGAGCGTTTGGCACCATTCGGTCGAGTTGAGGATGTTCTAGCTCCAGCTCCGGCACCGAGGCGACGGGCTTTACCACAGTTGGACTTTCAGGATCAGGTGCTAGCTGGTTTACACAGCCTCCAGTTCGACAACGTGCAGTCGGATCGACGATGGGATCACTACCAGCAGCGAGAGCAGTACTTTCAGGATAGATACCAGTCATCCCGGGAGTCTATATACCAGCAGCAGCATCCCGCTCCATATCCTCAGTTTGACCCACCACCCTACTATTATCCGGAGCCATATCCTGGGTACCACCCCGCAGCACCCCAGCAGGAGGATCAGCAGCACAGTGATGACGAGTGATTTGTAGTATTTTTATGTATTGTGATGTTATCTTATGAACTTATTGTTTACATATACTATTTCTTATTAGAAGAAATAGTAAGACTATTTTATATTCGTCGTAATATGTATTCTTATTATTTTTTTTATTTCTCTAACATGTGTGGTTGATATTTTTTTTTTTTTTTTTTTTTAGTTTTTTCTAAGACTGGCTGTAAGTTCAGCACCCGCTCATAAGCCTGGCATTCAGTTCAGCAAACCGCATTCCACCGCCATATTTACACATTCCACCAACGGGTTCTATACTTTCTACCTTTCTTTTATTTATGTATTTTTTTTAGGATAGTTTTTTGTATAATTTCCCTTAGTTTTGAGTCGTAAACACATTAGGGACAATGTGTTACTTAAGTTTGGGGGGGTCATCGGGAAATTTTACCTTTTATTTTTCGACCCTTAGCTTAGTTTCCATCGTGTTGAATTGTGTTCTTTTGGTACATTTTTGAGTCAGAAAAAAACAGAAAATCCAAAAAAATTGAAAAATTGAAAAAAATCAAAAAAAAAATATAACGTGTCTAGTCGGTAAATACCTTAAACGTTAAGCATAACCAGACGTATTTTTACCCCACTCAGAAAAATAGTGAGATTTTTAAAGTATTTATTTTTAATACTACTTTTTCATTTCTTTGAGTGTGCCGATGGTTGATGACTTTAGAACTTGACATTGTTATACATTTCGAGACCACATATGAGCAATTGCATTAGGGTAACTTAGTGTGATTTTGGTACAACGATAGGGGCATTTAGGATTAACCCATTTGATTAGCCATTTTTCGTTTCTTTTTATATATTTTCCGCCTAACCCTTGTAACACTTATTTTTAGTGTTAGAAACTCTAGTTAAACCACTTTGCGCCTAAACCGTTTCGTTTCTAAACACTACTATATTATTTTGTACACTCGCCTTATCTTCGTTTCTTTTTAGATTAGTTCCGAACTAAGTTATTTGATTGCTATATATGAAGTAAAATTGAAGTTTATTAAGGCATGGAAGAAAAGTACCAATTGTTATTGCCTTGTATTATTATTGTATTTGGAGAAATAGTAGAAAAAAAATATAGTGATTATTAGCCTTTTGAGCATGTGTACTTACCACGAGAAAAATTATTTTGTAAGGCATGTACTAGGCTAAAGAAAAAAAAAAAGTGAAAAAAAGAAAAAAATCGAAAAAACAAAAAAGCGAAAAAAATTTAGTTGTAGATTTTAAGCGAAGTAGTGTATTATGAGTCTTGTATTATTTATGATACATGTATATTTGGATAAGAAGAAAAAGTATAAGTTGGAGAAATTAAGCAATCCCGTACGTTAGAGATTTTATTTAGTTCGGACTTAATCTAAGTTTGTATTATTTTATTTAACCCATTTACACTCCATTATATATTTTCACATGCCTATACCTGTACATTATAACCCGAATAAAAGTCCCCGTTTAGTTCACTACTAGAAACAGGGCTATCCTTGACCCGCTTTTTATGACCCACGCAGAAAGATGACGCGCAATATCCAGGGTCATAAAACAACAGTCATTTTGAGTAAAGAGATGACGCGTTTTAAGATGTGTCATAACACATGGGTCATAATCAGTTAAAATTAAGATTTCGTTATGACGTTTGTTTTTCTTCGTCCTAAATAGGTGTCATGTATATAGAATCTGCTTAAAGTTAAAAAAACCCTAAAATTTCAATTCCCCCAAAACTTCAATTCCCCCAAAACTTCAATTCCCGCTCTCTAAAATTTCCCCCCTCCCCTCTCAAACTCTCAAAACCTTCGATTATCCCGCCCTAATTTCACAGTCATTCAATCTATAGCTTCAATTATCTCAAAACAAAGCAAACGAAATCTATAGCTTCAATTATCTCCAGGTACCTATTTGAACAGTTTTTCTTCATCATTTCATGTTCCCGGTTTTATTCACTAACTTGTTTATCGCGTACTCCAGGTACCTATTTGAACAGAAAAAACTACAAAGCAAACGAAATCTATAGCTTCATTTTTCAAAACTCTCAAAACTCTCCAGGTGTTAAGGATTTGCAGTTAAGGTATGCCCTAATTTACTCAAAATATTACATTATATTGTTTGATTGATAGCTGTAGAGTTATAAAATCAATTTACTGTATCATTTTTTGTATCAATTTATGGTAAAATTGTATGCACACCAGGTGTTTGTGAAAATGTTACTATGATATTTTTGGTGTTTGTGAATAATATTGTATAGTTTAATAGAGTAAACTTATACTGTAAATGATTTGTATAATGTAACATGTATTGTTTAATATAGTGTTAAGGTAGTTATTTAGTGTTTTTGGTATCATAATAATGTAATATTTTCTGGTGTTCTTGTTATTTGTATGGTGTTAAGGTAGTTATTTAGTTATTTGTATGGTGTTAAGGTAGTTAATTAGTTAACAGTAAGATAATGTTTTGGTATCATAATCCAGTAATCTTTTTATGTTTTAGTTTAATAAGAATCGACACTTACACGAGATGTTTCTGTTTTAATAAGGTAATGGATAAATCTTGGATTTTTTGCGATAGATTATCAATTGAATACGAGGAAGGTGTGAATGCCTTTTTAGAGTTTGCACAATGCAACAACCCAAATTCCGACGCCATTCCGTGTCCTTGTTTAAATTGTATCAATTTGTGTCACACTTCCATCTCCAACGTACGTTTTCACCTGTTTAAACACGGTTTCGATGAAAAGTATAGTGTTTGGTCCTTCCATGGAGAAATTTCATCTAGAGATGAAGCTCCTTGCCCTAATGAGTCTAGACCTCCTGAGTTCGATTACACAAAGGGGATGCTACATGATGCCTTCACATATGCAGAGAATGAACCTAGTTTACTGAAGTCCCTTCTCGAAGAATGTGACAAGCCACTGTTTGAAGGGTCAAAGCATAATGCACTAAATGGATTGCTGAAATTCCAAAATTTGAAGGGTCAATTTGGCTGGTCTGATACAAGCTTTGATGCTTTATTGGGTGAGCTAAATGATGTTTTGCCTTCAAATAATACAATCCCTAAGTCGTTATACGAGGCCAAGAAGTTGCTAAAAGGAATAAGCATAGAATACATTAAGTATCCTGCTTGTGAGAATGATTGTGTCCTGTTCTGGGATGAGCACAAGGATGCTTCTCACTGTCCAACTTGTGGCACTTCTCGGTGGAAGGAGAATAGCAAGACGGTGCCGAGAAAAGTCGTTTGGTATTTCCCGCCCATTCCTAGATTTAGAAGAATGTTCTCGTCACCAGAAACCGCACATGCCCTAACTTGGCACGCGCAAGGTCGGGTCAGTGATGGCAAGCTAAGACATCCTTGTGATTCCCCATCTTGGAAGCTTGTTGACGACAAGTGGAAAGAATTTGGAAAGGAAGATAGGAATCTGAGATTAACCTTGTCCGCGGATGGTATAAACCCTCATAAGTCATTAAGTGCAAAATATAGTTGTTGGCCAGTTACCCTAGCAACATACAATCTGCCCTCTTATTTGTGTATGTCAAGAAAGTTCATGATGTTGACTCTACTGATATCAGGTCCAAGGCAACCTGGTAACAGTATTGATGTCTACTTGGCACCACTAATAGCAGATTTGAAACAGTTGTGGGAACCTGGCGTTAAGACGTATGATGCTTATAAGAAACAGTTCTTCGATCTAAAAGCAGTCTTACTTTGGACTATAAATGACTTTCCCGCGTATGGTGACCTGTCGGGGTGTGTTACCAAAGGTTATAACGCGTGTCCAGTATGCTCAGAGGATACCTACTCATAGTGGTTGCCAAAATCCAAAAAAGTATGCTTCCTCGGGCATAGAAGATTCCTCCCACTTACACATCCTTTTCGCAAAAGAAAAAAAGATTTCAATAATGAACAAGAGACCGCTGTGATGAAAAAACCGAGATCGGGTGAAGAAGTTTACGACTATCTGGAAGGGTTTAAAGCTAAATGGGGGAAGAAGAAAAAGGAAAAGAAGGAAGTTATCTGGAGGGCATTGGAGAAGAAAAAATCAAAGAAGAAAATGCCGCGTCAGGAGAGAAGGCCAAAAAAGAAAAAAGAACCTATCGATCCGAGATCGAAAGTTTGGCGTAAAAAATCAATCTTTTTTGAACTTGAATACTGGAAGCATTTGCTTGTTCGTCATCAGTTAGATGTTATGCATATAGAAAAGAATGTATGCGAGAGTGTTTATGGGACGTTACTGAATTTGCAAGGCAAGACGAAGGACGGTTTAAAGGCACGACAAGATCTCGAGGAGTTAGGGATTAAGCCTGAGTTAATAAGTCACCCAAAAGGGAAGGGTCATTATCTGCCGCCTGCCATATACACATTAAATAGCGCGGAGAAACGCATGTTTTATGACACACTGTCTAATATTAAAGTGCCTGATGGGTATTCCTCCAATTTCAAGAATCTCGTGTCCGATGATAATTCGAAGATGAATGGATTGAAGTCCAACGACTGTCACGTACTAATGCAACAGATTCTTCCTTTTGCAATAAAGGGGGTGTTAGACGTGAAAGTTAGGAAGACTATTATAAGCTTGTGTCACTTCTTCAACGAGCTGTGTAGTAAAGTAGTTGATGTTAGTAAGCTGGGCAAGCTGCAAAGTGACATTGTAGTAACCTTGTGTTTACTAGAGAAGTATTTTCCGCCTTCATTTTTCGATGTCATGATTCACTTGATGGTGCATTTAGTCAGAGAGGTGAGGTTATGTGGCCTAGTCCACTTTAGGTGGATGTATCCGTTTGAGAGGTACATGAAAACACTAAAAGGTTATGTACGAAATCATTATCGACCCGAGGGCTGCATGGCAGAATGTTATGTGGCAGAGGAAGCATTAGAATTCTGTTCCGATTACTTGGAGAACATGAAATCAATTGGCAATCCTCATGATCGTGTTGATGAAAGAAACCGCACTGGTAAACCTTTATCGCAGGCTACTATTCGTGTTGTGGATTCTAAGTTACTTGATCAAGCTCATCTGTATGTATTAGGAAACACTGCCGAAGTTGAACCATACATAAAGCAGCATATGTTAGAACTGAAGGATCTTAACCCGCGTCGAAATAATACATGGCTGCAGAGCCAACATAGTCGGACGTTTATTGACTGGTTTAAGAAGGAGGTTGAAAAGCGTTTGGCTAACGGGGAAAATACCGGTGACAGTGTTCGTTGGTTGGCAAAAGGCCCTGATTTTGCTGTTAGTAAATATACCGGGTTTGCCGTAAATGAGTATCAATTCCATACAAAAGAGCGTGATGAATCTAAAACCACTCAAGGTAGTGGAGTATCTATAGTTGCAAACACTATGCAGATTGCTAGTGTAAAAGACTCCAATCCGGTGTACGGCGCTGTTACATACTTCGGTCGTATATTGGAAATATGGGATCTTGATTATCGTACATTTACGGTCCCTGTTTTCATGTGTGAGTGGGTAGATGGTCGCGGAGTAAAAAAAGATGATTTAGGTTTCACAGTGGTTAACTTTGATAGGCTTGGTCAACGGTCTGAACCCTTCATACTACCTAGTCAAGCAAGACAAGTTTTTTATGTTCAGGACCAACAAGATAGGAACCTGTCTGTTGTTGGCTTCACACCACATAGGATGCATAAGTATGGAGATAATAATGGTGAAACTGATGATGTGTTTGAATTTGATGTTACACAAGATATGAACCTGTCTTTAGTAGACCTAGACGATGATTTTAAGTGTACGCGCTCAGATGATGAGGGCATATTCGTTTCAGATCATTAGTTTTTGGTATGAATTAACTGTTATTATACTAAGTTGGTATGAATTAACTGTTTATTATACTAAAGTTGGTATGAATTAACTATTTATTTAACTGTTTATTTTGTTTGTATTTTAAACAGGTTGCTTTTTGGTAATAAAAGATGGCCTCGAGGTCTGATTCGGACCGTGAAGAAGATGTTGTTATGGGTTCTGGTTCTGATTCGGAAGGCGAAGAAAATGCGGCTCACGGTGATGGGTCGAATGTTGATGACAAGTCAGATTCCAAATCGCATAGAGGCCCGACAGTAAAGGCGAAGGCTAATAGAAAAACACTTATTACTTATAATAAGAGAGGTGTGCCAACTGGACCGGGAGCAAGAAAGCTGTCAACTTTTGAGGGATTGGTGGCAAGATCTATGGTTCTCATAACCTATGATTCTTGGTTGAACGTAGATAACGAAACAAAGGAAGCTTGTTGGGAATATGTTAAAGTAAGAATTATAGTTTTTGGTATTTTATTCTAACTCTGTTTTAATTCATTGTATTCTAACTATGTTTTAATTCATTTGTTTACATTGCAGACACATTTTAAACTTCACCAAAAGAGTCGGAAGCAAGTTCTCCAATCAATCGGGATAAAGTGGAAAAACTTCAAACATTATCTTTATAAGAAGTACATTAAGCCACTAAAAGACGATAATTCGAAGGAGGCCAAGAAGCTGTTGTATACTCCCCCTGAAAGGTATCCGTCGGTGAAAAAAAAAGACTGGAAACTTTTTGTATCACAAAGAACCAAGTCTTCGTTTGAGGTATTTGTTTAAGTTTCCAAAACCAGTTATTTATCACAAACAGTTACTAACATGTTATAACAAACTGATGCAGGAAAAAAGTCAGAAGGCTTCAGCGATCCGTTCACGTAATAAGTACAACCATCGTTTGAGCCGAAAGGGATATGCCGGACTCATTTCTGAGATAGTATGGAGTTTATTGCTTATGTTTACTTTTTTACTGCTTATCTTGATGCTTCTGTAACTTTTGCTTTTAACTTTTTTAGATGCAAGAAACCGGCAAAGAGGAAGAGGATATTGATAGGGTAGAATGTTGGAAAAGAGCAAGAGAAAAGAAAAAAGGAGGTTTCGACCAAGATGTCCAAAAAGTTCTCGATAAAATTGTAAGTATTCATATTTATCAGTTTTATTTTGGTGTGTTTTAGTTAGCTTTGTTAACTTTCAGTTATATTTCTCAGTTAGTTAGTGTTAGTTAAAGGTTGACTTTTGATGTAAAGTTATTTAAGGTTCAGTTAGTTATAGTTTGACCTATCACCATAAGTCAACATGTGTTAAGTTATATGTTTGTTTACTCAGGAGATGCTAAAGAAGGACGTGGATTTTTCGGAGGATCCATTGGGATCACTAGATTTGCTTACAGAGGCCCTGGGTACTGAAGAACAACGTGGGCGTGTACGTGGGATGGGTCGATTTGTAACACATCAACAGTACTTTTTAATACCCAAGAATGTCAAGCAATACCTGAAACAACATGATAAGAAGATGAATAAACGGCTAAAAGCTGTTGAAGATGAGTTACAAATAAGAAAATGTGCAACATATGCTTCAGAGGGTGCAAGTAATTGTCGAATGTCGAGTTCCAGTGATGAAGAAGAAGAAGAAGAAGAACCAGATGTACCAAATGAACCAACTGTATGTCTTAGTTTGTCATAAATTCATTTCAATTCTTGTCTCTTTTAATAATATTTTGTACATTTTGTAGGATAAATCATGCTATCTTGCGGTCGACGAGCCTTCAAATATAGTCGCCAAAGGAACGATAGTGAATCAGACTCTCTCGGGTATTTGAAGTTAAATAATTCTTTAATGTTTATATATATATTCTTACGTACTTATTAATATTTATTTGTTCATATATTAGATGTGAACATTGAAGTTAAGGTGGACACATCTGTTCAACCAGAAGCTTCCATACCGATTCCAATTCCCGATGAGTTTGTTGAGACTGTTAAAGATGCCATCGGGTACTTGCTAAGTTGGCCCAGTCACCTAGTCATTCCATGCTCTGGTTTGGTAAGACTGTTTTATAAAACATTTTAATAATTAGAACAAAATGGTTTGTTAATAATACTTAATAATAATTTTGCAGAACAAGATAGTGGCCAAAAAGAAGGATAAAAAGGCTGCCGATGACAAGGAGAAAAGAAGAAAAGAACAAAGGAAGGAACAGAGAAAAGAAGAAGAAACCAAAGAAGAAGAAGTAAGCAAAGAAGAAGAAGAAAAAGACTTGGATGTCAAAGAGAAAGAAACTGACAACAAGAAAAAAGAAAAAACGAAGCGACAAAGAGAACCCGACAACGAAGAAGAAGAACCGAGGATGTCAAAAACAGGTACGATGCCAAAAAACATCAAATTTTTACAGGTTTGTTTAAAGTTATTTTTAGTGACCATAAGCTGTATTGTTACAGTTGCTGTTGAACAAGCAAAAAGCCCAGAAACTGTCGGCTCCGTTGCAAAAGTGAAAGGAACTCCGTTGAAAAAAATAATGACGAGAGCTCAGAAGAGAGGGAGGAAAAGAGTTGAACAAAGGATGGGATTGAAAATGGCTGCAGTGATGGTTGATGGACAAGTTGCAAAGGTCGATAGCATAAAAGTGCAATCCGAGGATGAATTGTTTGGGCACCCCAGTTATACGTACTTAAACTGGAATGATTTTGACAAGTTATTTGCAATGGATGAGTTAAGCGGGGCTGTCGTTGCTTCTTATATCATGTAAGTGATTAAATATAGTTTATTAAAATTTTGACAGTTAATAGTATGTTAACAGGACTAATTGAATGTACACTTTGTATGTTAATTGTTAACAGGTTCCTGTATGAGCAAATCAAGAATGGGTCACAAACAGATCATGGAGTTTGTTTCATGACCCCGACTGCGATCATGCATCATGAACGTAAAGCGAGGGCCAAGAATATCGAGGATTCAAGTCGAGTTATTGCAAAAAGGTTAACTACAAGGAAGCAAAATGACCTCGTCTTAATGCCATACAATCCCGGGTTAGACTTTCGACAACATTTAAATTAATTAATATAAATTAACATTAATTAACAGAATCTTAATTTTTTGTTATTTGTAGACGACATTGGGTGTTAGGCGTGCTGAACATGAAGACAAGTACTTGCTATTATCTTGATTCCCTAAAGATTAGCGACGTCAATCATCAGTTCAAGCAAATAGTGGATGCGTAAGTAATACTTAACTGGGTACTTTTTAGGGTAAGTTATAGAATCTTTATGATGCGTAACTAATACTTAACTGGGTTCTTTGTAGGGCAATTGCATTGTATGATGTAGAAGCTGGAACCAATAAGAGGACCAAACTTAACTGGGTTAATTCTAAGGTTAGTTATTTGTTGAATATTATCTTAAGTTGGTTAGTTTTGTTAAGGATTACATAGCATATTAGGCATATTAGGATAGAATACCTATAGTTGTATGGATATTTATGATGATGCTGTTGAAGTGTAATTTTTGGAATAGAAAACCTGGCAGTGTCGTTATTACCAAACTTGAGCAAAATTACTTCATGCATATTAGGAGGCTGCTGAAGTTGTGTTTCTTGTGTAGTGTCCACGTCAGCCCGGATGCACCGAATGTGGGTACTACACGTTGAAGTTTATGAAGGAAGTAGTTAAACATGGAGTTCAGGTTCTGGAAAATGACATTGTAAGTACTAATTATCTGTTTTAAGTAGTTTAAGTAGTAATTAATTGTTTCTAAAATGTTGTTTTATTTGACTAGATTGGTGGTGAAAGCAATGAGTACACGGAGGCCGAATTCGATGATATTCGAGAAGAATGGGCAATTTATGTGTCAAACTTTATTTTTAGGTAGAAATCGAACTCGTTGTAATGAAACATGTTATAGTTAAGTTATTTGTACGTTATTAGACAAATGTTATGTAAGGAAAACGCATGGTTTGGATTATATATGAAATGCGTTAATTTTGTACAATGATCAGATTGTTGGTCAGGTTTATTGTCATGTATATATATAATATATATAATATATAATCACCAGGTTTTATAAAAAAGAATTTTATTTAAAAAAAATTAGTTTGCATAACTTTGACACGCAATTTCATATGTCATAAACATAAGTCATAAAATGTGGGTCTTAAACGAAGGTCAAAAACGTGAGTCATAAAATGTGGGTCTAACAACGAAGGTCAAAAACGAATGTCATATACCGCGTGTCTTAAAACGAAGGTCAAAAAAGAAGGTCATAAAACGAGGGACATAAGCGCGGGACATAAACGAGGGCATTTGCGCGTCATAAAGCCTCTTCTTGACGCGCAATGCGCGTCATTGATGGCCCTGTTTGTAGTAGTGGTTGTACCTAGACTCTAGTGGTGGAGAAGTGATACATTATCAAGCCTATGATAGAATATTCACCATGACTGAGCAATTGAGCGATTCTACAGAGATATTTTACACACCCTTTTAGATTAGTTTGAGAGATTGTGTGATTTTACTTCCAATAAAAATCGTGAGGAGTTTGGTTATGTTTATTTTGGCTTTGATAACTAATTTGAAAACAGTTTTTGCTTGAGGGCAAGCAAAAAGGCAAGTTTGGGGGGATTTGATATCGCATATTTATATAGATATTTCTATGCGATATTTAGTCGGTTTTCATAGTAAACATGATGGATAGGATAGGTTTTTACATTTAATCGTGTGGAAAAGTGTTTTTGTCCATTTTACAGGTTTACATGATCGGGAAGCGGAAAGGAGTGAAGAAATGAGCTTAAATGACAAATTAAAGACGAGAAGTGAAGAGGTGCTGCGCACCAGGGGTATGGGTGCCGCGCACCGAGAGTTTTAATTGGTTTTGGACACGGAAATTAGCCCGGTGCTGCGCACCAAGTGAGAGGGTGCGGCGCACCAGTTGGATAATTACAAGTAATTCGTATTTGAGTCGAAGACGATTTCCACCTTGATTTTGCCTATAAATACAACACCAAATCCGTCCAGAAATTCATTCATTATTATTCTCACGTCTCTGGAGCTGTTATTAAGTTTAGAAGCAAGGATTAAGGCAAGGAAGATCATATTTTCGGCAATCGGCGATCACGACACTTTCGGCGATTTTCCTCGTTCGTTCTTTTCTTGTTTTGCATTATTTTTCCTGCATGTTTTCTAACAACTTAATTGCTTTTTCAGACCACGTTATGAGTAGCTAAATTCTCTTTATGCTTGTTTGAACAACGGATCCTATTTGATGTTTATTTAACGTTTTCGATTGTTTTATGTTTTTGTGTTTAACCGTCGATCCTTATTTGCTTAAATTTTAATATGTTATCTTAGTTGTTTATATATAATTTGTTTAATCAACATTCTAGGTATTCGGAAGGAATCTAGTTAGATTAGATAAGTTTTATTAAATAATCGGTCGGTCTATAATCGATTTAAAATTATTAAGATTCGGAAGGACTTAGTAATAACAGCTTAGGTAATTAAATTTAAGTGAGTAGGTCTAAGTATTAAGATTCGGAAGGACTTGATAATTAGAGGAGTTATTCGGAAGGAAACTCTATAAGGTTAAATCACTAAAAACAGGCTTGATACTTATTGCTTGATTATTAATATTTATTAACTGTATTCGGAAGGAACGGTGTAAGTAGAGATAATTAAAGTTAGTAAAAGATTCGGAAGGACTTTTATTATATCCTAGAAGTTGAAAACAACAATCGATCTCGTAAAATTAACGGAAAATAGGTGAAGTGTCAAACAAGTGTATTCTATTTATTATTTGATCTAATCAATTACTTTTCGCTCGATTTTAATTAATCACTCTTTTTACTAATTACTTGCAATTTTAGTTACGATAAAAAACCCCCAAATACTCTTAGTATTATTTATTCGAATATAAAAACAAATTAGTCCCTGCGAACGAACCTATACTTACTATTAAACTATATTACATACGAATAGGTCCACTGCCTATAAGTGTGTAATTGCGTGAAATAGTCGGTTAAATTTAAGACTCGATTTTACACATCAGTTACCTCTGGGGAATCGCCACCCGACAGGGTTAAAACCCTCGGGTCCTTGGATTACAGAACCCGATACCAATTTCGGTGTCGGGTCTCTTTTTAACTAATTATTTACTGTTTGTCGAATAATCTAAGCTCGGGGTGACGAGGAACGGCACCTCTTGGTCGTCAATATCATCCCGACGGATTTTTACTTCAACACTAACAATTTAATATATAAAGATTGATGAAAGGACACGAGACCATAAGCTTACAAATTAATGAAGTGTGAAAACTCGGCTGAAGCAATAGACTCCAGAGATGAACAAGAAGACCACGAGATGTAGATGATGATGATGATCTTGCTTGTTGTTACTGCTGTCCGAAAGTGGAGGAACAAGAAAGGAGTCGGTTGCCTTGATTTCTATAGTCGACACTAGGAAATCAAAAGAATATGAAGTCGACTAGATTAAGGGTTTAGTATTTTTTTTGTCGATTTGAAACACAAAGGAATCGGCTGATTCTCTCTTAGGCCGATCATGGGTTTCATGGGGTGGCGGGTTGGGCTTATTGTTGTGGACACTTGGATTGGATGTTTACTAAATGGGCCACCTACAGTCTAAGTCCAAGTAAGTTAGAATCCCGATTAGTACCAACGTTGGTTAAACAAGTGTTAACAATCTTTCCAATAACTAAAAATAAACTCGAATAATTTAAACACGAAGTTAGATTATAAAGCGTGGCTCGGATTCACTAGGGTTTCTTGAAATACCAAGTTTACATAAACACGAATTTAGGACTCGAGAATAATAAAACAAAACCAAATATCATTACGCCTCGGGATTACTAGCATTAATTTATCTAATAAATGAGAGTTCTCAGTTTCAAACAGAGTTTACATACGTTAAAATATAATCATAAATTTGTTCGGGATTAATTCGTTAAGTTTCGTACAAGCTCATCTAGCGGGGTTTACTTACTTGTGCACCTAGAGTACTATACATATCCAACAATGTATAATTGAAACACACATGAAATCATAACTATCACACATCAACGTAGTATAATGCAACTTTATAAAAAGTTTTTGATAAGAGTCGGTAATGAGCTACATGCATACTAGACTAACTTGAGACGGAAAAGTGACGGTTGTCACACTCCGCCACCGCTGCCACCACCCTACCTCTCCGCCACCGCTGCCACCACCAGTCTCACACCGCAACCGCCACCACAAGTAATTTGGGTTTAGATTTGGAGTTTTTTGTTTTAAATTTGGGTTTTAATTATGGTGGTAGAATAAAGGAATTTGGGTTTTAATTGGGTTCCATTTAGATCTCGATTTGTAAGTAATTTAGGTTTAGATTTTGGGTTTTTTGTTTTAAATTTTGGGTTGTAATTATGGTGGTAGAATGAAGGAATGAGAAAAAATAGGGTTTGTTAATGATTGTAAGATAATAATGATTGGAGAAGAAGATCTTGGAGATGATAACAAAAAATAGAGAAAAAGAAAGAGAGAATGTCACAAAATAAGAAAATAGTGATGATATTGATGAAGATCTGGGATTTTGAAAATATATTAATTTAAAATATAAGAAAAATAAGAAAATATTAAAAGAGAGCTTTTTAAGTGTAAAAAGGACCGCGGTGATAAAAAGACATATCTAAAAGATGATTAATGCTAAAAAAAAGTCAAAAGGACGATTCGTGAAAAACAGACCAACCACAAGGACGATTTGTGACATTCTCTCTTGCTATTTTGATGAGCCATCATTCATGAGGTCCAAAACACCGTAATGGTAACAATTAATCTAGAAAAAGTTTGAGACGAACATTTCAAAACTAATATAATGTATAAATAAGATTAATCTTATTCGAAACTAATAAAATGTATGAATATGATGTAAATAAGATTAAACTAAGTGTGAGTTATGTAAAGAATGTTTCTTATTATTAGGTAAATATTTAAATGTGATTAATGTGAGTATGGGTGTGATAAAAAAAATTTGATTGTGAACTCCATGTCCATCGCGCTCATTGCTAAGAGGGTCTTTACACTACCTTGTAAGTTTTGGACCATCACTTTATAATACATTCGGATGTCATATTCATTATATAACTATCACATGGCCTGTAGTTACGGCTACTTTTTAAACTTTATACTTCATAAATTAGAAAGTCATCATATATTTCATTAATGGAGTGTAGGTTGCCTTTATGTAAGACGATTTAACGCATTTAATACAACATAATTATAACGACAAAGCGTTGTTAACATAATTAACATAGCTCATGATTTAACCACTCGTTCACTTAGCTAGTTTGAATATAATTATCTTAGTTAGTATAAAGTTTTGACTGGCCGAAGTAAAAAAACGAGACCTCTAGTCTCTTCGTCCTTCATCCCACATGTAGGGACGAAATATTTGTGGGGCTGGAGGGCCTCAACCCCTCCAAAAATCTTAACATGCAGTATAGAAATTTCAATTTTTAGGAAATTTACTTTATATATTATATAATTTTCCATACTTACCCCTAGGGTTGTACACGGTCTGGTTCGGCCGATTTTTGACGAAAAATACGGACCGGACCGGATTATACGGTTTTGAAATTTTTTAGACCGAAACGGGCGGTTTGGTTGGGTTGGTCAGACCAGTCGAACTGGTTCAATCCGGTTCGGTTTGATTGGTTTTATGGTTTCGACCAAATTTTTTTTATAAATAAAATACATTTTCATTTCTAATTATTAAAAAAATAATAATGTAAATTTAATATCAAATAAAACTAGTGTTATTGTAAGCAAGAATGCATATTTTTCATAAAATTTATCCAATTACTTAGTTTTTTATATGAGTTAATTACATGGGTCGTCCCTATGGTTTGCACCATTTTCACCCGTCATCCCTATTACTTTTTTATTACACCACTAGTACATAAGTTTGAAATTTGTTGCTTCGCAAGTCCCTATTTTGGATGTGCCGTTAAAACAGCCGTTAAGTCCTATCATGTGAGAAACATATGAGGGCAATTTTGTCTTTTCACCTATCATCAACTCCCTGAATTTCTAAGAACACTAATTTCTAAGAACCCCATTTATCTTCATCTCAATCCACTACCGTTAACGAAACCCTATCTCATAAACATTCTGTAAATAGTCAGAAATGGCTAGCTTGCCGGAAACGATATGCATATAGACTTGTACATTTTTCATGTTGAATTGTATGTTTAACATAAAAGTGTGGGGACAGTGGGGGTTGTTGATTGTCAATTTATGAAGTTAGTAGTTGTTGACTTCCACAGACTACCACCATCAAAATCATAATCAACCAAAATCATAATCAACCAAAACCAAAAAAAAGGCTACCCCAAAGCACCAGACTACCACCATCAAAACAAATAAAACAAACATCTTCATCATCATCTTCCTCTTTACTCTTCTTAACAACCGGCTGATTCGCCTGAACCCTAGGCGGCCGTCCACGGCCGTCCACGCCTCCTCTTCACCACCTGAGCTCGAGCTCCACCACCATTGCCTACCTCCGCCGCCACTACACTCACCGCCGCCAACACGATAACAATTGATTTTATAGCTTAATGGTAACTTGTTTCCAGCTATAGGTTTAGAAAATTAGTTCATCCGATAGAAAATTTGAAACCAGTGATATAATTTGGGGGAATTGAAAAAAAAAAGTGAATCTGGGTTTTGATTATAATTGAATCTTAATTTTGATTTGATATTTGGGTTTTGATTGTGTTTTGTTTAATTTAGGGATTGAATGATTTGTAATTTCAATTTTTTTTTTTAATTGTGTTTTTTATTTTGATTGAATCTGGGTTTGATTGGAAGAGAAGGTAAAATGACGAAATTACCCATCACGTGTGACACACGTGATGTCACTTAACGGCCTTTTTAACGTCACGTCTATTTTAGGGACTTTGGAGGAAATAAATTTCAAACTTAGGTACCAGTGGTGTAATAAAAAAGTAATAGGGATGACGGGTGAAAATGGTGCAAACCATAGGGACGAACCATGTAATTAACTCTTTTTATATTTAAAAAAAAACATTGAGCTAAGATTAGATATGTTCAAATATATTTAAAACTTAGAAGTATAACTCTATTAATAATTATATCATATATATATATATATATATATATATATATATATATATATATATATATTAAAAACTAAAATTACATTATAAAAATATATTATATACATCTGATCCGGTTTTCTCGGTCAGTTTTTCACTCCAAACCGTAAACCGTACTGGATAAACCGGTTTGCTACATTTATAAATCGACTGACCTGATTTCGATTTTTAAAACCGACCAAACCGGACCGCACATCCCTACTTACCCCTCCAAACTTATACAAAAATAAATCCAGCTGCTTCAACTTCCATCCCTGCCCACATGATTTACGCTCAGATAAGCTACTAAATATGTTTTCAGTTATAAAACAATTATACAATTATAAATTGGAGTTTGTGAACCATAGTCTTATATAAATTTTGTGCATCAATTATGTATATATTAACTATCTAAAAGTAACAATAAGAAAAACTCTCAATCAAATGCAAAGATCACGTTTTATTATTTTTACTATAACTGTTTAACCGCTTTTAAGTATTTTCATATAAATTTTAAATAACCAAATATTAAGGGGGTGTTTGTCTTAACTTAATGTATTTGCTTAAGCTTATATTTTATAAGTAGCTTATTTATAAGCTTATTAAATTTTATTAGTTGTTTGACTTAGCTTATTAGTTTATGATAAAACTCAAGGAAGAAAATCTTATATAAATCTATAAGCCACAATATTTGAGCTTATGAAATTCTCTAAAATAAACCTATGCTTATAAATTTTGTTTGGGCTTATATTAGGAGCTTATGGCTTATTGACATTTTAACTTATGTTTCATAAGCCCGGATTTTTCGGCTTATATAACCGTTTATGGGCTTATTACTGTGTATTATGTCATAATACACAGTAATAAGCCCATAAACGGTTATATAAACCGAAAAAATCCGAACTTATGAGACATAAGCCAAAATATCAATAAACTATAAGCCGCTTATATAAGCCCAAACAAACACCCTTAACCAAACTCTTAAAAAAAACTTATTAGCTAAAACAAACCCCCTAACTAAATAAAACCGAACCATATCAACCTAACCAAATTTAAAAGCCCACAACGAACCACTCACCTCCTCATCAATCACCACCGCTAGATTTCCTCACGATTTCAACATATGCGACACCACACCCCGCAAGTATAGTAATCGTCCCTATTTCAAAACCCTAATTCTCCAAATTCAATCTTCCAGGTAATAATCGATCAATTACATTATTATTTTTTTCAATTGTTTCATATACATATGCATTCCTCTAATCTGTATTAATAATCAGTTATTAATTTCGTAATTAGCTTTTTGTAGAAATTTTTTGGTTATAATTTTTGATTATTTTCATAATGTTACAATTTAGCTATGTAAGTTAGGGTTTGTAGACTGTTTGAGGTGTTTTTGTTGATTTTGAGGTTTTTTATGTTATGATTAGGGAAAATGAGTCGGTCTAGCAGAACGCTGTATGTCGGTAATCTCCCTGGCGATATTCGTGAGCGAGAAGTCGAAGATTTGTTCTACAAGGTATATTATATTAGTATCTGGTGGCAATGCACAGTTTTACATTAACTGCGTTAAAATAATTGACGTGTTTGATTTGGTTTTAGTATGGTCCGATTGCGCACATTGATTTGAAAGTTCCACCAAGACCTCCAGGTTTTGCTTTTGTTGAGGTGAGCTTTTTATTTGCTTATATGGTTTCTTTTTTTGATTAATATTTTTGATCGTATAGTTTGACTTTTTTATTTTATATTTATAGTTTGAGGAGGTTCGTGATGCTGATGATGCTATTCGTGGTCGTGATGGTTATGATTTTGATGGCCACAGATTGAGGGTTAGTCGTATGAACTAGATACACACAAGACATTGTGTTGTTTCGTTTGGCAATTTTTGACGTTATTTGATGTACGTTTAGGTGGAACTTGCTCATGGAGGTCGTGGTAGCTCCTCTTCTACAGATCGTTATAGCAGTCATAGCAGTGGTCGTGGAAGTGGCCGTGGTGGTGGTGTTTCTAGACGTTCTGATTACAGAGGTGTGATTTCACTTTCTTGATCACATAGAGCGCAGTTCTCGAAATTAATTGTTTTTTTTAATGATTGATTCAGTTATGGTGACTGGGCTACCA
Source organism: Senecio squalidus (assembly GCA_910822075.1). Taxonomy (NCBI): domain Eukaryota; kingdom Viridiplantae; phylum Streptophyta; class Magnoliopsida; order Asterales; family Asteraceae; genus Senecio; species Senecio squalidus. The sequence goes on along the minus strand of CAJVGC010000591.1, from coordinate 24,502,534 downwards.
TCATCTGCGTCGTGGCAAGACCTTAAGGTGAGTTTGATTAAATGCATGACAAATTGGCAATTCGACTTTTGAAACAATTTTATTAGTCTCATCACATTTCTTTTTTTTATTCAGGATCATATGCGCCGGGCTGGAGATGTTTGTTTCTCCCAAGTTTTTAGGGAGGGTGGTGGTGAGATTATTATCAAAATACGTTACTTTAGGTTATACCTTTAAATATAATTTAATAAGGTGTTTGATGTGATGTGTTAATGTTTTGCAGGCACTACAGGGATCGTGGACTACACAAACTATGATGACATGAAATACGCTGTAAGATATTTTTCTGTCATTTTATCCTTTGCATCTATTAATTCATTCTGAAGCTATAGTTGTAGTAACTTTTGTTGATTTTGCCAACAGATTAGGAAATTGGATGACACAGAGTTTCGGAATGCTTTCTCTCGTGGATACATACGTGTATAATTTGAATAAATATGCTAATTATTGACAAGTAATGATTTTAAATAATATGCCAGCTATTCATGCTAATAAATTAACTACAGGTGAAGGAATATGATTCAAGCCGTTCTAGAAGCCGCAGTCGAAGCAAAAGCAGAAGTCGCAGCAGGAGCAGAAGGTTAGAACCTTTTCTTTTGCACTTTTATACGTGTTGAGCTCGTTTTTTGAATACTTGAGCTCAAGTTCAAATTCAATAAAGTTTGATCCAAATGAGCTCTAGCTCGCTCAAATAACTTGATAAAACCTCAAGTTGTTTGCAGCTATATCTATTGCTCTTAACTCACATGAAAACTAACAAATGTAATTTATGTACCATTGTTCCTCATTAACATGAACTTTGTTTTATGTTTATCTAATATCCTCATGCAGCAAGTCTCCAAAAGCAAAATCGTCTCGCCGCTCAAGATCTCTTTCAAAGTCTGCCTCTCCTCGTTCTCGTTCTAGATCTAAACCTCGCTCTTTATCAAGGCATGCTTCCCCTCCGTCTACTATTCTAGCTTTGTTTTCATATGCTTATTTTGACATAAGGCTCACTATCTATTTTGTCATAATAAAAGTGAAATAAATCTGACCAGACATGGCCCATCATTTCATTGATTGTAAATACCATGTTACTAAGTGTCCTGTTGTAAGATGATATTGATATGATTAGTTACTATTTACTCGTTTTCGTTACCTTCCATTCTTTAATTAATTGAAATTACGAGTGTAATTTGTTGTTGCTATAGCATAAGAAGGTAGGTCAGTAGATGAGTTAAAAGGGAGGAAGTGCATGCTTACTAAGGGGCCTAGTTGTGGCTTTAGTAGAATTTTTGGCTTCCGGCTTTGTTTCCCTTTCCACTCTCAGTCCCATGGTCTAGTCCCTGATTTTTTAATCAGATAAGCTGGAAAAAAAAGATTGTCTTATCATCATTGGTTCTTCATTCTGTGAAATTTAAGATGAAAATTGTCATTTTCTTTTCTAGATATGGATATATTCAGCTAATTGGGGATAGCATCTTAGTATTTTGATGGGATATGGTACAATCGGGAACACGAAGAATCATGGAATCATGGATATTGATTGCAATGGTAAAGCTGGAATGTGAACTAGGCGCTAGATGACTATGGACTATGGGACCTACAGCATATAATACCTCTTAATTTACTAGGTCTTATTTAGGTCTCGTCATATATTGGTTTCTTTTGGGCTGCTAAACATATGTGGATGTTGCATTGATTAATATTAATTATGGTATACTGAGTCACTGACGTGGAAGTGACATCAAGGCTGTTGGATCGGAGTTGTTAAAAAGGAATATGTGGGGATATTAAACTGGGTTGTTTCTCGAACTTTTGCAGATCCCCTTCAAGATCCAGATCTCCTGTACCATCTGTAAGTGAAACAATTATTAAATTTTTATGCGGATAAAGTTAAACCTAACTGCACCTGTTAAGACTTGTAGGGGTCTGTTGTTGATTTTCAGGTGCTAATTATAAATGTAGTTTAGTTGTCAGCGGATTCTAGTTTGATTTTGAGTAGAGGTTGCATTATAGGTTGGGTGGGTGGGTTGAGGAATAGGATACAACGGGGTCCAGTTGAAAACGGCTAGTTTTTTAGTATGGGTCGAAACTGGTCATTTCTGTAGAACAGGCGAAAACGGGTTTGCACTGTAACGGGGCCATTTTTAGTATGGGATTACAGGTTGACACAGGTTTTTAATTTATTGGATTGAAATGGGCGGGGTCTTTGCCGGTTGGGTTGGCTCACACTCATATTTTAATGAGCAAATTATTATTTTTTTATTAATAATAATAATAAAATGGTAGATTATTGATATAAAGGCAGTTTATTACAATAATAATCTATATCGGTTAAATAAAATGATTTTGGATGTATGCATTATAAGTAGAATTTGAAGGATTTTCATTCCGACCCATAAGACCCTTCTTTGATCCTAGACAAACCCAAATCGACCTCTTCATAAGTAAAGTTGGCTGAAGTTGCTACCTTTAATTTTGACTTGATACCTGGATTGTTTGATTATACTGTTAATACCCTCCATATCAGCTTCAGAAACTTGTTAGTAAAAGCCCGAAAAGGCGCAGTCCAAGCAAAAGCAGGAGCCCGAGCAGAAGCAGGAGTCGTAGCAGGAGCAAGAGTTTATCGAGGTATAATTTTTGTGCTCTATTTCTCCTACTTATCTTTTGCAGTAATCACAACACTTGCGTTTATGTGGTGCTGATTCAGAAATTTTTATATCTGTTCAGGTAATCTTCGTCAATTTGTTGATTGTGATGCGGGAAGAAGCATGAAGAATGGATTCATGGGATGTTTGGATTGTGTTCTCACTATTGCTACACTACATTAATGACTATTTTTATTGCTTTCCGACTATTGTGTGTGGTAGACTGTAAAATATTATGCAACCGAGTTCAGTGCTAGTTTATGCATTATTTGAAAGAATTTCATATGGTTATCGTATTGTTGTGAGTTGAAGGAATGTTATGATAAATGCCGATGTTAACATATACATAGGGTGTGTTTGGCGGATGAGATTCTGGAGGATTATTGGGGCTTAAGCTTATCGTTTTTGACCCTTCATTTTAATTGAAATATATATATATATATATATATATATATATATATATATATATATATATTGGGGTTCAAAAGGGATCCTAATTCTCTAGAGATCCCTTCCTAAGAACCCGTTTTTCTTTATATTTTTTCTTTACTTTTTTTCTAAAAAATTATTTTAACTTTTTTCTTTTACCTTTTTATTTACTTTTTTTTTTCTTAACAAATCTTTTATGGGTAAAACCATGTTTGATTTTAAAAAATTATTTATTATTTTTTACCAAAATCACATGTGATTTTTAACCTACAAACTATTTTGTTTATAAAATCAAATGTGATTTTCTAGAAACAAAATTTTCAAGTGTGACTTTAAAATTTATAAATTTTGGTTTTTGAAAATCACATGTGATAAAAAAAAATTCACGTGGGATTTTAAAATTTATAAATTTTGGTTTTTAAAAATCACATGTGATTCAATTTTTTACAAAAAAATCACATGTGATTTTGAAAAAAAAAAAAAAAAAAAAAATCGAATTAAAAAACGAAAAAGAAAATGAAAAAAAAATATGAAAGAAAAAAAAAAAAAATATTAAGGGAAAAATGTATGGCTAGGAGGTGGATTACTGGATCTCTAGAGAACTGAAGATCTCTTTTGAAACTCACCCTATATATATATATACATTTTTATGTTTTTTTACACCTATAAGTTTCAGCCTTGTTATTAAACATGTTTTTCATTTTTATATTTAAGTTTTAGTCCTGACCTTAAGCTTAAGCTTCAGGCTAAACTCAAATTTAAGCTTCAATTCTAGCTACCTATGTCAAATATACTCATACTTTTACATAGGTTTGGATTGATTTCTTATACCGTAAAAAGGATTCTATGAGTTTGAACCTAACATTACTACGTAGGAACTGAACGTTTGGTTAACAATTGGTAAATATGAGGGGGGATGTTTGTTTATGTAAGGTTCAAACTCATGAAAACGTCGGGGTGTGAGAGACCCTTCTTGGTCTATATTTTTGTGTGCATTTATAATTTATAAAGTAAACTATTCAAAAACCTTCAAATAAAACTATCACTAATTTTTAAGAAACATTTATTGACTTGTACATTAACTATAAAATTACTTTTAATCATAAACTACATTTAGTATTTTTCAAAAATAAGAATGAACAACCTTTTAGGAATATACTATTCCCGTTCAGTCGTTTGTCATTCTTATTTAGGACGAAACAATTAAATTTCGTATATCTATTTATCTGTTCTATTGAAATTGTCTATTATTATTATTATTATTATTAGTTATTCATTCATAACGTTAAAAGTTTACAAAAAGATAAAGGGAAACCGAGATACTATCTGAAACTCGCTCCTTTAATAATGACGAAACTAATCATACTAAAAATATGAACAACAACACCCGTGAACCAATATCTTAAGACATGAAAAAAAAATTAATTCGTTTTGACAAAGCAACAACAAAAAAAAAATCTAAAATACTTTTTATTTGTAGAAAGTAGTTGGTTAGTATAAACGAAGTAAATGATTAATTTGTATAAATAAAAAGATATATTAAAAACTTATCCAAATTGAAGTAGCCAAATAAAACACGTCCCTTGAAACTGAAAAAAAATCCCAACTAGTGGTCAATATAGCTTCAAGATACGTTACCAGATGCCGTTACTTTAACAGCGTCACATTAATCGTCCATTTCACCTTCAAACAATAAACGTCGTTATCTACCTGTCAGTTGCTTTTTATTGCTCCACTCAAACCCCTTTCTATCAAATCAAATCAAATCAAACCCTAGAATTCCAATTTTATACAATTCTTCATCAAAATCATCAAATTGAATCAAAAAAATGTAATTATGGCTGAAACTGAAGATGAAAATGTGTTTTCTTATCTTTCAGATGATGTAATTCTGAATATTTTCATCAAATTAGTTGATGATCCACGGAATTGGTCACGAATTGCGTGTGTTTCAACGAAGTTTTCGAATCTGATTCGGACTGTTTGCTGGAAGAATCAATGTTATCAATCGATTCCGGCGGTTGTTTCCGATCTGCTTCCGGTGAATTCTACGATTACTTCGACGTTTTCGCCTCCTGGAGGCTGGTCTGCGATGTTTAAGCTCGCGGTTTGCTGTCCTGGACTTGTGAATTCCGGTGTGTTGCTTGAGAATTCTGATTTTGGACTTGAACGTGATTTAGGTCCTGATGAATTGTTTCAAATCGGTAATTCTCATTCAAATAAGCGAATTAGTTCGTCTTCTAATGCTGTTGATGATCATGATACTGTTGATTCTGGTAATTCGGTTAATGCGGTTAATTGTGCGTGGTCGTTGTATGATGATTTGTATTTAGATACTGTCTATAACGATGTATCGAAAACGCAAGAGGATGAGGAAGAAGTTGAGGTTTGTGATGAAGAAACGAAGGTTGATGATGATGTTACTGTTACTAAGCCTTGTGAGAGTGCTTGTAAGAGGAGGAAGACGAGTAGATCGTTCACGGCTCATTTAGCGTCCGCGATTTGGAAGTTTAGCCGTGAGCAAGGGAATAAGTTGTTAGCGAGTCGGTTTAGAGGTGATTGTTTGTATATCTGTGATTGGCCTGGGTGTGTGCATACTGAGGAGAAGCGGAATTATATGCTTTTTAGAGGCGTGTTTAAGAATTTTAAGAAGTCTAGGGTTTGGAGGACTATTAACGATGGGAATAAGAGTAAGGTTGGGTTGAAGTGTGCGTTTTGTCCGAGTAATGATGTTTGGGATTTGCATTCGGCTTTTTGTTTGAGGCCTGCTTATGGGTTTCATGATGATGGTGAGCCGGTTGTTCGAGCTTATGTTTGTGAGAATGGACATGTTTCTGGTGCGTGGACCGATTGGCCTTTGTACACTTGAAGAAGCTAACTCTTCATTGTCATCTCTTGGTATTGCTTTCTTGTTCACTTACTCATTGATAAGTAGATTGTTGATTGTCGTAAGAATGTTTAGGTTACTTGCTTTATGTATTTGATTCTATGTATCCGATATCTATATTTCTGTAAGACTAAGTATGTTTTCACTAAATAAATTAATGAAGTGCGATTTGTTGTAAGAAATGTCTGTCAATTTTCACCACGAGTCCTTATCATGGTGGTTGAAGTTTGTTTTTAAGGTGCACTTGTGCTATTGACCAATAGTAGCAACTGAAAACTTTGGTGTTGCTTAGTTCATCTCTTGCAGTATTCTTACCACTTCTATATTAGTGGCTCTCTGCCTTATCACTTCACTTGTAATTACCCGAGTATCGGTTGCTAGAGAGGCAATCAAAAGGTACATGGAATGGGAGTGTTCTTGCATCAAATTCATAGTTTTGTTTTATTTATAAACACTTAAACAGTATAGGGTTTTATTGAAATGAATGGGACTTACAAAGACTAGAGTCTAGTTTGCACAAGGTTTGACCCAAACCGAATAACCTGGCCAAACATAGACAAATGGGAATGCTCTTTTTTTCCATTTGTTTTTTTGTTGGCAAATGACTCGTTTTAAGCCGGTAGTAATCGAACTTAGACACCTCAGTGATGCGAAAGGGTCAAATTATGTGAACCAAAGGGTCAAGTCTTTGGAGGGAAACTTCAATTTATTTATTTATTTTTATTGTCGTGTTAGTTTACAAAATTGAATGAAATTTAGAATCGGAAAAACCCTTCACCAACTCGCGGCCTTTGGAATTGGAAATATGATAACCCTGTAGAAACCGAAGGATTGATGACGTAAACATATGAAATTTTTTTAGGACACGTGCAAAAATGTCGTAATAAATTGTTTTTAAAATTGTGGTTTATTAGACTATGCGGAGTGGTTGATGATGATGTGGAGTGATAGAGGTGATTTGTAGGAAAAAGAGTGTGATTTTAGGAAAGAGGGTGTGATGATGTGGAGTGATAGAAAATGGGTGGAGTGGTGAGTGATGATGTGGAGTGATAGAGATTATTTTGTAAAAGTTGTATTTTTATTATTTTTTTTATATAAATGAAATTTAAAAAGTTGTATTTTTATTAAAAATAAAAACAAAACATACTACAATTTATTTAAAAAAAAGCATACTACAATTTATTAAAATAAAAAAACATACTACAATAAAAAAAAAAAATACTACATATCCGAAAAATATTTTTCGATAAGCCTTTTCTTTTTGGTCTCCGCTATTCTTCGATAAGGCTCCTCCAGATGACTAATGTCCTTCATGATCGTCTTTAATGCTTTTGCTCGCATTTTTTCTTGTGCAATTTCATTAAATTCCCCGAACTTTTGTGTCATCAACTGGAGTTGTTCTTCGGCCCCCGAAGAAGACCCGGCTTTGCCCTTTCCTTTGCGCGCCCTTGCTTTTGCTTTTGCTTGATCTCTACCAACCGGTCTTGGAAGATCTTCCTCCAACACTCGAAGCTCATCATCATCATCATCATCATCGTTGAGATCGAATGAAGCAAAAGGCGATATTGGAGTGGCGGGGCTACTAGACTCCGATGTTTTGGACCTTTTTGAGGACCCTCCAACAATTGGTATCGGTTGACAAACCGGGCTTTTTTTCAATATTTCCCAACACGCGTAATGTGGGAAACCCGTACCCATTTTGTTGCGGTATGTCAACAGAGCTTGTTCGACCAATTGTTGATCATTTTGACCGCTTGGTCTAGATTGTTGTGCTTGTCGCATAATGGGTTAATGTTGTCAGAACATAACATACTTTCGTCAAATGTTTATTTTGTATAATATACTTTTTTTTTGTTTATTTAGGTACCTCAACTCCTTGAAACTTTTAAAATGAATAACGTATTTATTCTAATAATGATTTTGAGATCCAAATTGACCGGCTACCTGTTGGTTTCAGGTTACCCAAATAACTTGACCCGTTTACAATTTTTAACCCGTTTTCATTATAAAACTCAAATATGTCAGAAACTAAGATCATGACCTGCTTTTCCCCATGTTCCAGCTAACACAATCAAATTTCGTTACATCAAAATCAATATCTTTAATCCCAATCGAATTCTCACTCGGGAATAAACGCTACTCTTTTTCACTCGTAAAGATTCAATCTTTTTACCCTTTTCGACTAAATCGTGCACACCCAAATCATATTTATCACCCAAAACCTCATCAAAAACATGGGTATGTTCCAAATTACTCAAAATTTTAGTAACACCACGATATTATTCATAATAGAAATAGACAGAGCAGCTATCAAAGAAGCGATAAAGGTTGTAACTTGTTTCTATGAAGGTAAAACAGAATGGGGTAAACGCGTCGGTTGGATCTACGAGTCCATAACTGAAGATGTTGTCACAGGTTACCGAATGCATAACCGTGGGTGGAGATCAGTTTACTGTGTCACAAAAAGGGACGATTTCCGTGGTACAGCTCCAATTAACTTAACTGATAGGTTGATTCAAGTTCTCCGTTGGGCTACTGGTTCTGTTGAGATCTTTTTCTCGAGAAACAACACTCTGTTTGCTAGCCCCAGAATGAAGTTTCTGCAACAAATCGCTTATTTCAATGTGGGAATGTACCCGTTTACCTCCATTTTCATCATGGAAATACCGCCTTACTCCCCTGTCAATTTTCTTCAAATCTGAGTACCGCATTTCCCTCTTCTTTGCCGCCTCTTGTGAGGCTGTTTTCACAAGTCTTCGAGCACTCCCCTGTTTAAGTTAAACAGTTTAAGGTTTTTCAATGTTACATGACATTTGTTAGTACAAAATTGCACATTCTTGTTAAAGTACTTACATTATGTGGGTGATTTTGCACAATATCAACCGCATCCTGATTGCTAAGATGGTCTTGCAAATATAACAAATTGATCGTCTGGTTGGCCTTCGAATAGGATCACGAAGACGAAACTTGGCATACAACGGCTCCCTATTAAATTCCGCCTTTTTTAGGTATACATCACCTATAGATCTCGATATCTACATCAATATTCCAAACAATGAGAAAACAAACCAGTTGATACTCGTGTTCTATCGGATCTTTCCTTATTTTTCGGGCAAATTCATCGTTCAATCACTAATCATTAGGGTTAATTAGTGATCTTCGAATTTGGGGTTTTTTGGGGGGTTCAGTCGAAGAGAAAGAGACAGAAGTGAGAGAAGAAAACAATAAATAAGTTAGATGGGATGACGTTATCTTTACGTCATGTATTTAACCGGTAACAAGTCAATAGGTGTTTAATTAACCGGTTTAGGGAGTTGAGGTACCTAAATAAACAAAAAAAAAGTATGTTATACAAAATAAACATTTGGCGAAAGTATGTTATGTTCTGACAACATTAACCCGTCGCATAATTCCGTTGAATCTTTTTACTTTTCGGGATAAATCGGTCCACTTGCTCGATATCATGTCGTTGGTACGATGATAATCGGGATCTTCTTGATGCATCTTGTAGAAGAATTGTTCGCGAACATTTCCCCAAAAAAGGGGTGAAGCACGATCTCTCCCATAAATGGGGTCTTCGGATGTCGACGACCATGATGCGGAAAGTGCCACCTCTTCCCGTTCGGTCCACTTCTTTTTTTCGCCTTTGCCTCTTTGCGGTTCGGCTTCCTTCTTCTTATGTCGCCTCTTCCCACGGGTCGGCATATTTTCCGGTTGAGTTTCCGGAACAACGTCATCGTCTTCGGAATCTTGCAATTGGCGGTTACGGTCAACGTCAAATGGAGGCACATTTGGAAAATCGCCAAAATTAAGCAATTGTTGGAACGACCCTCCTTGGTATACCGGGTCTTGGTGAGGTCTTTGTGATGGTGGAGTTTGTTGGTAAAATTGTGGATATTGGTTAGGGTTTGGAAATTGGTTAAGGTTTTGAAATTGGTTGGGGTTTTGAAATTGGTTGGGGTTTGGAAATTGGTTTGGAAATTGGTTAGGGTTGAACCATGGGTTGGGGTTTTGATTGTTGAACCAAGGGTTGGGGTTTCGATTGTTGTTGGGATTCATTTGATGTAGAATTGTATAAAATTGTGATAGAAAGTTATATGTTTTGATGTAGAAAGTTGTATGTTTTGATGTTGAATTTTATAAAAATTGGTAGATTTTATAGATGGGTGGTGGGGTGTTTTTTTTTTTTGCCCGTTGCTTGATCTCAAACGGTCTCATGACCGTTGCCTCTCTCTTTCTCTCGCTCAACACGCCGTGAGCAGAAACACGCCGTGGCCCTATAACGCTCGATAACGCCCCCACCGGAGCGGTGGGGGGCGTTATAGCTGATGTGGAGGCGTGATGGAGGCGTTTTAACGCCCCACTCCGCATAGTCTTAGGGTAAGAGATTTTTGTTTATTTATTTCAAGGTTCGCAAAATGTAAAATTATCTGAACATGTCGTCAGTATTCACGTAATACGAACCAATGCGACCTCATATCGCAATATTCGAACAATTACGTCATTTTTCGCATGATTTTAACTATTTTTTTAATTTGAACATTTTTGGCAATTTAGAAGGTTCGCATCATGATGTGATATGCTTAGAAAAATACACTACTTTGTTAACTTTCTCTTATATTGAATTTATAAATATTAAATTTCAATAATGATTAGATTTTGGAATGCAAATCTATTGGTAGATTAGCCACTTTTAAGTGTTCTTGAAGGGCAACAATTCGAATCTTGCCTTCCTGTTTTCTATGTAACGATTTTTATTATCTCGAGACGATTTTGAACTTTTACATTGTCTATTGTTTAGAGAAGATTTTTGATTGTTTTGAAAAGATTTCTGAATGTTAATGATTAGTGATAACATTCTACGCTTTAAATGACCGGATCAAATCACACATATCACTAACACTATATGAATATTATACAAAATTTCCAAACATCGAAAACCCAGCAATGAAATACAACTAGAGGCCAAGGTGGACCTCTAATTTCAGCTTCTAAATTTCATAATTCGGACTTATTTACCTATAAATTGGTCGATTTAAGTAACGTAAACCTTCCAAATGCTTTATGAAAAAGATTAGATATTATGGGATTTTTTTAATATGTGTACGCAAGGCACATATTAACGTCATTAAATGAGTACCAATATTTTCGTATTTACATACAAATCAAGTTTATTTAAACTAGAAGTTTCCTTTTATATGTTATGTAATTAATGTAAATACTATTATTTAAAGAAATTTGTCGTTCAATTAATGTCTCTAATATGTGTCTTGTTGACACATATTAGAAACACCCACAAAGTAGTTTTGACCGGTCATTCAACCAACCCGACCTACCCCATTTAACACATTGCATAGCTTTAATCAAAACCTCATAGCACAGGATTCTATCCACCCGAGTTGAGTGGTCTTCAAAACACAGTTTTGGTTATCATGCACCACTGCTCTTGTTTTCAAGCTTAAACAGAAAACCAAGCTCCTAAATGGTTAAGTTAGTTTGCACCATGCACCACTCGTTGTCCATTATATCGATCTTGACATGCCCCCTTAAAACGCATGACATGACAAAAACTTTTTTAAATGAAAAACACAATTTATGTTAAAAATTTACCTCCAAACTTCTTTTAATAGAAAATAAAGCAGGAAAAAGACATATGAGTATATGACCCAACAAAATCGACTTGTTTGACATAAAAAAAAAACGAGTCAAGGAACTCAATTAGTTCCTTCTACGCCTAGGTTCATTTAGAATAGCTATTAATGTAATCTAAGTCTAAGTTGACACATCTTGATAAACAATTACATAAGGCCAAATATCTATTTTAATCTCCGACACCCAATCCCTTTCTATCATTGTCTTATCAAATTGTACGTGTCGCGTAGCTAGTCTCGTTAATAGATTATATAGCTGTCTATAAGTAATTGGCGTGTCACCAAGTCACAAACATTGTTTTAGCTTTATGTCATTAACTGCATCTTCAACCCATTTACTAGAAAATGGGTCGATCAACTAAAAGAATTAGCTAAAGAACATATTAAACAGCTCAATAGTCACCCTTGACATACTCGGTGTTTACGGCTTTTAAACTATTTGATCGGTTAACCATTCGACGCAAATATGTTACCCAGCTATTTGACCAATACAGTATGGTGTTGAAATAGAAAGGTAGGTCACAACCACAACATACAAAATTACAAAATTCTCCCTGGTTATCAAATGTACATATATGAATAGGCATTACCCAGATTCTGGGAGAACCAAGGGCAATATCGAACCGATATACACAAAATCTCATCTCTCTTGTTTACCTTCTGATTTCTCAAAGATATGTAATGGTTCACGGTTGTAAAGTTATGAATGATAGACTATTAACAAGACTGACCTTTCTAAGATCAGTGAGTCCGGTTGGTAGATAATCGATGGGGGAATGATCCCCGTGTCATGGGAGACTCGTCTCTTACTGTCTCACGTATATAGAATCCATGGGCATGGCCACCATGATGATGTGGGCGACCGGGGACAGGTGGGGGTATCATAGGCAAGCCCCTCACATTACCAAATCTCCCAAAACCATTTGTAGCAATTTCACTTGGATGTTCCTGGTAGCTTGTATGAAGAATCTGGGTTCTTTCACGTGATTGAGAGTTATCAGCTGAACTCACTCCGGTTCTGGAAACAGGCCTATTCAGAAAGAAATGATGTTATAAAAGAATCGTTTAATTAATAGACACATGAGATATATCCAGAATAAACAGTAAAGGTGGCAATTGGTAATCAAGCTTAACACACTTAAGTATTTATATAAAGCCAAACAAATTTTTGGACAAAAAGTGTTTCAGGTCAACCCAACCCGACCATGAATTACCCCTTTTTAACCGTTTCCCAACCTCCATTCTACCACTTATATAAAACAGTCTTCGAACTTTTAAATAGGGTTTTTAAATTCCACGTAAATGATACATTTCGAGTAAAGGTGGCAAAACGGATTCAGGTGGGTTAAAATGTTAGATAATAGGTCAAAATGGGTTTGAGTTGAACAATGTTTTTGGATTGGTCGGGTTGGATTGTCTGTTAAACATTTTTTTTATCCAACATTATAAATAGTTAGTGGTTAAATTGTTATTAGAACTACGAAATATTATTATAAAACGATTTAGGAGGTTGTAAGCCTTAAATATACACTTTGGGTGACTTTAAACCCGTTTGCCTCGTTTCTCTTCTAGTTACCTTTTTAATTTGACCCATTCTGATTCGTTAGGGATAAACCAAAACCCAAATCGACCCATTCATAAGTAAATGGGTCGAAATTCCACCTCTAAATACAAGGACACACACAAACCCGTTCACGGTGTGCTTGTGTTAGTTACATGGAGATGTTACTTACTGTTGGGTATAGTGCAATGGATGACGAAAAGAGGGAGGTCTTGCAAGAGCATCAGCATGAGCACGAAAATGATCGATGTAATCTCTGTCTGCATTGTAAGGAAAGAAATGACAAGTCCAACCCCCACTTGGATTGGGGATGTTGTTTGAATGAGGGGTAGAAATGGAATTCAGGGGATGATGGAAGTTGGAATTTCCAAAATGATCACTGGGTCGAACATATGAAATATAGGAGTGAGCTGAATTTGGTCTGACATGGTTTCCATGGAAGTTACTAGCTGCATAGACAGCTTTAAATTAGATGAGGGTTTTTTCTGGACACTTTGAGGAGAGATGGAAAGTGTATAAGAATGTTGAAGAACTTACATGTATTTAAAGAAGACTCGGCTTCCCTGAAAATATGACAAGTACAAAAAGGTCAAATACTCCATAATCACGAGGACATTACATATATATTTCTATAATTTGATTATTTAGGCTTGAATTATTTATTGTCAGTTGGTATGATAGGCAATGCTAGTATTTTCATGATTAAAATATGTAACAATACGATATCCATATAATGACAACTCTATAAACAGGAATTATGATATGCTTTAGTGTGATTGATTTGTTTATCTATCTAGGGTTTGAGTTAATGATAATTGGAGAGAACTTACATATTTAGAAACCTAAAGTTATCTTATTATAAAGACTTGAAATACGAACCAAATACAAGATCGATGTGCTTTCAAGAGGCAGACGTCTCTCCAAAATGACCTACTTCCAAGTGGTAGGCTCTCATTAATGATGTATAATTTATTCCTAGATCAATATCATATCATGTAACCTAAACCATATCTCATAATCCATATATTTATAGTTATTTAGTTATGGATATAGTATTGTTATTTACTCTGAATCATGCAACTACTATTACTGGCTATTTTAATTATAGAAATACCATCTTGCCTATTTTATTTTACAAATTAATCATTTGCTTAATTTCAATGATTCGCAAACACTGCTTAAACAATAGATAAAGTTGGAATTGAGTACAAAAACAGCTATTAAAGTCTCCTATCTGCCAATATAACAACATAGACAAGGCATAGGAACACATAGAATCATGTAAGCGAAAACAACTGGTCATTATCTTAATAATACAAGTAGTCATGTCATTAGGAGAATAATTAGGCATGAGTAATACTTAGGAGACTTTGGATTTTATATACTCCTTTTATATGGTAAGATTTTCATATCTGAATTGTGTTTATATCCCCTTTTAACAATTGAAGGAACTTCATGCAAAATTCACTACTAGTAACACTCGAGGTGACATGTAAGCTTAGTTTTATCACAAAAGTTAAATTGTGCCTACATACAACACTAATTGCTAATATATGCAACAGTGGTCATTTCCTAGACTCTGGTAATGTGGTATAAGGTATATATAAGTATAATAGCTAACATCGATATTTTGACAGCATGGAAGGAATAAATATGTCATGCTTTAGATTTGGCATGAACATAGAAATAGCAAAAAGATCCATCTGACTCCAGACTAGAGTATTAGCTTATCAAATAAACAAATTTCCGATAAGAGCTAGCACTCATCACGGACCATGACTCTTAGAGCCTTCATTAATCAATAAAAAATCTTGAAGTTAACAGAATAATGTCTCATACAGATTTGATCCATGAATGGTTTACAAGACAACCATGCCTTAAGAACTATTGGAAAAGCAAAAGGCATGCCGTGTAAATCACTATTGGTCCACCTTTCCCATTGAGTGACTATGTGCTAAAAAAAAAGATTTTAATTGTTTGCATAAAATATTTAATCGGCTATAAAAAGGTTGCAGATTAAAGTTAACATACATTTTCCTAACTACACAGCCCAAGTGAATGAGAGGCGTAACATCACAGCGTGACTAATTTGCGTTCACGCTTGTCAACACAAATGTTAAAAGGCAGATGAGGTCACAAAATCCAAATATTTTCTTCTACTATTCGTTATTTCAGCTTTAGTTACTTTATTATGAAAGCAGAAACCAAAGTATATAAAGAGAAGGTTTGGCTTACTCAAATGATGAATGAAGCGTAAATCCACTGAACGGACACCAGTGAAATCCAAATGGCTGGAAAAAAAAGGTTATTACTCATAACCAATAGTTATCAATAATATAAGAATATGTGAAGTGCTCACCCTTCTATAAAAGCTCAAATCATGTGGGCCGATATTTGGCATCCAGTCTTGTGTACCAGTCTCAGAAATTGCATGCGCAGAACCCTCTGCAAACAGCCATCTGCCACTCTCAACCTTGCGACAATTCGGACATTGCATTGTTCCCTTCGTATTAAAAGCCGATCCAATGCAATCTGTATATCACAGGCAAGCAGGCAGGTTAATTCATGCATACTATACCAACAAGATAAAGCAACAAATATCAAATCTATGTAATATCAGTTTCACTTCAATACATTCCATTTAGTACAAATCCATTGCTTCCGCTTAATGAACTACATTGAACTTAAAACAGCAGATTGAGACTATCAGCAAATAAATCTGATATCAATCAAAGCTAGCAGAAAGTTTCTAAAAGGCATCTTAGATTCATAAACTAGCAAAATGTGGTCTTACCTCAATCATTAGCGTTATTGTGTTCTTAACCATTTTGCACCGTATCAACCACATTATCTAATTCTGGTAACATATGCAACTAGTAATCTTTATCATGTGTCTCGAACAAGAAGAATAAACCTACTTCCTGATTCCTCCATCCTAATCGTGTTTTCTCCCAAACTGTAACAGCAAGTACTCCAAATGACTTGTAACCAAAATATTTCTAAAACTATCAAAATGCACTAACTAAACACTTCTATAGCCTCCTCGACTCTATGAAATCGCCTACCAACTCAAAATTCTACTACATTTCACTAAACAAGCTCAATTCTCAAAGTTAAAAAAACGAAATCACACATCTACATTCCTACATTTGCACACGAGCATCGAATCTAGCAAAATGCAAAATCACAAACTTCGAATACAACAATCGATTCTTATAATTCATAATCTAACTAGCTCAATCACTATAAGTTACATCGAATCAAACTACATTTCGATTTAACAGTATAAGTTACATCTAATCAAACTACATTTCGATTTCAACTACGAATCCGATGGATCAAAATCAACAAAAACAGAAACTAGTATTCTCACCGAGATGAAACTTGTGACCACATTGAAGCTTCGCAATGGACCTCTCACCGTCATCAATCACTAAATCGAAACAAATCGAGCACGGAACCGATGCCGAACAACCTAACGCCGGCGACGATGAGTTTTCGCCATTGATGACGTCACTAGTTTTTGAAGCAAGCATGATTTTAAGTTTTTAACAAATTATTTTTTGAATCAAAATTGTTACATTGAATCAAATCAAATCGAATTGAATTGAACTGAATTGCAGAAATGGTACTAGTTAACAAGATTTATGATTATTATCTGTACTAGTATTGTCATGAAATTGAGACTGATTTCATTTCATGGAAAATATCTCGGATTATACAATCTCATAGTTTTTTTCTTTACTGAAATTTGTTACTGTATAATTAGTATCTCAATTAGAATAGATAATTTAATACATACTTAGATTTGATAAATATATATATCAAAATTAATTAGCTTTGATGAATATTTTTATTATATGCGAAATGAGTTTCATTTATCGTAGTGTACTTGTATGTGTGATAAAATTATGTTTCGATCTATTTTCAAGTTGATTTTTAGAAAAAGAAACGTTTGAATGATATTCAGTTGATATTAATTTACTCGTATAATTCAATGGATATTGATATGGATGGATGAATTTTTTATAAATGGATATAGATAACGAAAATATAAATGGATATGGATATGGATGTGGCTCCACCAGTCCATTGTAATCTCTAGCTGTCAGAAAAAACCACCCCAAATGCACGAAAATATGCTCTTATCACTTATATATTAATCGTTCAACCATTTTTATTCATAAATCATAACCCAAGTGCTACATTTAGCATTTTCCTTAAACTTATTATATTCTTTTAAACAAAGATTAATAATTTTAAATAATTGTTATAAAACTATTGAAATGTATTTATTAACGTGTACATTAGCTGTAAATTCATTATATCTTTTTTTTTCTATCTCATTTAAATACACAAATAGGTAAAAATTTACTTTGTCGATTTAATATAAACTTTCACAAATATACTGATTAAATATGTGTAACTATTGTATTATTTCAATATTATATAAACAACTAAAAGTTACTTTGACATTTTGATATAATTTTGCAAATATATCGTTTAAAAATGTGTAACTATTGATATCCACTAGAGCTTATTTTGATTGGTTAAAATGTAAAATAAATAATTGTTTTTGAAACAATTAGTTCAAAATGGGAACGGGAATATTTTACTTTTTTAGAAATATAATATGAATAAAAGGTGAAGTATATAATATACTGTTTAAAAATGTGTAACTATTGATGTTTATTAAAAGTTATTTTGATTGGTAAAAATATAAAATAAATAATTAGTTTGGACAATTAGTTCAAAATGTGAGGGAATATATACTTTTTTAGGAAAGCAATTTAGAATAAAAGGTGGAGTATACTATATCGTTTAACAAAGTTTAACTATTGATATACACTAGGTTGAAGAATTTGAAAACAGTTGAGTAGCAATTTGTTCACGTGGACATGTATTGATTGCTTTGTGAAGCCAGTTGAAGAGATTTGAATCATTACTACATAAATTATATTTGGAATGCACAGAGTTAAAGGCCCGCTCCTTCACTAGTTCAATTTATTTTGCAAACTCCAATATACTACATAAATTATATTTGGAATAGTATAATTTGGTGACCAAGAAAACTGACATCGCCCCAAAGCAATTAACTTGAAAGTGATCAAAAAATATATTATCGTTGTATCACCCAAGCTACAGTTTATCTAATTTTATAAAAGGAAAACTTATAAATGATAAAAAAATAACAAACCACAATTCAACACAAAACATACCAAACTTCTAACCTAACATCCAAATAGCAAGACAAAATCACATAGACAGCTTGTGGAAGACAAAATTACACATACATATAAATTAAGGAATTAAACTGTAGTTTATTTAGCAATTAAGCAATTATGTTAATGACTTGATATAGCTAAACTATAAGCTTCATTGCCTAAACAAAACTAAACACACATCCTAAATAGCATGTGTAGTGTAAGACAGATGGAGACCAACCCATATTCCTCTGCGTCCCAGTTCCAAAATATGATACTTCTTCGAGGCTTCCAACCTTGTTTCTGCATCTTCCTTAATCTTCCGGCAACCTGAATATTATGTGACAATTAGCATTGGTTCGTGACAATCTTGGTTTATCAAACACGCAGGGTAGCGGTGGAGGAGGATGAAGGGTAGGGTTGGGTTTTTTTAATGAAAAATGAGTCTGCACTTTTTTATTAAAGACTCAATCTTTGATAGGGGTCTGTGGTACGGACCGAGTCCGTGACAACCTTGGTTTATCAAACACGTAGACCACGGACCGAGTCCGTGGTCTAAGTCCGAGTCTTTGGTTCGTGGTGATATCAAACACCTCCTAAATTTTATCTTGATTGGTTTAAATATAAAATAAATAATTATTTTAAATTTTAAAAAGTGATAATCATAAGTCTTAAGTTACTATTACTATTATAAATTATTTTCTTCTCAATTAACTTTAGATAACTGATGTTTAAAGAAATATATTTTTATAATAACATAAACCAATCATAAGTTGTCATGTATAAAGGGAATAAGAATGAAAAATGGAGTATATTAAAAGTGTAGAATTGTTATTTTGCAATTCTAATATAAGACGTTAAGTTTAACGGACGACGGATAGTGTGCAACAACATTTGTCTTTAGGGATGACCATTGAAATAATATTTGGACATAACGATTCTTCAAAAACATACCAAACCACATAAACGATGGAGTATATTTCAATATTTAGCGATGTTCCTTAAGTCTGTTAAAAGTCGGAATAGTAGAGGCCGTATTGATGTGATGGCTGATCACAATGGGATTATTCATGAAAACGAACAGGTCGCTAGCTTGTTTGTGTCACATTATGAGGTTTTTCTAGCTAGGTCAATCGGGTATGGTAGTTCCTTTATGTACTACTGATTTGTTTCATAATAAACTGGATAATGCTTCTGCTTTGTCTATGATTCGTGAAGTAAGCGATCAAGAAGTTAAGGATGCGCTGTTTTCTATGGGTAACGATAAATCTCCGGGTCCAGATGGCTATTCTGCGGCTTTCTTTAAGGAGGCGTGGCATATTATTGCTACTGATTTCATCAAGGCGGTTCGAGAATTTTTTGTTAATGGTACCTTGTTGAAAGATGTTAATCATACTATTATTGCTCTTATTCCAAAGGTTATTGCTCCGGCTCGAGTTACTGATTATCGGCCTATATCATGCTGTAATGTTATTTTTAAATGCATTAGCAAAATCATTGCTAATCGCATTAAGAATAGCTTAAAAGTGCTGGTTAGCTCGAACCAATCTGCCTTTATTCCGGGAAGACACATTGCGGATAACATATTACTTACTCAGGAACTAATGCATAATTATCATTTGGATCGTGGTGCTCCTAGGTGTGCTTTTAAAGTGGATATTCAAAAAGCATATGATACGGTGGATTGGAGTTTTCTTAGGGAGGTGTTAAAAGGCTTTGGTTTCCATGACAGGCTGATTGGTTGGATTATGGAGTGTGTTACCACTACATCTTTCTCTATAAGCATTAATGGCTCGCTTCATGGTTATTTCAAGGGGAAAAGGGGTCTTCGTCAAGGGGATCCTCTTTCTCCATATTTGTTTACGTTGGTTATGGAGATTCTTTCGCTTATTATTAAGCGTCGTGTGACTGGAGCGGATTCTT
This sequence comes from Senecio squalidus, assembly GCA_910822075.1. Classification (NCBI taxonomy): domain Eukaryota; kingdom Viridiplantae; phylum Streptophyta; class Magnoliopsida; order Asterales; family Asteraceae; genus Senecio; species Senecio squalidus. The sequence continues at coordinate 24,482,210 of CAJVGC010000591.1, read as the reverse complement.
TCACTTATCATCCTCACTGTTCTAGGATTGATCTTGTTAATTTATGTTTTGCTGATGATTTGTTTTTATTTTGTTACGGCAATTTGGATTCAGCTACGGTCATTAAGGAAGCGCTCGAAGAGTTTAAACAAGTTTCTGGTCTTGTTCCAAGTCTTCCAAAGAGTACGGCTTACTTTTGTAATGTGCTTAACCATATTAAGCTATCTATTTTACACATTCTGCCTTTTGAAGAGGGTAAGTTGCCGGTTAAGTATTTAGGGGTTCCTTTGGTCTCTTCTAGGCTCATGATTCGTGACTGTAAGGCGCTTATTGAGAAGGTCCAACTTCGAGTGGATAGTTGGAAGAATAAGTCTCTTTCTATAGCAGGAAGATTACAGCTTATTCAATCGGTTATAGGATCATTGCACGTGTTTTGGGCTTCAGTTTTTGTTCTTCCAAATCAAGTTCTGTTTGATATCGAGCAGATTATGAGGAGGTTTCTTTGGTCTCACGATGTCCAAACGCGGATGTGCTAAGGTTGCTTGGAATGATATTTGTCTACCGCGCAAGGAAGGAGGTCTTGGTATTCGAAGGTTACACTTTTTTAATATTTCTCTTATGGTTACGCATATTTGGAAGCTTATTAATAATAGGGAGTCGCTTTGGGTACAATGGATTCATGCTTATAAACTTGTTGGTCGAAGTTTTTGGGACATTCCATGTCGTGGTAATATGTCGTGTGGGTGGCGTAAAATTTTACATATTCGTCCGCTTGTTCGTGAGTTTATATGTCACAAGATTGGTGATGGTTCTTCAATTTCAGTTTGGTATGATCGTTGGTGTGCACTTAGTCCTCTTGCTGATTTTATTTCGAATAGATGTATACATAGAGATGGATTTACAAAGGACTCGAAGCTGAATGAAGTGATTTCTAATGGTCAATTTAGGTGGCCAAATGACTGGAATGAGCGGTTTCCTGCACTTAATAATCTTGCTGTACCGATTCTTCAACATGGAATACAAGATACGTTACATTGGAGGGATTTGGATGGAAATATACGGTTATTTTCCGTTTCGGTTGTTTGGGAATGTCTTCGTCCTCGAAGTGCTGTTGTTGAATGGTACAATTGTGTTTGGTTCTTTGGCTGTATTCCTAGGCATGCTTTTAACTTGTGGTTGATTATGAAGCGCCGGCTGAAAACACAAGACATGTTAAAGGATTGGGATCACGTGGATAATGCTAATATGGTTTGCTCGCTGTGTGAGGGTCAACTAGACTCACATGAGCACTTATTTTTTGCTTGTTCATTCTCTTCGCAGGTTTGGGCTAAAGTGAAGCATTTGGCTGGGTTATCGAGTACAAACCATCATTTGGATTCAATTATGCTTCATGTTTCCCCGTTTGCAAGCCGAAGGAGTGCTAAGAGTGTATCCGCGAAGCTGGTTATTGCAGCGGCTGCATATTATGTTTGGCAAGAGCGTAATAATCGTTTATTTCGCAAGGAAAAACGTACGGTTGATCAAGTTGTGGAATGCATTCTCAATTCTGCTCGGCTCAAGTTGTCTTCTTATAAATGGAAGAGGTCTCGCATTGCTGAGGATACAATCAAGTTATGGGGTCTAAATTCTATGTTACAAAGTTAGTCTTTAGATATAAGTCATCGACATTGTTTAGATGGTTATTTCCTATAGGAGTTATTGCTTATGTAATAGTGAGTAGATCTTTTTTTGTATCTTGTTCTTAGTGGCTGTTCAAGCATTGCTTGAGGTTATTGTGGTACTTCAGCCACAATTCATTGTACTTCATTGTTTTTGGTGATTAATATATTTAACCGGGGTACTCGTTCCCTTTTACCAAAAAAAAATATTTAGCGATGATTCAAATTAACTTTTACATATTTCTATAAACGAAATAAATAACATTTACATTATAAGATAGTTATTATAGTTTATTATATACAATGATGATAATTTATATTAAAGTTACATTTTCGTATAACTTACCCTACAATATATTTATTATTAATTAAAACTAAGGTTGTTAAAATATTGATCTTAATCTTAAGATCTTATGATTTTTTAATTTTATTTATCAAAAACGATCTTGATCTTGTATAGGATCTTAATAGAATCCCGATCTTGATCTTAAGTTCCTAAGATCTTTGTATGATTCGATCTTACTTTTTTGAATGTGAGAACAAAAACACCATAAACCAATTAATTTTGTTAAAATAAACTAAAAAACAAATCGTCTAACAGGTTAAAACACTTGAAATTAAAGTAAATTTTTATAAAATATGTTACTTCAATTAACGAAAACATGTAGATTAAAATCAATATTAACTCAACGAAATAATCTATATCTCTATTAATTTTATTACATTCATTTAAAAACTATTAAAAAAAATTGGGTGTTTAAAATCGGATATCCGAAAATTCGGAGAGTGATTTTCACTATCCGAATCCGAAATTTTCGGATATCCGATTTCGGATATCTAAACTATCTGAAAATCCAAAATTTTGAAAAAAATATATTTTGTTTTTGTTTTTTTGTGTTATTCTTTTTTTCCAAGTTTTATTATATATTCTTTTAACCACAATATTTAGTATTTACATATATTTACTAAATATGTTATAAAATAACCAAAATATTTACATTTACCAATAAAATAACTATAAAAACTATAAAAAAAAAAGTATTTATCTTCGGATTTTCGGATAATCGGATATCCCAAATATCCGAAATTTCGAATTATCACTATTCGAATCCAAATCTAAAAAACCAAATATCCGAATTTTTACATAGTTTCATATCGGATATTTGGATATTCGGATTCGAATGTTCGAATACGGATATTTTGAAAACCGTGATAAAAATACATAAGAATACATAATGGAAGAAAATAAAGGCTATAAAAGGTGACGTGGACCCAAGTGGTTTGACCTGAATTGGTAAGTGACTATATACTTTTACGTAGCCTATATGTTTATTAACTTGTTACAAAATATAACAAATACAAGCTTTATATATAAAGAGGATGAACGAATACACGTAAATTTCATTTCCAAAATTTCCACAACACCATCTTCATCACACCTGATCGAAAACTTCGAAATTAGAACGATCCGAATCAATCTGCGAAAACAAGATGAAATTTTGCAAGAAATACCAAGAGTACATGCAAACACAAGATCAGAAGAAATTACATGTTGTAGGTTTTAAAAATCTAAAGAAGATCTTGAAACGTTGTCGTACTGATACAATTCTGTCACAAAATTCTCATCGATCACAATCATCGTTGCCTCTTAATGGTGATTCGGATGTTTGCCCCCATCGTTGTCCAGGTACCATTTATGATCATGCATAATGTATTTGTTTACGTATGTTTTAATTTTATTTGGAATTTTTTTTGATTATATTGTGTATATATGAAATGATTATCTATATAGATTCGATATTTTTACAAGTTGATGTGTTTTCATTTGATCGTCGCATTTTGTTGAGTTTGTCTTTTTGATTCGTTGACACACAAGAGGTGACTGTGTGATTCATTGCTTTCTATTTTTAATTTCCGACATCATGTTTATTGTGTTTTTCAAAAGTAGATAAACACGTTTGAGTGTTTGGACGTATAACGTTGTTTATGTTTTGTCTGCTTACTTTAGAATAAATTCAGTTTGGTTAACGGTTTGAGTTTGCTTAATTCAAACTCATAATTCTTGGCGAATTCAAACTACAAGTTTACCCTAAACGCGATTTGATTCTTTGAATTCTTGTCTAGTGTGCGATGGAACTTTCTTTCCATCTCTTCTAAAAGAGATGTCAGCGGTAGTTGGATGCTTTAACAAACGTGCACAAAAATTGCTTCATATACATCTACCAACAGGGTTTCGTAAGTACTATGTATGGTGTGGAGGTAAGGTGAAGAGAAACCATGGTGCTTTAGTTCAAGAAGGCAAAGACCTCGTTGGTTATGCAATTATCAATGCCATTGCTATGCGTAAAATTCTCAAGAAATATGATAAGGTTGTTTTTTTTTTCAGTCTAGATTTTTGTATCTTCAATTATTCTCATGTCAATTTCTGACTCGTTTACTTATAAATGAGTGGATTCGGTTGTTTTTTATCTCACTTTAACTCATTAATTATGGATGAGTCAATTTGGGTTGCGTTTTATCTCAAATGGGTCAAATGGGTATATCAGTAGTTTAACTAAAAGAGGAATAAGTGGAACGTGTTGAAACTTGCCTAAAGATATTTTTACTCCATGTGACCTCCTAAAACGTTATTATTATTAGAAAAAAAAAACTAAAAATGACAAAATTGGTGTTACCCCATTTTAATCTGAACCCGTTTTGACCTGTTACCTAACATCCCCTTCTTTAATTATTGTATAAGAGGTCTCAGTGTTATATTTTACATGTAGATACATTACTCTAAGCACGGGCAAGCTTTTAGGTCTCAAGTCCAAAGCATGCACATGGAAATTCTGCAGTCTCCGTGGCTTTGTGAACTTATTGCATTCCATATTAATTTGATGGAAGCAAACACGAGACAGGCTTCTTTATTCGAGGGCTGTTCCCTCGTATTCAATGACGGAAAACCATCACTTTCTTGTGAACTTTCTGATACTTTCAAACTTGAGATTGATTTGACTTGTTCTATATGCTTGGTAAGTCTTCCATTCTTCTTTTTATTCTATTCTTCGCTTTTATATATGCATTCTATACTCGAATCTATTTACATGTGCGTTGTTTATGTTCCACCTTAGTCAGGCTTAACATTGACCCGTTCTTATCATCTTTTAGTTCAAAACTACGATTACAATGACAACTGGCAATTGCTAATGTAAATTAATCCGTTGACTTTAAACGTCAAGCCATGTACTAGATATTATCACTTGTATTTATGTTTTGCATTTTCTCTGATTTTCAAACTTAAACACTAATACCACGTATATTTTTCTGCGTAACTATGATAATACTCTAGAGATAAACAGTTTATGGTTTCATTCTGAATTTGTTTGAACAGGATACAGTGTTTGATTCAGTGTCACTTACTTGTGGCCATATCTTCTGCTACATGTGTGCTTGCAAATCTGGATCAGTAACAATTGTAGATGGATTAAAAGCAGCCAGGCCAACGTCAAAATGCCCTCTTTGTCGAGAGGTTTGCATCTCATCTCTCCTGGTTTTCTTCAATATGTCCATACATTTATACGATTAGAGGTTGCAATTTCGACCATTTTACTTATGAATGTGTCATTTTGGGTCATATTTAATTGGTCAAAAAGAACAAACAATTTGAAAGTTAGTCACGTCTATTTTTATTGCACACAACCAAATCATCTTGAACACATCGTCGTGGACAAAAAGGACAAAAATTAAAACAAACAAAATATGTTTGTCTGTCACCTGGTCCGCTTTGACCCATACTAAAAAATTAACCCGTCTAACACGAGCCAATTTTGACCCATTCCAAACCCGTCCAACTTAATCATCTTGTACATATCATCTTGGTTGATTTACAGGCAGGGGTTTATGAGAGTGCTCTCCATTTGGATGAGCTTAATATTCTACTAGGTAGAAGGTATGTTTTTTTATTAACCTCATATTAATCGAATGTTCAGCCATAATCGAAAGTAACTAACCATCGTTTTGCAAACTTGAACAGTTGCCCGAAATATTGGGAGGAAAGACTTCAGAACGAAAGAATAGAAAGAATCAAACAAGCAAAGGAACATTGGCAAACACAGTCGCGGGCATTTCTTGGTATCTGAATGCTGGAGTATAACTATTTTTTTCTGCAGACCTTTGAATAAATAGCACCAGCAATCATTGTGCAAAAGCCTTGTTTATGTTTATTCAGATTTTAAAGCATATTGTTTTCATTTCGAGTTTGTACATATACAAACAAGCTACATATATAATTGACATAACACATAATGATAAGATTATGATCATGATTGAGTAAATGACACGGTAACCGATCCATAACAAATAGAGATACTTCATAAATAAAAGTTAATAGTTGCATTGTTTTACAGCAACAACATATAGGATTACAATAAAACGACAAAATTTGGACCAACAGTTGCAAATTTGTTGTAGAACGCGAGAGCGTCCACAGACTAGCAGAACCATCATAGGGGAACGAGCATTGGATTCTTATCTTTATACATGTCATATCTCTTGCACAGCTTCTCAAGAGCCGCAACTGAGTGCTGCATCCTGTTAAGTTTAGTATCCATGAACATTTTCTGCAAACGGGAATCCAGTTAGCAGAAGAAAAGCAAACACATCATAGTAGAGATGGAGATTTTACCCATTTAATAATGAGCGGGTCGATTCGAGTTGTGTTTTATCTCAAACGGGTCACACATATCAAATCTAATTCAATGAATAAACTCCAAAATCATTTTATTAAAAAAACCATACATAACTTAAAGAATAAAACTTTTGTAATCATAATGATAATGTAACGGTTTATTAAAAAAAAAATTGAGGCAACTGTGGTTCAAGTCATATCCAACCCAATTAACATGCTTCAATGTCTACCTGATAATCATCCCCGTATTTCTCTACGAGTGCTTTAATGTGAAACCGTTGCATGGTTGTTAATGGTTGCAAAGGAGCAGATTTTCCATCTGCACGTTTTTTCCCAAGTGCTGATTTTACATCTGCAATACAGAAAATTAGCATCTTGTTAAACACTCATTGAACAATTAAAGCTGCATAAAGAACCTAACTCTAATGATAAACCCAAACACGAGACTAATTGCCAAACGGTCATTCTTTAGCTAGCAACATGACATTTACAAGTACAAACGTTTTGGTCTATTACACCAACACCCTCACTATTTCTAATAATTGCAGACATATAACAGTATCACAAACTAGAAAAACGCACAAGAAACAAACTTCTAATGTATATTTCATTAGTTGAGCAAATTTAACAAGAGACGTGCTTTCAATATCTCCCCTTTTAATTGCAAAACTTATTATTCCGACTAATTTTACTATTCAGTAATTCTGAATATCAACTTTTAACCTTTCACAGTAAAAATAGTCAAATTTCAACAAACAATTACCTTACTTGATGTGTTTTGGGGCTTATTAAGATTTTTAAAATCCGGCTTACGAGCTTATCAATTTAAGGCACCCTAACCCAAACACCCCTAATTACCTTTTAAAAAACAACTTTTTATCAAAAATCTAATCTTTTTAAACTGGGTATTTATATTTACTAATCAAAACAGCATTGTAATCAAATTCTAAGAAACAATAGCTCATTTTAAACCGCTTACGAGCTTATCAATCTTCATAAAACACCCCTAATTGCTAGAAAAAATGTAATCTTTTTCAACTGGGTAATTATAATTACTAATCAAAACACCAAATCCAACCCCAAAATTCAAAAAAAAAACTAACCATCTTCTTCAAGTTCGCTACCGGAATCCATGGGCTCAAATTCATCAAACGGGTCATCAGATTTCGGTGGGGGTAACTGAAGAGACTCGCTTTCGATAATCTTGGCAGTCCGAGAACGAACACCGAGCAAATTAGGATTCGAAACAACACCAAACGTTTTGTAATTATCAAGAACACTACCTTGGTCGTCCCATTTGATTTTGGATAAATCGACAATTGATCGAAACTTTGGTGGGATTGAGAAAGCGGGTTTGAATACGTTTGGGTTTTTCTTGGGGAGACCTACTCGGACCTTGTTGGTTCTTGATCGCTTGAATTTTCTTCTTGATCCACCCATTTTTGTCAAGGAGGTGAAAGAAAACGGTGGTGGGAATGAAAAGGGTTTATGAATTAGGGTTTACAATACTATTTTATTTTTATTTTTATTTTTGAGTCAAAATAAACACGAGTAAATTGAGCCCTTGTATCATTGAGCCCGAAGCTCTTATACTATTTTTCAAGTCGTAAAATCCGTCAAACACCTCGCACATCTAAGCGAACACAAAACGTGGTTTGCTTCAAATCAATAGCACAATATCACGTCACGAGGTGTTTGCTTATAAACATAAAAACATCCAATCAACCAAGCGACTACTTCTTCGAAACTTTCTTCATCCTATTAAAATAATTTCATACACTTTTCAAAATACGATTTTGACTTTAGCATCGAGGCTCATTCACATACGTGGTAAACCATCATTTTAGAGCTTCGAGATTCCCATAATGACAAAGTAATCATTGACCATCATCTTCAACCACACTCTCTTCATTCCTCTACTAACTTCGACACGAACACTAATAATTTCAAAACATACAGATGACAAATGGTCCGACCTCCCACACTAAACACTATATCAAAATTCTCCGGACACTCTATGGATCACCAACTCAACTTAAAAGGTGTTTATTTGGGCTTATACAAGGAGCTTATGGCTTATTGACATTTCGGCTTATGTTTTATAAGTCTAAATTTTTCGACTTATATAACCGTTTACGGGCTTATTATTGTTTATTATGACGTAATAAACAGTAATAAGGCCATAATTAGTTACATAAGCCGAAAAATTCGAGCTTATAAAACATAAACCGAAATATCAATAAACCATAAGCCGCTTATATAAAACCAAACAAACACACTCTTGATAACATTAGACATAATCAATAAACATCATATCATAAACATTATTTAAAACTTGTAAACTAGATGGATCAAATTTGCCAAAAAAAATATTATCAATTTTATTTTCTTAAAATATGAGAGCACACGGAGTGGGCTAGTTATCACCCCGTTCTCGCGTGATTCTCGTCTCACAACGAGGCATAAGCCTCGTTATCACTCCGGGGACTTTCGTTCTGGCCTCGTTGTGAGGCACTCGTTGTGCCCACAACGGGCATAAATCGATTGTTTTGTTTTTTTTTTTTTCTTTTTTCTTCTTTCTCTTCTTTTTCTTTTCTTCTATATCTTCCTTTTCTTCTTTTCTTCTTTCAATTCTATCTTTTTTCTTGTTTTCGATTGTTTTTTTTTTTTCTTTGTTTGTTGCAGAGGGAGGCGGTGGGAGAGAAGGGAGGCTGTGGGAGAGAAGGGAAGAGTGGGAGGGAAAGGAGGAGGATTTTTTAGGTTTAGGGTTTGTTTGTTTTTCTATATATAATACATTTTAATAAATCACCTCCTTCTTTTAAGATAAATAATAAAAATACAATATAACTTATTAAAATAAAAATACAATACAACTTATTAAAATAAAAATATAATACATTTATTAAAATAAAATAAATAATACATTTATTAAAATAAATAATAAAATAATCTCACAACCCACCACAACCCTCCCTATCATAACAACTCACAACTCTCATTCTCACTGCCACGTCATCACCTTTTTCCCCACAACCTACCACAACCTCATTGTCACTCATTATCACTCCGAGTGCTCTGAGAAACTCATAAAACTTACCGGGAAATTTTAGGTTTTAGGCCTCCCAATTTTACGCCGGCGACGCCGCTAATGGACGCCACCGACATGGACATAGAACACACCAATCTCATCTCGAATTCATCAAAACGATTCGCTCTCAAAAACTCAATCCAAACTAATTTCGGCGATGATTACGTTTTCCAAATCGTTCACAAGTATGTAAAAGAACCCTAATTATAACCTAAATTAGCTCAATTACATTCTCAGTATATAATTAATTGATTTTAATTCATTTGTTTTTATTTGTGTGGTTGTTTGATTATATAGGGAGGACTGGACATCGATGGCGGTGTCGTTGTCGTCGAATACGGTGAAACTGTATTCACCGGTGACTGGTCAGTTTGTTGGAGAATGCTGTAAAGGACAGCATTCTGATAGTATTAATCAGATTCTGTTTTCTGGAAACGTGTTGCATTCGTGTTCGTCTGATGGTACTGTTAGGGCGTGGGATACCCGGTCTTTCCAGCAGGTGTTTTTACTTTTGTGTGTTTTGTGATATTAAATTCACGATTTTGATTATTTGAAATTTAATTCTTTTGAAATTTTAGGTGTCTTGTTTAAATGCTGGACCTTCACAAGAAGTATTTAGTTTTTCGTTTGGTGGATCGGGTGATAATCTATTTGCTGCAGGTTGTAAGTCTCAGGTAATGGAATTGTTGTGTAATTGTATCAAATTGCCTGTAATTGCGCTCGGTTAGATTTAGCTTAGAGTTTCAAGTAAGCGGAAATGACCCTATGCAATATTTTGTGATGTACATTATTTGATTAAGAATGATTTTAAATTAGCAACCAACTACTACTTTAAATTGATTACATTTTGTTATGACGTGAATATTATTAGACTTCCTTATTTGATTCTTTAGTGTCATAATTAAATCAAGCAGAATTCTCAAAATCGAAACTTATTTATTTGTAAGAAACCATATTGTGTTAATAAAGCTCAGCTATTTAACCTACACGAGTCAATGATAAATATACAAGTGTAGCATTAGATAAACTTATATAGTTATTGGTGGTTGGGTGCCTGACCTTTGGCCGACTAAATCAACTGTGGACTTAGTTGGCCAAAAAGATTGGGCACCACGGTTACCACCAAAAACAACTTGTTCTTTTTTTTGCAAAATCTAAAATGTTAAGTTTAATTGTTGGCTCGAGATTTTATCTTACAAAGTTTTATAAAACACACTCACATGCAAGTGTTCGTAAAGATATGAAAATATATTGAAATATATGTAGTTTATCCTTCAATAGGTTTAGTCATCTTGTTTTAGACATATTTTAATCAGCTTTTTACTTGACCTTGTTTGCTTTTCTCTTCTGTATAGATTCTTTTCTGGGACTGGAGAAACAAAAAACAGGTGGCATGCTTGGAGGAGTCTCATACGGATGATGTGACACAGGTTTGTTGTAGTCTATAGCTCCATTCCCGTTAAACGCAAATAGATATAAACTTATTGTGGGTTATGAATGGCTATAGGTTCACTTTGTACCAGATCAGCAAAATAAGCTTCTATCTGCCTCAATTGATGGACTAATTTGTACCTTTGATACCAGTGGAGAAATAAACGATGACGATCATCTGGAATCGGTAAGTTTAGAATCACCAGATCATGTAGCTTTTTTTTTAGTTCGTATTCTGTTTTTTTTTTCTTTCTTCTTTTCATTTCTAAGTTTATTATGATTCTTCTGCCACAATTGATGTTCCGAAGGTGATCAATATTGGGACATCGATCGGGAAGGTAGGGATTTTTGGTTCGACTTATGACAAGCTTTGGTGTTTGACTCACATTGAAACTTTAAGGTACCTTGCTATATACATTCCATTTTAACGATTGTTTGTAACTTTTTTTATTGACTTTATTTCAAGTATTTAAATGTTTTGCTTTTGGTTTATGCCTTATTTATCAGTATTTGGGACTTGAAAGAATCAAGAGTTGAAGCTAACTTTGAGGATGCTCGTCTTTTGGCCTCTAATAGCTGGGCTCTAGATAATGTACGTAACTTTTATCTTCTGTTTGTTAAATGATAATTAGTTTCCTGAACCATATTAATCTACTTTCTTGTGTAGCGCTTAGGATGGCGTATGTACTAAACATACACTTCAGATGACTTTTAACATGTTTGACCTATTTATTTTACTTGGCCTATTTGATCCGTTAGAAATAAAACATAACCCAAGTTGACTGTAGAATTAAATAGGTGGAAATTGCTATCTCAAGTTCTAATGGTGTCTTTGTTATAATACTTTTGTAATAAAAAAATTAGTTGAATCGATTAAAAAAGACGAAGCAAACAAAGCAACGTGTCTGGAAAAATTAAAAACTAGCAATCTTGTAACAGGCTAATTTATTTATAAAAGGTCAAAAAAGCGTATCAGATTCATCATCATGTTGTTTAACCATGCAGGTTGACTATTTCGTTGACTGTCACTACTCAGCTGCCAATGATAATTTATGGGTTATTGGCGGTACAAACAATGGCTCTTTGGGCTACTTTCCGGTAGCTCATAAAGGAGGAATAAGATCAATTCTATCTCCAGAAGCAGTGCTTCATGGCGGTCATACTGGTGTAGTTAGGAGCGTGTTGCCTTCACCAACCATTAAAACTGGAATGAACCAAACGCAAGGGACTTTCGGGTGGACAGGTGGAGAAGATGGACGCTTATGTTGCTGGTTATCTGATAACTCGTCTGATGTAAATCATTCATGGATATCATCTTCCTTGGCAGAAAAACGCCCGAAAAACCGCAAGAAAAACAGACATCAACCGTATTAGAGAGCATTTTTTGATGAGATTTTGGTGTATGTTGTGCTATAAGTTCTCTTCTTTTTTTTCGTTTAATTTTAATTTTAGCTCGACCTTTTTGTTCTTTATGATGGAAATTATATTGTTTGTCATTCTGTCCTTGCTTTCACCAACATGTCGTAATGGTTTTCCGTTTTGCTTTTTCTATGATCTCTTTAAAGATAACCCTTTATAGTGTTGATGAATACAGCGTGTCATTTAAAATGTGTGGGATAACAAATCAACAATAGAAGAAACTCGTAAGCTTGTAGCCATAAAAGAGAAAGCTTATGAAAAAAGCATATAATGACTGCTTGAGCTTTAGTGTGTTCACCTCGAAACAGATAGTGACTAGAGTTTTCAAGTTCATAAGAGCTCGACTCAAGTCGATACTTTTGGTCAAATTTTAAACTACCTTTCTATTTGTTGAATATAACAATTCTTACAAGCTATTTAAAGGTCTTCCTTTATCGAGCGTTTGAGCCATTCAATCAGGGTAGAATCTCCCTCAAACTAACTCGATACAATTTTGTAAGTATAAGAAAGTGTAAATATAGAGGGGGTAAATGTTTGAATATGAGTATATTTATAAGTAATAGTTAGTTAGACATCAAGGTTTCGTGGTGTAGTTGGTTATCACGTCAGTCTAACACACTGAAGGTCTCCGGTTCGAACCCGGGCGAAGCCATTTAATTTATTTTTTTTTGTTATTTTTCAACTTGTATTTTGTTATTGTTGATATGGTGTAAAATCTTAGAGATTTCAAGAAATAAGAATAGATCCAAAAATGAAGCTGTGAATATTTATATGGTTTCATACTAATCCGGGACCCCGTAGCAATCTTTCACTTCTGTTAGGTTGGTTATGTCAAGTTATTAGCGCGGTTGTCTACGAACTTGAAGGCTTATTTGAAACACATTTGGTTACAAATCAGAGCAGTACCAAATGAACACTACTAGGTGACAATAATAAATGACTTGATGCAGAAGTTGCACAGCCGATAAAATTAATGAGCAACCACGAGTACCATGAAGAAGGCAGCACAATCAAAACAAGAAAAGGTAGTTTAGTCGATCCAAATAATACGAAATGTCACAAGTAACCTAACAAGTAAATACACTTCCCAACAAAGACATACATACATACACAAATTCCTAAACTGTACGAAAAAAGAAAACCAATCCATAATCAGAAGTTAAATTTAATTATAACCATTAAACATTCAACATGACGATGAGATAGATTAATTAGTTAATCTATACACGGAGATAAGCCTAATAGTTAACAAAAAAGCTCTTTAGGTATAGGGAGGAAGAACAAACTAAAGATTTTGCTATACACTTTGATGACTTCACATGAAGTAGCTTAGTAGTTTCTTCTTCCTTGACCCACCTTCTCCATATAGTTCGTTCCATTGTACCAATTCATTCATATTTGCCGACTCTGATGATACACTCGCACACACCTGCATATTACATTATGTTTAGTACTAGCTTGTTATGTCATAGGTTCTAAACGTTTATCAGAAGAAAAAAAAATTAGATATTGATGTACATGACAAATTGTTAATTTTTTGTTTTCTAAAAACATCCGAACTTTAAATCATAAGACCAAGATTTCCTGGAATGATTAATTGATGCATATAAAATTGTTTCTCGAGTACTGTACCTGTTCATGTGCTTTCTTAAAATCATCCAAAGTTAAAGGTCGAACGTCTACGCTGCTATGCAACGGAGGCAATGTTTTATTTTCTGCCAAGGCTGTGGCCTTATCCTGTATATTGTTTATAAAATAAAATTATAATCAAATATCGCCAAATTTCATAGTTTACAAGCATCAAATATGTGCTAAACGCTTACTAAGCACATTCTTAGCATATTCGTAAAAGCGGAAAAATTTATATCATATAAGAGTTGATAATAACTAATAATCATCACGGAAACAAACCTTCTTTTCTTTGTCCAAGATTTCTCTTATTGGAAAATGTGCAGCTGCCACACAAAGATTCTGAAATTTCAAAAGATAAAACAGTCAACAAAAAAGGTGACACATAATATACACACAAAAAACAAATCAAATAGAGAGAAGGGAACGACAAATACCTTCAAATCACTTCCTGAGTAGCCATCAGTCATAGTTGCAACGGCTTCAAGATCAATATCAGGCGCCAATTCCTCTTTCGCCAATATCACTCTTAAAATTTTCTCCCTGTTTGGAGCATCTGGTAAATTCACCATCAATCTGCAACGGAAACAGCAACATTTCTAATACAGATTCTTCAACAAAATACAAATTCAGAACAAATACAGGTCCCATGAAAGCACAAATACAGGTCCCATGAAAGCACAAATTCAGAACAAATACAGGTCCCATGAAAGCAACAGCTAGAGGAGGCTAGTACAACCCAGTTTTAACTTTTAAGTTATAACACAACCCGCCAAGTCGGCCGTCACATAGTTCAAGAAAACCATTTAAACATTTATCAAAAAGAAAATCAAGTACTCATATGGACCCATACCAATTCCATCAATCCATTTTTAATGATGGAAAACATTGCAAATGTTCCGAGACATCTCAGAAAGAAAAGAGATACAATTCCATATGAAACCACAAACCTCCGAGGAAGTCTCCTAATTACAGCCTCGTCAAGATCAAAAGGGCGATTAGTTGCACCAAGTACTAGTACACGTTCTCTATCCTTTGTACGCAAACCGTCCCAGTTCACCATAAACTCATTTTTCATTTTACGCATTGCTTCATGCTCACCTGGATTTTCACGCCTTCCCAACATACTGTCCACCTATACAAAAGAAATAGAAAATCAAAGATAAAAAAACCGTATGTACACCATGTTCTTAAACAGGCAAAATAGCCTAAAATGGCAATCCATAATGATAAAAGGACTTATACCAACCTCATCAACGAACACCACACTGGGAGCGATTTTACTAGCAAGACTGAAAACCGCTTTCACGTACTTCTCTCCTTCACCAAACCACTATAAACAAGCATAAAAAGATGTCCATTAATTATAAAAAATTAAAATATAGTTTTACCAACCTTTTTTAATTAACATATACATTATGGAGACCATAAAACAAATTGACTCGTTCATGAGTAAATTAATCGAAATTGCCACCTGTATGTTCTAGACATGATTACATACATATCGAAATTGCCACCTGTATGTTAATTAAAAAAGATAAACCAAGTACCTTCGAAGAAATGCTGGACATTGATATGTTAATAAAATTAGCACCCGCTTCAGTTGCAACAGCTTTTGCAAGCATCGTCTTACCCGTACCAGGTGGCCCAAAAAGCAAAATTCCTTTGCAAGGCTGAATAAACAATACTCGATTAAATACAATTTCAGTGTTCTAAATTTAGAAAAAGTTGGATATTATATAGTTTGGTTTTACCTTGGTTAATTGTCCTTTACAAAACAGTTCAGGCCTTTGAAGAGGTAACATAACCAATTCTTTTAAAGTATCCTTCACTGTTTCTAAAGCTCCAATATCATCAAAAGTAACCCCGATTTCATTTGGAGGAATAACTTCACCTAGGATTCTCTTCTCAAAATCATTTTCAGTTACCACGTCCTGCAATGTCATCGAAAGTAGACTTTTTAATATTTCCACTTAAACCTTTATGTCATGGTTCCCAGAAAATACAGAAGGGACAATTGTACGCAACTAGATGTGACAATTTCGATCCATTTTACATATAATCAGATATGGTTTTGTTTAATGTCTAACGGGGCCAAATCATTAGATTTAGCTAAAAGGAAAGGCCAAATGGCCTGACCAAACCCCTTTTGACCCATACTATAAAAATGACCCGCTCCCCAACCTACCCATCTTGTCACCTCTACACATAACGTTATTGTGTTGGTATTGTTATTGAACGTAGGCATAGTATTTACCTTAAGTGTCTTCTTTGAACTTTTACTCTCATTCTGAATACCTTGCAATATATCGAGCCCATACTTGACGCTACAATAGATACCACAAAACAGAAAGTAAGCAGGCGTACACAATAAAAAAGACTACCACCCTTTTTTGTTCCCTTAGATAGAGATACCTTTCACTAGATATCTTGAGTTTGGCATCTATAGCAAAAGCTTCAGAACTGTGCATAAAGTGATGACTAAGAGCCCATCCTACAACTTTTTCCGCATCTAAATTAACCAAAAGAGAAATTAGTTAAAACAACGTATGTATAAATGGAGCACAGCAACATTTGGAAAGAAAGAAAGAAACAGACTCTCATTTGACAAGGCTTGATCTTTTATGCAGGTTGCTTCTAGATCAGAACAATCAAGACCAACTCGATTCAGAACCTGAAATTATGACATCAGGCACAGAACCAAACACTACGTAAATAAAGGAAAACATCATGAGCAACAAAGTCAACCCACAAAACTGAATAATACTCACCGTACGAATGCAGACGATGTTTGACTGTGATTTTAAGGTTTCTGTATCCCGGTCTAATTGTTGCTTCCAAACTGATAGTAATTCCTCGTCCTACCATTTATTATGAAAAAATATTACTCAGACATGTACAAAAACACACCATTAGACTACAATGGCTTTTAGTTACCTGAGGCGTCTGAATGGTCACTTTGTTAGGAAAAAGACGGGAGAGTTGCTTCATGGTTTTCGATCCTTCTTTGCTTCTGTCATGCAGTCTACCAAGATCCTGAAAAAGAAAATTAGCACCATTTCATCACAACTCTAATGATATTATTATTTAGAGTGCATGTCTTTCTTCATGTTTTACGGTCCTAGCATGGAAATATACATAGGGATGTCCAACTGCAAATGAATATGTGGGTTTTACTTATAGATCTAAAGTTAAAGACTGGGAAAAGTCAATGCATACCGAGAACGCCAGGTCAAGCAATGCCGTCTGATTGCCCCCAAGCTTTGTAAACAGTAATCCACCAGAATGAGACTGCAATTTTATATTTTATTTTAAGTAAGATGGAAATTATAGATAAGCAGCAACATACAATTGTTGATGATGATCCCTTACTTTATCTTTACGAGTGTCCCCTTGAGCATGTGAAACAATGACAACCACATTCCAAGGTAAGTTCTCAAGCTTACTTTTAAATGAAGCATAGGCTTCTGGGTTCCCCAATATTGATTTCTCTATATCTTTTATAAATAATATCAACGGACTACTTTGACTTTCTTTTACAGCAACCTGCAAGATAACCAAACTTTTAAATGAGTGAACCTCCATGACGAAATAGATGTTGGTTCAGAATGAAATATGAGCATATATGTTACAGTAACTTCTGTATATTAAAGAGTAAAAAAATAGCCTCACACATCTCCTTACCCATTCTCTCCTATCTAACAGAGGAAGTATAAACTATCTATGAAACAAGTTATATTATGATTCATCTAGCTAGTAAAATACTCTATATGTCAATTACTAATATAAATCCAAGTTGTATCACATTTTCAAATCATTTACTTCTGAAGGGGTAGATATTTTATCTCAAACACGGTCAAAAATAAAAAAACTAGCTAAAAAGAGAACGTGTTAAATGGGTCAAATGGGTAGGAAGTCTTCCATAGTCGAATATAAATACTTATAACATCCTACATTGTTATATTTAAAGATACAGATTGTTACTGAAATATATTGGATTTGTAACCATAACTAATGCATTAACTATTTACGAAATGGACAACAAAAATGTTTGCGAGTCAACCCAACCCAGCCAGATTAGTTTAAATGTGTGCTAAATGATGACTCGTTTCAACTGCAACACCTTTTGACCCGTTAATCAACCACCTGACCAGCACATCTAGCCACCTCTATTATCTAAAAGTATACCTCACTTTTCAAGCCAGGTTGAGAAGCCAACAAATTGGAATGATGTTATAGCAGACGAATATGTGGCATAAGGAAAGAAAAAAGGTTCAAACATGCCTCAAAAAGTTGACTAATGGCAAGCTTCTCAACGTCATCAGAACTAGAAGCATCAAGGCGAAGTAAAGAAGCTGCATATATCCCACAAAAGTATTCCCTTATTAATGCCGGTGCGTATGTAGCTAAAAAGTAAACTGATAGCTCCATATCAAGCTAAATTAGAGATTAGTTGGATGTTAGGATTACCAGCACAGAAAAAACCATGGTCTTCTTCACAAACACCTCCAAGATCATTGCCTTCTGGAATTTGTTTATCAAATCTAACTCCAATTTTATAAGAGCCATTTTCACCAAATGTAAGCAACACTTTTCCCTTATAACCATATGATGGACCCCTATAAAATGCATGCAAAATAAAATATCAGCTACCAATACATTTACGAAATCAACACATTTCTTCTCATAACCAAAGCACAAGCCTCAAGAGAGCACATCTTGTCTATACAAAATGGAGTGAAGATACCTAATGGGAGATTGTAGAGGAGAAAATCCAGCATGCAAGGAACCAACATACTTAACTCTATCACCTGCAAAATGACGCTACTCGGTACAAATTTTTTTGGAGCAAATGGCATAAATGGTCCCAAAAAAAAAAATTATTTCACAAACGTTCCTAAAACTGCAACAAGTAAACTGATAGATGCTAAACTGAAGCTTGCACCAGTCATATTCCCTAAAATTGAAACTTTTAACACTGATAGTTTCTAATCTTGTAGCACAAATCACTGTTACGAAGTTCAATTTTAGGAACGATCCATTTAGTATTTTAGTAAACAAACAGTTGGGACAAAATCCATATTGGTATATAGCACAGAGACCATCTATGTTATTCACTCTTATCAAACACCATATAATATGCAACAATCATATACCTTCTTTGAAAGTGTAATTTTTTGATGATGCAGAGGCGGTCTCTTGCTTAGGGTGAGCATGAGAAGACGATCCACCGCCTACTATACTAGCCTCGACACTTGATGTTGGTTTCTTTGAATGCATAACACCTGGATGTGGGACCCGTTTGAACCAACTTGATCTGTCAGTCCTTGTACTCTCCTTAACCGAGGTGTCACTTTCCTTAGCAGCTGCTCCCTGATACAATACATATATAATAAGATATACCTAATCTAAAATGTCAGAGAAGAAGCTGAAGATAGGATAAGAAGCTTACACCAGGTAACGAAAGAGAATCAACTAAGAGCACTCGAGCACCAAAATGTTTTGCAAGAGCCTTCGTCAATGTTTCTTGGTATATTTCTGAACCTGAGCAACTCACATGCAATAGAATGTCAGTAGATAATAAGAAAATATTATTTTGAACAAACGTATAAACAGTCTACCTGCAGGACCAGATAATAGTATTCTGGGGCATACAGTAGGCAAGTTTGAGGCATACTTCACAAACTTGTCACACTTCAAATGTATATATGTTGAGGCAATCAGCACACTCTTTGTGGTTTCACTATTATATTCAAACGAAATAGTGACATGAATGGCAAATATTAATTTAGTATGTATTAATAAGTCTAACGAACTTGTAACTGATTTATTGAAGACAGATCATAAGATATACTCAAAACTGAGTCAGTGTGTGTGCACCTTAAGTAATATGGAAAATCGTCAAATGAAACTTCAACCATATTAGGATCAAGAATACGTTGTTTTAAGCTGTCCTTATATGCTTGACGGCGTTCTGATAAAGAGACAGGAACATTAATATCCTTAAGAAGTTTTCTAATGTCCCTTTGCTCTTCGAGAAGTTTTGACATGTGAATTTCAGAAGTAGATGATCCTGCAAGCATCCGCAGTAATGGTCGTAATTCAGGATTTGTCCCAGGGAGCTTTCCTACTATAGCATCAACATTTTCATTAGCATCTTTTATGTCAGCATCATGAGCAGAAGGTAGAATTGACATTCCAGCCTGTAAACTTTTTCCATTAAGTGATAATTCTTTCTGAATGTTTGACAATGAAGCTAATATTGATGCTCCTGCAACAGCAGATGGGTCTCTAGATCTTGCCTCAAGCTGAATTTGTTTTAGTGGACCAGTATGTGCTTCTAATATACTCAATGACGGTGTCACGCTTGTAGTAACAGCATCATTCGACAGCTTCTGAAAAATCTAGCAACATTTTAAGGAACACAACGATTGATTTTCTTTTAATATACAAGATTGAAATAAGTAAATTTTAACATCGTGTTTAGGATACATAAGAATGCCTTCCAGATGAGGTGAAGACCACTTCATCTCCTGCTTTAAGTGGGACAGTTGACTTTTTAGGATATGTCTTTCCGTTGACTTTGACGATACCTTTGCCACCAGTGATTTCAAGCAAAGTAATAGGTGAACCTCCTTGCTATGTACATTAAACATAATAAATCTAATGACCTTTTCCAACATCAATAATATCGTATAGCGAGGGGAGGATAAAAATCTAATTGGGTACTTCAGGGGTGTTTGGATGTACGATTTGAATGTAATTATGTGATTGTGAATTAAAATTTGTGCTTGAATTGCTTTTGTTGTTTAAAGTTGCAATAACCAAATCTTTAAGTGTTCCCCAAATTCTAATTATCAAGAAACTAATACCGTAAAATGATCAGAAAGGACATTCTTTTAAGAAAAAGGAGATGCGTACAATTAGATAAGAGTAAAGTTTCTCAACGTAAACTGAAAAAGGAATAAAGTTAATTGTATTGTTTAATAATCATTTGTGTAAAACAATGATTGTTCAAAGCTGATTATTTGACACCTAAATAATCAGATATTCAGATGCATAATGCATATTTTGCTGATCAAAACATAACAAACTGATTATTCCAAGTAGTGTTTCAAAACACCAATTCAAACACCCCTTTAGCCTAATAGATATAACAATATGAAGCGAGAGTAAGATAGCTCAAAAGTTAAACTTGAATAAATGAAATATGTTTGAAGTATTTTATAACACTCGGGTGACTCTATTAAGACCTTAACATGACTACAAAAGACAGTTCAGGGCATAAGAAACAGCAATAAATTAATTTCAGTAACTAGCAAGACAAAGAAGAGTTTACCGTAACTAGCAAGACAAATAAGAGTTTACCTCTGACTCTATGTGCCGAAGACTACACAATGATTTACTAATCGATGGATCACCGACCCATAAGTCACATTGGCGGCCTTCACCAACAGTTACTACAGAACGGTCCAAAGCAAAATGAGGACTCTGGTCATCAAAAAAGGCAAAATTTATAAGATTGCCTAGATTCCAGCAGCTACAGCTCATAACAAATACAATAAACATATAGTAGCAACTACCCGTTGCATGAATAACTTTTAGTTAAATATCATAGCTGGAGGCATACAGATATCAAAATTTATGGGGAGGAAATCAAGATTAATGAATACATAGGAATTGATCAGAAAAAAAAGCAATGTACCAAAAGGGGGGAAAATCACAACGTAGAAAAATCTTGTTTTACAAGTTCAAAGGTAAATCCTAAATGAAGCAAAAAAATCGTAACTTGATGATTTTTACCGACAATTTACATAAGACAGTTGCCCACATTATCTATATTGATGTACCTAGATGCAACAAATATGATAAAGGTTCACTTCATCCCACTTATTCCCATCCACACCACACAACTAATAACTAGCTCGGAAAGTTGGCATTTAACTACTCTAACCAAATACAATAAATTTCAAATCTTTCTATCCATACTTCCAAAAAAACAACAACATAAACAACACCTGAGGTGATTGAGAAATAAGCTTCCCCCAAGCAACTCCACCATTCGTTTTCGCCTGGCGTTTCTTCCCCCGATTCAACCCGCCATTCCCGTTACTCTTCTCCACATCAATCACAGCATCATCTTCAACAACATTAGGCTTCTCCTCCACCACATCAGTAACCACAACATCATCACCTTCTTTCTTCTCCAATTCATCCGATGGCACCACCGGCTCCGCCTGTAACCCGGCGGTCGACGACGATGCAGCTTCAGCACCCTATAACCACCAATCAACCAATTTCAACCACAATTTGACAAAACCCTAATTTTCAAATTAGGGTTAAAAAAATTGAAAATTTATAAAATTGAGGAATATAGTACCTTGGATCTTTTGCCTGTAGGTAGCGTAGAAGAAGATGGTGATGAAAGTGTTCGCTTTGAGGAAGATGAGCCTCGTCTGGTTTCTACCATTTTTGTTTCAATGAATTTCTGCAGATAGTTACAAAAATGGTGAATTTATTTTGTGTGTGTCTGTATGTGTGTATATATAGATATAGATATATATGTATATATATTACCTGTAAGTAATGATATAAATAATAGGATGAAATGAAAAGGATTGGGTTGTAAAGTGAATGTGTCTCTTGTTATTTATATAGGGACAGGATTTGGGTGTGTTGAGTTTAATGCATCTACTTTCATCCTACATCTTGTTTTTATACAGATATTTTTATTCTATAAATTTCGTTACTAATTAATATTGTTTTATATATTTACTAGTATAAAACCTGCGCGATTTAGCGGTAAAAAAAGTTTACATTTGATAAGATTATAGTATGGTAACGGTTTATGATAGTTTCTCATTCCTCTCAAAATAAATAATAATTATAGTTCGGGTCGTTCGCCAATCGGAGCAACAAAATAATTATGTGCAATAGTTTCTTATTATGTCTTTCGAACTAAAAAATAAATTATGTTGTAATCATTTATCGTGGCAATGAGATGTAAGAAACTATTTGTATTAAAATTATTTATAAGAAATTATTAGCCAAATTAATTGTATTTTTTATTTAGTTTATGGCAACTAATGAAAAGTAAATAAGATTTATTTGAAAATAAAGGAAAGTGAGTTGGTAAATAAAAGATATTTTAGTCTTTTCTTTCTTAAATTTCAACTTCAAGATTAAGATGTCAAATGCTTTATATATAGTATAGATATAGATATAGATATAGATAAATTATAAATGAAATGTGTTAAATATTTAATGGTAATCTTATACCAATTATAACATATATCGAACATTAATTTTAGGAACAAAATGTATATAATTATTTTTACTAAATAAATATGTAAGTTAGGATGAGTCAAAATCAAGTGTCTAAATGATGTGAGAACGAACGCAACGACGGATGGTGAACAATCGAGATGCATATTTGCTTTACGAAGTTCTGGACAACGTGTAATATCTTGGTTTGGAAACTATTTTGATCTAAAAAGACACGAAGGTCGAGTTTGCGAAGATTGACAAAATATAAGGGTGTTAATGAGTTAGGCTACACATGAGCTAGTTAAGTTCGACTCGATAAAAACTTGAGTCAAACCTAGCTAAACGAGCTTAATGTCTCGGACTTATCTCAATAAGGGTCTTCCGTGCGGCACTTAGTCTCTACTAAGTCAGCCTTGCTCGAACACTCAACGATCTAGGCAACTAAGAAAGAAAGGAACACAAGTGAATATGAGGAAATACTTTGTATTGCTAGAGAGAACTTTACAAGAGAAGATTACAAGTGAATTGTGAGATGGTTTGGCCAAATGAGGCCTCCCCTATTTATACTACTCATTTGGGGTATGTACAAGTTCTACACTCTTCCATGGAAGGAAGATTCTAGGGCTTCTAAGAGCTTCTAGGGCTTCTAAGAGCTTATATAACCTTCCAAGGCTTCCGACATCTTCCAAGAGCTTCCAAGACCTTGATATCGCATATTTATATAGATATTTATATGCGATATTGTGTCACATTTCATAGTAAACATGATGGATAGGATAGGTTTTTACATTTAATTGTGTGGAAAAGTGTTTTTATCTATTTTACAGGTTTACATGATCGGGAAGTGGAAAAGGATGAAGAAATGGACTTAAATGAAGGAATGATGAAGAAAAGGAGTCAGTGCTGCGCACCAATGAAGAGGTGCTGAGCACCGGGCAGTTTGAGATGGACTTGAACACGGAATGGAAAACCACGCGGTGTTGAGCACGTATGAGGTGGTGCTAAGCACTGACAAGATAAACATGAAGAAATTGATTTTGAGTCAAACACGTTTTCCTCGGGATTTTTGCCTATAAATACAAGACCAATTCGGCCAGAAAATGACATCAATTATTATTCTAAGGTTCTGGAGCTGGTTATTACGTTTAGAAGCAAGATTCAAGGCTAGGAAGATCACTTTTTCGGCTAACGGCGATCACGACACGTTCGGCGAAATTCTTCGTTTGTTCTTTTCTTGTTTTGAACTATTTTCCAGAATGTTTTCTAACACTTTAATTGCTGTTTCAGACCTAATCATGAGTAGCTAAATTCGTCTTATGCTTGTCTGAACACGGATCTTATTTGAAGTTCACGTTTCGTTTATTGACTATTTATGTTTTTGTGTTTAATCGGTGATCCTTACTTGCTTAGATTTTAGTATATTATCAGAGTTGTTTATATATAATTTGATTAATCAATATTCTAGGTATTCGAGAGGAATCTATATAGATTAAATAGGTTGTATGAAATAATCGGTCGGTCTATAATCGGTTTGAAATTGCTAGGATTCGAGAGGACTTAGTAATCACAACTTAGGTAATTAAATTTAAGTGAGTAAGTCTAATTGTTAAGATTCGGAAGGACTTAATATTTAGAGGAGTTATTCGAGAGGAAACTCTATAAGATTAAATCACTAAAAACGGACTTGTTGCTTATTGCTTGATTATTAATAGTTATAATTGTATTCGAGAGGAACGGTGTAATTAGAGGTAATTGAAGTTAGTAAAAGATTCGAGAGGACTTTTATTATATCTTAGAAGTTTTAAAATCAGTCAATTTCGTAAACCTAAATGGAAAATAAGTGAAGTGTCAAACATGTATATTTTCTCTATTATTTGATAATCTCAGTTATTTGCGTACTCGATTTTAATTAATCACTTGTTACTAATTACTTGCAATCAATCTTTTGTTACGATAAAAAAAAAAACCCCACAAACAACTAGTATTGCTAATTCGAAATTCAAAACAAATTAGTCCCTGCGAACGAACCTATACTTGCTTTTAAACTATATTATATACGGATAGGTCCACTGCCTAGAAGTGTGTAATTGTGTGAATTAGTAGGTTAAATTTAAGACTAGATTTTACACATCAAGTTTTTGGCGCCGCTGCCAGGGACTGATTCTAAGTTTTTGTTTCGAATTTGTGATACGATCCTTTTAGGTATTAATTACTTGAAAGTTACTTTAATTGTTTATAAGGTGCTTTTCACGTTTTGGTTTTTTTTGTTTTTGTTTTTTTTAGTTGTGATTTACAGGTTGTAGATATTAGACGATGTATAGGAGATATAGCAACTATTATGGATATTCGGATAAGGGGAATTACCAAGACCCAATATGTGATTTTGGATATGGTTATAGATATGATAGAGGACGGGGGAACAATCAATCTTACGAACGGGAAGTTTGGTATGAGGAAAATCAACCGAAGGAAGAAGAAGAGCAAGAGTTGAAAGACTTGTTTAAATCCTTTGTTGAAATGACAAAACAGTTAGATGATGGGATTCTTAACCAATTGGAATTTCTAAATCTTCGACTTGAACTTGATCGTCAAGATTTTGATGTCACAAAACAACGGTTAGAATGGCAGTTAGAGGAGTTGGAAGAAAGAGCAAGGGGTCAACAAGAGGAACAAGTAAATGCAATTTCAACACGGTGGGGATATGAGTATTGGGATGAAGAAACTGAAAACAAAGAAGAAGCTGAACCTGAACCCACTGCGCCGCTGTCACACTCACTGCGACGCAGTGTTATCTCAGAACCCGTTTCCGATTTTGATAGTGATTTTGAGTCGGACGAGGAAGAATGGGAGGACCCGGTAGTTCAAATATATATAGCCACATCCGAATCAGCTACTAGTCCACCGGTTCAAGTTCATGACTTGCAGTCCCCCGCCTTACCACTCGGCCATGCCGCCAAAACCACGGAAATTTTTCAACAATTTAAAGAGGAGGAAGCGAAGGTACAACCCGAACCGCCAAAACCGTTTGCAAGAGAAGCTGAATGTTGGGATAAAATGCATTGGGTAAAGAGTTTAGATGAGGAATTGGAAGACTTTCTCGGATTGGATATAGGAATCTCGGATGGGTCAGTTATTGGTGACTATGGAGATATTACTTGGGACGGATTAGAAAGAATGTTCGATTCAAATGTCGACTTAAGTACCACAAAGAACGGGGAAATAGGCGATGGTGTAAACAAGGAAATAGAGTGTTGGGAAACTATCATGGAGGAGGTTGAGGGGGATACGCATGTTGCGGTTTGGGAGTTTTATAAGAATATATATGTGAAACCGGTTAGGAGTTATTTCAAAGAAGAGCCCGAAAATGTTCATGTCCACTTTCGACCATTTGTGACTTGTTTAATTTATCGGGAAACGAGGGAGTGGAATGACGAATGGGTCAAAAGGAATGATGCGCTTGATGCCTCCAACGATCTTTTTATCTTGGATGACTCGATTGACACGTCCTGGCAGTAAGTTCAGCACGTGCGAAGTGGAGTAGGGAAATCAAGCAACATCAAAGCGACACGCACGGTTTTGTTTTGTTTTCTTTATTTTATTTTATTTTTGTATTTTTAGTCTTTAATTTCCCTTAGTTTATTTTTCTTTTAGTTAACACATTAGGGACAATGTGTTACTTAAGTTTGGGGGGGGTCATCGGGAAATTTCAAATTTTGTTTTTCGACCCTTAGCTTAGTTTCCATCGTGTTGAATTGTGTTAATTTGTACAGTTTTTGAGTCAGAAAATAGAAAAAATACAAAAAAATCGAAAAATTGAAAAAAATAAAAAATATAACGTGTCTAGTCGGTAATTACCTTAAACTTTAAGCATAACCAGACGCATTTAATACCTTACTCGAGAAAATAGTGAGATTTTTGAGCCTTTGAAAGCATTCATTTTTAATGCTACTTTTTCGTTTCTTGAGTGTGCCGATGACTGATGACTTTAGAACTTGACATTGTTATACATTTCGAGACCACATATGAGCAATTGCATTAGGGTAACTTAGTGTAATTTGGTATAATGATAGGGGCAATTAGGATTAACCCATTTGTGTAGCCTTTTTCGTTTCTTTTATATATTTTCCGCCTAACCCTTGTAACACTTACTTTTAGTGTTAGAAACTCTAGTAAACCAATTTGATCCTAAACTTTTTCGTTTCTAAACACTACTATATATTTGTACACTCGCCTTATTTTCGTTTCTTTTTAGATTAGATCCGAACTTAGTTTATTGATTACTATTATATATTAAGTGAAGTTGAAGTTTATTAAGGCATGGAAGAAAAGTACCGATTATTTTTGCCTTGTATTATTTTGTATTTGGAGAAATAGTAGAAAAATATATAGAATAGAGTTAGCCTTTTGAGCATGTGTACTTAAGACGAGAAATATTATTTTGTAAGGCATGTACTAGGCTTAAAAAAAAAAAAAAAAAAAAAAAAAGAAGAAAAAAAAATTAGTTGTATAGTTTAAGAGAAATAGTGTATTTTGAGTCATGTATTATTTACGATATATGTATAGTCGGAGAAAAAAGTATAAGTTGGAGAAATTGAGCAATCCAGTGCGTTAGAAATTATATTTAGTTCGGATTTAATCTAAGTTTGTATTATTTTATTTAACCCTATTTACACTCCATTATATATTTTCACATGCCTTTACCTGTAAATTATAACCCGAATAAAAGTCCCCGTTTAGTTGTACCTAGACTCTAGTGGTGGAGATTTGATACATTATCAAGCCTATGATAGAATATTCACCATGACTGAGCAATTGAGCGATTCTACAGATATATTTTTCACACCCTTTTAGATTAGTTTGAGAGATTGTGTGATTTTACTTCCCATAAAAATCGTGAGGTGTTTGGTTATGCTAATTTTGGCTTTCATAATTACTTTGAAAACCGTTTTTGCTTGAGGGCAAGCAAAAAGGCAAGTTTGGGGGGATTTGATATCGCATATTTATATAGATATTTATATGCGATATTGTGTCACATTTCATAGTAAACATGATGGATAGGATAGGTTTTTACATTTAATTGTGTGGAAAAGTGTTTTTATCTATTTTACAGGTTTACATGATCGGGAAGTGGAAAAGGATGAAGAAATGGACTTAAATGAAGGAATGATGAAGAAAAGGAGTCAGTGCTGCGCACCAATGAAGAGGTGCTGAGCACCGGGCAGTTTGAGATGGACTTGAACACGGAATGGAAAACCACGCGGTGTTGAGCACGTATGAGGTGGTGCTAAGCACTGACAAGATAAACATGAAGAAATTGATTTTGAGTCAAACACGTTTTCCTCGGGATTTTTGCCTATAAATACAAGACCAATTCGGCCAGAAAATGACATCAATTATTATTCTAAGGTTCTGGAGCTGGTTATTACGTTTAGAAGCAAGATTCAAGGCTAGGAAGATCACTTTTTCGGCTAACGGCGATCACGACACGTTCGGCGAAATTCTTCGTTTGTTCTTTTCTTGTTTTGAACTATTTTCCAGAATGTTTTCTAACACTTTAATTGCTGTTTCAGACCTAATCATGAGTAGCTAAATTCGTCTTATGCTTGTCTGAACACGGATCTTATTTGAAGTTCACGTTTCGTTTATTGACTATTTATGTTTTTGTGTTTAATCGGTGATCCTTACTTGCTTAGATTTTAGTATATTATCAGAGTTGTTTATATATAATTTGATTAATCAATATTCTAGGTATTCGAGAGGAATCTAGATAGATTAAATAGGTTGTATGAAATAATCGGTCGGTCTATAATCGGTTTGAAATTGCTAGGATTCGAGAGGACTTAGTAATCACAACTTAGGTAATTAAATTTAAGTGAGTAAGTCTAATTGTTAAGATTCGGAAGGACTTAATATTTAGAGGAGTTATTCGAGAGGAAACTCTATAAGATTAAATCACTAAAAACGGACTTGTTGCTTATTGCTTGATTATTAATAGTTATAACTGTATTCGAGAGGAACGGTGTAATTAGAGGTAATTGAAGTTAGTAAAAGATTCGAGAGGACTTTTATTATATCTTAGAAGTTTTAAAATCAGTCAATTTCGTAAACATAAATGGAAAATAAGTGAAGTGTCAAACATGTATATTTTCTCTATTATTTGATAATCTCAGTTATTTGCGTACTCGATTTTAATTAATCACTTGTTACTAATTACTTGCAATCAATCTTTTGTTACGATAAAAAAAAAAACCCCCACAAACAACTAGTATTGCTAATTCGAAATTCAAAACAAATTAGTCCCTGCGAACGAACCTATACTTGCTTTTAAACTATATTATATACGGATAGGTCCACTGCCTAGAAGTGTGTAATTGCGTGAATTAGTAGGTTAAATTTAAGACTAGATTTTACACATCAGACCTTCTTACACCCTCCATAGAATTCCTCTAAGTCTTCTAGTCAAGTGTAGAACAATATGGACTCCGGGTAACCTCGTAAAATCGGCCAGGACATGACATTAAGCCCAACTTAAAGCTCATTTATTAAATGAACTTGAGGTGAAGCTTCATACAATGAGTTTGTGATCTTGAACAAACTTAAATGAGCACTTTAGTTAGAGGTGTGCAAAATAGGTTATAGGCCGGGAAAATGATAGCTTGATCGGACCAGAACCGGATCGACCAGTATGTATTCGATCCAATCGTCGATTCTCTAAATGTGTTAAAATCGGTTTCGATCTTGTTCAGTAAAAACCGGTAATAACCAAAGTAGACTATAAGCGATTGCAAGGTATTCTTGAAATTAAGGTCTTATTACTAATAGTATATATTGATCGTTATCATATCATATAAAATGGTATATATTGATTGTCTTCACAATATCATTTTGCTACATATTAAAAAACTATCTCATTACAATATCATTTTGCTACATATTAATAAACTATCTCAAATACTAAGGGTGTGTTCGGCACAAGGGTTTTTGGGGACTTATAGAGGTTTAAGTTTATCGTTTTTCATAAGCCTTTTTATAATTCTTGTTTGGTTCGACGGGCTTATTAATTATATAAGTCCCGATAAGCCTCAAAATTGAAGTAACTTATGAAATTGGTTTAGAGTCATGGTAAATAAAGTTACTTTCATTTATTTGAAACATATATTTTTTATATACTCTTTTAGTTTTTTTACACCTATAAGCTTCAACTCCATCTCCTTTGTCAAACTTGTTTTTCATCTTTATATATAAATTTCAGCCCCGACCATAAGGTTAGACTCCATCTGCAACAATTTACGCCAAACACACCATACATTATAATTTCAATATAGTTATATATATATATATATATATATATATATATATATATATATATATATATATATATATATATATATATATATATATTGTAGAAAAATCAATTATATGCACATAAAATAATAAAAATTATTAAAGAAAAAATGTAAACCGAGTCTCAGCCGATCCGAGCTTGTAAAGTTTATCATTAACCGAGTTTGAACTTTACATATGAGACTCGAAACAAGTCAAGCTTGAAATTTTTTGTAACTTAAACAAACCGAACTTAAGCTTAGTTGAGCTCATGTTCGACTTGACTCGATTCCTTTATATCTATAACAGAATTGATTGGGAATAACAATGAACTAGAATCTTTCAAATTTGGACTGGATTTCTTTAAGAAAATGTATGTAACAAGGATATTTTTTAACCCAATGTTGTAGATAGTTGATGTTTCTCAAATATCTTGGATATAACAAGGTAAGAAAGTTAACAAAAATATGACAAATTTATGACGAGGATTACAAATTGTGATATTAGGGGGAGTTTGTTTCGGCTTATTTATTGAGCTAATGAGTTTATATAAATTTTGAAAAACTTATAATTTTTTTTATATATTTTTATAAGTATATCAAGCTGGACTTATATGACAATTTAAAATTAATATTTTGTTTACTTTTATAATGCATATCTAAATATTATATTATATATATATATATATATTAAAGAAACGCTAAAAGGGACGACTACTCTTTTAAGTATTATGATCTTCTAATACATGTATGAACCATTTAAACAAAGACATAAATTCTATGCAAAAAAGCAAAATATGTTTTGCCAATTTCCTTTATATAATTTTGGAGTTTTTATTGTTTCATGAAAAGTGTACCATTATTTATTATATATTCAATATTTAGTAAAGTTATAAAAAAAATAACATACAACTGAGTTGGTTATGTCCATACACATTCTTGCCACACACGTGGGTTCGAAACCTAGAGAATGATATTTGCTATTTTTCTTTATTAAAATTTATCTAAATAATAAATCAATCTCTAAAATTTTAGCTTTATCAAAATAATAAACCAGTCCCTTAAGACTTAAGTGTTTTCTATAACAGATAAAATCCAACTCTTTCTTGATTTTTTTCTCTTTAATTATTTTTATATTATGTTACTGGATTATTGTCCCGCGATAGCGCGAATAAAGATAAAGTTTGACTCATAAATTTTTGTTTATATAGATTTTAAGTTTGTTTATAGTTAAAATAATATATATACTTTTACGTTTATATACATGTTTTGATATTTTTATGAGGAGATTTTAGAATAACAATATGGTAAATCATAGTCTAAATTGAACGATTTATAAGTAAAAATAAATTTAGGTTTTTTTTATTTTAGTGGAAATGTAAATGAAAGAGAAAATGTAATTATGTATTATAAGAGGGTGTAAAATAGAAATAGTCTTTGATGACATCATCAATCTGATCTAACGGCTGAAATCAAAGAAGATAACCAATATAATGGACCTTACTTTGCCATGTGGCATTTGAGACCCCTCTTTTATTATATATTAAAGATTAAAGATACCTGATTGATTGATATATTAACTATAATTGTAATTATTTTTATTAACAATTTTTTTGATTATTCATTATTATTTATATTGTTATTATTACTTAATTTCTTTTACGAATCATATTTTCATATCGATGGAAAAGACTTTTTAAAACATGTAATCAAGTGAGGTTCTTTTTCGTTTTAATTTCTAATTTACATTGACGGTCATATTTTTATTATACAATCATTGATATTAGTTATACTATGATCCATATTTTAACTCTTTATGTGTTCTTGAACAATTTTTTAATCTACGTTTTTAATATCCGCCGCAACGCGCGAGCTCAAACTTCTTGTTAGGGGTAGCAATCGAGTCATGTTTGGATTATCGGGTCTTGGATTGACGTGTTGGCGGGTTCATATATTTCTATCCAACCCAACTCGTTTAATTAATCGTGTCTAAAAATTGAACCCAAATCCAAACCCGCTTAACCCACTAAACCCAACAACGACCCGTGTAACCCGTTTAAGTAGTCGTGTTGGCGTGTCAAACATTTCATGGGTCTTAAAGTCATCACAACAAATATATTCGACATTTTAAAACCAACGATAACATCTTCAGATAATAACCACCACCTAATCATAGAGACATAAACCACAATCCAAATCCAATGTTAAGGAGGTTCATACAAACCTCAGGAACATTGTTATCCAAAATAAAGGAACAACTAATTCAAATCAAAAGACTAAAACTAAAAGAAAGACGATAACTTCATTATTCTTTTCCACTCCAATATTTACAGTATTTTTTAAATTAGATATAGTTAAACGGGTTCACGGGTCATAATCTATTTAATATATGCCTAACCCAAACACGACCCATTTAATAAACATGTTAGATGGGTCAACCCGTTTACGACCAACCCGTTTAACCTCAATCCAAACCCAGTTATATCGTGTCGAGAATTGTCACCTCTACTTCTTGTTACTTTTTATTTTTCTACCTTTTGTCCTATTTTTACTAATATATAAAACATTTTCCATTTCACTTAAAAGTTGAAAATTAAGTAAGTATAATTACTAATATACCCCTTATTTAATAAATAAAAATTTAAACTAAAATACATTATTTATCTCTCTATACTCCTTGCCAAAAAATGACTAATGGGATTTTAATGGTGATATTTTGTCGTTAAAGCACAAATCAACTTTAAATAAATGTTAATTTTACTACAAATATTTTGATAAAATTAAACTTAATAAACATGTTAAAGTATAAGATAGAAACTTAACAAGCTACAATAACAATATTTAAAAATTTAAACAATTTGAAGTGAACGTGTGATTTTTAACACACAAGACTCGAGTTACTAAAGATTATATGTTTTTTATTTGAAATATTAAATGAAAAAAAGTTATTAAAATTTTCCTTTTCTACACGGATGGAAGTAAAAGAAAAAAATGATTAAATGTAGTATTTCTTCGTCATATATGAATCTTAATATGCATGTTTTTTAATTGTTTAAGTATTTATGTTTGTTTACTAATAAATAGGTTTTCGTTTTTTAGCTAGACAAGGTTTTGTAGCAATTAGCATGAGTGAGATTTATTGTTTGAAAGATCGTCTTATTTAACAAATAAAGCTTGAGTAGGAGTAGGTGGGACGAGAGGTTTTATGGTTGCAAATGAATTGAACGTTCAACGAACAATTATGAACCATTCGGCGGAAGTTTGTTTAATTTCGTTTATTTATTAAACGAACGAACACGAACACAAAGTTTTGTTTGTTTAACAAAATAAGCGAACATGAACAAAGGCATATCCTTCATTTATTTACGTTCGTGAACGTCCGTTTAAGTGTGTCAATTCATGTTCTTTTATTATGTTTAACTATAAAGCAAATTCTATGAATTAAACAAGTCACTAGAAATTTTTTTTATGAATTAAACAAATTTTATGAACACGTATGACAAATATGTATTAGATAAAAAGGGTTTTAAGGAATTTTTTATTTTTATTTTATGAATAAAACAAGTTTATTTTTGTGGTTCAATGCATTTCCAAACTATTTACCATTTCAAGAATGCAACCCTTTCAAATCAAGTTTATTTAGGCAATAGTCGAGATCTTGAGGTGCAAACAACACTAATGGGCATCGATGCTGCAAATATATCACCTAAAGAACAAGAAAAGCAAAACCATATATTACATGGTTAAAGCATGAATATCAGAGGATATATGACATTGAGGGGCCGCTTGGTTGGGGGTTATAGGTGGTAATGAATGATAATGATAATGAATAAACAAGGTTGGTTCATATAATTCAATCATTCATTACCCACCATTACCCCCAATTATCCAATAATCCATTACCCACTAAAATGAGGTTAAGAACTTTCATTATCCATTATCATTCCTTTCCCATTAACCAACACAAACCAAGCACTGAGAACTTTTTATATAATCCAAATAACATTTTTTTTTGCAGAACACACTTGTCTAATGACTCATTGAAGATTGTGCATCACCGAATCTTTCATTTACAACAAAAGCTACAACATTCAAAATTTCTTTCTCATGTTTAAAAGGACAAAAACACGATTTAATTAGACCACTCCCAACCGTTGTTCCTACTGACACAGTCAATTTTTCCCAACTCAGCGCCACGTCAGATGACACCAAACTGACTAATCACTGCCAACATTTACCGGTCAGTCAGTTTCTCTGGACCCCACATATTTTATTATTTTAATTACAAATTCATTAAATAAAAACAATATATTTATCAAAAAATAAAACATTTATTAAAAAAAAAGAACACCAAATTCAAGATATAAAAAAAAGAACACCAAATTTAAAAAAGATATAAAAAAGATATAAAAAAGAACACCAAATCTAACTAAAGTTTAAGATATAAAAAAAAAGAATACCAAATTTTAAGATATAAAAAGAACACCAAATTTAAAAAAAATAAATAAAAAAGATATAAAAAAAGATATAAAAAAGAACACCAAATCTAACTCAAAAAAGATATAAAAAAAAGAACACCAGATTTAAAAAAAAAAAAAAGGGGAGTGGGGCTCGCCACTTGCTCATCCATTTTCTTCTCTCAAAACCGACGAACACCAACAAAACAACAAAACCGATGAAAAAGGGATGGGAGTGGTGCCATCGGTCTAGCAACCGATGAAAAAGGGATGGGACAACCGATGATACCGTTGGAAGGGGTCTTACATATCTTCCTATCTTCTCTTCCTATACTAATAAAGAGTCAAGACTTGCTTATTTTTTTTTTTTACATTTGTCATGTTTTTCTAAATGACAAGTGTTATAATTACTAACATTTAAATATTTATTTAAATTAATCATTAATTAATCAATTACATTTAAGTCTAATTAATATTTATTTCATTTCATTTAATTATTTTTTCAATCATCATATTTTTCAATTTAATTCCTATTTTCGTGGCTTTGTTAGTTTCTATGTTTGCATTTCTTTTGTTAGTACAAAAGTAAGTGTAATTGTTATCTCTATAACTAATATTCGGTATCATTTTTTATAATTCGTGAATTTTAATAGTGTCAATACTATTATATTATCTGTCATAATGTTGATGACCAATATATTTTTTCATAAAATGTAAGTCTAGCAATAAAAATAAACGATTTTATAAAAGAATTAAAAAACACATTCAATTACTAGAGGGGTGTTTGTGTAAACTTATTTTTTAGGCTTAACCTTATGATTTATAAGTGGCTTATGACTTATAAAATATAAGCTTTTAAATTTTTATGAAGTGTTTGGAGTAGCTTGTGAGCTTATTACAAGACAAAAATGTTTGATAAGCCCATAAGCCACAAAAAATGAGCTTATGAGTTACATAAGTTCATAAGCCTAAACTAATGAGAAGTGATTTGTTCACAACAACATTAGCCATATACAACAAATTTTATATGGTCGGACTAATTTACCCGTTACTTTAATTTTTACATTTACCTCTTTATATATTGTGTAAAATTTATTTAAAACTCACACTTTTTTAAGTTATCATTGCAATCATATCCCTTACATTCTTAAAACAATTATATTTTAAAATACTGTGACTAGAAAGTAGTCGTGTCGAAAAAAACCGAAACCGAAACCGAAAAAACAGTTCCTGCTGCACTTTTGTAACAGTTACACTACGTAACAACAGTTACGCCAACGTAACTATCAGTTACGTTTTTTATTTATTAAATATTCCAAGCCGGTTTTTAACCGGTTTTTGGAACCGAACCGGTTTGGACCCGGTACGAAGGTTGTGTGAAGATAGATTTAGCCTACGATTGTAAATACGACACTTCAATCATTTTATCGTCTTTAAAATTTATTGAATTCTTTTATTACATGTGTCTCCATAAGTGAAATCGATGTTGTACGAGATGATTTTGAGACAAAGAGAAGGTCGTGTGAAGACATATTTAGCCTAAGATTGTATGAAAATTTTAATATAAGTTGGTCGTTGGCTTGGAGAAGGAAGAGGAATGAATATTAGGGTAGAATATTGATAAAATTATGGTGCTTTGTGAAAAACCTAAGATTAGAAGGTCAAATAATAACATATTGATAAAAGTTATCTAAGGGTAATATAGGGAAGTCATGTGTATGACTAAAATTTGTTGTGAACAAATCAATTCCCTAAACTAATAATCTCAAACAAACACCTAAAATAAGCTTACCTCTGTTACATAAGCTAATAAAGTCATAAGCCCATTCTATAAGCTAAAACAAACACCCCTAACTATACTACTACAATTTAAAAGCTTTTTTATAATTTTAGTAAGTTAAAAGCAAAATAATTAGTTTAATATATATTTTATTATTAAATTATTTTAATAGAGCCCATACCATGTATAAATTATTATCTAGTATATATTAATAAAGAGAAATGATACATATGTCTAAATCACAAGTCTAAATTTATGTCTAATCCATACATTTTCATTCACATGGATTCAACTAATTATCTCTCCTTATCTTAACCAATCATTTTTTTCAATAATCAATCCAATCTTTAGGTTAATTTTTAGGCTTATATATTTAGGGCTATATGTCATTTTTTATTAATAAATTGAGTAAATTACATAGATCGTCCCTAAGGTTTATATCGAATTACGGTTATCGTCCCTAAGTTTGAAAAGTTGCATGGATGGTCCCAAAGTTTAGAGTAATTACGGATTTCGTCCCTATTTTAGACGTCCGTCTAATTTCACCGTTAGGGTTCCCTCACGTGTTAAACACGTGAGGGTATTTTAGTCTTTTCGCCATTTTCAATTATATTACCCCTTTTTTTAAACTAACACTTCATCTTCCCCAATTTTAACCTAATACTTCATTTTCCCCAATATTAACCTAACACCCCTTCACACACACACACACTAACAACAGTTGAATCAGCATCAATCGAAGAAGCAGAAGCAAACATAGAAGCATCTGGATCAGGCGCTGCCATCGATCGCCATCTAATCGTCGATTTTCACTTTCTGCTGCCGGCGACGACGACGACGGCGGTCCGTTCTGCTGCTGCCGGCGACGAAGAAGACGGGTTCTGCTGCTGCCGGCGACGACGAAGACGGGTTCTGCTGCTGCCGGCGAAGACGACGGCGGCGGTCCGTTCTGCTGCTGCCGGCGACAATTAAAGGAGGATATAGCCACAAAAATGGTTTGTTTATTCTGCTTCGGCATGAACTGTTTCTGTCCGCTGCATCAATGACTAAAGAATCTGGAATCCGAATGATTCTACCTAAATCCGACATCTGTGATTTTGAGTTTGATCCTTGTGGGTATTGGAACTGATTGATGAAACTGAATATTTTTTTGTATTGTGTGTTGAGTTGAATTATGAATTTTTTTATTTAATTTTGTGGATTGTAACTGATTGATGAAATTGAAGATTTGTTTGTGTTATGTGTTGAGTTGAATTATGAATTGGTGATCGGAATCTGTAATAATTTTGTGTTGACCGGAGAGAATTCGTCGGAGAAATGCGGCGGAAGTGGTTGAATTGGTGAGAATGGATATAAAAATGGATTTTGTCAAAAAGATGGTTTGAATTTGGGGATGAAGGATTGTGTGTGTGTTTATTACTGTACGAGAGATTATGTGATTTATTTGATTTTGACTTTATTGGTACACAATCTTGACTTTATTGGCAAAATGACTAAAATACCGTCACGTGTTTAACACGTGAGGGATGAAATTAGACGGACGTCTAAAATAGGGACGAAATCCGTAATTACTCTAAACTTTGGGGCCATCCATGCAACTTTTCAAACTTAGGGACGATAACCGTAATTCGATATAAACCTTAGGAACGATCTATGTAATTTACTCTTAATAAATTAGTAGCCCTCGTAACATCGCGCGGATAACATCCACGAGACTTAAAATAAATCTAAACATAATTACAAAAGAATGAAAGAGAGAATTTCAAAATTCAAAATTTATGTGGAGGCGCATGGCAAAGTAGTAATTTTACACATACACACACACTCACCCGAATCCAGCGATAGATAAAAGGAGCATCACACAGAAAGAAATTGACAAACAAAGAAATTCAGACTACTTTCACTCACACAGATATTAGCATGGTAAATCAGATCTCCTCCATTTTATTCTTTAATTCTGTATCATTTTATATATTTACTGTATTACTTATCACTTAGTTTGTTAGGGTTTCATGTATTTTCGATTCGAGTATTTATTATAAATGTTTAGATCTTGTATATATGATTACAAATGATATTTTAATTCCGAGCTATGAAACTATTTAGTTTGAGAATTTCTAGTCTTATGATTGTTTATTTTGTAATGTTAGGGGGTTATTAGGGACTGTGAAAGCGAATACTTCTCGTTTCTTTCAGCTGTTGTTGTATAGTCTGTAGGATAGTAGGAGTGTTTTTTTTGTTTGAAAGTGATCTAGTTGGTGTGATGACGGTCACAATATGTTTCACCTTGAGTTGTTTTGTGTATTTAGAATTGATTGGATTGATTTTTGGCAGGACGGACAGGATGCAGGAGATACCAAGCAAAGCACTGCTGATATGACCCAATTTGTAAGTTTCCGCAACATTTGCTGGTACTTGCTTCTTCAGTCAACATGGATTTCGGTCTAGTCTTTTGTATCCACATACGCTTAGATTTTCAAATAAGACTTTGTATTTTTTAGTCTAGGGTTGCTTTGTGCGTGAGAGTTACAGTTTGACATTTAAAAAGGTGTCTGAGTGGGTGAACAAGTGATCCAATGGATTAATCTCTTATTAAATTTTAGACTGACTCATTAAATCCGTGTTTGTTTGGGTTGGGTACATTTAAATGCTAAACATAAAATTTTTATTTTTACCTTCTCTAATACTAATGTCCTAACGTTGTCACACCCTTCTATTTTTGTCTCCCCTGTAAGGGCATTTATCTCTACACCACGGGCCATTGCTTTCCTCCCTTCCCTCCATTTTATTCTTTTTATAAGTTTTTGTCGTTGCGTTTGTATATGGCGTGACCATTGACAAGTTTTTATACAAGTGACTATTCACTAAATTCATCACAAGTATTAGAAGTGTGGGTTTAATCACGATTTTTGTAACTCTAGTATTTCAATAGGTTACTAGCTATTAATTGACTAATATTTTAAAACAATTGCTGTCACAAAACACTTTTTGATAAGATTGAAAATATGAAACAAGTCGCATTGAAAGAGCTTGTCATTTGAAATTT
Source organism: Senecio squalidus (assembly GCA_910822075.1). Lineage (NCBI taxonomy): Eukaryota > Viridiplantae > Streptophyta > Magnoliopsida > Asterales > Asteraceae > Senecio > Senecio squalidus. Next base: position 24,442,465 of record CAJVGC010000591.1, on the reverse strand, counting down.
TTGATAAATATACTCATAGTTTTTGAATTTCGAGTTTTCGACTTTATAAAACACATGTCAAGTTTGTTGTTGCAGAAAAAAAGTGTCCTATAAAAAATGCTTGTATGCAAAAAGTATTGTTAGACAAATTGTCATGTATGGAGACAAAAGTGTCAGAAATGAATATGAAAATAGTCAAGTGTGGAAAATTAAATGAAAGAAAGTTTTATATCATATTTCAAAGATTAAAATCAATTTTTTTGGTTTTAATCCATGTAGATTAGTAGAACAACGGGTCTGGTTTTAATCCTTAGATGATATAGTTAGTTAGAGTATTAGTTATAATAGTTAGAACGTTAAGCGATCTGTTCCAAATTTAAACTATTAACGACTAACTATGTGTAGTTACGTGACACGACCTTACTAAATTAGTGGTCTTTCTTTTGCAGGTTCAAACCCTTCTTCAGCAGATGGTAAGATGTAAACCGTTTAGTATTTTTATATTTACTTCACTTAATATTTCTATTTCATTCTGACACTTCTTGTTATTGCAGCAAACCAGATTTCAGACGATGTCGGATTCCATTGTTTCGAAGAATATCCTTTTCTTACCTTTTGTACATCCATTTCTTATTTGAAGTAGATTTGCTTAAAGTGAACTTACTAAGCAATATTGCTCCTTAAAAGCAATTTTCGTTTTTCATAGCTCCCATGAACAATTGAACGTCTGGGAGTTATTGTACTACATAGAGGTGCAAAACGGGCGGGTTGGACAGACATTGTGGGGAAGACTGGAAACGGGAATACAAAAATGTGGGTCAAATGGGTTGGGTTGGCCTATTACCGACATGTGTTTGTAAATTTTTGTATACCCTCAATGAATTAAAATAGGATTACAAAAACTAAATTATTAAAATAATAATATAGTTTATTTAAAATAGAATTTTAGACGGTATAAATTTGGATTACAATTGTTACCTCTGGTAATGAGTACTGTTAATTTCTCTCATTATTTTCTTAACTGCAATATACTTGATGAGATGGGAGAGCGCATAAATGAGCTGGAGCAAAGCATCACTGACCTTAGAACAGAGATGGGAGCGGATGGCTCCCCCTCCCCTTTGTCTACATCAAAGAAACCTGAAGAACCGAAGCCAGAAGAAGGTTCTGCTTAGCACTTTAATTCATCATGTGCCCTCTTATCGATGATTAAATGAGATTTATTTGTATGTTTGCGTTTTTAGCTTCTATTGTTTTCTGCATATCCTTATGCTACTTGTCTCTACTACTATCTATCCTATTTGCACCTGATTATATCCCGATGTGAATTGTATTTTAATGTTTTCTGATTCTTAGAACATTTCACCCAGTTGCTTGCTATTTTTTACCGTCCAAACAACCATTAGTTTAGTGTCTCATTTTCTAACATTTAAGATACAAATTAGACATGATCATGCCCATGGTTTTGGGAAACGAGAGGTTTGACTCTTTTGCAAGCAGTTACTCTGTTCTGCAATTCATGTTTATGAAATGTTATCGCATACAGTTTGATATGTTATATGTTGAAGATGCTTCTTAATTGTTTCCTACGTTTAGTCAACCAAGTGTAGAGGTACGAGTCCTCCACCCTTGGTATACTAGACTCGGGAAAGCTTTTCCCTTTGAGCTCTATCACTTGATTACTCGTAAGATGTTTACGTGCTGACTAGGATTAAAACACTATACCCATTTCAACCAAAGTTAAAGTTTTTTTTTTGCTAAAGGGTACAAAGCCCCGGCAAAATGGATTAAAACATATAATCGTTACAGAACATGATCCTCAAAAAAGAACATCAGAAAAGAAAAAACAACCGCGCCACATGGACACAAACATCCACACCAGCACCTAAACAACCAGATAAACATAACGGGAACATCAAAAAACAAAAAACACAATGCCCCTTGTTTGCATTAGACCAGCGAGTCCCCAACACACCCCCTAGTCAGACCCAAACACCATCCGCTTGTCTTGATCCGCAATCCTCTATTTCACTAGAATACCCGAATTTACATTCATATCCAGGGAAATAATCTTCATTCTTACCATACTAAAGATCGCTTCCACCAAAACATTATAAGTTCTCGACCCTTTTTTTAAACATATGGTTGTTTCTCTCTTGCCAAACAAAATACACCGTAACCGCAAATACTAACCGACTAATCAATCCCCATGAGTTTGGAGATATCCAGAAATAGCCGACCAACTAACCATTGAACTTGGAATATTTGAATACACAGCCATCGCTTTCCAAATTTCATCGGTAGGCACACTCAAAAAATAAATGATCGTGAGAATCCGGACATAAATTGCAAAACACACGATTTACATACGGAAGAGAACTCAATTTATCCCATTCTTGAAGGCGATCTTGTGTCTTTAACTTATTTAACATAAGCAACCATAATATGAACGAGTGACGCGGAATATTTTTAGAAATCCAAACGACATCAATCCACGCCACCTTCCCAGCCCGAGTCCAAAGAGCCTCCCACGCACATGAAACTGAAAACACAACCTCCTGACCTTCATTTGTGTACCAGCAAATCACGTCATTTACATCTCGCAACATAAGAGCTGGAATATTATTTAACACCGGATATTTTGGACCCCAATCGACCGGCCATAACCAGCCATCAGCGTTCACTACATCCGCCACCTTACTTCTTATATTCCAGCCCGCATTCATGATATTACGGTTCGATATAAATTTGTATAAAGGACCAATATTACACCAAGTATCATACCAAGCAGAGATAGATTTACCGTCACCCACTTTGTACCTTAAATTCTTCTGAATATCATCACGCAGATTTAAAATCTTCCGCCAACTCCAACTGGCATTAGCTTTTACTTTTACTTCCCACAAATTTCGACCATCCAAATGATACGAGTGAACCCATTTGACCCATAAAGATTCTTTGTTTGTTAAAAGTTTCCAAATATGCGCGACCATAAGAGCAGAATTCCAAGATACTAATTTTCGAATGATTGATATTATAATCGAATGATTGATATTATTAAGCTTACGTAATGTTATACAATACGAATAACATCAAATACAAATGATTACAAAGACTTTAGACCGTTCTAATCACTGTTACGCAAGTACTTTCTCTCTCTAGAACAGTTGCATTTATGGTTGGTGATTGGGGTATTTATAGTCATAATCTAACCTCAACCTTATTACGCAACCGCAACACCCGAAGTGGGTGTTGCGCCATGCGTAACAAGCCATAAACGCGTCGAAACACTTCACAACTTGATATATATGCATGCCAGACATCACGCCATATTCCTAAACTAAGTACAAACTACAAACAATGACGAATCTGCTCCAAAAGAATGATTTTCGAACTTCGACTCTGAAATTCATGGCAGAAGAAATTGACAAGAAGATTCAAATAAGGATTGCAGAAAAAATGAAGAAGCTTGATATGGTGGATATAATGGAAAATGAGGTCCAAGACGTTAATTTTTTATTTAGAAAGACAAATACTACAAACACATTATATATAATTCACACAATTTTCACTGAAACTTGAACCCATGACCTTCTAGTCAATGAGTCACCCACATACTGTTAGACTAGAAGCCTTTTATATCAAATAAGATATTAACTTATATGTAGGCGTTACTAAGTGACCAAGTCTTATAATATCAAATAAGGGAGGATATTAACCCACTAAATAAGATATTAACTTATATTTATTTGTCAAATTTTAAGTAATGAGTAATAACTTGTTTTGTTACATGTTTTAGATAAAAGATATAAGTTTATGTTTAAGTTGTATGTGGCAATGTACTCTATCCTTCTTCAACGTTTAAAGATATCATTTTAACCACAACGTTTAAACCATGTCATGGTAGATAGCCTAATTGAGACGATAAATGGATTTGTGAAGTAGACAAACATGACCCATTCGTTGTGGGCCAATGAAACGAGGAGGTTACCTCACGTAAACGTCTTCATGAAAATTGCTCTATAGGAAAGCGCGCATTATGAACAGTCAATTGTCTAAGCAACTATTTTTCATTAGTACAATGGAGAGAAACCCTTCTAGTTGTCGATTTGATGATATGATAGAAAGTCTCATAAAAATATACTCAGATGTTGAGAACATTGGGACTCAAATCTCCCTTTGCAACGAGTGTAGTGATTACACGTGTTTTGTCTCGATATAATCTATAAACTCATTTGAATCGATAACGGTAGTACTGGGAGCACGAGGAACTACTAACCATGTAAAATCTTTCCATATAACTCATAAAATTTGAAATCACAAATTTCAGAAAACTATTTCCTAAAAACAAATTTCACAAAATAGTGCACTAATAACATATTTCATAATTAAACATCCAAAAATACATATTTTATAGCTAAATTGGGTCCAATGAAGTGGGCTGAGGCCTTATATAAATAAAAAAATTCTAGTGCTTGGGCCTATCTTTAACATATAATAAAAGAGGGACCTTAATGCCAAATGACGAAGTAAGGTCCTTTGGATGGGTTATCTTCTTTAATTTCAGCCGTTTGATCAGATTGATAATGTCATCAAAGACTATTTCTATTTTACACCCTCTTACAATACATAAATTACATTTTTTTTTTCATTTACATATCCAATGAAATAAAAAACATAAGTTTATATTTACTTATAAATCGCTTAATTTAGACTATGATTTACCTACCATATTGTTATTCTAAAATCTCCTCATAAAAATATCAAAACATGTATATAAACGTAAAAATATATGTATATTATTTTAACTATAAGCAACATAGATATAAACGTAAACGTATATATGTTATTATACGTATGACATTATCTTCTCATAATAACTTAAAATCTACATAAACAAAAATTTACGAGTCAAACTTTATCTTTATTCGCTCTATCGCAGGACAATAATCTAGTTAGTAAAGAAAAGAAAGAGAAGAAAAAGGGAAACGAAAATTTGTGGACATTTTATAAGCTGTTCATAAATCTTTTTATACATATTGAAAATAACGAGACCCTTCGGATTATGGAAAATGTACGGTCGTATATCCTATACATATCCCAGGTCGGCTCTTATAGTGAGTTTTCTAACTTCTATCTTCTAAACATAGTATAAACGCAATCATTATTCAACCGTCAAATTGAAAAACTACCACTTGAATTTCCCGTCAAAATGAAAAGTTGTGACGATTCAATGCAACCGTTGATAACCGAATGTTAACTTTCTATTATCCTAGTTATATGGGATAATATTAGTTTCATAAGTATACACAAAATCATAAGCAATTATCTATAATATCTTGTGTTCTTTTATTGCATAGAAGTAAAGTATTCTTGTCCAATATTAATTTTGATTTCGTAAACCCAAAATAATAATAAAGTCGAAATGTGTCATTGAGAAAGTGTTTCACGATTCAAATATAATCTAAACTTATCATTCCTAACCGAGCCAACCGTTCTTTAACGTAGCCTTTAAAAAGTCTATCAACTATTCTCTTTTGACATTTCTTTTGGTTTCGGTAACGACCAAGTCTACCAAGGCAACTCATGATACCTTTCTCTTTTTATTTACTTTTATATAATATTGTTTTTTGGCATATAATTCCCATTTTCAAATTCAAAATTAAAAAAGCAAAATATTATTGTCACTAGTTGAAGATAATGCTTTGTTTGGTGAAAGAAAAGAATAAATATATTAAAAGTAACCATCAATTAATTTTGAGGTATCACATAACACTTTATCTTAAGTTTTAAGTTACCATTTTATTTTTTATAAAATATTATAAACTATGATTCACACAATTCAAAACATTTTAATAAATTAACGACCCTAAAGGCTATCGAATCTCGGAATTCTTGATTTTGTAAATATATAATTAAATTCGATTTCAAATTTTTTTAAAACAAAACATAAAATATATATGTGTTAATCTCAAAAACGAAAATGTATGAAGAATTACAAACCCAATGTACCAACTTCATCATTAAGGGTGTTTGTTTTGACTTATGTAATGGTCTTATGGACTTATGTAAATTCTGATAAACTTATAAGTCCAATTTTTTCGGCTTATGAGCTTATTTTAAATAAGCCATAAGTTAAAGTTGATAAGTTCATAAGCCATAAAAATTAAACTTATGAGCTTATTAAAATTTATATAAGCTCATAACCCGTTATATAAGCCCAAACAAACACACCAGAAATATACATTTTAAAATATATGTAAACAAAAAGTTAAATCTAAATTAGATGGGTCGTGGTTATCTTTCTATTTTGGGTTGATCTAAACTTATAAAAATAAGTTTTAGTGGTTGTGTTGTGTAATGATTCTAAAACAACTTTAATAAATTATTTGAATAATCAATGTGGTTGTAAGCAAATTTGATGTATTGTTCATAAATATGGAAAATAATGTTAAACTTCTCATAGTCTTCTCGACAAAAATATCATTTTCTTATAGTCATTTAAATTTTCGTCCAAAATAAGGATTTTACTCGCTTTGAGAAACCACAAATATTTCATACATATTTGACGTATTAGTTTTCTAAACTTAAGAACTATAAAAGTGAAATTTGGATATCAAAACTCAACAAAGAGATATGTCAATCGAAAACAGCTAACAACAGTCGAAATAATTTTACAAATTTCAAAACGAAATAACTATTCAAAAATATGAAATTAAAATGTCAAACCAAACATGCCCTAAAGATAAAATCAAACGTATAAACCATATTCAATCATATCATATGAACATCAAATTATTCATTAATTCACTCATACAAAAAATAAAAATCAACGTTGACAACGAGTAATAGTACTACAACCACGTTGATACGGGTTAGCTTGACCACCTGACCGACAGTTATAATACGACGCACCTCTTTGTGAGCACGGTACATTGTTTCCTTGCAACGCACCGTAGCTAATATAATTAGTGGTTGCTAATATTCGCCTCGTGCTTTCTGATTCCATTTCCATTTCTCCAGCCCCCATACAGTCTGCAATAGAGCCACTACATCCTCCTTGTTTCGACATCCATGTGAACTCGTCTCCGCTGCTAGCGGAAGCCGGAGATATGATCAAAATAGAAACTATGATGGCGGAGATCACAACAAGAAGATTAGTTGAAATTGTCATTGTTGAATGAGAGTTTTTTGTGTTTGTTTTTTAAAAGGATGGGGTGCAGGCCTTATTTAAATACTTGCCTCTTGAATTCATATTCTTTTTTTTTATACCAAAACTACCCCTCAAGTCTAATATGCAATTGTTGGATTAAAATAGGATTAATACTCGTTTAACAACATCTTTATCCTTAACTTTCAAACATTTATGATTTTAAACACTTAACTTTATTTGACGTTATTTTTACCATTAACACTTTAACCACCTATCATTGTAATCCTTAAACTTTGAAAAAAACAATGTTTAAATCCTAAACTTTAGATAAATTATTGTTTTCATCACTTATAAAATGTTTCGTCATCTAATTTAAATGATTAAAACGAATAATGGTTGAAAGTTTGGTGCTTAAAATGATATATGATTTGTAAGTTAAGGGTGATAAAAATTGTTAAAAAAGTTAAGTGATTAAAATGATAAAAGATTAAAAGTTAAGGATAACAACATTGTCGAAAAAAATTAAGTGGTTAAAACAATAAATATTTGAAAGTTTGATGATTAAACCATTATTAACCCTTTATCTTAAGAGAAATGTTAAATCCAACTATAAATATACCTACAAAAAATGCTACTTCCGCGTATCATTGATGTAATTAAATGTACTTATAGGAGGATTTAGCATTTCTCTTATCTTAATATTATAAGGGGTCGTTTGTTTTTCATGTTAAGCTCTTAATGACATCTAATTGTATTATCCAATAAGTGAAATAGTAAATAAGAGGTTTTGAATTTTTTTTTGGATAAGATCTTGATATCCCTTTTTTTCCTCTTATTTAATAAGCTATATTTTATATCTTAATACCTCTTAATACCTCTAATTAGAATTAATATTATGGCACCACATCGTAATGTTAGATATTGGCTTGGAGACTTTCGTCGTCAACGTGCAATGAGCAAAAATGAAAAGTTCAATCATGCTCATGCAAAACTTAGAAATGTTATTGAACGGGCGAATGGAGTCTTGAAAGCACGTTTCCCGATTTTGAAAAAGATGTCAACGTTCTCATTTGATACACAAAGGGACGTTCTTATTGCATGCTTTGCGGTTCATAATTTTATACGAAAGGAATGCGTTAATGATGAGTTATTTTCTATGTATGATCAAATAGAGATACAAGTCGAAAATGAAAATGAAACAAAAAATAATCAGAATCAAGAATTCCAGTCACAAAGTAGTGCATCAGATCAACAATTAATGATAAACTTGCGTGAAGAGATTGTTGATCAGTTGATGCACAATGGAGAATGATTTACTTTAAATGATTTTGTCATGTTAGTTTGTGGATTTTCATTTACCGTACTTTGTCGGTATTATTGTTAGAGTGTTATTGGTGAAGACGTTGTCTATTGATCTAAGAACCTTTTGAATGTTTTTCTTACATTTAGTTATTTGTTAATTTTATTTTCCGTGCAATTTAGCTATTCTAATAGCTTGAAAATATGATAAAAACAAGGAAAAAAAAAGAAAAAAAAAAGAATTAAGATATATATGAAAGTATATTTTTCAAACAATCTTAATGATTATGCTTTCAGATTTCAGACACAACCTCTTATCATTCAGAACTGGTTTTCAGATTCAGACTTAAATATTCAGAAAAAACAAAAGACCCCTAAGTTTCTCATTTATAATTCATATTATTAACCTTTTCGTTTCTTTATTTTTTAATTAATTTATTTTTTAAAACTGGGTCATTTTATATCAATTTATGCATAGAATTGACATTTAAACATACACTTCAAAATTGGTCAATTTTCATTATCACATTGATTTTTGTCTTACAGAAAACTCTTCCTTTTTGAGGGTACAAATTTAATACCACTAGTTATTGTGGTCACATTTTGTAGATGGAGCCTATTTGCAAATGAATAATAATTAATAATCTAAATAAGAAAAAAACACTCAAGTCGATATAAAATCTTATAAAAAATGTATAGCTAAAGTACATATGAAAGATTAGGTTTTGGAAATATAAACAAATGGATGTAAAATAATCTCGTCAAATAGTTGAACTTGTCAAAATTGCATCAAGATAATTTTATGTCATTTATAAGTATCGAGTTTCATTTGCAACAAACATTTTTAAAGAAAATGTTGAATGACAATTTGAGATTGTTCGTAAAGTCTGTAGTTTAAAGAATAAAAAAAATGACGAAATTTGTTTCTATTATTTCAGAACGAAATCATATACATAAATGGGTGGCATATTCAGTAGCTATAATAACCAAATGACCTTTAATTGACTAGTCTTTTGTATTTTTCCTCAACTATTTTAACCCAAACCCATTTTATAAGTTACTAAATGTGTAAACCCGTCCGATCCGCTCATTTTTACCACTTATCGTTATATATAGTTGATTAATTAACTTGATAATGATAACCCATTAAAAACCTAGAAAACAAATATATTAAGCAATTTAAACAAAATATGCAGGCCCATTTTATTACTATTTAATAGAAGCATCTTTGTTCAAAGGTTCTTGTTATATTTGAATTAAACAACAAGCCATTAGGTAGAAAAGATAATATCAAAACTAATATTCTAATTCCCATTATAACCTCAAAATAACTACACAACCATACCAAATATGATATAGTCCAAAAAATAATTACTTTTAATAAAAGGGTTTTGATATTCCTCGTCTTTGAGACGACAAATAAAACAACTAAATTTAAATAACAAACATTTAGTGAACTTAAATATTACCATATTTATAATGAATCATTAGTTAGTTTCGATTTATAATTAATACATTCGATACTGATATAGAAAGTGAGTTATGAATCATTATAAATATGGTATATTGAAGTTCATTAAATGTTCGTTATTTAAATTTAGTTGTTTTATTTGTTACTTACGGGACGATGAATATCAATAATGAAAATAGGGGTAGACGATGAATATCAATAATGAAAATAGGGGTATAAGAGGTAATTTAGGGTTACAAAAATGAGTAAGCAAATGATGTGAACCACCAACCATTAGATTTATTGTCATAATCTAAAAATGAGAAGGTTCATATATTTTAATTTAATAAGACCAAAACAACATTTATATGATTAGTTTAAAATAGAAAAAAGAAAAGTCTAATGTTTATGTTTAAACGCGTATGACATACCTAACCAAAGAATAAGATGTAATTTGTATTAAGCATGTGGAAGAGAAGGGTTCAAAGTTTCATGTTAACCAGAAAAGATTTCGCTTTCATAATGTCAAGGTTTATGATTGTTGTGGATGGTAGATGACGAGATGGTGGAGTAAAAACAAAAGGATCTCGACCATACAACATATATTTTGGGTTTTATTCTCGAGTTTAAGATAAACGAAAGAAGAAAAAAAAAGTGCAAGTTATAGAAGGAAAAATATAACTAAATAAATGTGATGATTTTTTTCCGAATTTTTTTAGTGGAAACATGAAAAGTACTTATTTTAATTGTATTTATATTCTCGAGTCGAAAAAAAGTGAACATAACCTAACGATTCTATATCAATATCATTCATGTATAGTTGTCATTTAAAAGAAAAGTTGGAAAAAGAAAATGATAGGTTTGTCATTTAAAGAACGTTCCTTCTTCTTCTTTTCTTCTTTCGTTTTTAGAAGTTAAAAAACACAAGAAAAAGAGAAATTATCTTTATCTTTCTATTCGAACCATTCTCTTTATGGTCTTTGTTACTTAAGAAATACAATACAACTCATGAACAAATTAAATTATCCCGTCTTCAAGTCAAGGACACAAACAATCATGTATATGGTAAGAAAAATAATTTACCGACCTAAATATGCAACGAGAAAAAATTACAATATCATGAATCAAAAAATATACAAAATTAGATCAATTTTTAGGTCCATTCGATAACCATTATTTTTAGGTCCATTCGATAACCACTCGATGATTTTCTTTAAATCACATCTTTCTTTCTATTAGCACCATAACATTGAATTAGTAAACTAAAAATGTTAATATCTATATAATCCTAGGAAAGAGTGTTTCTTGATACCCATATAATGTCACAACTAACAATGATTAAAATAAGAAACTAAGGTGGAAAGTATTACCTAATTCCAATAAGTATCAAGTTCAATGCATATCATATATCTACCTCTTTTTAATTAGTTAAAAACTTAGAACTAACCAGTATGGATCAATTTAAAAACTTTGGGGCAGTTGGGATATGAACCCTTCACCCGAAACTTAAAATAATAAACTCGTTATACTTAAAAAGCCGATCTTGATAAAAATTTATCTTTCGTATTGTATAACTAAAATGGTTGAAATAATAAAACTCGATATATATGATTAGCTGAATGGTGAACACTTGAGATTTAAACTGATGTTTGTTTAAATATAGAGTTATTTATAAGATGAACAAAACGGGTTTGGTCCTAAAACCAGTCATAGGCCCGATTTGGAAAAACCCAAAAGGCCCACGTCATATTAAGCCCAAAATCTTATTTGGGTCTAGACTTACTAAATAGAATCTTAAAGTAAGAATTGCTTTTGGCCCGAACCATAAAACATCCTAGTTTAAAACAAAAATACATACAATGTAACTGGCTGAAAACTCGTGCGATGTAGCGGGACAAAAAAATTTATAAACGATAAAATTATATTAAACTATGTTATATCGGTTTGGACACGAAATTAATAAATAGAAAATAACTTTAAATTTGAATTTAAATTAAATTGTATTTAAATATATGTAACAAATAAGTATGAAAAAATATATTTTGAAAAGTTAAATACTTGATATGAAAAGATGGGTTGACAAATCTTATCTTAATATATAATAAAAGAGAGAGGCCTAAAATCTAATAATTAGTAGGAGATGTACAAGTAAAGGTATATGTATCGAAGATCTAATAATTTTTGAAATTGGGGATATTTGTTATTTTAAATTTTGAATAGATAAATATGTAATTATCAAAGTTTAAGTGAGGATATATGTAATTCTCCCTTAAGAAAATGGACAAATATGTGATTCGTTATTAAAATGGGTATATTTGTTATTTTAAAGTTTAAGTGGGTAAATATGTAATTATCAAAGTTTAAATGGGTATATATGCAATTGTCCCTAAACTTTAACTTGTACCATTAGATCATCTTGATGATGTCATCATTACTAATTTTATTTTAAACCTTTTACTTTAACTAATTTAACCATTTATTTAATACAATAACAAATTAACTTTTCTACTTTAAATAATATAACACCTCTACTTTAAATTAATATCTAAAAATATACGAAACATATCTCTTTTTAAAATATTAGACTTATTTTTTTTTTCATATAAATACAAATTATTAGTATAAAGAAAATATAATTATTTTTGAATGTTGTGCGAATAAACATAAAAAAGTTAATGAATATATATATTGACTGTTAAGTTTATATTTATTTCTCTTTAGTTTGTTTTTCTTAACTTCGAGTCTATCTTGACAACATTTACGAATTGCATTACAAGAATCGTCAATAGTATATGATATTTTGAGGAATAAATAATAATCTCATTTTAACTCCACGTTTATTTTTTAGAAACAAATAACATAAAGTCGTTTATGTATAAACGAAACATCTTAGAAACAAATGACATAAATTTGGAGATAAAGTCGTTTAAGTATAAACGAAAATCTAAGAAACAAAATACATAAATTTGGAGATAAAGTCATTTACGTATAAACGAAACATTATAATATGTGCTAAAATAATCATTTTGTGTACACGATAAATAGTTCTATTAATATTTCTATATAGATTATGTTTTTTGTTTAACATTATATTGTTTTGATATAGCTATTTGCGTATTACTTGGGTCAATAAGCTAGTTAATAATAAAGGAAAAATGAAATGATAATTTAGTCAATTAATTTTTAATAAAAATACCTCAAATGCTTTATATCTAGTATAGATAAGAAGAAGAAAAAAAACGAAAACATACATTAATTACTTTTACTATTTTAATAGCAACCCCTGTACTTAGGGTAACGTGCAAAATTTTCATGCATTAAAGAACTATAATGTTGTAATCTCTTAAGACTCCACTGGTTACATGTTTTTTCTATCTCAATACTCTTTAGGAGAACTATATTCATACGTCCGAATGTCTACTACATCAAATAAAACACAAAGTGGAATACCGTATATCAAACACAAATGTCACATCTTGTTCAAATTCATATCGTACCATGACCGCATGACAAGATGATTTGCAAGTGGAACTTTATCGGTATCAACACTTATGTTTTAATGCTCTCAGCCTTTATGCATTTTGATTTCTGTGGGTGATTTAGGCAGTACCTTCAGCTGATCATTATTGAACCCACTTGAATATTGACGGAAGTGTCGATTGCTTGATCACCTTTCCTTGAACCATATGTATAGATGAACCACTTAAATTACACAGCAAATAAGTACTATACAACGAAGCATATTATCCAATAAGCAAAGATTTAGCAAAACTAAAGACTAAAAAACAAACCAACAATGGTAACTAGAGAAACTGGATTATTCTTGTGATCCTTATTTTATGTCGAGATTTTAGACCTAGGTCGGCCATTATAACTATAACGGATCAACTTATGTGCTCTATTGTTGGTTCAAGTGTGAATACACACAAGCATGAAACACACAAGCATTTTATCAGGCAAATGCTATATGCCAAGCGTCAATGTGCGGGATGATGCACGTACCTTTTACTTTGATTTTTCTTGGCGTGTCCAAAAGGTTGCCTCCATTATTGCTGTCTACACGAACAATCAAACAAAATAAAATTATTTACGTGCTAAAAAGCAATCCAGTTATTATTTTTGTGATGTTTTTCATGTGGAACAAATATTTGGAGCATTTTAAAAAACCTTGCTCTCATCCCGGACCCCATTTAGCTTTTCAGTTAAGTGCTTTACTAGTCAGATTCAATTTTTGTGTCTCTGCTTTCCCTAAGCTCACCCCAGATTAGGATAAAGCCGTACCATCGGCCCCACTATGTCATTACAGCACCACCAGTTGGCTCCATCCGTCTTTATGACAGAGCACTAGAGTCTTGAGGTGACAAATTCGACCCATTTATTATGTATGGGTCGACTCTCTAACGGGTCAAATAGGTTGAACTGCTCAAAAAGGTCAAAAGTCACCCAAATTGTATCTTAAATGCACAAACCCAACCTAAATCACTTTATTCAAAAACTATATAATTACCGATTAAAAAAAAAACTAAATTATTATATAAAATAAAATATTTTTTTCTAATGATATAGACATAATAATTATTTATTAGAATTGAAGTTTGAAGTTAATTACATAAATAATTTGATTTACAGAGTTATACGGATCTGGTTCCTCATACGAATCTTTTACGGGTTTGGTCCCTACTTACAATGTCTCATTATATGGACTAGTGACCACTTCCGTAATGAACATTAATAGTAGAGACAAAACCCGTAAGAGTTTGCATGGGGGGACCAAATCAGTATTACATGGTAAACCTTCAGGGATCATTTAAGTAATTTACTCAACAGTTTAAAACTTCAGAACTAAAAAGTATTTCGGGTCAGTCCAAGTAGACCCAGTCCGTTTCTACACGTACCAAAATTTACCTGTTTCAACCCATTATCCACCCCGACCGACCTGGCTATTTTCCACATTTAATACTTTTCACAATTAAACGTGGACTTATTAGATGTAGCCCAAACCCAACCTGAAAGTTGAAGTTCGTGACTTAAAGTTTTCAATTAACAAAAGAATTAATGTCAGCTAACATCTAACATGAAGTCTCAATACATAAGTTGCAATTCAAAATTCGAAGGTGAATAAAAAATTCCCATGTGCATTGATTATTAACCAAACAAATTTTGCAAACTTTTACCATCTGTATCACACAAGTTTCATTTTAATGTTATCCCCCAAAAAAAAAAAGTAGCCGCTGAAAGCGTATTGTAACATGCACGCACCTACTTATTTACTACTTCAGGTTAAACAGAAAGATTCCCAACACTAAAAAACTTGGTCACTGTTTTTCCAATTGTTTGATTTAGAAAGTGGATGGATGAGGTCATCACGAAAAGAAGTACAAACGGGAATATGATTCGATTGTTGATGTGTAAAATAGCTTGAAAACAACAAAAGAAGGACAAATGGAGGACAACATGATATGTGTTCGGGCACGCGAGGTTTCTATCTTTTTTCCGATTTAAAGTAAATGTACAACATTAAACCCTAGCTTTCTCTTGCACTAGCACCAACTTCCTATGAAAGGCAAAAGATAAATAAAGAAACGACATCTTTTTCTAGCATTTTTTCGTGATAGTTCACTAGTAGCCACTATCCAAGATTTATATCTGATATTACCTTAAATAAGAACTACAAAGGTGATATCGCTTTGATAGTTATAATCTTGGTCGTGTTTCAATATTTGAAAACCCCTCTAAGGAAATCCATAATGCTAATATTCATGATAAGATAAGCTTCAACAAAGTTTGACTGGACACATAGTTAGATAAAGGTCCTTAATAACCAAGTTCCGGAAAATATCCCTTAATATGACCACATTTAATAAGTGTTGATAACTTCACAGCAAAAGATGGGACAGTCAATGGACGGATTAGCCAGATATTGCACTAACAATCCTTGTGTACTACACATACGGAATCCACTCAATACGGAAGTCCTAGACATAGTTTGCAATATCAATTCGTGTTTGTCTTGGCTAACATGGCATTATGTGTGTGAGTACTATTCATCAAAAGCAAAGGAAAAAAGAAAAGATGAAGTCATATGCGGCGAGCACAAACCTTAGCAAAGAGCTTGATTGTGACCGCGTAGCCTTTCTTTCATGTTGGATGGATGAGGTAGAGCATCTAAAATCCAATGTGTGGTGGAGACATTTTCTTCTTTTAATATCACTAACGTCCTCTACTCAAATCACATCAGTAAAAAAGAGAACTGTAACTCCATCCCATCTTCCTTCTTTTTGAAGAAAAGGGAATTTGATTTCTTGTTAACTTATTCGGAATTTTCATTTTACTTTTGTACTATTGGGGCCGAGGAATTGAAGCACTATAACCTGCATGGCCAATTGATGCCAATCAGAATAAAAAGGTTCCTTTATTGAGGTCGTGATTTCCATGTACCACATATCTTTAGACTGTATACATTATTGAAACTTGAATTGGATAATATATGCGACAATAAATCTATGTATTCCGGAAAAATCATCTAATATATTCCCTGTCACTTTATGTCTTAAAACGTCTTTTGATGCTTTTTTGTTCATTGAGAAAATATTTATCAGATAGCAGAATATATGCACATAATTGTGAACGTCAGCATGCAAATATGTCTGCATGATACTTATACCGGATGTCCTTATCCACCTGCCGACAATGACAAAATAACAATAAAAGAAAATATCATGACGTTATGGAATCTGCAAGCTAACACAATAAATTTGTTATGAACTACTTGTTTTGTATAAAGTTATTTTATTACATAGCCCTAAACCAGTGACTATTAAACTAAAGAACAATGTATGATTACGCCATTTCATTTGTCATTTTAACCTTTTATCTCATACAATACGCTGTAAATCTTGTTCTTACTCTAAAGAGTCCGAGTGAGTTACCTACTTTACATAAAAAGTCGAAGAAACTACAACCAACAAGTGGATATTATGTGAATGAACATTTACCGTGCGTCCCACATTACACATAAGAGAATTAATAAGAAATATTGCTTACATATAATTAGAGGAGAATCTCAAGTGCAGCCTACCGAGCCTACAAATCTAATGTATTGTACGGATCATAAGGAATGTGAAACCATTAGCGTAGCCAAACAGCTCTATATATAGACCAATTGGGGTCTCAAACTACATAACCAACCCACAACTACTTCAAAGCATAATAGTTTTCTTTCTACGGGTTTTGTTTGGAAATAATGGACGGAAGGAAACTTGAATACAAAGGAGATGAAGCTCTGAAGGAGCTTCAGAAGATAACAGAAGAAGCCGATATAGTACAAGAAGACTTATTGAAAGCAATCTTAACAAGGAACAAGAAGACCGAATACCTACAAAAGCACTTGACGGGAGTTTCAATGAATGATGTACACGAGTTCAAGAAGAAGGTACCAGTCATCACATATAAAGACATCTATCCTTATATCCAAAGGATCGCTAAGGGTGAAGACTCATCTGTAATCTCTGGTCACCCCATAACGGAGATGCTGTCAAGGTATCCGGCCCTCCCTACCTAATTGACCTCTTATTGTTTTGATAACAGTGTGACGGTTAATGTAGTGGCTAAATCACTTTTTTTTTTTGTTCTTGCAGCTCGGGGACATCTGGGGGAGAACCTAAGCTAATGCCAACCATTGCGGAAGATCTTGACCGTCGAACTTTCGTCTACAATCTGATCATGCCAATAATTAATCAGTTAAACACTCTAATTTTTAACTTCGTCATAATTTCCAATTATCTAATTCTTTCCTTCTAATCATGTTCTTTCGTTCCATTTTTTCTTTCTATCTTCCCCATAGACCAAAAGCTCAGCCTATAACCCTACCTAAAGGATGATGTTCAATATAATACCATGATTAGACCTAAAAGCTCGACCGGAATGTTATTGTTATCACAAAAACTTCAATGATACACTTTATATATTTGCATGTGGGGAAACCACAATTATAATATGTTACGCTTCGATAAGTAGTGGACCAAAAGTTACTATCTTGACGGGAAGTGACGATAAGGAATCATATGTTTTAGGTCTCAACACATCACAAATTATTTAGCTATAGTTTATGGTCTTATACGAATATACTTCGTCTAAAATATCTAAGATTCTCAATTTTTTTCACCAGCATCATAAAAGAAGATTAGACGAATAACAGTATTATCCATTATATACATGAATAGATATGAACCTGATAAGGAGTATCTCATTTCTTATCATATCATATTAACGGTTTGACAGAGTAGTCTCAACCATTGACTTAAAAACATTGTTATCCTGACAGGTATGTGACAGGGCTTGATGACGGTAAGGCAATGTTTCTATATTTCGTGAAGGCAGAAATGTCAACTCCATGCGGTTTACCAGCTCGTACAGTCCTCACAAGTTACTATAAAAGCAAGCATTTTAAGGCCCGTTCACGTGACCTTTACAACAATCAGACAAGCCCAGATGAAGCCATTCTGTGTGACGACAGCAACCAAAGCATGTACTGCCAGCTGTTAGCAGGGCTAATCCACCGCCAGCAAGTCCTACGTCTTGGAGCTGTATTCGCATCAGCCTTACTGCGTGCAATATCCTTCCTTGAACGTAACTGGATTACTCTATGCAACGATATCCGTACAGGCAAACTAGACTCTATGATTACGGATTCTGGGTGCAGGTTAGCCATGTCTAACATGCTCGTGTTACCTAACCCCCGTCTAGCAGACGAGATTGAAAACATTTGTAGCCGTAGATCATGGAAAGGAATTGTGTGTGACTTATGGCCTAAAGCTAAGTATATTGAAGCAGTGGTTACCGGGTCTATGTCACAATATATTCCGGCTCTCGAGTATTATAGTAGGGGTAAGTTACCACTGGTGTGTACAATGTACGCTTCTTCAGAATGTTATTTTGGGGTAAATTTGAAGCCAATGTGTGATCCTGAAAATGTTTCGTTTACCCTTTTACCTAACATGTGTTACTATGAATTCATACCTTTGGGGGAAAATGAGACATACGGGAATGAGGACGAAGACATCTCCTTGGATAGGCTTGTTGAGCTGGTGAATGTTAAGATTGGTTGTTACTATGAACTGGTGGTCACGACATTTTCAGGTAAGTTTCTGATACAAAAATATTACTTAAAATTAGGTTTTGTAACCAAAATAACCACTGCCTAGAAGTTTCTACACATGAAAATTACATATTTTCCGAACATATTGTAATATGCCATTTTTTTAAGTATACTACTCATTAAAATAGTTGTTTTCTGACCGTTTCAGGGCTAAATCGGTATCGTATTGGTGATGTGCTCCAAGTGACTGGATTTCACAACAAAACGCCCCAATTTCGGTTCATCTGCAGGAGGAATGTGATTCTAAGCATCGACAGTGACAAAACTAACGAAGAAGATCTGCATAAAAGCATAATGGAAGCAAAAAGACTTTTAGACCCCTACAATGCTCTACTCGTGGAATACACTAGCTGTACCGACACATTATCAGTGCCAGGTCACTACGTCATATACTGGGAGATCAAACATTGCACGCCCTCAGTCTTAGACAAGGTCACCTCTCCCCTCGGCCCTAAAGTGCTTCAAGATTGTTGTATTGCAATAGAAGAAGATCTCGATTACATTTACAGGCGTTGTCGCACTCATGACAAATCTATCGGTCCACTTGAGATTCGCGTTGTGAAAACTGGTACTTTTGACTTATTGATGGACTTATTTATCAAACGAGGTGCATCTATCAACCAGTATAAAACTCCACGGTGCATTAAGTCTGATTCGGCACTGAAACTGCTTAACGCGAACGTGAAGGCCTGCTTCTTTAGTCCTAAAGATCCTACATGGGTTCCGTTATAAAACTAACTATTATGTAATAAACGACTTCTCCCCTTAGTTAGGAGAACGGGATGGGTAAGTTATGAAACTTCACCCGGTTTTGTCTAAGCTAATAATATCTCTTTTAAGAGATTTCACTAGGTAAGTAACTTTTCAGGATCATGTATGATCCTTATTACGAGAAGTAACAATGTATTAGCACCTTATTACTTATTAAATATTAACCTAACGAATGCTTAGATTAAATTGTTGGACCCATATTATTTGTGACCCTCATTGATCATTTATCCTTACTGATATGATGACTGACGCTAACTGAAATCTGTGTCTAGTAAATATTCGATGGACGTATTTACCTTACCGACACTATAGATTTCCCATTAGGTGATCGGAACTAAAGAGAGCTTATAGTAAACACTTACTAAACACCAGGGACTAAATAATAAATACTCCTAACTTGAGTATCTATATAAAGGGACATAATAAACCCTTAGAAGGGTTGGCTCATTTTTACCTTCATCCCTTTTATCCCAAAACACACACATAGTGTTTTCTCTCAATTACTCCATCCTAACACGATCATCTCAATTTGGGAATCATAGATGGCTAATCTATTCAACAACATCTCCGGATCATCATCAGGAGGTATGTAAATAACATGAATCAATCTGATTTAATCCAACATGTGGTATCAGAGCCAATGGCTCGTGATTATCCATTGGTTCATGTTTATTTATCGCTTGGCTATTGCTATTATTGATTCTGCAACTTATTTGGCCGGCGGATTATGATTTTTGGGTGAAAAATGGGATTTTTTGGCGCTGGTGGCGGCTGCTGCAACCCTAATTTCGACGAACTTCGTTCGTGCGAATGAAGGCTCATTCGTACGAACCTAATTTGCTCGTTCGTACGGATGAAGCCCTATTCGTACGAACCTAAATTGTTCATTAGTACGAATCTGATTGGCTCATTCGTACGAACCTGATTTGTTCGTTCGTACGGATGAAGCCCCATTCGTACGAACCTGACTTGTTCATTAGTACGAATCGGATTTGTTCATACGCACGAACGTAACTGTTGATCCGTACGAATCTGGGCTAATACGTGCGAACCTAGGCTTACATTCGTACGAACTTAAACCTTACATCCGTACGAACCTAGGCTTACATCCGCACGAACCTGGACTTACATCCGTACGAATCAACACTCATCCGTACGAATATAATCTCATCCGTACGGATGAATACAGACCCTAATTTGGTCGTCGAACGCTATAAGGCCAGACTGGTTGCAAAAGGCTTTACTCAAAAGGAAGGAATTGATTATCAAGAGACCTTTTCCCCTGTCTCTCGTAAAGATTCCCTAAGGATCGTCATGGCACTCGTAGCTCATTATGATTTAGAGTTACATCAGATGGATGTCAAGACCGCTTTCCTAAATGGTGACTTGCAAGAAGACGTATACATGCGGCAACCTGAAGGATTTATTCCAGAAGGTAAAGAGCACATGGTCTGCAAGTTGAATAAATCGATATATGGGTTGAAACAAGCATAACGACAATGGTACCTTAAATTTGATGAAGTCGTAAAATCTGATGGCTTCCTAAAGAATCAAGTGGATCAATGCACCTATCTCAAGATCAGTGGGAGTAACTTTATTATCCTTGTTTTGTATGTGGATGATATCCTACTTGCAAGTAACAACTTGGATTTGCTACATGAGTCGAAGCGAATGCTTTCGCATAATTTCGACATGAAAGATCTCGGTGATGCCTCTTATGTTTTAGGTATCGAAATAAATCGAGATAGACGTAATGGTGTTCTAGGTCTTTCCCAAAGGGCTTATATTGACCGTATTCTAGAACGTTATAACATGCAGCACTGCACACCCACTGTGGCTCCGGTAGTTAAAGGGGACGTATTTGGACCTCATCAAACTCCGAGCACTGAAACTGAGAAGGCTGAAATGAGGATGATACCTTACTCATCTGTAGTTGGGAGCATTATGTACGCTCAGGTCTGTACTCGACCGGATATCGCTTACATCGCTGGTATGCTGGGGCGTTACTTATCTAACCCCGGATTAGCACACTGGAAAGCGGCTAAAAAGGTTCTACGATATCTGAAAGGGACCAAAGACTACAAATTGACTTATAGAAGAAGTGACAACTTGGAAGTAGTAGGTTATTCTGATTCTGACTTTGCTAAATGCAAAGAAGACCATAAATCTACTTCTGGGTATATTTTCATGTTAGCTGGCGGACCAATCTCTTGGCGGAGTCATAAACAGAAACTGACCACAACGTCCACTATGATGGCTGAATATGTTGCCGTTTATAATGCAACCTGTCATGGGATGTTGTTAAGGAACCTGATCAGTGGACTCAAACTCGTCAACTCAATTTCTAGACCATTGAAGCTTTACTGTGATAACTCAGCTGCTGTAACTTTCTCGAACAGTAACAGTTCGACTGGCGCTGGGCTGTATCTCGACACAAAGTATCTGTTTGTACGCGAACGGGTTGAGGAAAATGTTCTTTGTGTTGAGTACATAAGTACACATGACATGCTAGCGGATCCGATGACCAAAGGTCTTCCTCCTAATATATTCGTAGGACACGTGTCGAATATGGGGCTTACAAAAGACTTAATTTAATAGCATTGTTGTACTTATTGGTCATTATTATTTATTAATGAAAATTTTCCTCCTTATTCAGATTTTGTTTGTCTATTATATACACCTTATGCGCATAACTGTGTTGGACATTATTATAACAAAATTTGTCTTAGTTAGTCTATCATTGCTTATTCAGTTTTGAATTTGAGTCATAGTTTGACTAGTGGGGGTCCTGAGTAGATGTTCTTCTCTACGACTGTACTTATTGACTATGATTTCGGTTTTAAACAAAATGAGTATTATCTCGTACGGACTTATCAATACTCATAGATAAATGATCTACTCGGTCAAGTGGGAGAATGTTGGACCCATATTATTTGTGACCCTCATTGATCATTTATCCTTACTGATATGATGACTGACGCTAACTGAAATCTGTGTCTAGTAAATATTCGATGGACGTATTTACCTTACCGACACTATAGATTTCCCATTAGGTGATCGGAACTAAAGAGAGCTTATAGTAAACACTTACTAAACACCAGGGACTAAATAATAAATACTCCTAACTTGAGTATCTATATAAAGGGACATAATAAACCCTTAGAAGGGTTGGCTCATTTTTACCTTCATCCCTTTTATCCCAAAACACACACATAGTGTTTTCTCTCAATTACTCCATCCTAACACGATCATCTCAATTTGGGAATCATAGATGGCTAATCTATTCAACAACATCTCCGGATCATCATCAGGAGGTATGTAAATAACATGAATCAATCTGATTTAATCCAACATAAATAGCTATTTCCTTTTTTTATATACATTCCCAGCTTCTTAAATACAGAGGTTAAGATCCTAACACAAACACTCGTATTCTCGTATACTTGTTTTGTACAGTAACACTCGTAAAAACAATAAAACAAAGTTCACTGATATAGGCAAAGTCAGTTTTCGCAGTAACTAATTAACTATAACAGAAACAGTTGAAACGTGCACAATTTCAATATACAAATATCAAGCAGATTCAGATATTAAAGAGAAATAGTTTAAAATTTTGACAAACAAACATTAATGAGTTGAGATATTGGGGACAGATGATGCAATTGGAATTAATAAGATGCTAAATAAATACCAAATTCATTGATGGAATTGAGAAATTAGGTTAGCTAAATAAACCTCGTTCGACCGAGAGGGTGTTTGTCTCGGCTTATTAAACCAGATTATGTAATTTTCGGCATATGAGATGAAACTGAACCTATGACTTATTTAAATTCATAAACTTAACTTGATAAATTTATAAGCCGAAAAAAATTGACTTATGATTTTATAAATAATTACATGAGCTTATAAGTCGGTTATATAAGCCGAAACAAACAGGGAACTGAGAACCTGCCGGCCCAAAAACGTTATCTATGAAAACAAAGCGGTCTTCATGAAAGTTTACAAGTAATAAAATGAGTTTTTAAAATTTTGTTATTAAATGTGAAAATAGAGTTTTTGTTTTTACTTGAGAAAACTTAATTTCAAAGTCTTTTTTATATTCTTTTTAGTTTTCTTTCAACATTTTCTATTAGTTAGAAGAAATTTTTTTAATATTTTTATCTCTAATTTTCTTTCGTTTTGAAAATACAATTTATTTTATTTTGAAAAAGTAAATAAAAATTATGAAAACGTGTTTCGATAGAAAAATATATTTTCGGTTTTTGTAAAAGAAAAATTAAAAGAAAGATTGGATACAATAAGAAAAATTTCTAAAATTTTAATATTAAAAGTGAAAAACCAAACAATTTTTTTTTTCTAAAAACTCGATTTGAAGGGTTTTTTATTTATTTATTTTTTGTTTTCTTGAAAATAATTTTAAAAGAATTGATAATTTTCTCTAACTAAAAGCATCTTACATTTTATTTTTCTTCTAATTGCATAGGGTTATTTAGGTTATTAAAAAACCAGTTGTTGTCTAAAATTTCTAAATTTAACAATAACTCACGATGATTAAAAATCCAATTTTGTTTTAGTTATGATTTAATCGGTGTAAAGTGTTTCGTCATATTTTCATTTTCAATCTTATTGTCACTTATAAAGTTATAGTGTCTGTTAAAAACTATGTTTAAAGATATTAGATGGATATAATTTAATTGATCATTGATAATAATCGGTTTTTCATTTATTTATTTATTGATTATTATTTCATTTTCTAATACTTTTTTTTTTTTTTAGAAAATTAGAGATTACTAAACAACATCATGTATATTCATATTTATGTCTCTCACAAAACTTAAATCCATAACTTCTTGATCAATATGTCATTCATGAAGATCAATGTATTTTAGAATAACCGCTCCTTAATATAACATTATTATGCGTGTTTGAATTAGATGACAAAGAGTTTCCATAATTTCTATCATACTCCTATAGTTATCCTATGGTTATTGTACACTTAGATGTGTTTGGTGGAGAGGCTTATGGGGTATGATCGGGGCTTAAGCTTATCGTTTTTGATAAGTCAATTCATAAGCTTTGTTTGCTTCGACGGACTTATGAAAAATACATGTCCCTTTTATGTCTTTTTACTCTAATAAGCTCCAACTCCAACTATTTTACCAAACATGCTTTTCATCTTTATATATAAACTCAAACACGGACGATAAACTCAAGCTCCAGCCTAAGCTTTTAGGCCCCATCTCCAGCTATTTATGTCAAACACACCCTTAGTAAGGTGATGAGTGAGATGACAAAGAGTTTGCCTCTTTCTCGAGTCACTCAGATTCAAATCCTTACAAAACAAGTTTATTTTCAATTATTATGGTCTTAAAAGAAAACGGTTTCTAAAATTCGACTAAAGCGGGGGGTCACTTGCACTGCCCAATTTGTAAACGATATTATATTGCCCCGTTCACTCACTTTTGATCTAGAAAGACCGATTTCCGGTTCTCCATTTAGACCATCTTTACGTTTGGTTCTAATAATATTGTTGTAAGCAATAACTTTTATTACTTTAGTTATAGTTTACAAAAATCATAAAATTAAAATGACGAATAGCATGAGCAAAAGATTAAATAATACTGTAATAGTTAGATGATAGTCATAGATCATGGTACATGGACACGTACATGGGACTGGAGGGCTTAACTTAGGGTCATGCGCTGATTGACCTCTAGATGACGTTAAATATGATTGGAAACTTAGTTTTATCGACTTCTAAGTCAGATAAAGGATGTTGGTCCTTAGATTTAATGGGAATTTTTTTAGCTAAAATACTTATATTTTTTGGTCCAAAACAAACTTAGTTTTATTTCCTTTTTTTCTTTCTCTCAGCTAAAATACTTATTTGTGGCTTTAATTTTTTAGGCGTTTCCTAACTCGATCCTATCTTACAGAACGTTGGGTTATTTTGACCTTTTTGTCATGTCTTTTTTTTGTGATAATCACGAGGAGATCTTAAAGCACTCTATGTTAATTTGTACATTGGCTAAACAAATTTAGTTTAAATTGTAAAACTGATGACGAATTTATATCCATATTGAAGATATTATAAAAAGGAATATAATATCAAATGATATGTGTGAACAAAGTCTACAATTAATGGTCTTTGTTACGTTCTCTTGTTGTTATTTATATCTCTATTTATCAACAACTATATGTATTTACAAAACCAACTTAAAAATTGTTATATTATTCCATAATCATTTTCCTATCTATCTATTACAAAATTACCATTCTTTTTATGTTTTATATAATCATAGCCATAACATATGAAAAGAAAGATCTAGAATTATCTTCAGATAATCTTCACTTTAACTAGTCTGACTATAAAATGGGACCATATATTCGGGTCATGTAATGTATTAGTTCATTTGTTGGTTCTTCTTTTTATCAATCAAATGCCACGTAACATTTTATTATTAGATTAAAAAAATATCCATGAAATATATTATAAAATAGTCTAAACCAAGTAAATCTTAATATGAGAAAATCATGAATTTACTTATCTGATATATTAAAATTTTAAAAGCACCTAGGATCTGACCAAGGGGGTGCGCAGCTCCAACCTTCTGGTGAGCAGCACCGCGCGTCTGAACACCCCGGTGCGCAGCACCGAGCTGCTGAACCAGTTATTGACGATTTCGAGATCGAGGACGATGAGGACGATGAGGACGAGGCACCACAAGTTCAAACCAAGGCCAAAACACCTGAACCAGTGGAGGAAGTTCCCATTAAAGCTTATAAACCTCATGTTCCATATCCTCAAAGATTACGAAAAGCAAGAATGCGGGAGCAGTACGGTAAATTTTGTGACATGATTAAATCTGTTAATATTAATGTTCCTCTTGTTGATTTGATTGCAGGGATGCCAAACTACGCTAAATTCATCAAGGAGCTGGTCACGAACAAAGGAAAGCCATCGGAGGAGCAAGCAGCATTCTTAAACACGGAATGTTCAGCCTTGGTGAAAAACACGATACCACCCAAGTTGGATGACCCGGGGAGTTTTCTGATCCAGTGCAACTTCAGTAATACATACAGTTGCAGTGCTTTAGCAGACTTAGGAGCTAGCATAAACCTGATGCCGTATTCACTATATGCTAAACTTGCCCTTGGAGTGTTAAAACCCACCAGGATGAGTATCCGCCTAGCAGACAGATCATTTCAGTACCCGTTAGGAATTGCTGAGAACATGCTAGTAAACGTAGGAAAATTCACCTTTCCGGTTGACTTCGTGATTCTAGAGATGGATGAGGATGTCTCTGTTCCACTAATCCTTGGACGACCATTCCTAAACACTGCTGACGCAATTATTCGGGTGAAAAATGGGCAAATTTCATTAGGGGTTGGGAATGAACGAATTGTTTTTAATTTAGATAGAGCTATGACTCATTCCTATTCTACTGATGAAACCTGTTTTCGGATTGATGTGTTTGATGATTTAGATTGGCAGGAAATTCTCGAGATAGAAACTAGCTTGGAGGAGGAGCTCAAAGACGAGAAGATCGAGGAAGTGGAGGTTGAAGTTAAGGAAGAGCTGAAGTTGGACCAAAGCATGAGGATCAAATCTTCAATCGAATCACCACCTACCGAATTGGAGCTAAAACAACTACCGGTACATTTAGAATATGCTTTCCTTGAAGGTACAAATTTATTACCAGTTGTTATTTCGTCATCACTTTCGGGTGACGAAAAAGCTCGATTATTGACAGTCCTTAAAGGTCATAAAAAGGCCTTTGCTTGGCGTATATCTGACATACCCGGAATTAGCCCCGATTTTTGCAAACATAAAATAAATTTTAATGATAATGTAAAACCCGTTGTTCAAAGACAACGGCGGCTAAATCCGAATATGACAGATGTCGTTAAAAAGGAAGTTGTGAAGTTGTTGGTTGCAGGAATTATCTACCCTATTTCAGACAGCCCATGGGTGAGTCCCATTCACTGGGCGCCGAAAAAGGGAGGTATGACCGTGGTGATGAACGAAAAGAACGAGCTCGTGCCAACAAGGACAGTCACAGGATGGAGAGTTTGCATCGACTACCGCAAACTGAATGAAGCCACCAGGAAGGACCATTTTCCACTACCGTTCATGGACCAGATGATCGAGCGACTAGCAGGAAATGAGTTCTACTGCTTCTTGGATGGATTCTCGGGTTACTTTCAGATCCCCATCGATCCCGAAGATCAGGAAAAGACCACATTCACATGCCCGTTCGGAACCTACGCATATCGGAGGATGCCATTTGGTCTATGCAACGCACCCGCCACTTTTCAGCGGTGTATGCTAGCAATTTTTCAGGATATGGTGGAGAAGACAATGGAAGTGTTTATGGATGACTTTTCAGTTTTCGGAGATTCATTCGACAACTGCTTGAAGAATTTAGATCAGATGTTGGGAAGATGCGAGGAAGCACACTTGGTCCTCAACTGGGAGAAATGCCACTTCATGGTTCGAGAGGGAATCGTACTGGGACACAAGATCTCAAAAGCTGGGATAGAGGTAGACAAAGCAAAGATCGAGGTCATTGCCAAACTACCACCACCGACGAACGAGAAGGCAATTCGGAGTTTTTTGGGACATGCAGGATTCTACCGAAGATTTATCAAGGATTTCTCGAAGATCACTCGTCCTATGACGAAACTCTTAGAGAAGGAGGTAGCTTTCAATTTCTCGGAGGACTGTTTACAAGCTTTCGAGCTACTCAAGGAACGGATCACCAATACACCTATTTTGGTAGCACCGGACTGGTCTCAACCTTTCGAGCTAATGTGTGACGCAAGCAATTTCGCAGTGGGTGCTGTTTTGGGGCAAAGGATCGAGAAACATTTTCGACCTATCTACTTCGCTAGCAAAACACTAAACGAAGCCCAACAGAATTGTACCACTACGGAAAAGGAACTTTTGGCTGTCGTATTTGTTTTTGATAAATTCTGCTCATATTTAGTGATGAGCAAAACAATTGTTTTCACGGATCATTCTGCTTTAAAATTCTTATTTTCTAAATTAGATGCTAAACCTAGATTAATTCGTTGGATTTTATTGTTGCAGGAATTTGACATCGAGATCAAGGACAAGAAAGGGGCTGAAAATGTAGCTGCAGACCATTTAAGCCGATTGGAGAACCCAAGTTTGGGGGAGTTGAAGGAAGAGGACATCAATGACACTTTTCCGGGGGAGATGCTAGCCAGTATCAGTAACACAGACGGCGATACCCCATGGTTCGCGGACATTGCAAACTATCTAGCCGGAAAAGTCGTCAACAAAGACCTAACCTATCAACAGAAGCAGAAATTGATCTCGGATGCTAAGTACTACTACTGGGACTCGCCATACTTGTTCCGTAGATGTGCTGATGGAATGGTGCGCAGATGTGTATACGGAGAAGAAACTCGAAAGATTTTGGACGAATGCCATCATGGACCCACCGGAGGACATTACGGACCAACGGTCACTGGGAAAAAGGTTTATGATGCAGGTTTCTATTGGCCAACAATTTTCAGAGAGGCCTATACACTCGTGAACACCTGTGATGCATGCCAACGCCAAGGGAATATTACGAAGCGGGACGAAATGCCACAGCAAGGGATCCAAGTTTGTGAAGTTTTCGATATCTGGGGAATCGACTTTATGGGCCCTTTCAAACCCTCAAACAGAAATATTTATATTCTAGTTGCTGTAGATTATGTTTCTAAATGGGTTGAAGCTAAAGCATTACCGACTAACAACGCTAACGTGGTTGTTGATTTTCTTAAAAGTTTGTTTTGCAGGTTTGGAGTGCCAAAGGCATTAATCAGTGATCGAGGAAGCCACTTCGCCAACGCTCAGCTTGCAAAAGTTTTGAAAAGATATGGAGTAAATCACCGGTTTGCGACTTCGTATCATCCTCAAACGAGCGGGCAAGTGGAAAATACAAACCGCGCACTCAAAAGAATTTTGGAAAAGACGGTCAACAACAATCCCAATATATGGTCAAAGAAACTGGAGGACGCACCGTGGGCATTCAGGACGGCATACAAAACGCCAATTGGAACCACCCCGTATCGACTACTCTACGGGAAAACGTGTCACCTTCCGGTTGAAATAGAGCATAAGGCATACTGGGCCTTGAGGACCTGCAACATTGATATGGATTTAGCGAGAGATTTGCGGATCCTACAACTCCACGAGATGGATGAGTTACGGTTACAGGCCTACGAAAGTTCCCGCCTTTACAAGGAGAGAACTAAGGAGTTCCATGACCGAAAAATTCGTAGGAAAGAGTTCAAGGCGGGCGATAAAGTACTTTTATTTCAATCGAAGTACAAATTCAAGGCTCCTAAATTACGCTCAAAGTGGACAGGACCGTACACCGTCAAACAGGCTTATGCTTCCGGCTATGTCGAGTTGTGGAAAGAAGGCGGAGAACCATTCATAGTCTCTGGGCAACGAGTCAAACTATACCATGAAGAAGATGATGAAAACGGAATGATGATCGAGGATGGGTTTTATTCCATCAACGCCTAATAAAGAGGCATATCGAGTCAAGCTAACGACTCGGTCGAAAAATTAGCGCTTCTCGGGAGGCAACCCGAGTTTGTTTCTTTTCTTTTCTTAGTTTTTATTTTTATTTTTATTTTTATTTTTTATTTTTAGAACTTTTTAACGTTTTGTTTTGCAGAATTGTTTAGTTAGGTACCGAGAAAACATCAGAAAAATACAAAAAAAAATCGAAAAAAGAAAAAATTCCAAAAAAAAATTGGCTCGGTGCGCAGCACCGAGGGAGGGGTGCTGCGCACCTAGCTTCTGTCCAGGTTATATCTTTGCTTTTCCCTTTATTTCACACAGCACACACACATATACTCATAACAACAGCGGCGAGAACCCAACACACACACACACACTAAATCATCAATTTTTGCTCGTTTTTCTTGTTTAAATTACTGAATATGCATAGAAAGGTATGTTTCTTCATCCTAACCTCTTTAATTCCTTTCGATTTTCGTTTTATTAGGTTAAATTGATTTGGGGAAAAATTCTAGGTTTTCTTTAATTCGTCCTAAAACATGAAATTGATTGTATAATAGGGTTAGGATTGATGAATTAAACAGATTTGAGTGGTTGTTTGTGGATTACAACCGATTTAGGGATGATTTTGGCCGGAAAAAGCCGCCGGTGCGCAGCACCGCCGCCATGTGCGCGGCACCGGCCATTTTCCGGCTGCTGAACGTGTTCTTTTTGTGTGATTAACGTGTTCTTTGCTGTTTTTTGTTGATTTTTGTGTTGTGTAGGGTAAGAGGGCAGCCGTGGAAGGAGGAGAGGGCAGCCGGAGGCCTCGGCCACAATCTCTAGCCACCCTTAATGCGGCGATTATGGCACCCGAAAGCCATCCATGGTTACACTGGCCGGGATGTTCAGCAGACCGTAAGATTAGACTCAACAACAAACTTGCTTCACTACGAGGCCGACCAGTTGCTGCTCCTCGTACCATGGACTGGGAATTCTTGACCGGGATTCAGGTTGATTTGAGCGGGTTCATGACTACCCGTAGCGAGACTGCACAGCGTAACATACCAGTCTGGGGCAGAGCTTGGAGGACCGATGAGCCGGCATTCAGGGAATGGATGCTAGAGTTTTACTGCTCTCTGGAGGTCTCGAGGGAGTTCACTGGCGAGACTTTCTTGACCGCTCCGCTGATATCCTTCCGCTTAGGCGGCCAGGACCACCAGGTATCTGTTATTGAGTTTGGTAGACTGACTGGTTTGTTTACCAATGCTAAGGCAGGTAATGAGGCTTTGATGATAGCATATCTCTCGGATGCTGAGAGAGATTCTGTGGGATTTGTCGCCAATGAGGCCTGGTATGATTTGTCAGGACGGATGGAGCATCACTCCAACTCCAGCCGCGCCAAGGATATTCGGGACCCCATGCTGCGACTCTTACACAAGATGCTCTCGTACTCATTTCTCCACCGTGACACCCACCACGATAAATGCTACGGGGAGGACTTGTGGTTGTTGCGGATTTTCAGTCTTCGTGATCCATCCCGGTTTGCTAACGTCCCGTGGACGTTAGCGAGGCACATGGCGGATAAGGGGGAGGGGCAAACTGATTCGAGTAAGATGCTATGCGGGCATTTCATCACCCGCATTGCCCGATCTTTAGGCCTGGCCTCTCCGGCCAATATCCAGCAGTGTTCCCCACCAGTTCGCTGCAAGTTCTACGGGGAGTCTGATTTGCTCCGAGTTGGGATTCTTCACCCAGCCGGCGGGCTTTTGGCACCATTCGGTCGAGTTGAGGAGGGTCCAGCTCCAGCTCCGGTACAGAGGCAGAGGGCTTTGCCACAGCGGGATTTCCAGGATCAGGTACTAGCTGGGTTACACAGGCTCCAGTTCAACGATGAACAGGCGGATCGACGATGGGACCACTGCCAGCCCCGAGCGCAGTATTTTCAGGATAGATACCAGTCATCCTGGGAGTATGTATACCAGCAGCAACATTCCGCTCCATACCCTCATTTTGCCCCACCAGCCTACTACTACCCTGCGCCATATCCCGGGTACCACCCAGCACCCCAGGAGGGTCACCATGACAGTGATGACGAGTAGTTTGTATTTTTTATGTATTGTGATGTATCTTGTATGAACTTATTGTTTACCAGTTACTATTTCTTATTAGAAGAAATAGTGAGACTATTTTTATATTCGTCGTAATTTGTACTATTATTTTTCTTTTTTATTTTTCTAACATGTGTGGTTGTGTATATTTTAGTTTCTAAGACTGGCAGTAAGTTCAGCACCCGCTCATAAGCCTGACATTCAGTTCAGCAAACCGCATTCCAACGCCATATTTACACATTACACAACCGGGTTATATACTTTCTACCTTTCTTTTATTTTTGTATTCTTTTTATTTTTTTTAGGATAGTTTTTGTATAATTTCCCTTAGTTCTGAGTCGTAAACACATTAGGGACAATGTGTTACTTAAGTTGGGGGGGGGGGGGGGGGGGGGGGAGGGGGTCATCGGGAAATTTTACCTTTTATTTTTCGACCCTTAGCTTAGTTTCCATCGTGTTGAATTGTGTTCTTTTTTGTACATTTTTGAGTCAGAAAAAAATAGAAAATCCAAAAAAAATTGAAAAATTGAAAAAACAAAAAAAAATATAACGTGTCTAGTCGGTAAAAAAAACCTTAAACTGTAAGCATAACCAGACGTATTTTTACCACACTCGAGAAAATAGTGAGACTTTTGAGCCTATTGAAAGCATTTATTTTTAATGCTACTTTTTTTTATTTCTTTGAGTGTGCCGATGGGGATGACTTTAGAACTTGACATTGTTATACATTTCAAGACCACATATGAGCAATTGCATTAGGGTAACTTAGTGTGATTTGGTACAATGATAGGGGCATTTAGGATTAACCCATTTGTTAGCCACTTTTCGTTTCTTTTTATATATTTTCCGCCTAACCTTTGTAACACTTATTTTTAGTGTTAGAAACTCTAGTTAAACCACTTTGCGCCTAAACCGTGTCGTTTCTAAACACTATTATATTATTTTGTACACTCACCTTATTTTCGTTTCTTTTTAGATTAAGTCCGAACTTAAGATTTTTTATTGCTATTATTGTATTAAGAGAAGTTGAAGTTTATTAAGGCAATGGAAGAAAAGTAGATTATTTTTGCCTTGCATTATTATTGTATTTGGAGGAATAGTTGAGAAAAAAAATATATAGTGTTTATTAGCCTTTTGAGCATGTGTACTTACCACGAGAAAAAAAATTATTTTGTAAGGCATGTACTAGGCTGAAAGAAAAAAAAAAAAGTGAAAAAGAAAAAAAAATCGGAAAAACAGAAAAGCGAAAAAAAAAATTAGTTGTATAGTTTAAGAGAATTAGTGTATTATGAGTCGTGTATTATATACGAAATTTGTATATTCGGAGAAAAAGTATAAGTTGAAGAAAAATTGAGCAATCCAGTGCGTTAGAGATTATATTTAGTTCGGATTTAATCTAAGTTGTATTATTTTATTTAACCCATTTACTCTCCATATTATATATTTCCACATGTCTTTACCTGTACATTATAACCCGAATAAAAGTCCCCGTTTAGTTGTACCTAGACTCTAGTGGTGGAGAAGTGATACATTATCAAGCCTATGATAGAATACTCACCATGACTGAGCAATTGAGCGATTCTACAGAGATATTTTACACACCCTTTTAGATTAGTTTGAGAGATTGTGTGATTTTACTTCCAATAAAAATCGTGAGGTGTTTGGTTATGTTTAATTTTGGCTTTGATAATGAATTTTAAAACAGTTTTTGCTTGAGTGCAAGCAAAAAGGCAAGTTTGGGGGGATTTGATATCGCATATTTATATAGATATTTCTATGCGATATTGTGTCGTTTTTCATAGTAAACATGATGGATAGGATAGGTTTTTACATTTAATCGTGTGGAAAAGTGTTTTTATCTATTTTACAGGTTTACATGATCGGGAAGCGGAAGGGAGTGAAGAAATGAGCTTAAATGACGAAATGACGGAGAAACTGAGGAGGTGCTGCGCACCAATGCAAGGGGTGCTGAGCACCGAGAGTTTGAGTTGGTTTTGGACACGAAGAATTGCTCGGTGCTGCGCACTGGTGTATGGGGTGCTGCGCACCTATGGATAAACACAAGGAATTTGGATTCGAGTCGAATACGTTTTCCACTTTTCTTTTGCCTATAAATACAAGACCAAATCCGTCCAGAAAATCATTCAATTATTATTCAAAGTCTCTGGAGCTGGTTATTACGTTTAGAAGCAAGATTCAAGCTAGGAAGATCATATTTTCGGCTAACGGTGGTCACGACACGTTTTGTCGGATTCTTCGTTTGTTTCTTTCCTTTTTAGACTTTTATTCCAGTATTATTTCCATGACTTTATTTGCTTTTTCAGACCTAGTTATGAGGAGCTAAACTTCTTTTATGCTTGTTTGAACCACGAATCCTATTTGAAGTTTAATTAACGTTTTCGATTGTTTATGTTTTTGTGTTTAACCGTTGATCCTTATTTGCTTAAATTTTAGTATATTATCAGAGTTGTTTATATATAATTTGACTAATCAATATTCTAGGTATTTGGGAGGAATCTAGATAGATTTAACAAGTTATATGAAGTAATCGGTCGGTCTATAACTGATTTAAAATTATTAAGATTCGGGAGGACTTGATAGTTAGAGGAGTTATTCGGGAGGAAACTCTATAAGGTTAAATCACTAAAAACAGGCTTGTCACTTATTGCTTGATTATTAATAGTTATTACTGTATTCGGGAGGAACGGGGTAATTAGAGATAATTAAAGTTAGTAAAAGATTCGGAAGGACTTTTATTATATCTTAGAAGTTGGAAAAACAATCGATTTCGTAAAGTTAACGGAAAATAGGTGAAGTGTCAAACAAGTATATTTTCTCATTATTTGATTTAATCCATTAATCTTTCATTGGATTTGAATTAATCATCACTTTTACTTAATTACTTGCAATCTTTTGTTACGATAAAACCCCCCAAAAATACTCAGTATTATTAATTCGGAATTTAAAACAAATTAGTCCCTGCGAACGAACCTTTACTTGCTTTAAACTATATTATATACGGATAGGTCCACTGCCTAGAAGTGTGTAATTGCGTGAAAGAGTAGGTTTAAAATTAAGACTAGATTTTACACATCAAAGGGGATGAAGGCAGCAGGGGAGAGGGGGAAGAGATAAGGAAGGAATGTTTGGGTGGTATTTATAAAACTGATGACGTGGCGGTTACCAACAGGTTGCAGGTCACCAAACTTATCTATTTAAACGGTTTTTTAAAGTTAAGGTTATAATTTAAACGGTTACTTGCGGTTTAGTGATGTAGATAGACGAAAATTTTGTTCAATGACCTATACGGATTTTTTGAGGTAGTACAATGACCACCCAGTGCATTTTCCCTAAAACTAAAAACGCGAATAAAAGCATTTTGGTTTCATAAATCATAACCAAACAACATGTTTTATTTTATTTAATTTTCAATTTCAGTCTTTTAACTCACGGTCACCCCTATAATTTATGTACCACCATTCCTTAGATATAAGTAAATAAAATGTCATGAAAATAAGATATAGGACCCCTACCCTTATAAGTACAAGTGAACAACCTCATTTAAGAGAGAAACAATAAATGAACCCCACTTGCTTTAAAGATTAAAGTGGAATGTCTATACTCTATCCTCATAAAAAGATAAAGGCTTAAACCAAAGGAGTTGTTGTTGTTACCCTTTCTAGAAATCATAACCATTTATTCTCATAAATCCTTTTCAAGAAAATACACTCTTTAATACAATTTCTTTTTTCTTTGGAACCGACAAATAATAATAAAACAATCCGACTAGGAAGAAGCTAGAGAACGGGTATTAAAATACAAAAACCAAATACGAGATTACAAACAGGAGAAAGAGGAAACAGAAACAACTCAATTCAACCAAACGAAACTACAATACAATCATTTTCACTATCAGTTTCTCTCAACTTTTAATTTTCTTATTACCTATAACTTGACTTTTAATCATCTTATAAGTTTGTATTTATTTTTTCAACGTCTTATCACTTTTATTCGGTTGTTTTACAGAGTAATATTTTATAGTTGATTCGTGATATTTTTATTCTTAACTTTCAACTAGTTATCATTTTAACATTTTAGTCTTTGAACTTTGTAAAATTTAGCATTTTAATCGTTTAATAAAGATGGAAATAACAATTTTTGACACTTTAGAAAAAATCTAAAGAAAGGCTAGAGTTTAAATATTATGTAAATTAAAGTTAACTAACGAGGTAAAAGATTGTAACCCCTCAAAGTGATAGCGAATCTAAGTCGAACATGAAAGTTATGCATAAAGATTTTAAACTAATATTTGAAAACATAATGTGTTTACAAACCTACACCTATAGATATTCGATTTCACACTATAATATATAATCATATATATGTCCAACAAACTTAAAAATATTACATACGTACTACTAGTTGTTCAAAAATTCTTCCAACAAAACGATCTTTTCGTCACATGATAGTGCAAAGCCTTCCTTCATTTTCGACATCATGATCATCAAACACGCTCCTACGATGATACGATGGGGGTGGCTGTGGAGGGTAATAAACCGACGGATGTGGATGTGATTGAGCGTATCCATACACCGGTGGAGTATAGTATGAAGATTCGGTACTTGGGTAAGATGTATTGTAACTCATCCCATACGCTGGGGCAGGGTAGTAGTTATTACTATATGGTGGTATCATATCATATGGTGTCGCATAATTTAGTGGAGGCCCGAGATTAAGTTCCTCGGGCCCTGCTTTTTCTATTGCTACTCCGCTTTCTAGCACAATATCCCCGTCTTTTGGTTGTGTGTTATTGCCATCTTTATCACCTTTATTTTTCTTCTTTTTCTTCTTTTTACTACCATTGTTTTCGTTATTAACGTCGACATTAGCTCCAACCAGCTGCTCAACTTCTACTTCCTCGTCATTTCCCCCATCAGTTTTCGCATCTTCGGATTTCTCTTTCTCTTTATCGACATGTTCGTTTGGCACGCCATCCTCTTGTTTGCTACTCTGTTTCTTCTTTTTTGGTGGCGTAGCTTCAAAACTTCCCGGTAAAATTTCGGCATGTTTACCGGATTTTAAAAGCTTATGGACTAGTGTGTCACCATTAACGGATCCAGTAACTGTAACTTTGTGCTCTTTTGCATCAATTACCGTCTTATAAACACCTAAGATTTGTAAAACACAAAATAATATTAAAAAAATTAGTAGTTAATAAAAAATTAATTCAACTATATATTTTTTTTCTTCTTTCTGTTATTAATAACTAAATCTTTTTAATAATTGTTCCTGTTTTATAAAAAAATTTAAGTAATTAAAAAAGAAGGTAAATGACTCACCATCTATGCTTTGAAGGATTTTAATTACTTTCTTCTTGCATCCTTCACAATGAATATACACTTTCAAGATCCAAGTCTACAACAAAAAATTAAAAAAAAAACAACATGAAATTAGAGAAGAAACTACTAAATTAAGCGATGTTTGTTTTCAGCTTATTTTTTGTTATAACCGGCTTATGAGCATATGTAATTTTTTATGAGCATATGTAATTTTTCATACGTTCAGCTCATTGAGCTTATCGAGTTGAGTTTATGACTTTAAATAAGCCATAAACTCATAAGTCGAAAATATTGAGCTTATAAAAATTACATAAGTTTATAAGTCCGTTTAAATAAGCCATAAACTCAGCTTCATAAGCTCATAAGTCAGAAAAAAATGAGTTTATAAAAACTTACATAAGCACGTAAGTCTGTTTTATAAACTTAATTAGTTCAAATTATTACTTAAAATTGTTTTTTTGAAAAGTACGTGGAAAAATGGGCTTAATCTAAAACAAACACCCTAAGAGTGTGTAACATAACTTTTTTTTTTAATAAATAACTAATTTTGAGCTGATAAATGTTTTCAATACGAAAATACCTTTGTGTAACATAATTAAACATGCATACCTTAAGGTGGTCGGAGGCGTTATCGTGATCGGAAACGGGTGATTTTGCCATAACTTCAGACGAGGGTTTTGGATATGTGTTAGTTTAGATGGTCGGAAGTAAAAGAGGTAAGGTGGTAAGTGGTTATATTGAAGGTGGTGAGATGTGGGATGACACGTCAGCATACCCCATGTATGAATGTACTGCCATTCACTAACACGTCACTAATGTCACGTGATAAGTCATTAATCACTAATTAAATAAGGTACCAAACAACCTAACTACTTTAATAATACTTTTTAGTTTTGTGTTCCAAGACATGATTTGTTGTGTTTGTAATGTTAGTATTTGTTGTTTGGATATGTATGTATTTCTATGTGTAGAAGATTCTAGAGGAGCGTTCATGACACGTTGGACTTAGTGACGGATTTTAGAATTAATCACCAGAATAATTATTTATCATTTACACTCTACAAAAATAATTACCTGATTTGTGACAAATTTCTCGCGACACTTTATCGTCGCGAAAAGTATATAAAACAAAATCAGACCAATAAAAACCAGACACGTTGTCGCGAAAATGAATATTGACGCGAGAAATGA
This sequence comes from Senecio squalidus, assembly GCA_910822075.1. NCBI lineage: Eukaryota > Viridiplantae > Streptophyta > Magnoliopsida > Asterales > Asteraceae > Senecio > Senecio squalidus. The sequence goes on along the minus strand of CAJVGC010000591.1, from coordinate 24,403,487 downwards.
ATAGTGTCGTGACAACGTGTCGAATTTTTATTGGTCTTATCAAAATATGTGTACATTCGCGACGAAAAATATGTCGCAAAAAATCCGTCACGAATTAGGTGATTATTTTTGTAAAGTGTAAGTGATATGTGATTATTTTGATAATTTACTCATGATTTTAAGCATGTATTTTGAGGTTAGGATTACAAGTTACTTATGTAGTTTTTTCTTAACCACAATCCTATCAAAACTTATTTACTAATTAACATAAAATGTCTTTGGATCAAAAAACAGGTTGTAACGGTTCAAATTCAAGTTGAGTTACGACTACAAAATTAAAGTTATTAGAATCGAGAATAGAGAATTATATATTACAAATTAAAAAGCTTGGAAAAAACCCGGCTCCTAATTACCCCTCTTATTGTTTAAAACTTGTTTCCAAGTCTACTTGATGTAGAAAGAGAAGGTTTACCTAGCGTGTTGTCCCGGAACTAACCTAAATAACTAAAAACACAAAACCGAAATAATCCAAAACTTTCAATAAAGACACATTACACAATCCAAATTTTTTTGAAAAGTTATATTTTTCGACATAAACAAATATGTTTAAAGATGGTTTCAACCAGTAATAAAGTAAAAATGAAAAAAATCATTAGTCACGGCTCGACTCGGTTGGCCATGGTTGGGCTCGTGATTTTTGAACAGTGACACCACACTTGCTAAATGTTAGAATAGGTGGTTCGGCTCACGATTTCTAAATAGTGGCACCACACTTAGTCACCACATTGTGACACGAAGTCGTACCCTCCTCTTGGGGTGAACGCCTCACCCCTACCCGACATTATCACCTCTCTCTCTCTCTCTCTCTCTCTCTCTCTCTCTCTCTCTCTCTCTCTCTCTCTCTCATTTTCTTATTTTTAGGGGTGAGTGTAACCATAACGGATGGTCTGACGGTGACGTAACATCATTTTGGGTGATTAAGATGGCTATCTTGAATGCTCTTTTACGTCGGTTGGTTTGCATGTCAATATACCATAACTAACATGATCATGATTCTACATGAACCTAACATGGTTGATTAAAACCTAAAAGGTTCCTCAAAATGACCAATTCCAACCATTTACATCACACAATTACTGTACTTTTCTTAGAGTCTGCAAGATATCATTTTTACCATGTCATTTGAATTTTGTTAGCATGTTCAAAAACGAGTAAGAAAAGTTCCGTCCCTTAGTTTCTTCTAAGACTATCTAAAATTAATATAACTCGAAAAGAAACTCATTGTTTCGCTATTTCTATATCAACACTCAACCACTCACCATTTCCCACTTTTGCTTTTGAGTCAGAAAGCGAACAACATGTCATTTTTGCAACTGCAGCAACAATAAAGCTGGTCACTAGGTGTAAGCGGAGAACGAGTGATGTTAATTCCAGTTGGTAGCAAATCCGAGAGCAAAGCACAAACATAATCATGTGCTGGTGAAAGAAAACAGCTGGTTAATTCATTTAGCATTTTGCGGTTACAACTGCAAGCTATTGCAACACTTTATAACAGCTAAGAAATCTACGCTTTGTGTGACTCGTAAAAAAGTCAAATATCCCTTTTTCAAAATTGTTAAAAAAACTCAAAACACTCACAGTTTCGCAACTCCCAAACCCAAATGTTCCACAACTAAAATAGTTACCATAATTGCCGGACTTGAACTAATAGTCTAATACAATTTCCATCATCACGTAAAAAAAGAACTCATTTAAAACTCAAAAGACAGAAATGAACTCAGGTTAGAAAAGATGAAAAAGATAGACCCGAAAAAGGTAAACATAAGGACAATCGCATAACAGACAATATAACAAAGAGAGGGTAATGAAAGCAGGACAAATAACCGTAAAACAAATATTTTCTCAATGGAGTTATGTATCACTTCTCCAACTTTTAACGACCCAATTGTTTCACTAAACAAGGGTTCTAAATGACGTGTGACATTATCTTGCACTAATAACCCCAATTGAAAAAAAGTAGCAAAGAATCAAAATCACCGTTCTTATCGATATCAAACATGCATACTTTAAACAAATCAATCAACAAACTGCTAAAGACATCATTGATGTCGACTTGCACCAAAGAGATCTACATTGAGAAATTATTTTTTTGATAACAAAATAAGTTTCATAATATCCGTTCTTAAATTTCACATCTTATAATCGAGCAATTAACTTCTTGCATCCAAGAACACCAGAAAATATCGATATAAAAGCCACTATAGCACCTTGTCTAGAAAGCCAAAATTCAGTCCATGTCAAAGGTTTGGTAACCTGATCTAAAACTTTTTTAAAATTCTCATTTAAGTCATCTAAAGATCCGTTGTTATCGATAACTATGTCTGCTTTTGACCTTTTCATTTCCAGAGGCATTTGGGCGTTTATTCTGTTTTGAGCATCTTGTGCAGATGTTCTGTCTCTAGCCATTAGGCGTTGGAGTTGTGTTTCGGGATCAACCCATACAACAATAGTTGGGGTTGTAAAACGGTCCATTTTGACCTCAAATAGTAAAGGGATATCAAGAATGATGACTTTACAACCTTTCATCCATAGCTTGAAAACTTCCCAAAATATGCCGTACGAAATGTAAGGGGCAAGAAGCCTACAAACAAATTTAGAAGATTCAAGATTTTGTACCAAAATTTTAGCGTTAATTACATTAAAAATGTAATAACTCGGGCTCAAATTATGTTTAATGTATTTAGGCCTCTGCATAATATGAGAAAGATAACTAGATAGTGACTTTATTACATAGTTCAATAACATACGGTGAAATAACAAGTTGGCATGATTAATTTATACGGCAGGTTTTTAAGAATTGTATGCTTACTGGCCAAATAACCGTACGATATACTTCTATGCCAGCCGGGAATAACAAGTCTGTTATGAAATATATAGGACACATGTCCTCAACAAAAAAACTTGTAAGTCGGTTACTTTTGAACTATCTATACTTTTGTATTACTTTTTATGACCAACAATTTATATTGGGAGCTTATGCAGGCTTAAACAAACTATTTAAACCAATGTATTTTTTCACTATTTTCTAACAACAAAAAACATTATTTTTATATACTTTGTTTAATATATGCATTATTCAAACAAAACTCGAACCTCTTCACCACTGTTAGAAGAGGTATTGAGGATTTTTATAGACTTATTAGTGAACTAATATTCTACCCAATTGTATAATTTCCATGATCGAATAAATGTTACTCGTGTTAAATTATTTGAAGGTGTTAATTTTGACCCATTGAATTAAAAATGGGTCAAATGGGTTGTCTATATTTGATCTCTTAGATTTCGGATTATGTATACTTTTTTAAGAAAAAATAACTACAAAAACGGCTGGTTCAATCTGATCCGACCATTGAGCGGGCTTTGAGTTGTTCTCTTGCCTGCCTAACCCGCCACGTTATTTATAATTTAAAATAATCTCTTAGATTTCGGATTATATATAATTTAAAAAAAAAAAAACCCACGCTTTGAGATGTTCTCTTGCCTGCCTGACCCGCCCATTTTATGGAAGATGTCAGATTATTGATATTTGGTGGTTATTTTTATTTCGATTTTTCATTTACTCTCTATGCGATACATCTAAATGATCTTACCCTCCTTTATGTTACGGATACTAGAGCATAATATCGCTGGAAATAAAACTTGGAAGGAAATTGCGAACGGAAATAGCATTTAATTATTCATGAAGGTGATTTTTACGGACTAGTGTCTTAAGGTACACTACTCGGGTCAAAGGCATTTTTACACTGGATGTATAGTAGTTAAGTTGGAACTTGGAACATCACTTTTTACTAACTCTGTTAAGCACATTAAACCTGATAATAAGATTAAATAATTTAGGCTAACATTTTTTTTAAAATAAACATAAATAGTAATGATTATATGAAACTCTTTTCCTAACTATTTTATAATAATTTTTGAATTCAACCCTGTGTATCACACGGTACTAAGCTAGTCTAAGCTTATATGGGAAACTAGCGAATTAAGGGTGATGATGAGTATAGTGTACCTATTTAGAAGTTGGCGTTTTGAAGGATCAGTAAATACAATCTGGCCCAACTTGGGTCGATCAACTTCCCCATTTTCCAGCAGTATGTCGTCTCCAAAAGCCGAAACAACCTTCCTCCAACCACCAGTTCCTTTCTTCAATACGTCCTATAATGTAAGCCAACACAGAAAAAGAATTAACATCAAAGAGATTATCAGTAACCCGTAAACAAACTGAATTTTCATTATCAATTTCAACGAATGAATTGTTCATACATCATAACAACTTCCTGTCATAGGTAAATTTCACTCCTATTTAATCAGTTGGAGATAAAACATAACGTGAAATGACCAATTGATGTTCAAGTAGTATATTCAGTCACGTACTTGCTGCATATGCCAAATTTCTGTGGGAAGCAGTGACGAACATTAATAAAAACAACCACACAAGCTTGAGCAATTACGGAGCTTTCAAGAATCAAGCCAACTACTAACTAAGCACGAGTCAGTCAATACTCTACCAATAAGTCGAAACTCGACCAGGATTTAAGTTTCAGTTTACGAGGTATTTTTCTTTCACTTTCATGTCACATACTTTGTGAAAATCTTAACAACTGATTTTCCTAATGATATAAACCTTCAAACCTAAAATACTAAATATTAACAATCGTCACATTCTTGTTTCGCGAGGGCCTACAAATGGAAATGTTTAAGAATGTAGATGCATTAATCCTTGCAGCTATTAACTAAGTTTTAAATACTAGGGAGTTTCTTCGCTTATTCAGGTGAGGATTATGCTGCAAACACAGACCCAGACCGCGACCGGGACTAATAATGATATAAATAAGGAGTCTTACTCGGGCAACAACGTCTGCATCGACGACCGGAAAGCCATTGGATTTGAAAAGATTGGAGACACAACTCTTCCCGGATGCTATACCACCAGTCAACCCTATTATCCTCATTTTCTCCTAAAATCCAAACTCTCAGAAATAGGCTATAAATCAGAGGTAAAAATTAGGCAATAATATACTCGTAAAATTGAAAAGTAAATCAAATTCTCACCTAATTAAACTGTTGCAAATCTCTCCTCGCGAAAAGGGTACATCAAAGTACGAAGATCAATTGCTTCAGCGCACGAGAATTGACATCGGCGAACTTAAATTGGGGGAAATTAGTGAGCCAGAACTGAAATTAGGGCACGCGAATTGAAATCGGAGAACTTACCTCACTAGAATCGAACTCATGCCAGGTTTTTTTTCTTTTTTAATAGAAGGTCATAATATAATAATCTTCTTTTTTTCTTTTAAATTTACTCCACATAATCATTAATTTGTATATTAAATAGTTTAATATGATTTGTATTTTTTTTTTTCATTTTTATTTCATTGTTATAATTATATGGTGAAAATTAATTTGTAGTAATTTATAACAAACAAATTATAATCAATATTTTGTTTATAATTATATTATTTAATAAATTATAGAGTAAATTGCAATTTTATTACCTCATTACTAGCTAATTTGTCGATTTCGTTCTTACATTTTTTTTTTCATCTTTTTGTCCCCAAAATATTAATTTTCATCTTTTTTGTCATTCAATCAATTTTTTATTAGTTTTGTCCATTAAATGACGTAATACGCCGAACATGTGAGGACAATTTTATCATTTTAACATCTTTTTCTTAATTTCTTCTTATTAATCAAATCACCTAACTCTAATTCTTCTTTCTCTGACATCAAACCACCACAACCATGATTTGAAATCCCCTAATCCAAAACAATAAATCTAAATCTAAAACATACAAATAAAACACACATACAAAGTGTAGATCCAGAAAAATATAGCACATTAGATAATCTTATAGCATCATTTTCTTGCAAATATAAAATTTTAGATCCAAATAAAAAAGTGAAAAATAAAAAGGGAAAGTGACAATATAGGTGGACGGCGGCGGTGGATGTGTGGTTGGGGGCGGCGGTGGATGTGTGGCTGGGGTTAGGGTGGCGACGGTTTGTGGCTGGGGCGAGGGAGGCGGCAGTGGGTGGCTGGGGCGAGGGTGGGTGGTTGGGGTGGTGGACGGTGGCAGTGAGGTTGCGGGTTGTAGAAGGGTAGATGTCGGAAATATGGAAGGGTGAAAGAAGCCGGAAAATAGGTAGAAGGTTAGGTTTATGGGTTTGAGTTTTTAATTTTTAGGTTTTGTTTTTTTGGGATGAATTTTTGGAGAAGAAGAAGGTTGGTGATATGAGTTTTTAATTTTTAGGTTTTCAGTTGAGTTTTTTAATTAGAAAATATGAAGTAAATGCAAAATAAATAAAAGGGGTATTATGATCATTTCAATCATTCATATGTTATATAACGAAAAAAACTAACGGAAGTTAAACGGAAGAACATAAAAGATGAAAATTAACATCTTGGGGACAAAAAAAATGAGAAAAAAAAGTTTAAGGACAAAATCGAATAATTGACTAGTAATGAGAGACTAAAATTGTAATTTACTCTAAATTATATCTATTCTTTTTATTGATTATAAAAGTCGTAAATTAAATCTGATGGTGACTGGAATGTGAGGTGGCGGTACACAATCCTAAAACATATTTAATATCTATTCTTTTTAGTGAAATATGTTTTATTGATTACAATTTACTCTAAATTATATCTATTCTTGACTGGAGCGTGAGGTGGCGGTACACATGGCATAAGTCGGCGTTGCCAACGAGGGCTATACCAATTTCATAAAAAAAAAATCTGATGGTGTCCGTTTATGCTAATTCTGGCGTGATGATATAAATACTTGGGGTAAATTATAGTAACCGTCCTTATGATATGATTAAATTATCAATTATGTCGCTCGAACGGAAAACAAAACTTCGCGCAAATAAATAATATAGTCATGATTAAATAAGTTAAATTTCTAAAATTCAAATACTCTGTTTATATAATTTAATAATTAATAAATCAAATAAAATTTATTTGTTTCGGGTTTTGTTTTCGAATATTTTATGTAATGACTTTAGCTTACACTTTTAGATAAAAGTCACAACCTACCACTCTGTATTCCATTTTTCAGCTTCCAGCTTCTAACAACAAGTTATAGTCCTAGTTACGCCAAGTATAGTCCTAGTTACGCCAAGTACACTCATAGAGACAATGTTAGAAGGTTAGTGATGGGTTGTTGGTGTTTGAACAAATGTTTTGCGTTGTTGTGATCCCAGAGTCGGGTAACTGTGATTAATGCATTGGGTACGTGTGTGATTGGTGGTGATAGTTATATCATATGGGTGTTTGTATACACGAGTTTATGAACATGAATTCGTGGGAGCTAGATGTGATATTGGGTACGTCGTTGATTAATTTCTATGGAAAATATGGTAGGCTTCAAGACTTGTTAGACGTTTGTGCTAACATGGAAGTGATTGTTACCGTTTTCTAGTTCAGTGAACAACTATATGCATTTGTATGTAGGGGTGTTGATTAGGTCGGGTTATTTGGGATGGGTTATTTGGGTTTTGAGTTGTGAGAAAAAAACCCATATCCATACCCGAATAACAATATGGGTTAAACGGGTTTGGGTTATTCGGATTTGTGTTATCCGGGTTTGACCATTTTAACTCATTTTACCTGATTAACAACAAATATGGTTTACAACTAATTGGATTTTAACTAAGATAGTATACTTAGTTATAACTTTCATATTAATGAACTAGGTCAAACTCGCAACGTATAAAATATGTTCAACTTATCGTCGATTTTTCCATTTTATAACCATTTCATCTTACACAAACCAAAAACTAAACAAATATCTTTTAATAAATTTCTGTAAACTTTTTATATTTTATGAAAATAAAAATCTATACTATATTATAAAACATCTCCTTTAAACTCTTAATTTCTTAAAATTTAAGTTATTGAAATTACTAATCTATCCTTTCCAAATTAAACACACGTTCCTCAATTCCTAAAATTAATCTCTTCCACTCCCAATTCCCTTTTTGTTTATCTAACACATGTTTGCTCAATTGTTGATCTCTGTATTGAATCACATTTTGAAAGTACACTCGTACTTTGATGAAGGTATAATTTCCTGTTTTTTGGTTTAAATCCTAATCTTCGATAACATTTTTATTCAGGGTATACTTTTTTTTTTAACTTCGATCGATTCAGTTATTTTTTCAATTGATGTTGAGAAATCAATCAATGAATCGTAAGCAAAAGCCATAGTTATTTCGATTTTCGTTTTATGGTTTGGATTTGAGTTCACATTGATGATAATTTTTTTTTTTAAGTAGGCGTAGATAGTTTAAGTTTTTTGTTGTTTGACTACTAAACTCGAATGTCTTTTTATTCTTCTTTTTCTATTAGACTCTTCTCGTGATCCGCTATTAATTTAGTTCCTTGGTAGTGATTTGGGAGTGTCCATATAGTGTTTGATAAAATGTCTTAAAAAAACCTAATTACATGGTATTCACAAATGTTTACTTGAACATGGTTAAGTAATAGTGTAATATGTATCCCAACTGCCATTATGGTTTGAGTTGCCGTTTTTGACAGAGTAAAGTCGAATACATTATCAAAGCTTTAGTTTTTGTAAGTCATTGTTACTGCATACCATTTGCTTGATGATTGTTTACGTCGCCGATTAATTTGTCGAGACAACAAGGATGTCATCGTTTAACTTGGAGAAAGAAGATGGGATATCAAAGGTTTTTTTCCAGCCTATACCCGTAGCGGGTCGCGAACCTACATTGATATTTTAATGCTTACATCTTCTTTCTTTGATGGTGAAATTTATCTTCTGATTATTATTATGTAAGTTTTGGATATATTATAATTAAATTATTTTTTAAATAGCTAATATACCTTTCATGACTAGGTTTGTAAACACAATGTTGAAGTGGTGGGAGAAGAAAGAACATAACTGGTTTTGGGTGAGAGTCTGAGAATGTCATTGGAGATATTTTCAACATTCGGGCTACATTTTAAAGTCACAAACAAAGGCACATATAGAAGAAGAATCCATCCATCCAGCTCTGTAGGATGAGACTAGAATGTGGTGAATGTGAGTATTGTATCTACCCTAAGTTGTTGTTTCCTTTTGTTCATCGATCACAACTGAATTCCAATTTGTTTTGTTCGAGTACACACATTGATGTGCTTGCGTTAGTACATTTTACTTTGTTTGGTGTATGTAGGCCATAATTGTATTGGGATTGACTTGGCTTCAGCCGTTGAGTTTTATTTTATCGTTTACTTAAAAGTTATTTGATGTATTCCGTAGAAAGCATATTAGTCTGAAATATATTAACATGGTCATGTTTATACATGTTAGCGGTGTATATCCGCAACGAAGCGTGGACCTTACAACCCTTGTTACGGACAAATAAGAAACTTCGAAACCACTTTGCAATCTAATTTTGTAGAATATAAAATTGTTGTCGCCGCTGCATCGCGCGGGTTCTATACTAGTAAACTAATAAAATGCAACTAATAATAATTTCATTAAGCATAACTAATAGAATTGGACATAAGCTATTAATACCTATATAGGAGTTAACTTAATCGGGTTATATGGGTTTGACCCATTTAACCCGTATAAGCTTCGGGTTATTCGGGCTTGACCCATTTAACCCGTTTAACCCATTTAACATGACTCATTTAACCCAAACTCATTTTGGGACGGGTAGGTTATTCGGGTTCGGGTAAAAACGACACCCCTATTTGTATGATATGATTAGAATTTCGTCAAAATCGCACGTACGTGGTTGCGCCACGGAACCAATATATTTGTCACCATTCGAATGAGGCTTTCACATATAAATGGATTGAGGGTTTTTCTTTATCTATTACATTGCCATCATTAGTTGATATTTTGCTATAAGTGAACCATTATTGATTTGATTTGATTTTGATGGCCGGGGACGTAAAACAGACTATCATTAACAAAATTCACTACTTTCAAAACCATACCGACGACCTTTAAAACTTGAAGAACCAAAATCAAATTTCAATTATCATTTTCAAGTAACATTAATTCAACACAAGAAAAAGAAGTTCTCACGAACATGAATTGGTTGGGCAGTGAATACTACCCAACAAAACAATACCAACACCTAAGATTACAACACCGCAACACGAATTACAACTCATAGAGCTTATGAAATCACCCATAAACCTTCAAACAAGCAGGCCTAGACAAGATATCCGCAATCCAGGCGCTCACACAAGGTCGTGCATCAAACACATTCTTCATCTCCGTATCCATCAAGAGCTTAATCATAGGCACGTGGTACAAATCTGCCAACGAGAAACTAACTCCACCCAAATACTTGCATTCCTTTAGCCGTGCTTCTACCACATCAAGCACGCTCTCCAGCTCCTTCTCAGCCTCTTTCACTATGGCCTCATCTCCGCTAATTCCCAATAAAATCCGCTTCATACGTAAACTCCCAAACTAACTTCCATTGATCAATATAGTATGAGGACTCAACTTCTAACCAAACTGATTCAACTGACGCCTTTTTCAAATCCTTGTGAATTAGATCCGTCCCCTTGGAATATGCGCGTGATATGTATTGTGAATCGCCCTGATTCTGTAATACATCATTAAATTAGGAAATCCGGGGTTATAACAAATTTGTAAAAAAGAGTAATGATACGTCCTTCTAAATATATGTTGATAAACATTTTGGGAATAATTATTAAAGGATGTATAATTACTCATTTCAAAATTTAAACGCGGCATTTGATATATGTTGTAGTAAATTGATTAGCTTACCGAAGAGTTTGATATCATCACCATCCTCGAATGCTGGATAGACCGAACGGCTGCATAGACATATTTAGATATAAGAAGATATAAACACATTAAACAAGATAACCGATAACAAAGTTGATTAAAAACTAGTGACAACAATTACACTAACGCGAAAGTATATGAGGTTTTTTGTGTTCGCCGGAGGCTAGATGACCATAGAGCTCACAAGTCGAGATCCTTCTCGGCGAGGCAAAGAAGAACACGGAGAGTTGCAGTTGAAAGCAAGAACCGTAAACTTTGATGGCCATTGTAGTGATAGCTTGAATAGTAATGTTTGAAGTAAATATTTGTTAGATCTGAGATGTGCGTATAAAACTATATATAGGGTGACGAAAATAAGTACCTTTGCAATTACTTCTAGAAACTATTTTAAGCTTTTATAAAATAAATGATTCCCATTGCACGTACCTCATGACGTCAAAGTGTCTAGAAAAGAAGCACCCCACTACATCCTGTCACCAACCAAAAACAAGGACAAAAACATACTTACATAGTTATATACATACATGTTAGGGGTGGTCACGGATAGTTAATGGTATTCATTTAATTGGTACTTGGTTAAGTTAATCAGTTAATCAGTATTCGGTTAACTGGTAATATCGATTTGTCTATATCTTGAACGTAAATAATCGATATTAGATTAACCAATAATAAACCGGTAATACCGATTCGCCTATTATCTGTAAACAGGTAGTCGGTTATTAGATTAACCAATTAACCGTGATTAGTAAAGTAACAATGGATGTCTCATGTGTCACTTGGATGTGACAAAAGTCTACAAAAGTCTAAACTAAGCCAATTCTAACCTCAAACCCACCCATAATGGTCCATCCAAGCTCCTCTATCTTTCACACCACTTGTTTAAGAAAAATGATATATTATACACAAAATTTCTTTAGATAGTGCAATTTCTATAAACTCGGAATTGTACTGGTATACACAAAGTTGTTGATATCGAGGTCTTATACTAAGGGATAAAAAAGGCCGAAGCTAAGTTAGGAAAAGCCTAGCAGACGAGACTGTCAACCGCTTTTTGATAAAGATATTTTATATTACAATTATCACTGGTTTTTATAACTTTAGATCAACGTCATTTAAGCATATTAATTATCAGTTGTCCCTAATACTTATAATTCCGAAAAATAATATATAAAACATTTTAAAAAGAAAGAAAGAAAGCAACATGATATGACTTGTTTTTTTTTCGAGACTTACTCTTGAACAACGATGGCTACTCAATCACAAACTTTGACCTCCTACAAACATGTTAACAAGCACAGCATATCAACACAAAGTACAACAATCATAAATCTCAACGTCACTTTGTGAAGCAAGGACGCAACCTTAATCCAAGCAGGCCTAGAAAGGATATCAGAAACCCACACGCTAACATGCGGGGCGTCTCAAACCAAAACTCTTCACTTCGTCCCCCATCAAGGTTTGCGTGTTCGGTTGGTGATGAAGATCAGCCAAAGAGTACAATCTCCGCCTAAATACTTGCACTCGGTCAATCGTGCTTCATAACCTCAAGCAAACTCGGCTAGATTCTTTTCAAACTCGCCACAACAGACTCGTCAGCTGTCATCCCAAACATCGGCTTCCAAATAGTTCCCAAGTTAGCTTTGAAGTCGTAGGTTCAAACTTTTGTCCTAATAGATTGTATCGCTGATTTTTTAAGATCCTTAGATATTAAATTCGTCCCCTTATCGGCGTAAGCCTCCGCTCTGTATTTGGTGACTGCCCTTGATTCTGTAAAGTATAGAGACATAGATATTACATGTATGGTACGATAAAAGTAATCTACTAAAATAAATCTTGTGAAAATTTATTATTACCGTATAACTTGAAATCCCCATCTTCTAACACTGGAACTTGACCGAATGGCTTCAAATATATATAAATTTGTATAAAATAACAATCTCGAGAAATTGAAAGAAAATAACAAAATAAATCTAATGATATAAGCTATAGAGTACATTGAGAGCAAGGACCGAGGTGTTCTTTTGTTCTTTAGTGGCAAAATCGACAGGAACAAACTCAAAGTCGAGATCCTTTTCGTAGAGAGCAGTCATAGCACGAAAGGCTGCGGGGTGAACCTATGACTCCGTGCAATTTGAGAGCCATGGTATCAATAGTAGCCAATTAAGGTGGGAATGTTTGGTACGAGAGCAAATTTTTGATATAAGAATGTGAAGCAAAGAGGAGTTATGTATATATAAATAAAATTGGGGTAGGTTGTACAAGTTCATATAGAACATGAGGATTGTTCTATTGTTTTTTGGACTTCAAATATGATTCTATTGTTTTAGTTCCGATCCGGCTCGAACCAACAACCTTCGGCTTATAAGACCACCGCTCCAACCAACTGAGCTAGGTACTTTAATATGTTTTATATTGAATATACTAAGTAAAGAAGAATTATAAATTCATGATGACTATAAGACATGTATAGTTTTACAATAATAGTGACAAAACAAGTAATCAATCTATTTTGTTTTATAAATTGTATTTCACACAGGTATATATATATATATATATATATATATATATATTATATATATATATATATATATATATATATATATATATATATATTATATATATAGGTCGGTTCCCTGCGAGAACTCAAAATTCTGCGAGAACTGCGAGACTCTGGACCACTCATTTATTTTTCTAATATTAATTATTTATATTAATTCAAAAGGGTAAAATAGTAAATTTATCAATTTCTTTATTTTAATATTTTTTCTTTCTCTCTCATGTTTTATGTTTTGTTCCAGATTTCTTGCAACAAACTTTTAATTATTTATTAGTAAATTTTGATCAATATAACAATTGTTTATGAAGACATAAATAATGAGTTCGTTGATTAGTTGTATTTTATGTTCTAATATATGACATATCTTTAACAATAGTTTCTCTTTTGTTAATAAGGCTTCATAATATAATCCGTTCACTTGCGATCATATATTTTTCTTTATACACATCATGACAAATAGAATTAAAATACAAAATTATAATGCACAATGTGAGCAGCTTGCATTAAAAAAATCTACATTTAGTCAAGAAACCCTTATTTTGTTTTCTGATATTAATTTATTTTTGTCGTGTTCATATGATCACACACATATGTTTACAAATGAACAAAGTTTGATATCATATGCACACACATATGTTTACAAATGAACAAAGTTTGATATCATATGCACACACATATGTTTACAAATGAACAAAGTTTGATATCTTATGCACATAACGATGATGTTTAAACTGTAATAATATATAGTCGAATCCAAATTAACACGAATGACTAAGGATTAATAAAAAAGAATCCAATTTGTGACAATGATAAAGAGCTCAATCTTACACATATAGAACTGGTGCTATTCGAAGAAGTCGACTCTTTATGCTGCCAGCAGTACTTTAGTAAGGACTCCTTGCTTGAAGTCACCTACAATATCACAACTATCTGAGTGCACGCAAATATAACCTATACTCGCAACTTGTTGGACTAAGTGGCAATTGGGCGGTTCGTCCGTGTCAAAACAGGTACATTTTAATTGGGGTCGAACAACCTGTGCACACTTATATCACTACTAGAAAACTGTTGTTTACCGACGGATTTTTCTGACGGAACAAATTTGTCGGCAATTTCCAACATTCCCGACGGCATCCCGACAGATTTCAGTTTTAAAACTTATGATTAAAATTTCAATGGACTTTCAACGATTTTCCGACTGAATTAAAATCCGGCAATAATCCGTAGGAATTTTGTCGAGAAAGTCGACAGATTTCCGACAAAATATATCAATCCATTTTTCCGTCGGAAATCCGTCGCTTTCGATTTTTAATTTCCTTTCTTTTTTTTTCTTTTAATTTATCCGTCGGAATTCTGTTGGAATTTGAATTGAATTCGACGGATTTCGACAGAAATATCATTTTCAAATAAAATGAATTTAATATATTTCAATTCAAATCCAATTGAATACTTTGGAAACTTGTTGACAAAACACTATGTTATAAAAATATTCTTAGATAAGTTGTGTAATTAGTGCTTGAGAGTTAGAACTGCTTAAGTAAATATTTAAGTCGCTAGTATATTTCATCAATGACTAGCTTGTTAATAAACATAAACATAATAGGTGTTATTGTTATACAGGAAAACCACTATGACTATGTTAACATAATAGATTTGTTAAAATATTTATCGTGGACAATTAGTCTATAATAAATGTTATATTGATGCATCACCACATAAATATAATTTAGTGTAAGGATAATAAAACACCTAATCTTCGGAATTTAAAGTTATGTATTCGTTCGTATCTTGACTAATCTTAACAGTGAATGGATTACAACTTGTTTATGTTGAATAACATGTCTATATGAACATCGGAAACCACGTGAAAAAACTATGTACAATGTTGGGAAATAGAGAAGTCTTTTAAAGAGACAGACAACTGCCGAAGATCACGGCGTTGGAGATCTCGAAAATATCATACTACGTGTTATTGTAATTCCTATATATTTAGAGGCAAAATGATCGATATAGTTAATTCACACTGAATATTGATTCTCTACACTCCACACAACGATATTCAACACAAAGACTTAACATTTCATACGAACACCATAGATTGATAATTTTTGCTATTATATTTTTATTATTATCTTTTTTTAAAGGCAAAGGGTTATTATCCATTATCGAAGTTTTATGCCTGACGGTCCAAACAACTTAAGGGTATTTCGTTTACACTCGTGTCATATTTACTTTACTCGCACTTTTGACTATTTTTTTTTCTCTTTTACGCTAAATAGTTTCGAGATCATAACAACACATAACCTCACTTTTATTGATTTGATCATGTAAATTATCCCAAGTAGTTTTTGATCAAAACAATTTGGATAGCTATTTTTATATTATTGTTTCTTATTGACATGTGTTCGTTCTTTTATGATCATTTGTGTTCTTATATATTCATTTATGCTCGTTTAACACTTAAACAAAACAAACCTAAACGAACGCGAACAATCTTATTTTTTAACGAACAAAGAAAACTTGTTCGTTTAAATGTAGTGTTCGCATTTGTTTAATTGTTCGTTAAGTAAACTAAAATGTTCTTGTTCACGTTTGTTTAAGTCCTCGTTAATTAAAATTATAATATAATATTTTAAAATTGCATTTTAATCAAAGTTTTGAATTTTATTGAAAATCAATTTTTATATATTTTTATTGATCGATCTAAAATATATAGTTTTAATAGTATTCTTTATTCTTATTTTTCATCTTTAATAATATCTAAATATTTAAACATTTAAATAAAATTATAACATTTATCAAAACTTATAATATCTAAATTTACTTGGTAAAACATTATGCTTAATTACCTTCCCCAACTCTAAATTCATTTCCCCCTCAATTCCATATTTATTCCCCCAATCCAATTTTATTTCCACCCCAAATCCCCAATATTGTTTCAAATTGGTAGCTCCCATTCCCCCAATTGGCAGAACTCCCTTTCCCCCCAAATCCTAAATTGCTAGTAGACACTATCCCAAACCATTTCTACTTCAAAAACAGATCGTAATCACAATCATCAACTATTTTGGAGCCGCTAATTCATGTGAGAGTGATTCGTTTCTCCATGACCATTTGAAGATCTTAGCAGATCTACTAGTTAATTGACATTTGGTAATGTGTTTGTTTTTATTCATATTAAAATCTTTTTATTTTTGAAAATGGTTGGTATGTTCTCTGTTTCCTATTGTCTCTTATTACTATCAATTACTCTATTTAATTATCAGTGTGATTACTATAATTCTTGGTTGAACTGTTTGATGTGATTCATTGGCAGTGATGTGATAATCTTTCAACAAAGGTGCTCAAAATCTTTAATTTAAGAGTTGTATCTTTTAAAAAACATATGTAAAAGTTTATAATTTTCTTAATATTAGTACTGGTTTGTTTGGTTTCAGGTGATGAGGACATAGGTTATGTGACATTGGGAAGCAAGAAATTGGAATAAAGATAATTTTAGAGGGTGTCTACTTCAAACCTACACAATTACCATCAACTCCTATTTGAAGATCTACTTAATTTTTTTATTAAATTTGTCTAGAATAAGAATTTAGGAAGTTTAATTTTAGATTTAATGTACATTTTTATGACATCTTGTTGCTTTTATTTTCGAGGTTTGTATGGTTATATGTTTTTTTGTTCCCAAATCAAATTGTTTATGATTATTCGGTAGTGTTCAATGCTTTGCATATGAGTGTATATGATTATATCGATATTGATTCTAATATAATACTTCAAAACGTAAATACTATATTTATATAATTTTATTTTAATCAATTCGGTCGGAATATGTCCGAATGCCTACACTTTCTGTCACAAATCCATTGGAAATCTGTCGATAACTTTTTATATTTCGACGGATTTTTTGACATTTTTAATAAAGTTTCCAACGGATATGTGACAGAATAATCGGTCGGAAGCTTTTAAGGTTGTCGGAAACTCCGTCGGAAAAAAAATTTGTTGACGCCCCTTTTTCGACAGGACTAAATTTGTCAGGGATCTGTCGGAAAAGGCCCTTTAGTGACGGAATTCCGACGGATCTGGCTGTCGGTAATGCATGTTTTCTAGTAGTGTATTATCCATTATCTTGTTTATAAATAACCAATGTGTTATAATATGATTGTAAAATGTACTCATTACAAAAAATCATAGAAGTTTTAGTTAAATTAGTCTGGGAGGTTTTGAACCATTTGACTACACTTGGGATTGCTTTCGACAGATTCAACCAATTTGATCCATATCCTCATAAGTTAAATCTTTTAGCTTAACCCATTTGACGGCTTAGACATATAAAAACATAACCCACATCAACGAGTTTATAAGTTAATTAATGGCTTGGAATCGCCACCTCTACGTTAGAACCTTGGTGCGGGAAGAAATAAAATACCTGTTTTAGCAAACCAGGCTGTGCTCGTCCTTGTAATATTGATAATGTGGGGGGACTAACTTCATCAATTCAGAATATAGTTGCCAAAACTTCCTCGGTGCGAGCTACATTTGGAACAATTGGAGAATCAGTTGACATCAAGGTATCAGATGCCATACTATAATCTCAGCTTCCCAATTTTTACTACAAATAAAAACAAGAATTATATTAAGAAAAAAGTAATAAGAGCATTAAGTGGACAGATCGAGATTCATCACCAAAAAGTCAAGCTACCATTCTGCCCTGACAATAGTTCTCGGTACGTGATCTATTTCATTAGTTATCATCTCAGATTTCCATCAGAAGATATAGGTTTATCATCATCAATTATTGTTGACTCGAAAAAAGAATTAAACAAAGCTGCCCGATTTGAATTTGCTGTTGTTGTAATTAGAATAATGCACTATTTCTAATCACTTCCTATACCCTCGTTTCTCGTTTCTATAACCACCCTTTCCTATCTAACTATACTTTACCAAACAATCTAATCCAAAAAAGGGGATTTTTTTTTTACATAACACGCTTGTTATTCGACATTATTAATGATGCACACAACTGTTCGAAAATAACGTCACAGTGACTTCCACACAATTAATTACTAAAACACAGTTAATTTCACATAATAACATTTGCAATAAGTAATATTTATTTACAAATTACAAAGCAGATGTATAATTGAGGGTTATTATTGGAGATCAAATGAAAATTTATTTTTTAAATTAGGCTTAATGTAATACTCAATTTATACCTGGGATGAAATTTGGGTTAAGTGGATCTTGCCGGAGTAGATCAGGCACCGGAATCTCGATCATCATCATCACTACATCTGCCGCCGGTTTCCGATGAATCTCCATCATGTTTGTCTTAAGTATTTTCCAAAAATGAAATCAAGCAGGCGCTCAATCTTTCAATCATTTTCCTCCTTTATGCTTTTGTTATACCCTTTCTCACTCTCGCTGCACCTCTCTCCTTATAATGGAGGCAATGAGACTGATCATCAGGCTCTGTTGTCATTCAAGTCTTTGATCACACAAGATCAGTATGGATCAATAAGCTCATGGAACGCTTCAGGTATATGGAGTTTTGGGATCTAGATTGATTGGGCGGTGGAACATAAATATGTGTAATATTGTAAATGATTTTAGGGATACGTATTTTATTGTTAAAAAAAGGAGAGATATAGTGAGATTTTTAAGGAATGTGATGTGAAATGACAATAATATCCTTATGAAATTTATAAAAGTTCACTCAATTTTTAAATTAATAACAAAATTGCCATTTTTATTTATAACCGTTGATCTGATCATCTAAGGGCTCAAAACAAGTTCTCGCAGTTCTTGCAGAATTTGAGTTCTCGCATGAACCATTCACTATATATATATATATATATATATATATATATATATATATATATATATATATATATATATATATATGGGTGAGGTTCGGGTAAGAACAGCCCAAAGTATAGGAACGGTAAGAACCAATGCTGACCGTCCGATTAAGGTGATGATCAGTAGTAAACACTTACTACTGATCAGTAGTAACCATTTACTACTGATCAGCAAAATTCTGGCCGTCCGATTAAAAATTTTATATAAACTCGCAGTGCTGATCAGTAGTAAGTGGTTACTACTGATCAGTAGTAAGTGTTTACTGATCAGTAGTAAGTGTTTACTACTGATCATCACCTTAATCGGACGGTCAGCATTGGTTCTTACCTTTCCTATACTTTGGGCCGTTCTTACCCGATCCAATTAATATATATATATATATATATATATATATATATATATATATATATATATATATATATATATATATATATATATATATATATATCTATAGAGTATAGAGATATATATATATAGAAGTTTTGTTTAGATCGTTTAAAAAATAAAAAGGATAGGGAGTGATATGATGTTGACACGTGGCAGGGGAAAAAAATTCCCATTATATATCATAAGGGTATACATGGTCATTTTGACACCAACACTTAAATACCCAATTTCTCTCATTTTTCATCATCTTCATTACATCTATTAACCCTAACCCTATGGAGAGCCACCGCGCCCACCAACTGCCGCCACCACACCCCGAAGTCGTCGCCACACCACCGCTGAAGTCGCCACCGCTGCTGAAGCCACCGTCAAGATCCGAAGGCGGCAGTGATCCGTTGAAGTCGCCGCCACCGCCGCTGAAAGCCACCGTCAAGATCCGGCGGCAGGCGTGATTTACATGTAATTTTTGTCATTATTTTTGCGAAATTACTTTTTGAACACGATTTGTCAAGATCTGTAAGAGATATCTGACTGTGGCGGCTGGTGGTTTTTTTCGGCGGCAGTGGATTCCCGGTGACGGAAGCGGCTGGGATATATCTAATTTTTTTGTAATTTTTATTGCACAAATATATCTAATTCTTATGCACAGATATATCTAACTTTTATGCACAATGTTTTGTAATTTTTGTATAAAAAACTTACATAAAATTAATGCACAAGTTTTTTATATAAACCGATACACAAATATTCGTAAATTTATATAGAGAATTTTGTTATGCACATAAAAATCGATGCACACGTTATTGATAATAGTTATGCACAAAGAATAATAGTTATGCACAAAGATGTAATCTGGAAAAATGAAATTATAAAAAAAAAAGATATTTCTGCATATTACCAAAAGGGCATGAAAGTTCGAAAATATTACAAAAATGTCACCGCGTTGACTTTTCTTGATTTCCTTTTTGTTGACTAAATGTGTGGCTATAAACGCTCCCTATTCTTTTTATTTTAAAACCTTTTTACATTATCCCTACCCTATATAAAAAGAGGTTTATTGGCGGACCCTCTCAAGCCCGTGTCACTTTTGTAACCGACCGACCCAGCCTGCACGAAGTCTTAGTCCCGTTAAAACACCCCTGCTGAAAGAGCCACAAGCATTGGTAGAAAATCTTCTTGGGAGGTCACCCACCCCAGTAATAAGTTTCGAACTCGTAACCTCCCACACAAAGGTGACAGGTGATAACCACTTGGGCAAGCCCTAGTGGTCATCCCTACCCTATATATATATATATATATATATATATATATATATATATATATATATATATATATATAATATATATAATATATATATATATATATATATATATATATATATATATATATATATAGTGAATGGTTCATGCGAGAACTCTTTTTTTTGCAAGAACTCTTACAAAAAGTGTTAAATCACGTTTCACTTTATTCATTCACATGCAAACTCTTTTAGAGATTAATAATCAAGTAAAAATAAACGTAAAAAACTAAAAAAAATCATATAAAATAACGTAAAAAAATTACGTTCATATATGAACTCATTTTTTGAAAAAAAAACGTTCATATGTGAACAATTCTAAATATGCATGATTTTATATAATTTTTTTAATTTTTCACTTATATTTTTACTAGATTTTTAACATTCAATAGTTTTTATATGTTAATGGACATAATTACATGTTAATTGACAATTTTTTTAAGAGTTCTCGCAGTTTTCGCAGAAATAGGAGTTCTCGCATGAATCAGTCCCTATATATATATATATATATATATATATATATATATATATATATATATATATATATATAATCATTGAAGCATGCGTACTTATCATTGAAGAGACAAGAGTAACCATGTCATACGGGACCAACACTCAAGCCTTGTGATCCTCATTGCGAGGCCAAGTCCGTATGTACGAGTTGCATCATATCTAGGTATGGCATGGCCCTGTATCTATAGAAAATAGACATAGGTGTTCGATGGTAAAATATTTTTTGAAAGACTAATATAATATTTAAAAGAAAACCATAGTAAAGACTAAAGAGATTATAGTCTAACGTTATCTAAATTACTCTATCATCCAATGTAATATTTATCTATCTAAAAAAAAACATATCAGTAAGATATCATTCTTTCCGAAAAGTTAAGTAATGAAAAAACATTAATTTATTAATGATAAAAGGATATGAACGTACTCTTAAACAGCAATTGCTGCTCAAATACAGCCATTGACTTTGCTAAAAACATAAAAAAAAAAAGTACATCATCTCAAACACAACATAAAACAACAACAAACAACTCTCAACAAGTTAAGCCATTTTTATCAATGTCATGTCTCACGTTCTCACTTCTGAAGCATGGCGGTAACCTTAGTCCAAGCAGGCCTGGAAAGGATGTCCGAAGCCCACGCGCTAACATGTGGACGCGCGTCAAACACACTCTTCACTTTTGTCCCCATCAAGGCCTGGGTGAGTGGGAGATGGAAGAGATCAGCCAACGAGAAGCTATCTCCGCCCAAATACTTACATTCGGTCAACCGAGCTTCATATACGTCAAGAAGATCAGCTAGCTTCTTTTCATATTCAGCCACGACTGCCTCATCGGCTGTCATTCCAAACATTGGCTTGAAGAATAGCTCCCAAGTTAGCTTTGAACATGTGGGTTCATACTTTTGACTTTCCACTTCCATCCATACAGCCTCTATCGCGGCCTTCTTGGCATCCTTGGATGTCAGACTTGTGCCCTGGTTGGCATAAACCTCGTTTACGTACTTTGCAATCGCCCTTGATTCTGCAACAAATTAATTAACAGTATCTAATGTTATTGAAAAACAAAATTAAACATTTGAAGAAAAATGAAATTTTGGGAAAATATATTATTACCGAATAGCTTGAAATCCCCATCCTCAAACACGGGAACTTGACCAAATGGCTGCAAAATGTATATAGTAATATAAATATAAATATATCAAATCTTGAAACATCTAGAGAAATAGATATATAAGAAAACACGAAATATGTAATTGAGAAATCTAATGATATATAGAAAGTGTATAGTACATTTAGAGCAAGGAACGTAGGTGACTTGTGTTCTTGGGTAGCAAAATCGACAGGAACAAACTGGAACTCGACATCCTTCTCAAAAAGAGTAGCCATAGCACGAAAAGCTGCGGGTGAACCTACGAGTCCATGCAATTTGATTGCCATGATAGCAGTAGAAATGTTTAGAACAAAAATGGGGATTCAAGAAGATATGATGAGAATGCAAGAAAATGTGTTATAAAGATTGTGAAGCAAAGAGGAGTATTTATACAAAAAAAAAATGGTCGTGGTGGAGTGGTCGGTATATACGAAAGTTCATATGTAGTATATTGTCTGTTGACTTTTTAAAAAATGTATGTGAACAAAGGTGATAGTAGTTAATTAAGAAAAGGAAGGAAAAAAAAGGGGCCCTCATGTTTCCTGCCTAATCTGAAAGACTAGATCACGTTAGAATAGCTCAAACTCAACCACTTTTTAATATACTTATTAATTTAGAGTTATTACATAGTTTATTAATTAGAGCGTCTCCAGCTATAACACTGAAATTGTCGGTATTATGGTCACGTTAGCTTAACACCATTCATAATAAAACATCAAAAATATCTTTCAGCTATAACATCGAATTCTGAGACCCAACAATTTTTTTTTTACTCATATTATTTTTAATACATTATTAATAATAAAAATACATTAATAATAAAAATAAACTTAGATTAACATTAAAAATTATAAAAAACGATACAATAATACTTAAAAATAAAATACGTTTACAATAATTAAAACCTAATTGTTACGTTCGGCGGAAAATTCGGCCTTAATCCTCTACTCTTCGGCCCGATCCTCTAGCTCCATATCATGTGTTGGCATACGGAGAAATTCCATTTTTCGAAAACGGCGTTTGTCTTGGATCTCCATTGTTTTAGCGATCCGAAGCTCGCGAAGTTCTTTGACAACGTCGTCGTTAAACTCGTCCCGCTTTGAAGATACATCAGAGGACGAGGAGGGTCGTGCGACCTTAGCTGCCCGTGGCTTCCCTAAAGGTCGTGGAATTTCATCATGGCCAAAGAGGTCCGGTTCTGCATCGTTACCGTCGTCGTTGAGGTATACCTCTTCGTCAACGGGTTTAGGATTCAGAAACTTTGGCGATTTATGCAAAACCTCCCACACAGCATGATGACGAAATGGGCGTCCGATCTCGACTTCGTACATGGTTAACGCCGTTGTGTAGACCGCTTTGTCATCCTCGCCGCTCGATCGATCTCGTTCGGCCCGGTCAAGACATGCTATGAAAGACCGCAAATTTGCGCTCGTAGCCCTCCATTTTGAACTTAGTTGGTTTTTTGTGAAAGGTTCCACTAAACCTTCGTTGAAAATAGCCAAAACACGAAACAAAAAAGTTAAATGGTTTTGTGAGTTTCCTTTTCTCCTACACTCCGACACATGAACCCAATTCTCCGCCAAACGTCGTTATTAGGATTGTGACCACTGAATCTTAGACTATGGGGCTTCGACTTCCACAACCGTAGCTTTTTTCTTACCTTTGTCTTTTCTCTTACGAGAACTACTAGGTTCTGCTTGTTGTGGTTAGAACGATTGAGACGGTTGGAATGGTTGTGTTTGGGGTTGTTGGAATGATTGAGTTTGGGGTTGGTGGAATGATTGTGTTTGTAGTTGATGGAATGATTGTGTTTGTGATGATTGTTGTTGTTGCCATTGCTAAAACTGAAATTGTTGCCTTTCCTTCTTTCTCTTCTTTTTCTTCTCAAGGATCGAAGCTCAACTTGAAAGAAAAGGGTATAGCTTAAAGCTTTTACCAATCAAGGGGTTCATGGCTTGTTAATGGGCTTGAGGTTGCATGTTGGTGTCTCCACCTAGTAGTGAAGTGAAGCCACCGGGTTGTGTTTGGAAATTTGCGAAACCCGGGGAGGAAGGTGAGTTGGAATCGGATGGCGAAAAGTCGTTGTGTTGCGACATTTTTTCTTTTCAAGTTATGTATTTTTGGTGTATGGTTTTGTAGAGAGAAAGAATATGATATGATTTTGTAGAGAGAGAAAATATGATATGGTGTAAATATTTTGTGTTTGTGGTTGGGTATTTATAGAGTTGGTTAGAAAAAAAAAATCCGGCTACTTCTAATGGTAAAAAAAAAAAAAATCGCCGCAACGTCAGCGGCTTAACGTCGTCCATTGAGAGCGCTCTTAGGTAAGGTGGAAATAGCTTGGGGACATATTTCCAAGAAATGTAAATAAATACTATATTAAGATCATTTTAAAAAATTTGTTTTTATAAATATTAAAATAATAGGTAAACGATCTTGACTATTCATCTTATTTTAATCTAACTAGATTATTGTCCCGCGATAGCGCGAACATATATAAAAATTGAATTATAAACATCATGTTTATGTAGATTTTAAGTTATTATGATAAGACAATGTTATACGAATAATCACATATATACCTTTACGTTTATACATATGTTGTTTATGATTATAATAACACATACATCTTTACGTTTATACACACGTTTTGATATTTTTTATTAGAAGATTTTAAAATAACAATAAGTTAAATCATAGTTCAAATTGAATGATTTTATAAGTAAATTAGAATTTTGTTTTTATTTCAGTTGAGATGGGAATTAAAGAGAGAATGTTATTATGTATTGTAAGAGAGTGTAAAATGAAATTAATATTTGATGACATCATTAATCTGATCTAACAGATGAAATCAAAAAAGTTAACCCATACAAGGGTCCTTACTTCGTCACGTGACATTTAAGGTCTCTTTTTTATTATATATTAAAGATTAAAGATGACAAATATTAAAATCAAAACCCATTTTTCTTTTCTTTTTTAATTAATTTATTTCACAAACCGTTAATCGCTAGACGTAACAAATTACACTGTTGTGATCATCTCGTTTTTATCTATAATTAGAACAATGATGTTATATACATTCGACGAAGACTTTTTTTTTTTTTTTGGGGTATTGAAATTGTAACAATAATATCACATGTGATATTAGCATCAATTCGTAAAACTTTATAAATGATAATTACTATAAAACGTATAAATTACCTAAATTTAGAAAAAATATCGAACTGTGACGATTTTTTTTGACATAAATGTGATAGTACACATATCACATGTGATAGTAGACATATAGCATGTGATTGTATTGTATATCATATGTAATTTTATTATGTATATAAAATTTAAAAAACATATAAGGTAATAAAACACATGATTTCAACTTTAATTTTGAATTTTAAAACACAACAATGTTATATAAGTTATAATCTATATAGATTCGGAAAAAAAAAATCAAAAATTTAATATTTTTTATTTTTCCCTTTTCGAACAAATGTTGATATCCATAAGATATAATCACATATGATTTGAACACTAAATATTAATTTAAAAACATATACTGGTTATATTATATACATTCAACTAGAATGAAAAAAAGAAAGAATCAAAATTAATATGTCAAACTACTAAAATCAATGTGATAAAATCGTGATTTTATAATATAAAAATTCATTACCCATCAAAAATATTTAGGTGTACGAAGGTTCATATTGTATTTTGGACTTCAACTATGATTCTATTGTTTTAGTTCCAGCACAGCTCGAACCCACGACCTTCGGCTCATAAGACCAACACTCTAACCAACTGAGCTTATGGGACTTTAATATGATTTTGTATATTGAATATACTAACTAAAGAACAATTAATAAATTCATGATGATATAAGACATGTTTTAGTTTTACGATAATAGAGACAAAACAAGTAATCAATATATTTATTTTATAAATTTTATTTCACTCACGGTATCTGTGTACTTATCATTGAATAGACAAGATTAACCATGTCATACGGGACCAAACACTCAAGCCTTGCGATCCTCATTGCGAGGCCAAGTCCGTATGTACAAGTTGCATCATATCTAGGTATGGCATGGCCCTGTATCTATGGAAATAGACATAGGTGTTCGATGGTAGAATATTTGTTTAAAGAATAATATAATGTTTAAAAGAAAAATCATGGTAAAAACTAAAGAGATTATAGTATAACGTTATCTAAGTTGCTCTATCAACATAGAGATAACCAATGTAATATTTATCTATCTAAAAAAAACCTATCAATAAGATATCATTCTTTCCAAATAGTTAAGTAATGAAAAAACATTAATGACATAATGATAAAAGGATATGAACGTACTCTTAAACAGCAATTGCTGCTCAAATACAACCATTGACTTTGCTAAAAACATTAAAAAAAAAGTACAACATCTCAAACAGTCAAACACAACATAAAACAACAACAAACAACAAACAACAAACAAGTCTCAAGTTAAGCCATTTTTATCAAAGTCATGTCTCACATTCTCACTTCTGAAGCATGGCGGTAACCTTAGTCCAAGCAGGCCTGGAAAGGATGTCCGAAGCCCACGCGCTAACATGTGGACGCGTGTCAAACAAACTCTTCACTTTTGTCCCCATCAAGGCGTGGGTTTGTGGGAGATGGAAGAGATCAGCCAACGAGAAGCTATCTCCGCCCAAATACTTACATTCGGTCAACCGCGCTTCATATACGTCAAGAAGATCAGCTAGCTTCTTTTCAAATTTAGCCACGACTACCTCATCGGCTGTCATTCCAAACATTGGCTTGAAGAATAGCTCCCAAGTTAGCTTGGAACATGTGGGTTCATACTGTTGACCTTCCACTTCCATCCATACAACCTCTATCGCGGCCTTCTTGGCATCCTTGGATGTCAGACTTGTGCCCTGGTTGGCATAAACCTCGTTTACGTAATTTGCAATCGCCCTTGATTCTACAACAAATTAATCAATTATGTAATTGAACCGACATGCATGTTTTTGGCCTAACAGTATCTAATGTTATTGAAAAACAAAATTAAACATTGGAAGAAAAATGAAATTTTGGGAAAATATATTATTACCGAATAGCTTGAAATCCCCATCCTCAAACACGGGAACTTGACCGAATGGCTGCACAATGTATATAGCAATATAAATATAAATATATCAAATCTTGAAATCTCTAGAGAAATAGATATATGAGCAAACACCAAATATGTAAATATAATGATATATAGAAGTGTATAGTACATTGAGAGCAAGGAACTTAGGTGACTTGTGTTCTTGGGTAGCAAAATCGACAGGAACAAACTGGAATTCGACATCCTTCTCATAAAGAGTAGCCATAGCACGAAACGCTGCGGGTGAACCTACGAGTCCATGTAATTTGATTGCCATGATAGCAGTAGAAATGTTTAGTACAAAATTGGGGATTCAAGAAGATATGATGAGAATGCAAGAAAATGTGTTATAAAGATTGTGAAGCAAAGAGGAGTATTTATACAAAAAAAATGGTCGTGGTCGGTATATACGAAAGTTCATATGTAGTATATTGTTTGTTGACTTTTTAAGAAATGTATGTGAACGAAGGTGACAATAATAGTTAATTGAGAAAAGGAAAAGAAAAGGGTGAGGGTGGAAGTTTTTAATAATTAGTACTTTTTAATATATTTATTAATTTAAAGTTATTACATAGTTTATTAATTAGGTAAGGTGGAAATAGCTTGTGGACATATTTTCCAAGACATGTAAATAGATACTATATTAAGCTTATTTTAAAATTTTTGCTTTTATGATAGGTAAATGATCAATTAATACACATAATTTTGTAAGGATCAAAAGATACAATTTTGACCATTCATTCCACTTTAAATTAATTTATCTCATAAACCGTTAATCGTTAGACGAAACAAATTATACTATTCGGATCGTCTCGTTTTTATCTTTAATTAGAGCAGTCGTGTAATATACATTTGACGACCTTTTTTTTTGTGTGTATTGAAAATGTAACGATAATATCACATGTGATATTAGCACAAATTCGTAAAACTTTATAAAAGAGAATTACTATAAAACGTATAAATTACCTAAATTTTAAAAAAATATATTGAAACGATTTTTTTTCCTTCATTTTTTTGACATAAATGTGATAGTACGCATATCACATGTGATTGTATTGTATAACATTTGTGATTTTATTATGTATGTAAAATTTTGAAAACTTATAAGACAATAAAACACATGATTTCAACTTTAATTGTTATTTTAAAACACAATAATATTATATAAGGTATAATCTACATAGACCCGGGAAAAAAAATCAAAAATTGACGATTTTTTATTTCTCCGTTTTCGGACAAATGTTGATATTCGTAAGGTACAATCACAAATGATTTGAACACTAAATATGAATTTCAAAACATATATTTGTTATATTATATACATTCAACTAGAATTAAAAAGAAAAACGCAAAAATAATATGTTTGAATAAAACACACGAAACTTGGTAAGACAATAATCCATTTACTTTATCGGGGATGAAAATTTTACTTACTTTGTCGTCCGTGTATTTTGGTAATGATAGTAATTTCATTATGGTAGGCTCAATATATATTAACTAAGGCCCTGTTTGCGATCACCACAGACCACGAACTCGGTACGTGGTTTGGGCGTTTGATAAGGCATAGATGGCTCGGACTCGGTTCAGATCACGAACCCAAAACAAAGACTGGAAATGGGCTGAATATATGCAGACTGGAAACAATCAAACAAATTTCCATCGTCATACCCCTCTCTCCACATTCCACCGCCGTCCTCCAGCCAGCCAGCCACCGTTGCCGTCCTCCTCTAGCCAGCCGCCACCGCCTCCTCGAGCTCTCCACAGACCACCGCCGCCTCCCCTGTAGGTTTTTTTCTTTTTTTCCCAGACTATTTTGTCACTATGATGAGGTCGAAAGTGGGGAGACCGGAAGCGATGAGAGATATTATGTTACATGGAGTGGAGGCGAAGGTGGAGGAGGCGAAGGTGGAGGAGGCGTTGGCGATGAGGTTAGTTGAGTCGGTTCATGAGAATGGAGAGAGTGTGGTGGAAGCTGGTGTGAGGCTTGGGGAGGAGTTGGGTAAGAGGAAATGGGATGGTGAAGTTTATAGTGAAATACGAAAATCTTTTTACCCGAATTTGTGTGGTGTATTAGGATTGAGTATAAATCAAGTTGCAAACTCACGGATTTAAGTGTGATGTTATCTTGTAATTTAAATTGGTGGGATTGTATGTTGTGGTTATAATATAAGATATTACAGACTTATGTTTCTTAAAAAAAAAGGGAAAAATAGTTCGAAAAAAGGGTAAAATAGATTAGAAGGGTAAAATAGTCATTTTTCTCAGTCAGCATAGCTAGTCCAAAACATAATCAAACATAACAAACTCAATTATCACCTAACTCAGTCTTAGCTCCAACTCATTTTGCACTAACTCAATATGCAAATATCAAACGGTCTCTAACTATTTGTTATAGTTAATATGATTGAAAAGGAATAAGAATAAGTTTAAGGTTATACATGTAAATACAATAATATACGGACAAAATGACTAGTTAATTAGTATCTTTACTGTTGGACGATTCAACCTAACAACAAAACCAAAGAAGAACTATGTGGAATGAAGCAAATTATTTGTTTAGTTCTAACAAGAAAATAAAAGAATAATGGATCAAGTGGTCTCGTCTATTCGACAATTAGGAAAACGGAAAATTGAGGGACACTAACACTCTAAACCGATCATTCGAACCCCATGTCGACCTTGTTGTCCAAGTTTTTTGGATTACTAAAACTAACACAATAAGAAAACTTAAATAACTTATCTAATCCTAATTATCTAAAATATTAATTAATTAAGATTAATAAATCAACATCTAAAATAAGTCGGATAATATTTATTATATAAATGAATATCATATAAAAATATATACAATGACCCTTTTATTTATTTAGCTAAATTTCTTATAAAACCGAAAGACTAAAGTTACATATACAACGACGATTTTATTTATTTAGCTAAACTTGTTATAAAATATAAGTCGAATAACAAAGTTACCCTTTGATAATCATAACTGGTTATTAACGTTTTTTTTTCCCACTTTAGATAATACTTTTTGTAAATTTGGAAATCTTGATTAGTTGTTATAAATAAAAGTTTATTGCATTATAAGGAATAATGCATTTTTCTAGTGACGTCCATCATAGTTTGACTTTATAAAAATTAATAACTAACATAAAGTAATTAATTAACAGAAAAATATGCAAGAAACTTAATTTAATCAGACAATCAGCCGGCCTTAATTACACTTGCACGTAGTTATATTCGTATAATAATCAGAGTTATTAAGTATAAATTAATTAGTATAATACCCGTACGTTGCAGCGGGGATAATTAATAAACTATATTTGATATAATTATATTACGAATATTTAACTACGAAAATTAAATACGCAAAACGATAAAAACATAAAATGTATTTAAACTTCAATCATAATGTAAAACGTGAAGATACATATAGATACGAACTTTTAAAATATAGAAAATATAGTTTGTTGCAATTTTTGTTATCCTTCTACATGTTAAAACATTTGCCCATCAATAGTCGTTATTTCTATTTCTTGATTGGTTCAAACTCACTTTACACTTTTTTTCTTGAATTGAGTTCTCTAATAGTTTTATATCTCGTTATCGGTTCTTCTTGGTAAGCTTCTTGTAATTGTTGACCATCTAAAACATAACATTGTAATGACAAATAAACCTACCTATAAGTAAGAGCTTTTAAAAGATAAATATAGTATAAAATGGTCTCATATTTTTTAAAGAAAATGAGTAAATACCTATTTGAGCATGTATATCTATAATGATGGTTTCTTTTGAGAGGCTATCCAACATTTCTTAAGGTCTGATCTCAGATAGTTAAGTTATTATTTCCAGCCCTACACTTAAACATAAACAAATAAACATTTTTAGCATATGAAACCTCATCAAGTACAATTAGGACCAACATGTGTGACATAAGTGTGTATGTGTTGACCCGACTTCCAATTCTCCATCAAACAAATTACAAAACAAACTTAGAAATCATTTTTAAGATGAATCTCTTTTAACTTCCTATTCTCCATCAATTTTTGCATGGTTTGTAATCGAACTTTTTTATGAATTTGACCCATTTGTTAACAAATAAATACCGTTAATTACGGTATGGACTTACATGTCCGTTTTGGTTTCCAATCATAAATTTTTTAATCAATATAAACGAAATTGGTTACTGTTATTATGGTAAATAAACACTTCTAAGTCTACATGTTTAAAGTATCATTCCGTTCATTTACTCTACAAGGCTAAAACTTTATTAACCAACATTATTTAATTATAAGTTATTTTGAATAATGATATGTGGTGAGAGATATAAAAACGGTAGTTAAGTAATTTCAATTACTAAGGTTTTAGAGAATTAAGAGTATGTGGAAAATGTTTTATAATATAGTAGAAATAGATTATATTATAGTGTGGATTTTATATACGTATTTTAGTAGAAAAAATGCAAAATATTTTAATTATTTTAAGTTTATGGGGTTATAAAATAAAATTTATAATTTCGAAAGTTTTTAAATTAAATAGAAAGTATTTTTTTTTTAATTACATAGGAATTATAAGTTACTTTGTTAAATGTAATTTTTTTTAAATTAATTAGGAAACAGAGTGTTGTTTGACTTAAATAATAATAAATATAGATTAAGGGTATTAAGGTAATTTCAATTGCTTAAAATTTAAGATATTAAGATGTTAAAGGAGATTCTTTATATTGTAGTATAGATAGTGTAGATTTAGTATACGTATTTTAGTAGAAACAAATGCATAATATTTTAATTATTTTAAGTTTATGAGGTTATAAAATAAAATTTATAATTTTGAAAGTTTTTAAATTAAATAGAAAGTATTTTTTTTTTTTTTTTAATTACATAGGAATTATAAGTTACTTTGTTAGATGTTAGATTTTTTTAAATTAATTAAGAAAAAGAGTGTTGTTTGACTTAAATAATAATAAATATAGATTAAGGTTATTAAGGTAATTTCAATTACTTAAAATTTAAGATGTTAAATGATATTATTTATATTGTAGTATAGATTGTTAAATGTTAAATTTTTTTAAATTAATTAGTAAAGAGAGTGTTGTTTGACTTAAATATTAATAAATATAGATTAAGGGTATTAAGGTAATTTCAATTGCTTAAAATTTAAGATATTAAGATGTTAAAGGAGATTCTTTATATTGTAGTATAGATAGTGTAGATTTAGTATACGTATTTTAGTAGAAAAAAATGCATAATATTTTAATTATTTTAAGTGTATGAGGTTATAAAATAAAATTTATAATTTTGAAAGTTTTTAAATTAAATAGAAAGTATTTTTTTTTTATAATTACATAGGAATTATAAGTTATTTTGTTAGATGTTAATTTTTTTTAAATTAATTAGGAAAGAGATTGTTATTTGACTTAAATAATAATAAATATAGATTAAGGATATTAAGGTAATTTCAATTACTTAAAATTTAAGATATTAAATTTTTTTTTTTTTGAAAAGCTGAAATATATATTGCCAAAAGCCAAAAAGCCCCAAAATGTACAGAGACAAATCACCAAAATACACGAAAAAAATAAAAAAGAATGAAGGAGATTATTTATATTAAAGGAGATTATTTATATTGTAGTATAGATTATTAACCTAGCTCCTTTCGTTTTGAATCCGAGTTCTTTTAATCCAAGATATACCTACCGTAAATTAGATACAAAGCCTCTTACGAACATCTTTGAAAATTTAAATTAAATTATCATTGTCATTAAAACAAATGTATATATATGTTAAAAACACTCGGTTTTGTAAAGAGTAAAGATAATCAATGACGGGATAATTCTGATGAATCGTGTTCTAAAGCAACAATTCGACCATAATGTTACCAAAACGGTTTCCAGAAGTTTCATTAACTTTTGGGTTTGGCTGGCTCACATGTTAATAGAAGTTGTCCAACTCGCGCTGCCCGAAATGGCTTTTAAACATAATCATGATTTAGTAATATAGTTTTACATACCAGGTAACTATGTAATATCTAAAAAAGAGCAACATTACTTGACCATATAGTTGTCTGCCGCGCCATTACCCCGACTCATTCCTAATTTGAGCCATACATGATAGTTAGTATTAATGTCAACATTATATTATTCCTTAACCCCTATCGATCTTTTGTGTTTAATCCTTTAACTACATTTTCTAAAAAGATGTACATTATATTTTGTTTGTTATAAAGTTATATTTGATTAAATATTTAATTCGTGCTTCCGTAAAATTCTATCACCATTAAGAAACATTTATTTTAGCAAGAATGTAGTGTACTTCATTCCTCAAATGTGAAACACTTGATCAAAATATTCATTCCTCATTCTATAACGTTAAGTACCACCTTTTTCGATTTTCCTTGATCTCTATTACCAGTGTCATGTAAATAGAAAACAAAAATAAGCTAGATAAGAAAATACATTTAATTAGGATTACGAATAAGACAAACTTTTATCAACTTGTTGATGCAGGTTTTGAACTCTCTTTTAAAAGTCGAGTTAAATTTCATTCACTGAAAGTGAAAATACAAAACAAGATCCAAGAGTTTAATAATCAATTAGTTGTGTTCAAGTTAAATTATTAAGTCTCAACTTAAATTATGTGTGCGGCAATAAAGTTAAGGTTCTAACTTAAAAATGTTGCAAATGATAGTAAATAATAACTAAGTAAGATAAATTTAACTATAGGAAATGATCTAATATATCATATTATAATCTGAAAATACTTTTATAAGCTAATTGAAACAACTTGATTTTTAGAAATCTATATTTATTTTAAATAAGTTTCACAAAAAAATTTGAGCCACAAATATTTTAAAATTATTAGATTAAACTCTCATAAGTTTCTTATAAGTTTTTCACCAAACATATATACAAAAATTTCAACTAATTTTAAATATTTACAAATCGAACTGAATTATATGCAAAAATTAAACACTGAATTCCGTTAAATCCTGTCAACCAAATATGACAATTTTTTATCGATTCAGATTTGGCTGAAGATTCCACTTCCTTTAAAAACATTATGCGAACCAAACAAACCTTTAAGCTCTCTTGTTCTTTTCGTGTCATGTACCTGTCTGTACTAGATTGTTTATCAGTCGAATTCGAATTCAACTTATATTTGAGCTATTTGAACTTGAGTTACATTTAATTCGCAGATTATAAAATACATCAAAACTCGAATACGAACAACACCCAACTTGATTCATTATAGAGTAAATTGCAATTTTTATCCTCAAGACATTTCAATTTGCCCATTATGCCTCTCAACTTTTTTCTTCCCACTTTTTATCTTTAAATGTTAACTAAACTAATTAAAGTGACGAAAAAATGAAATTTTAATTTCCTTTTATTTAACTAATTAACTAATTAATTGATTTTTGTTTTCTTTTCCAAAAATTATATGTGATTTTTCGAATACAAAAATTATGGTTAAAATCACATTCAATTTTTAACAAATGTTTTTTGACGACTATCCGTCACCGTCGATCATCGTCATCGTCACCACCACCTCCGTTAAAAATCATATGTGATTTAAAAACATAAATTTTTCAGAATTTTCAACCTACAAAATTTATGTTTTTGACAACTACATATGATTTCCATGGAGGCGGTGCAAAATTTATGTTTTTAAAATCACTTATGATTTTCAACGGAGGTGGAGGCGTTGACAGTTATGATCAATGACGACTAGTTGTAAAAAACATATGTGAAAAATTACATATGATTTAAAAGGTAATTTTTATATATGAAAAATCACATTGATTTTAACAAAACCAAAACTAAAAATTAAAATGAAAAATAATTAAAAATAATAATTAGTTATTTAAAATAAAAAAAGATAAATAAAATTATTTTTACGGTTCTTTCACTAAGTTCAGTTAACATTTAACGTTAAAAAATAACTGTAAGTGGAAAAAAAGGTGAAAAAATAGTAAAAATAACACGTTAAAGACAAAAAATTCGGAAAAAAAGTTGATTAACATAATCGATGAATTGAAAGATTTTGAGGAATAAAAATTACAATATACTCTTTATTATATGATTTAAGTTATTTATCCATATAAAAGCATCGAAAAACAAACACATGACAAAATCTAAAGAGTGTAGAAACTCCAATGTCTTGAAAACTTTAAACATCGACAACCACGTCTTGAATACGTAAATGCATGTGTCATCAATTTTCTCATATGTACTTGTTTTACATTTACTTTAATTTTGCTGCTTTATTCGTTGTTTTTTTTTAATGAAAATGATAAACAATTATTAAAGCCACAACATTCCACGTTTAATTTTAAAAGATATATAATTTCTCCAACTTTTGTCTTTAATTTTATTTTCTTGGTACCCATATTAGACTAACACTAAAATATATCTTTCAATTTTGTTTCTTGCCAATCCTTGGTAGATAACAACCAAAATCAGTTATACTCCGTTATTAGTTGTACTCCGTTCTGACAATTGAAAGAAAAAGGTGACACTTTTTGTTTTTCGCAGGATATACCGGTGGATATTTTTGGCGGGAATTTTGGTACTTTG
Organism: Senecio squalidus; assembly: GCA_910822075.1. Lineage (NCBI taxonomy): Eukaryota > Viridiplantae > Streptophyta > Magnoliopsida > Asterales > Asteraceae > Senecio > Senecio squalidus. The sequence continues at coordinate 24,367,202 of CAJVGC010000591.1, read as the reverse complement.
CTAAGTAAAAAACATACTGTTCGGTCCTCCAAACTGTGGATGCTGGCCCTTAATGGACTCAACTCCCTTGACCCCCCTTATTTCCGAGATGGTATTGAAACAGTTTAAACGAACGTTCACTCCACACTCACTTAACTCATCATTGAGCTTAAATATATAACCTTTAAGTTTCAAATAAATCGCAATTAAATAAAATGATTGTTCATAACAATAACATCCCCAACATTCTACTCATTGAACTCAATCATGAGGTTAAACAATAATGTTGCCCCAAGAGTTATAAAACAAAGTTTAAAGTACAATAATCACAACCACAACATACGACTCTCAAATGCATTTTCATCAAGATCACCTTCACTTCGGAAGGGTGGAAGACACTTTGACCCAAGCAGGTCTAGAAAGGATGTCATCAGCCGAAGCACTAACATGTTGTCGCTCATCAAACAACCTCTTAACTTTCGTCCCCATCAAATACTGCAAGTTTGGGAGGTGATTAAGATCTGCTAGCGTGAAACTATCTCCACCCAAATACTTGTTCTCCTTCAGCCGTGATTCGTACACATTTAACACATTCTCTAGCTTTGTTTCAAACTCAGATACCAAGGCCTCGTTAGCTTCCTTTCCCCACAGATGTATATTGAAATAAAGCTAAATTAACAGCTTAAAAGACGGTACATCAAATTTCTGAGCTTCTGCTTCCATCCACACGGATTGTATGGCCTTCTTTTTTGAATCCTTCATAATCAGATTATTTCTCTTATCAGAGTATGTGTGTTCAATGTACTGATTGATGGCTCTTGATGCTGCCAAAACACAAATTACAATAATCAAAACCCTTTAAAACAAAATTTAATATCAACTCACAACAGTTGCAATTTATATATATGGTTTGTAATTACCGAAGAGTGTGATATCACCATCCTCTAACACTGGAACTTGACCAAACGGCTGCATATATACAACAATTTATATACATATTAGACGAGTCACTTCTAGACAAATTCAGTAGTTTAGTACCCACAACTCTTTATTTTCGAGGTCTTTTATTTAAAACTAATTAATATAGGGTTAAAATATTACAAGAGGTTATGACTGTGTCTGTGTCCTTCCTTAAAACTAATTAATATAGGGTTAAAATATTACAAGAGGTTATGACTGTGTCTGTGTCCTTCCTTAATTGTTATTTTACATAAGTATCTAACTTTTTGTGTTACGGTTTTTTAAAATGAAAAATTTCAAATTTTGAAATTTTTATATAAATTAAATTAAGTTTTTTAAATTTCGAACCATAGATAAATATGTAACTTTTTAATTTCGTCACCACATGTACTAAAATCTTGTTTCGAAACATGGAAAAATGTAAGGTGAAAAAATTATACCTCTTGAATATCTTAAGAAATTCCAAACACCCACAACAACGTCATTGAATGCGTAGTTGATTATATCACTTAACTACTCTTTTTTTCGTTTATTTTATTCTGCTCCTTATTCTTTATTACTAATTTTTTCGGCTGAGATGATAATTCAAAAATATATCAACTTTGCCTTTTTTCTTTTTGATATTCAAAAAATAGAAAAATGAAAACTTTTCCATCTTTTATTCTAAATATATATGGACTTAATAAGAACAAACAATACATTACTAATTTATGTACATATTAATTTACTAGATTACTGAACCCATGCAACGTACAAACTTTTATAAGAAATTTTGTTTATCGAAAAAATGTTAGTGACACTTTCTCATGATGTAAATGAGAAATATTTTTATGCGAATGATAAATAGAAAATTACAAATTTCAGAAAATAAAAAAAAAGTTTCTGGTTCATATCATAAATTTTGTAACACTCTCTTGTAAACAACATTGGTAATAACATTATTAATCTTCCCATTATAATCATATATTAATATCTTTAAGTCTCTTTTGTTTTTTATGTTTTTTATGCGAGAAATGATAACATATTAGTGACCGTGAGTGAAAATTTGACATTTCAAAATGAAAGCAACCTTAGACCAAGACTGTCCTTCATTTTTGTTGATAGTGATTGCAAAACAAACAATCACAGTTTAAAAAGAAGTTTAAAATTAGGAATAGATTTTTTTAAGTTTTCTTCTGTTGAATAAAACCAATTAGGATTATATCAAATCATCATCGTTTATTAGTATTAAAATTATAATTTTCTTATTCCTTTAATAAGAAGACTAAATGGTTAATTATCTTTTCATATTTATTACCATAAAACAATAAAGAAAATGATCATATTAAAAATCGTAGTTTTGTTGAATGTGTCAAGATCATATAAAATCATCATCATATGGTTGATTTTATAGTTGGATAAAAGGAAAAAATTAACTTAAAATTGAACCTTCTAAGAGCACACGGTATGATAATCGTGATTGAGGTCATGAAAGAAGTTGACTCCCATCCTCTTTAACTATGTATGGCCAATAAACTCCTCGCTTTAGTTCGTTCGTTTATTTTCCTTCTTTGGACTCGGGTCGATTGTCGCCGTGGTAGTAATGTCCCGGAGCCCGGCTACCGACCCGAGGCTATCCCAAACACCTTGTCGATTTTTATCAAACTTAAGTTATTGATTTAAGCCCTTCGATTTTATAACATTGACAATAGTCTCACATAATATTTTTTTTATATAAATTTACTAACATATTAGTGACCACTATTATTTGGTGTTTAAATTTAAGTTAACAAACTCGTTAAATACTTTTTAGTGACAACTTTGTTTTATCACTAACTAATCAAATTAATGACCACAAATTTTTCGTCACTAATATCTATCATTAGTATTGGTCACTAATTGAACTTTGTTGGCTAAATTTCAATGACGACTTTTTTTTCGTGACAAAAAGATGCTATAGTGACTAAAATTATGGTGGTCACTAAAAAAGTCGTCACTAAAGGTGTTTTTTCTTGTAGCGTACCCAACAAAACAATACCAACACCTAAGATTACAACACCGCAACACGAATTACAACTCATAGAGCTTATTAAATCAACCATAAACCTTCAAACAAGCAGGCCTAGACAAGATTTACGCAATCCAGCCGCTCACACAAGGTCGTGCATCAAACACATTCTTCATCTCCGTATCCATCAAGAGCTTAATCATAGGCACGTGGTACAAATCTGCCAACGAGAAACTAACTCTACCCAAATACTTGCATTCCTTTAGCCGTGCTTCATACACATCAAGCACGCTCTCCGGCTCCTTCTCAGCCTCTTTCACTATGGCCTCATCTCCGCTAATTCCAAATAAAATTCGCTTCATACGTAACTACCAAACTAACTTCATTGCCACGGGATTGTGGAAGTTGTGAGACCCAGTTTTTTTTTTTTGTTAAAAAATTCTATTAAATACTAAACTATATTTAATTAAAGTAGACAATTAACAAAATTATTTTTATCTTCAAATTTCAACTTTCATGATTATCCCCAAAATAATCAAATATCTAAATTAACCAAAATAACCATTTCTATCTTCAAATTAAACATCTAAATGATGTTATAACACATAATATAAACTCAATTTCATCAATTAACTTAAAGTATATGATCATACATTCTTTTTCTTCCATTAGAACCAAGATTAGGGTTCTTACACTCTTAATCTTCACTTAATTGATGGAATTCCTTATTATTTAGCTTCAATTTTGATCTTTTTCCTCTTCCTTGATTTCTCTCCAACCGACTCACACACATAAGCACCTAGAATAATCTGGAAATGCCACCTCAATATCCATCTCATACCCAATTTCCGAAATTACACTTTTGGTCCCTCATCTTTCAAGACTTTATTAAGTTACTTACTTAACCATTATAGTTAACAACTTTAATCCTTTCTAACCAAAGCTAACTATTTTTCTTACCAATTTAGTCCTTCTCCATTTCTAATTTCTATTAAAGACTAAAACATAACATATATCTATAAACTATTCTTTATCCAAAACTAGGATGTTACAAATCTTCCCTCCTTCTAACGATTTCGTCCCCGAAATCTATTCTTCGAACAAACAAAAATAAAATTTACTTCTTTCACTCTCCAGATTTTAAATAAAATCCGATCCTTTTCTATAATTCCAAAGAATTTTAACTACTTGATTTAGTTATTCTAAAATTGCTTCACTTTTTAGTCCAAATAACTATCGTTTCTTCGATATAAATCAATTCTTCTTTAATTTCTCTATCATATACTATTTCAAATAACTTAAATTAGTAAACAATTTCTAATTCTTAGAACAAAAAATTTCTAAACGGTACAACTAACCTTGGACTAAAATATTCTTTCTATCTAAATCATATTACCCCTTTCCGTAAAGAAACTTCGAACACATTTTCTCTAATCCTCTTTATATAAAAATAATATTATCTTTCTAGAAGCTTGGCTATTTTCATTAGCCATCATTGCTAAATATCTAATTCTATCTCACATTCTTTATAACGACTACTTCTTCCCTCTCAAATTCTACTAATAAGAAAATATACTGCTAACAAAATATAAAGATTATAATATACGCAATTATAATTATCAACATATACTTCTAGCATATACTTTCTAACCTTACTTGCCATTCTTCTAACATTCATCAACCATAACGGATATACTCTCAAATAACATATTCAAAATTAACGTTGGTCATACGTTAACTCTAAACACATCAAACTCATGTACACGCAATACTTAATATTGCATATTTTAAATTAAAGCATTATCAATTACTAACAATAAATCTTACTTCACTTACAAAAACTTTATTTACTCTTATCTTCTCCGCAAGGCAAGCTTCTTCCCCAATGATCTTTCCTTACAAAGCCTCAACTTGGGTTCAAGTATTGACCAGATACTCGACTCACACAAGTCAAGGCTCTGATACCAACTTGTAACACCCGGAACCAAATACACTCTATAATTTTTTTTTTTTTTTACAAAACATGTAATTAATATTCTACGGTGTTACTTATTTCATCTCTTTAGTCAACTACAATAATCCGTTAACATCTCATTTTACAATTTGGAGCGGAAGCTCTTACAAGAACATTTTTATAAAACATTTAATATCTATAACGGCCCCCTTCCCTTCTTCTTTAGCTTGCCTTGCCATAAAACTCAATTACCTACAAAAACATACAATTAACATAATATATTAGCGTTAAGCTAGTGAGTATACCTTACGATTATGTTAATTACATCTAACACGACTACTTTAAAAATCTATTCTTTCTTTCTATACAATTACTTCTTTTCTCTTCCCGACAATCACATTGTCGTATCTAACACTTCTTCTCTTTCCCGACAATTAAATGTCGTATCTATTACTTCTTCTCTTTCCCGACAACTAAATGTCGTATCTAACACTTCTTCTCTTTCCCGACAATTAAATGTCGTATCTAACACTTATACATACCCTCGCGGTATGTAAAGTTAATACTACTTCTTCTTGACTAGTGAAAGTCAACTTCTTTTCTTTCTCAACAATCAAATTAACGTATCTAACTATTCTTTTCATTACAACGATTCATAACATACTTCGTACGCATGACAACATTAAACAAAACAACTCATTCTAATCACTCACTGCTACTTTAGCATTCATAGCATAAATATCAATAACTCGAATTACAAATAACAACCATAAACATAATAACCATACATAAATAACAACCGTAATATAAATAACAACCATAACAAGGCCCCTACGGTTTAATTCTCGTTATATACTCAAATAATATAACTTTATCATTGACTACAAAATATACCAAGACTAATTAAAGTCTCATCTTTCTCCTATTCCACCTATATAAAGTTGGTTCTTAATTCTTTCCGACTATTAAAACTCAATTACATACCCTCGCGGTATATACATAGTTAACTCTAATTATTTCTGACTATTAAAGTCGATTCTCTTTCTTATTGACATGTAAATGTCTTCTCTATTCTTCTCTATCATAATAATAGGTTAGAGTATCATTCCCATACTTAAACTACTTTAAAATTCACTAAAAACTGGTCTAGGTATCGAATGCAACGCATTCGGCACAACAAAAATCAACATAAGCCACGGAGCTCAGAAGCGGCGCATTCTGGGCTTCAGCCTGGCTGATTTTCGTTTTTTTGATATTTTCCTGCACTTCCACGTTAGTTTACGACACTTCTAGTTCTCATTTATTCTAACAACTCAACAATATATAACTAGTATATAAATCAACTCTCCAATATATTTACATACAAATATAAACATTCAACATATATTAAATAAGCTTCGTATACTCTCCTCGAAGTCGGATTAAGCTACAACATGTAAAGCTCTTCCCTTTTTATTCTTCTTCTCCAAATTTGCGTTTCTACAACCAAACACAATTCTTTCTTTCAATATATATTACATACATATAAACATATGTATTAACCTCATTACAACTCTTTCTAACTATTTCTAACTCTTTCTAACACTTTCTAACACTTATGGCAAATTCTACCCAACTTGCCACTCCTTGGGTCTTTTGACCCATTTAACTCTCTAATATACAAATAAGCATATTAACTCTTTAAACACCTTACATCAAACATAAACAACACATTGCAAGTAATGTCTTCTTCTTTCTAACCATTTCTTACCCATTTGCCACTTCTTCACGGGTCACATGACCCGTTTGGCAACTAACATAACATACTTAACATCATTTCACCCAAACACATATCCAAGTACATTTAACTTATCTCTTCTATCATAAACATGATGATAATCATTCTTATCATTAATTCTTACATTCTAAATCATTCTCACAAAAATAAACATTTCTACATGACAATTCATCTTTTCACCCATTTAAGCTAAAACATGAAATCTTATAAAATTTCATATACATAAATCTTTCAATCTTCTAAACCTTTATATATATTATTAATCATCAAATAACATATAAACAAAGCTTAATTCTAACTATTCTTCAACTTTCATTATTATCCCCAAAATAATCAAATATCTAAATTAACCAAAATAACCATTTCTATCTTCAAATTAAACATCTAAATGATGTTATAACACATAATATAAACTCAATTTCATCAATTAACTTAAAGGATATGATCATACCTTCTTTTTCTTCCATTAGAACCAAGATTAGGGTTCTTACACTCTTAATCTTCACTTAATTGATGGAATTCCTTATTATTTAGCTTCAATTTTGATCTTTTCCCTCTTCCTTGATTTCTCTCCAACCGACTCACACACATAAGCACCTAGAATAATCTGGAAATGCCACCTCAATATCCATCTCATACCCAATTTCCGAAATTACACTTTTGGTCCCTCATCTTTCAAGACTTTATTAAGTTACTTACTTAACCATTATAGTTAACAACTTTAATCCTTTCTAACCAAAGCTAACTATTTTTCTTACCAATTTAGTCCTTCTCCATTTCTAATTTCTATTAAAGACTAAAACATAACATATATCTATAAACTATTCTTTATCCAAAACTAGGATGTTACAGATCTCCATGGGTTTTTTCGTGGGAAGCGTGGGTTGCGTCAGGGTGATCCTCTATCTCCATATTTATCTACGATTGTTATGGAGGTGTTAACATTGTTACTTAAAAGAGGAGTGTCAGAGTCAACGGTGTTTAAATATCATCTGAAGTGTGCGAAACTAAAGCTTATTAACTTGTGTTTTGCAGATGATTTGATTATATTTTCTCATGGCGATAAAAAGTCGATTATGGTTTTTTAAATGCCTTAAATGAATTTAGAAGAGTTTCGGGGTTAATTCTAAGTATTGAGAAGAGTACGTGTTCTTTTCATGTGTGAGTGATCGGGTTAAGAGTGCTATTTTGGAGGTGCTTCCTTTTGAGGAGGGGTCTTTTCCTATAAAGTATTTGGGAGTTCCATTGATCTCGTCCAGACTTTTAGTTGAAGATTGTAAGAGTTTAGTTGAGAAAGTTCGGAACTGTCTGGAAGATTGGCGAAATAAATCTTTTAATCTATTGCACGTAGACTTCAATTAGTCGTGTCTGTGTCTTTCCGCTATGCATGTGTATTGGGCGACGGTTTTCATTCTTCCTAGTTCTATCATCCATGATTTTGAGAAGCTTCTTCGTGGGTTCTTGTGGTGTCAAGAGTTGTTAAAGCAGGGTAGAGTTAAGGTGGCATGGGCTGATGTCTGTCGTCCTAAAGCGGAGGGTGGTTTAGGTATTCCTGGTCTTGTTTCTTGGAATTTTTCTTTAATGATGGTGCATATCCAGAAGGTCCTTATTAACAAGGAATCTCTATGGGTCAAATGGGTGCATACGCATCATCTTGAGGGTCGCAGTTTTTGGGAGGTCCAAGTAAAGGAAAATGTGAGTTATAGTTGGAGAAAGATCTTGGGGTTACATGATGTTGTTCGAATGCATGTCATCAGTAAGATTGGTGATGGTAGAATGATTCCTGCCTAGATTGATAATTAGAGTGTTGCTAATCCTTTAAATAACTTCATTTCGAATCGAGACTTTATGAATGCGGGTTGGACTTTAAAGAGTAAACTTGTTGATCTTTTAAATGGAAATGGATGGTCTTGGTCGGGTTTTTGGTTGCAAAAATACGCGGTGTTAAATCAGGTTCCAATGCTAATTTAGCGCGAGTGCAGGGATTCAATCGGTTGGGTTGAGTTTGATGGGTCTGAGGTGTTGTTTTCTGTTGCGAGTGTGTGGGATGCAATTCGTGACCGTGCTGATCTTGTGGATTAGAAGGAAGTTGTGTGGTTTCCCCAGAGTATTTCGCGCCATTCTTTTATTGTGTGGTTACTTGTTTTACAAAAATTGAAGACTCAGGACCGTATCAAAGACTAAGAGAAATCGGATACGATCAAATCTGTCAATTGTGTTTTTTGCAGTCTCCAGCCGGATTCGCATGATCATTTATTCTTTGAATGTTCTTATGCGAATTAGGTTTGGCGGTTGGCATGTGCTGGCTCGAGGATTCCGCTTGATATGTATAAATGGTCAGATGTTATTGTGTTCTGAAAGCAGCGCGTCCCGAAAGGAAATGCTTGGGGGCGTGTTGGTCGTCTTGTTTTTGCAGCTTCAGTTTATTTTATCTATAGCGGAATAATAGGTTGTTTAAGAAAGGAACGTGTAGTATTGATGTCTTGTATAAGGTTATCTTTACCACGGTCCGATTGAAGATCATGTCGCTCGGGATTGCAAATCGGTTAGAGTGGAAGACTATCTCTAATATCTGGAACTTAGATGTGACTTAGATGTCGAGTAGGATGTGGCTTGGGTGAGTTTGTGGTGTGTTGCTTGTTTTGTTTCTGCAACTGATTTGAGTGTCTAGTGGTTGTGTTGGTTGTTTTTGTCTTTGGTTGTGTTGGATTATTTTCTCCATGTCTTTCTCTCAGATGATTCTTTTGTTTCATCTTATTATTTAACTGTTTTTGTTAATATATTTTGCCAGAGAATTTTCCCATTTACCAAAAATATATATATATATACTTATCATTGTTGACCTTGAGGTTTGCCTCAATGGTTATCACCTGTCACATTTGTGTGGGAGGTCACGGGTTCGAAACCTAGTACTGGGGTGGGTGACCTCCCAAAGAGATTTTATACCAATGCTCGTGGCTCTCTCAACATGGGTGTTTTAACGGGACCAAGACTTCGTGCAGACTGGGTCGGTCGGTCACAAAAGTAACACGGGTTTGAGAGTCTCCGCCAATAAACTTTTTTTTATATATACTCATTGAATAGACAAGAGTAACCATGGCATACGGGACCAACACTCAAGCCTTGCGATCCTCATTGTGAGGCCAAGTCCATATGTACGAGTTGCATCATATCTAGGTATGGCATGGCTGTTGGGAAAAACAATGATTTAACCCAAATTAATAAATCTGTTAATTAAAGTCTTAGTCTGAGTGACTGAGTCTGAGTGACTTGAGTCTGAGTGACTTGAGTCTGAGTGACTGAAGCTTACTACTCAGACTCATGAAGAGAAGTAGAGCAGTATTTTAGGTATGATAGTTAGATAAAATCTTCTATCCTTTTAGAAGATTTTCTTAGATTCATACTTATCAAGCTCACTATTATTGTGTATAAATAGTGAGCTTGAACTTTGTAATCTTTACATCTTTTGAAGAAGAAATATAACTGTGTGTTATTTTCACTGTTTCGTTATTATAATTCCGCTATAATAATTCGTGAAACTGAGTAATCAATCGATTAAAAATAATTAACGTCTAAATACTTATTTGTGATTGATTAGCCATTGTTTGAGATCTTACTGAGACCTAACAACTGGTATCAGAGCAAATAAGATTTAAATTTTAATAAATTTATAAATCTTAAACGATCAATACATAAAATCTCACAAAAACAATGTCATCATCTTCAAACACACCTGCTATGGCTGGAAAAGGCATTCCAATTTTCAGTGGACATAACTTTGCTCACTGGAAACTTAAAGCTGAGTGGCATTTATCTGGAATCCACGAAGAAATGCTAAGAATTGTATAGGAAGGACCAATGATTCATGGAAAGGAAATTGACGAAGTCAAAGAAGGAGACAAAGTTGTCCAACGTGCAAGATGGGTTCAAACTCCTAAATCTCAATGGACAGATACGGATAAGTTAGTATACAATCTAGATCCAAGAGCAAGAAGTATTCTAGGTAATGCTGTATCTGAACAAATATTTTCCAAGATTGCTGGATGTAGAACGGCAAAGGAAATATGGGATACATTAATTGTATCCTATGAAGGTGTCCCAATAGTAAGAGAACAAAGGCTGAACAGTCTAATTAGAAATTATGAAAATTTCTGTGTAAAAGAAAAAGAAACCTTAGCTGATGTTCACACAAGGTTTCAAGTACTGTTGAATGACCTCTCTGCCTTAGGAACGATGAAAGAAGATGATGAAATATGCAAAAATTTTGTTGACATCTTGCCCAACAAATTTGAATCTGTGATCACATCTCTTGTGGTAAGTGAAAAACTGTCCACTTACAAGCTGCCTGGTCTTTTTGGATTGTTGCTGAATTTTGAAGAAGCTCAAGAAAGGAAAAAGATTAACACACGAAGGACCACAAGAGATCCAGAAGCTGCATTAGTTGCAACTAGCAAAAGGAATAAAGAAATTTATTCTAAAGCTGACTCGACTGAGTCTGAGTCACACTCAGACTCAGAATCTGACGATGAATCTAAAGTCAAGAAACTGAAAAGTCAGCTTGCCTTGTTAACTATGAAACTTGAACAGAAGACAGGCTACAAAGGAAAGAAACCTTTTGATCTGAAAAAGGTAAAATGTTTTAAATGCAATGAATATGGTCACATGGCTGCTGATTGTAAGGTAAAGAATGCTCAGACTGACCATATGGACGAAGTTGCTGAGAGGGCCCAAAGATACCGAAACAAGTATCTTAGGTACAAGAAAGGAAACAGCTCAAACACACTAAAACCTCAAACTGAGCAGAAAGCATTCTTTGCTGAAGAATGGTTAGATGAGGAACTTTCATCTGATGAAGAGGAAGTAGTGGATAAATGTTTGATGGCATTGGTGGAGGAAGTAACTGAAGCTGAGAAATATGCCTCTCAGTTCGAAAAGGACTTAAAGGAAGTTGAGAGAATGAGCTGCAACTCAGACTGGAACAAGTCTAAACTTTATAAGGTACACAATTTCAACTCTTACACAAATGAACAAAAACTTCAAATGTTTGAGTATATTTTTGTTGACTTAACCACCACTTTAGAAGAACAAACTGAACTTAAACAAAAATTCAAAGGTCTTGAAAACAATTTGAAAATTAAAGATGATAAGATAGCTGAACTAGAAAGCTATAAAGTACTTTTAAATGCTCAGATTGAAGCCTATAGTGATCTTGCAAAAGATAATCATAAACTTAGAGAAGAAACTGAGCATTATAAAAGAATTTGCAAATCTTGGTGCATATCATCCTTAAAAAATGAAGATTGTTTAAGCAGACAGGTACCCAAACAAGTTCAAGCAGTGTTGGGGGAGGGATTCAGTTTGAAGAAATACATGACTGAAGAAGAAGAAGAAGCTGAAAAAGCTGAAAGAGAAAAAATAATTTTCAAACCAGAAATTCTTCCAAATACTTTCACTTATTTGAAAGGAGAAAAAGTTATGATGTCAAATGCTTTTGTTAAACCTGTAATTTCTAAAGTTTCTAATAAAAATGATTCTTCATCTTCTTCTCAGTCTGAATGTGTTAATGTGTCTGAAACTGAACAAAGTGTACATGATGAAAAAGCTCATGAGCATCCAACTAATTGATTGCCCAAAGCTGTGAGTAAACCTAAGATCCCGCACCCAGTCAGTCCCAAGAAACTGAATAAAAGTCATAACACAAAAACTATTGATAAACTGGGAAATCAATTGTTGGAACTGACCAATATAGTCAAAACTTTAGTCAGGAACAAATCTCCAACTCAAGTCAGACCCAAAACTCCTCCTAAGAGAATTTGCTACAATTGTGGTAAAAAGGGCATGAAGCTGTATTTTGTAACCATCTGAGTCAGTCTAGACCACGGAAAATTACTGTTCAAAAGTCAGCTTCACCAAAACATTGGACTGCCTCACATAAGTCAGTCTCATCAAAATTGAGGTCAGTCTCATCAAAGTCAGTTTCTCCTCAAAAGCAAAGAAACAGTTCTCCATTAAAGAAATCATCTGTGCAACCCATTCAAACTAAGTCAGTCCCATCTCGAGTCAGTCTCAAGGACACCCCATGTAAATACTGTGGTGTTATAGGTCACTATTCTGTTAACTGCATGAAAGAAATCAACAAATGGAACTATACCAGTCCCAAAACTGACTGCAAGATTGAACCTGAACGTAAACCTGCTCCAGTTCATGGATCCACTCTAAAGTGGGTACCCAAAAGGAACTAATTTCTTCTACTTTCATGTGCAGGACTCTACAAAATGGTATCTAGATAGTGGAGCATCAAGGCACATGACAGGAATGAAGTCTTTTCTACAAGACTATAAGGAAGAAGATGGGCCTCAAGTGAGATATGGTGATAACGGGGTATCAATGACACGTGGATATGGAAAGATTCATGCTGGAGCTGTTACATTCAAGAGAGTTGCATATGTGTAAGGATTACAACATAACTTACTCAGTGTGAGTCAGATTACTGATACGGATCATGAAGTCAGATTCAGGAAACAAGCTGGAATAATCTATAGTGCCAAGGGAAAACCATTACTGCTCGCCAAGAGAGAAAGAGATGTATTATGTCTGGATCTGAGCACAGCAAATGATGAAGCTGAGACATGCCTGTTCACAGAGACAAAGGAAGAATTAAATTGGCTATGGCATCGAAGGTTATCTCATTTAAACTTCAAGAACATCAATGCTTTGTCCAAAAGCAAATTGGTACGAGGTCTGCCAGAATTGACCTATACCAAAGATAAAGTTTGCTCAGCTTGTGTTCTTGGAAAGCAAACGAAGTCTCAATTTCCATTCAAAATGCTGCATTCCATTGATGAACCTCTGTTCATGCTACATATGGATTTATTTGGACCAATTGGGATTGAAAGTAAAGGAGGAAAGAAATATACACTTGTCATTGTTGATGAATTTACTCGATTTACGTGGGTCATATTCTTAAGGGCCAAAAGTGATGCAGCTGAGGAGATTATCAGTCTGATCAAAAGAGAACAACGACAGAAAAATACTCTTGTTCGTCAGATGAGAAGCGACCATGGAACTGAGTTCAAAAACTCAGTCCTAATAGATTTCTGTGATCAATTAGGTATAGTTCAGAACTTTGCCTCAGTTCGAACTCCTCAACAAAATGGAGTGGCAGAGAGAAGCACCAGAACTCTTATTGAAGCTGCCAGAACAATGCTATGTTATGGAAAAATGGAGATAAAATTCTGGGCTGAAGCTGTGAACACTGCATGCTTCACTCAGAACCGATCAATCATTGTGAAGCGTCATGGGAAAACAGCTTATGAATTGTATCATAACAAGGTTCCTTCAATTCATTACTTCCATATCTTTGGGAGTAGATGCTACATTCTCAACCAAAGGGACTTGCTGTGTAAAATGTCTCCCAAAGATGATGAAGGGCTATTTGTTGGATATTCAAGTATTGCTGAGGCATTCAGGGTATACAATGAACGACGAAAAGTTGTCGAAGAAAGCATCAATGTCACGTTTGATGACACCACTCAGTCTGACAACGATGACTCATTATCCCAGACTGATCTCTCCAAAATCAATCAACTCTGTGATGAACTGCTTATAACTTCATTTGAATCTGACAATCAGATTGAAGATCAGACTGCTGGCAACATTAATCAAAATCAAGAATCAGAAAGTGAAACTGATGAACCATCGTTTCAGATTGTTCCAAACTTCGATACTTCAGAATCAAATGGAACTGATGAGACTCAGCCTGAGATACCTCAGTCTGACCAACCTCAGCTTCAACCTGCTCAGATTGATAATGCTCCGACTGAAGAAGAAGCAATCACTGATAATGTTTCAGGCAACATTAAGACTGTCAGAGGCCATCCTATTTCTTCTATTATTGGTTCTTTAACTGAAGGTGTTAAAACGAGAAGAAAGAATGCCACAGCTAATTTCTGCTTCTATACTAATTTCTTGAGTCTGATGTAACCAAAGAAAGTTGAAGAAGCCTTATTAGATGAAGACTGGGTGGATGGTATGCAAGAGGAGCTTGGAGAATTCATTCGAAACAATGTCTGGACAAAAGTCCCACGTCCCCTGTATAAGGCCATTATTGGCCTTAAATGGATCTTTAGAAACAAGTATGATCAGGATGGAGTTGTGATTAGAAATAAAGCCAGACTGGTGGCTCAAGGCTACAAACAGGAAGAAGGCATTGACTACGATGAAACATTTGCTCCAGTGGCTCGAATAGAATCAATTCGTCTATTCCTAGCATATGCAACATTCAAAGATTTCTTGGTTTACCAAATGGATGTGAAGAGTGCCTTTCTGAATGGAGATTTGCAGGAGGAAGTGATGTGCGAAATCTAGTCTATATTAAAACAAGAATTACTTACGACTCGACTACACAATCTTAGGCAGTGGACCTAATCAAGTATAGTATAGTTTTAGGTAAATCAGGTTCGTTCGCAGGGACTGATGGTTGAAATCTAATTAATAATTAATAAAACAAGAAGTGGGTTTTGTGACCGAATTGTCACAGTGCTTAAACTACTAAATTAAAGAAACTAATTGATTCAGATGAATCGCTGAAAAGATCTTGGTTTGTAAACAATTGATGAAAAATACATTCACTTGGACTTGATCACAATTACTACGGTTATCACTTAATTACTAACAATGTTGAACTACTTAAAAGGTATTTAACTTTAACTCTCGTTTCCCATTAAAACTTTAATCGTCTCATGTATAGTTACCACTCTCGTGAATAATTTCTACGTTCAACAACTAAGCAATAAGTACCTAAGCCGATTTTATGATTTAATCTTATAAAGCTTCCTCTCGAATAGCTTCTTAATTAACTAAACCGATCTCTCTTAATCTAGTTAACTAACAACCACAATCATGTTTTTATTGTTTAAATCTTTAATACTAGTTCCTCTCGAATACTAATATCTTTAAACTAATTATAGACCGATTAGTTATTTCATAAACTATTTTGTAATGTCACAACTTCCTCTTGAATACCTATGATTAATTACTAACAGTTTATATAAAAGATTAAACAATATTCAAAAACTGATTACAATTGGTTTTTCGATTAAACATAAAATCCAATTCAACATATTCGTAATTAAACAATAACCTACATAATTGATCACATCATCCAAGTGAACGTTAAGAAATTTAGCTACTCATAATAACAAAAACGCAACACAATTGAATTGAATGAAACATCTTTATATTAAAAGTAATAACGAAAAGGATTAAAGTACCAATGATCCGAATGCTTAAACAACGAAATAAACGAGTCTAAAAATACCAAATAACTCCCAGAATTCGTCGGTTCAAGCTAGGGTTTAATACTCTAAAACGTAATAATGATCATTATTCAATAACCCTAAAAACTGTTTTATAAAAAACGCAAACGAACAGCAGCACATATGCCCGCGGGACGGGAGTCCCGCTCCCTGGGACGGGCGTCCCTCGGTGTTTTCGTCAGTTTTCGTGTTTTGTTGCTCGTTTCTGCTTCGTCTCTCGTGACCAATAGCTTCTAGTCTCAAAGCATAACGGGAATATGACATTGACCCGTTTTCTTCATTTTCAGCTCCAATTATGTCACTTCCTCTCCAGAACTTCGGCTAATACCTGTATAACATTTTAGTACCAAAATTGCCCGAAATTCCCAACATCCGTTATGAATTAAACTTTAAAAAGACAAATATCGCATATAATAATATGACTAAAATATGCGATATCAAATCCCCCCATACTTAACCTTTGCTTGCCCTCAAGCAAATCCAGTTCAATTCAATTTAATTACCAATCCATGATTTAAAAAGCATAACCAAACACCTCACGAATTATTGGGAGTAATTCACACAAATCTCTCGAACTAGTCTAAAGGGTATGTAAAATATTCTGTAAATCCGCTCAATTGCTCGGTCATGGTGAGTTTTCTATCATAGGCTTGATAAAGTATCGTTTCTCCACCATTAGAGTCTAGGTACAACTAAACGGGGACTTTTATTCGGGATGTAATGTACAGGTAAAGGCATGTGAATAAATATATAGAGGTTAAATGGGTAAATAAGTAAAAGTATACAAATAACGTAGTATACATCTAAACTTAGAATGAATCCGAACTCTTAAACGCTAATGAACCAATTGCTCCATATAACTTCCACTTCTTCCGAATTACATAACTCATAATACAACTACTTCTACTTTATTTCTTCAAAGACTCAAAATACATAAAACTACACACTTTACAACTTTCTTTTTTCTTTTGTTTTCTCTTTTTTTTTTTTTTTTTTTTTTTTTTTTTTTTTTTTTTTAACAAATAAATATATGATACAAAGGCTAACGATATTCAATAATTTCAATGCCTTAACACTTCTAACTTCAATCTTCAAGTATACACTCAATAGCAATCTCAAAACTAAGTTCGGATTCATCTAAAAATGAAAAGAAAAAGGCTAATGTACAAAATATTTAGTGGATTTAAATGAAACGAAAAAGTTAGGCGCAAAGTGGTTAACTAGAGTATCTAACACTAAAAGTAAGTGTTACAAAGGGTTAAATGGAAATTAGCTAACCAATGTGATCAAGCTATAATTATTTAACAAGAAACGAATAGGCTAAATCAAATGGTTTATTCCTAAGTTGCCCCTAAAGTTGTACCAAATTACACTAGGTTACCCTAATGCAATGCTCATCTATGGTCTCGAAACGTATGACTATGTCAAGTTCTAAAGTCATCAACCATCGGCACACTCATACAAAAGAAAAAGTAGCATTTAAAATGAATGCTCTCAAGGCTCAAAATCTCACTTTTCTTAGAGTAGGGTATAAAATGTGCTAGGTTATGCAACAGATTAAAATTTTTCTCAAGACACGTCATTATATATATATATATATATATATATATATATATATATATATATATATATATATTTTTTTTTTATATTATAATACACTGACTAAACTAAACACAACGGATGTTTTTCCTCAACCCCCCCATACTAGAGTTTGACAATGCCCTCATTGTACAAGACGATTCAAAACACAGGAAAAACAAGACAAACAAGTAAGATAAGGTACGTTAACATTAGTTATCACAAATAAATACATAAAAACAAAAATAAACTAAGAAATAAATAGAATTAAGAAAAAGTAAAATAAAAAGAATAAGAAAAATAAACTAAGAAAATAATGAAATAAAGAAGAAAATTGTTTTTGTTTAAGAATAAGAAGGAAAAGATGTGGGAATAATAACGTGCAGCAAGCAACAGCAAAAGAAACGAGATCTGGACCAGGCAGCCCTTGGGACGGGCGTCCCTCGGGGTGGTGACGGGTGTTCTAATGTGGGGGACGGGGGTTCCAGTACGCTCGTTATTTGGTGCAAAATTTGGAACGGGAGTCCCCAAATAGGGGACGGGCGTCCCCCATATCTGACCGATTTTTTTTTTTTTTTTGAATGAAAACTATTACCAAACAAAGAAAAACTTAAAAAATGAAAAACATAAAACGGAAGACGTACCTTAATCGTGACACGTGTACTTCCAAAATAATAAAAAAAACTAAAAATATACAAGTTACCTCGGGTTGCCTCCCGCAAGCGCTAAATTTATCAGTCGAGTCCTTAGCTAGACTCGTGTTCCCGTTTCTTACTTGTCAATGGCATAAAAGCCATCCTCAGCTAACTCCACATGCTCCTCGTCTTCCTCATGGTCGCCAAAAGCCAACGCTTCCCCCATGACATCGAACATCTTGGTTCGCTTCACCCAAGCGTCATGCCACTCTCGAGCCTCAATAAGCAGTGATAAAACATCTCCAATCTCCCAAACATCGTCACTTTTGCTTTCGTTGAATTTTTTCTTCTTAAATTCCTCCCATGCTGTCTCCTCTCCGATATCCTCAAATTCCTGCAAAAATTTTTCCTTTTCTCGACAATTAAAAGAAAATAATTCAAATGGGTCGGGAGACATACCGTGACAAGTTTCCCCCAAACTTGAGTTTGACTGCTCGAGCTCTTCCTTAAATGGAATCCTTTCCTCCAACAACGTTGCACCCGGATTGTTGATTAAATATTCAATCTCTAATAAATCCAAATCCGGGTCGGATTTCTCCAGTTTCAAGCTCGTACAAGTCTTCTCAAATTTCTCCAGCTCCATTTTCAAGATGGGATCAAAATCCTCGAGCTCCTGATCGTCCTCCTCTTCAAACGCAATTTGTCCCCCACGTATTTCCTGCACATCTAGGTCAAGCATTTCATCAACAACATCAATACGAAAACATGTATCATCACAAGAATAAGAATGCTTTAAAGCTCGATCTACAGTAAAAACAATCCTTTCCTCCTTAACTCCCAAAGAAATTTTCCCTTCCTGAACACGAATGATAGCATCCGCAGTATGTAGAAATGGTCTACCTAAAATCAAAGGTACCTTGCTATCCTCCTCCATTTCTAATATGACAAAATCAACGGGAAACACAAATTTACCTACTTGCACTCGCATATTTTCGACTATACCTAAAGGGTATTGGAATGAACGGTCGGCGAGTCTAATTTTCATACGAGTAGGTTTTAATGCCCCTAAATCCAATTTAACATACAATGAATAAGGCATAAGATTTATACTAGCTCCTAAATCAGCTAATGCCTCACAAGTTATTGTTTTACTCAAAGTACATGAAATTAGAAAACTCCCTGGGTCTCCTAACTTTGGTGGAAGCTGGTTTTGAATAAGTGCTGAACACTCTGCATTTAAAAACGTCGCTTGAGCTTCCTCCAACTTCCCTTTTCCAGTTACAAGCTCCTTGATGAATTTGGCGTAATTTGGCATTCCTGAAATCAAGTCAACCAAAGGAACGTTAATATGCACAGATTTAATCATATCAACAAATTTACCGTACTGTTCTTGCATTTTCTCCTTCCTCAAACGTTGAGGGAAGGGAACTTCCGTCTTGTATTCTTTCACTTTAGGTGACACCGCCGGTTTTGGCTGAACAGCTGGCGTAACTTCCGGTATGTCTTCTTCCTCATTCTCCCTCACTTCAACATTAGATTCCTGCACAACTGGATTAGTAACACCTGCAGAATCATTAACATTACCAAAAACTCTACCAGACCTTGTAAACACCGCATTCACATGCTCGTTTCGAGTGTTAGGAGGTTGAGATTTTTGCCCTCCAGTTTGCCAAAATGGTTGTTGCCTTGGGTTCTGTTGTGTGTTACTTGGCAACTGCCCATTAGGTCTAGCAGCATGTTGATCACTTAGTCTATCCAATCTCTTCTCCAAATCACTAAGTGCTGCTTGTTGATTCCTTTGTCCTTGCTCCAATTTCTCATGAAGGACCTTAAACTGGTTGTCTGTTGCTTCATTCTTCGCTGACTGAGTTTGAATGAAGTTTTTCATTATGTCCATCAAACCCGATTCCTCTTCTTCCTGCTGTTGATTCTGGTTATTCCTTGGGTACCTGTTTTGAGAATTTCCAGAATTGTTAGCATTAAAATTATTATTACCAGAATTAGAATTACCCAAATTACGGTTATGAAAACCGGTTCTCTGAAATGGTCCCTGGTACTGATTTTGCGCGAACTTCACATCTTCACTTTCTGCTTCTCTTCTCACATCACAATCTTCAGTGTAGTGGAGTCCCCCACAGTGGTCACAACCATTTGCCATCACATTCATATCCTTCCCAACTCTACTAAACTGAGTGTCTATCCTCGAAAAATTACTATCCATTTTACTAGATAAAGCTTTAATCTCAGCCATCACCTCTTCATTCCCACTACTACTCTCAGCACTAGCAACTACTTTTTTCCTCCTCTTTCTCTACCAAACTGATTCTGTTCTCTAGATAAATCCATTAATAATTGATCATCCAACATCTTGGTCGCATCATTGATGGATTTGTACTGAAAACTTCCTCCTCCAGCTAGATTTAACTCTCCCTGTGACTGCCTATCCAATCCAAAGAAAAAGATATCAATAATCTGCCCTTTATCCAATCCATGCCCATGACAACCCCTGAGCATATCCTTAAGCCTACTCCAAGCTTCAACAATGGTTTCTCCGTTTCCCTGCCTAAATCCCCGTATATCATTCAATAAACTTCTTGCCAGAGATGTTGGAAAAAATCTTGAAACAAATTCTTCCCTCATTTTTGCCCATGTACCAATGGAGTTCTCCTCTAACTCATCAAACCAAGTAAGTGCCTCTCCCGTGAGAGACGATGGAAACAGAGTTAACTTGACATTATCGTCCATTCCTGCCCCGTATTTGAACATCTCGCACAATTTAACATACTTAGCCACGTGCGCATGTGGATCTTTTCTCACCCTTCCGTCAAAATAATTATCCTGGATCATCTTCAGATGATGACCCTTCACTGAAAAATCATCTCCCATATTTGGAGTTCGAATCGCCGAACCCGGTGTTGGCGGTACTACCCTAGCTCTCTGATGCATCGGTGCATCATTCGGATCAGCCATCTCAGTTATTATCTCTACTTCTGAATCTGAACTGATTGAATCCTCGAAATTCTCTGCTAGATCCTCCGTTTCTAACTTAACTGGTGATGGTGGTGTAGTGTTTGGTTTCTTGTTGCGCCTTTTCTTCGAAAATCCTGGATTAGACTGTGGACTTTTAAGCGGTAACCCAGAAGCCCTTGTGTTCATCCACTACCTGAAATCTCTGAAAAATCACAACTAAAAACCGTCAAAAGCACCTGATACACAATTAAAATAACTTTCAAGTAATTAATACCTAAAAGGATCGAATTAAAAATTATTAATTAAAAATCAAAAACTACAGTCCCCGGCAGCGGCGCCAAAAACTTGATGTGCGAAATCTAGTCTATATTAAAACAAGAATTACTTACGACTCGACTACACAATCTTAGGCAGTGGACCTAATTAAGTATAGTATAGTTTTAGGTAAATCAGGTTCGTTCGCAGGGACTGATGGTTGAAATCTAATTAATAATTAATAAAACAAGAAGTGGGTTTTGTGACCGAATTGTCACAGTGCTTAAACTACTAAATTAAAGAAACTAATTGATTCAGATGAATCGCTGAAAAGATCTTGGTTTGTAAACAATTGATGAAAAATACATTCACTTGGACTTGATCACAATTACTACGGTTATCACTTAATTACTAACAATGTTGAACTACTTAAAAGGTATTTAACTTGAACTCTCGTTTCCCATTAAAACTTTAATCGTCTCATGTATAGTTACCACTCTCGTGAATAATTTCTACGTTCAACAACTAAGCAATAAGTACCTAAGCCGATTTTATGATTTAATCTTATAAAGCTTCCTCTCGAATAGCTTCTTAATTAACTAAACCGATCTCTCTTAATCTAGTTAACTAACAACCACAATCATGTTTTTATTGTTTAAATCTTTAATACTAGTTCCTCTCGAATAATAATATCTTTAAACTAATTATAGACCGATTAGTTATTTCATAAACAATTTTGTAATGTCACAAGTTCCTCTCGAATACCTATGATTAATTACTAACAGTTTATATAAAAGATTAAACAATATTCAAAAACTGATTACAATTGGTTTTTCGATTAAACATAAAATCCAATTCAACATATTCGTAATTAAACAATAACCTACATAATTGATCACATCATCCAAGTGAACGTTAAGAAATTTAGCTACTCATAATAACAAAAACGCAACACAATTGAATTGAATGAAACATCTTTATATTAAAAGTAATAACGAAAAGGATTAAAGTACCAATGATCCGAATGCTTAAACAACGAAATAAACGAGTCTAAAAATACCAAATAACTCCCAGAATTCGTCGGTTCAAGCTAGGGTTTAATACTCTAAAACGTAATAATGATCATTATTCAATAAACCTAAAAACTGTTTTATAAAAAACGCAAACGAACAGCAGCACATATGCCCGCGGGACGGGAGTCCCGCTCCCTGGGACGGGCGTCCCTCGGTGTTTTCGTCAGTTTTCGTGTTTTGTTGCTCGTTTCTGCTTCGTCTCTCGTGACCAATAGCTTCTAGTCTCAAAGCATAACGGGAATATGACATTGACCCGTTTTCTTCATTTTCAGCTCCAATTATGTCACTTCCTCTCCAGAACTTCGGCTAATACCTGTATAACATTTTAGTACCAAAATTTACCCGAAATTCCCAACATCCGTTATGAATTAAACTTTAAAAAGACAAATATCGCATATAATAATATGACTAAAATATGCGATATCAGGAAGTCTATGTTAAGTAGCCTCCAGGTTTTGTTGACCCAAACTTTCCTGATCATGTTTTTAAATTAAACAAAGCACTTTATGGTCTCAAACAAGCTCCCAGAGCTTGGTATGACACGTTGTCTGAATTTCTTATTAAAAATGATTTTAAAAGGGGATCAATTGATAAAACATTGTTCATCAAAAAGGAAAATGGTCATGTCATTTTGGTTCAAATATATGTTGATGACATTATATTTGGCTCCACAAATGATAAGTTGTGTACTTGGTTTTCAAAACTCATGCGTAGTGAATACAGAATGAGTATGATGGGGGAACTAAACTTCTTTCTGGGCCTACAAGTAGAACAAAAGAAAGATGAAATTTTTTATAAACCAAAGTAAATATGTTCATGATTTAGTCAAGAAATTTGGTTTTGAAACATGTTCTGAAATGAAAACACCAATGAGCACATCTGACAAATTGCATAAAGACTCATCTGGCAAGTCAGTCTGTCAAGCCACTTATAGAGGAATGATTGGTTCTTTACTCTATTTAACTGCCAGTAGACCTGATATCATGTTTTCTACATGTCTATGTGCACGTTATCAAGCTGACCCCAAGGAATCTCATCTTAAAGCTGTCAAAAGAATTTTTAGATATCTTAAGGGTACACCAAATCTTGGTTTATGGTACCCTAAAGATTCTGGTTTTGAACTAATTGGCTACTCAGATGCATATTATGCAGGTTGCAAACTTGACAGAAAGATTACCTCAGGAGGATGTCAGTTTCTAGGAGGAAAGCTAGTCAGTTGGTCTAGTAAGAAACAAAACTCAGTGGCAACGTCCACTGCTGAAGCTGAGTATGTGGCTGCAGGAAGTTGTTGTGCACAATTGTTGTGGATGCAACATCAACTAGCTGATCTTGATATCAAAATTCAAAACACTCCAATCATGTGTGACAACAAGAGTGCAATCCAAATTACTGAGAATCCGGTGTTCCACTCCAGAACCAAACACATCGAGATACGACATCATTTTATTAGTGACTGTGTGGAGAAAGGAAAGGTCAGACTGGAGTTCGTGGTTACAAATGACCAACTGGCAGACATATTCACGAAGCCTCTGAGTGAGGACAGGTTTTTCTATCTCTTAGGAGAACTAGGAATGTTAAACCCTTAATCTGTCACAAACACAAATCTCAGGCTGACCTGTTAGTCAGCTTGTGAATTTTCAGTCTGACCCAACAGTCAGCTCCAGATATTTCAGTCTGATCAATTGCACAGATTGGATGTATTTTTAGTAATTATTTTTTATATAATATTTTTTTTTTCTCTTAAATATTTCTTTTGGTATAATTTTTTTTTCTCCTTTTAATTAGTTTTAGATATAAATTTTTTTTAAACGAGTCAATGTATGGTCAAGGGTCAATAGTGCAAATCTGATAAGAGTTAAAGGTCTATATTGAAAGTTTCCTAACTTAGTTTCTTAATCTTCGCTCCCTTAGTTTAAAAGTAACTTAATTTCAAATTTTAACCTAATTTTAATCTTACTAATCTTCTGTTTGATTTTCTCTCTAATGGCGAACGCAAATATGATTCTTCATGTTACACCACGAATGATTCCAGGCGCTGATTTTCAAAATCGTGTTCAGATTAAAGACAACAACCGCGTAGCCACCGCTGAAATTCCCGCCAACCGTCAAAACAGGGGTTTTGAGCAACTCATCCAGTATATGAAGGCACACCCCCTTTACGGCGCATTCTTTTGTGCTAACACGATGTGTCCCCCGGTGCTATGTGAATGGTGGTATACTTGCACCGTCAACGCTGACAAGACAGCCCTCACTGGGACTTATAATGATGGGCTGGAGACAATCACTATTACCGAAGAAATAATTCGGGCAGCGCTTCTACTTCCCACCCTTGCTGAGGCAGGAGAAGGTGGATTTCAGGCAAGAAGGACCAAACAGCAAGCTCGATCTGAGTCCTTCCCACTCATTGGTCAGCTTGAGATACAGGGTGTCAGGATCGTATTAGTCTGGGTAAACTAATATGTTTGCTAACGATTAAGATCGAGATCTATTGAAGAAGTTCAGCAGCGGATGAACACTTCAATATTACGAGTTATCGAACAAATAATAATGAATAATGAATAAACAAATTATTGTCGAATTGTAAGCCTCAATTGCATTAATCAAATTTATCAATACAACATGTTATGTTCTCTCTACAAGGATCTATATTTATAGACCTTGAGGCTCGTTCTAGATAAACTAGAAATCTACATCTATCCTTATCTAAACATAGAATAAGGAAACTTTTCTTATTTAACAAAAGGAAATCTAATCTAATTATAACTCTATCTAATTAGATTTGATACTTGCAAGATAAGTTTTGTCTTCCGCGTGTCTTGGCTTGACTTTCTCATTATCTTGACTCTGACTTTGTCCGTAGTAACTCTATCTCCGTAGTAACATTATTAATACGTTGAACAGCCGCACTAACTTGTTCTTGTGTTCTTCCGTAGTAACTTCTTAACATCAAACTGAATGTTTAAGTTACTTTCATTTGTTTGTTAGGTTTCATTGTTTATGGTTAAACTATATCAACTAAGTTATAACCCAACAATCTCCCCCTAACCTTGAACTTTTATGACACATCAAAAGTACAAGTTTCATGCTCCAACAGTATTAACTACTTCATTCATAAAGCAGTATTATCTATTACAACTATGAGTTTTTACAGGTCAGTTTCCATCTTGTTCTTTTCTTCTATCCTTTGACACAAGATTTTCCAAATAAGTTCTTGAGCAAGCATTGAATCTCTTGGTCCATTCAGCTTCAATTCATTCAGCTCATCCAATGTCTTCAATGAATGTGGATACTTGTGACTTACCAAGTAGAATTCCCTTGCTCCATGTCTTCTTATAATCGAGTACACTTCACTTTTCTCATATACATACCAGTTGAGTACAGGATTATCAGGTCCTTCTTCCTTGAAGATTGAACTTGTTGGCTTGTATCCAGGCTCAAACAATCCACATAGAACATCCATTGCCAGATCAATACCAGGACATACTCCTTTTCTGTGATGAGAGTATTTCCTTATACCAATCACATACATCCTCTCCAAATCATCTCTATCAAATTCTCTGAAAACTGCATGAAAAGCTATAAGATTTTTCTTTGACTTATCTGCTCTTGTAACTTCATAATCAGTTTTCAGATTTCCACCAATGTATTTCCAATCAATGATCTCTGGAGGTTTCACCTTCAATGGAGTATACTTCAAACCTTCAACATGGTTGATGTATGCAGAATAATCTCCCCCTTGAGTAGTACTAGGAGGATCTTGTTCCATATCTTCAGGCTCTGGTTTGACATCCATGAATGGAATATCTGGGCTTTGTTGAGAAGCAGCAGCAACATCTTCATTCATCTTTCTTCTTTTAGCTTGAGGAATTCTTGTAGATCTGCTTTTGACTCTTCTATGCTTCTCCTCAGAATTCTTTACTTCAGGAACAGGTTCAGAGTGTATGAACACTTTCCTTCCAGTTTTCAGGGCAGCTTCAAGAGCATCTTTCTTCTTTTTCTCTTGAACCTTAGCAAGATTTGCAAGAGCAGCTTCCCTGTCAGATTCCTTTTGTCTTTCTTCCTTTACAAGCTCCAAGATAGAAGCCATCTTCATAGGGCCTAAGGATCTGCCACTATGACCTTTGCTTTTGAGATAAGCTGTGTACTTCTTTCTATCCTAAGCTATCTTGACTTGTGTAGGAGTAGGTTTGGACACTTTCTTCTTCTCAGGCTTGGCTTTGGCTTTAGCAAGTTTAAGCTCTTCTTCATGCATCTTCTGTGCTAGAAGTTCATCTGTTCTTTCCACAGATTTTACCAAACCCTTTTCGACTAGTCTGTCCAAAATATCATCATTAACCATCTCCTGAGCTTTTATTGCATCTTCTTCAGCAATCTTGGCTAATCTCTCCCTGTCTTCTGGAGTTGGTTCTTTGTTTAGCCTAGCATGAAGCTCATCAGCTTCAGCTATTTGCCTCAGTCTTTCTCTTTGTTCCTCTTCCTTCTTCTCAACAGCCATCTTATGCAATAGTTCTGCTTGTTCATGTTCTTTTCTAAGCATTTCAATTTCTTCAGCTGTCATACCTTGAAAATTAATAGCTTCCTCCTTGCTCTTTTCTTTTTCAGTCTTTGACTTCACAACAGCAATGGATTTGCCCTTTTCTTTTTCAGCATCAAGGTCAACAAATTGTATCTTATTCTTCTTCTTGTCCACTGTGATGTATCCAACTTTACCTGTAGGAACAGAAGTACCTGTAGATTGTTCAGGTAACTTGAGAGAGGTTTGTTTAGGTTTTTCTCCTAAAGCAGCAGTTGCTCTCTGTCTTGCAACTGTTTCAGCTAACAGCTTCTTTCTCTCTTCTTCTGCTTTTTCCTCTTTGATCTTCAATAGCTGTGATGCTATGGTGTCTTCATCAGCCATCACATTAGTTCTTGATAATTCTGTTCTTATAAGAATATTTGCAGCTTCATCTTGATCAATGGTAGAAGGAGTATCTGTTACAGTGGTGGAAGGAGTTGTAGCTTCAGATTGAATTGCTTGAAACTGTGAGAAAGCTTGATCGAACGTGGGAGGAATGGTTGAGAATAAGTAGGAATGATCTTCCTCCTCTGTTTCTGGAGCAGGACTGATGATCATTGGCTCCGTAGCAACTTGTTCTGTTTCAGCCGTACTAACTAGGTCCGTAGCTACTGGACTAGTTATCATGGGGTCCGCAGCAACTGGTTCAGTAGTAACTGGGCTAGTTACCATAGGATCCACCGTATTAACTTGATCCGTAGCAACTTGATCCGCAGTAACCATTTCAGCATCTTGATCCGCAGCAACTTTTGGTGAAGTTTCATCTTCCATCTCGTCTATTGTTTCTTCGACCATTTGCTTGTCTTCTTGCTGCTGCTGCTCCCCCTTAAGTGGAGTATCCACTTCCATATTTTCACCCTCTGCATCTATCACCATATTAGCATCAAAGTTTGTCTCCCCCTCAACTTCACTATCTGTCTCCATTTGTTCATCATGATTGGAGGTGGCAGTGATGACAGTTTTTGTGCTAGTCTTGTCTTCTCCCCTACTTTCTCCAGATGATAACACATCTATTTCTTTCTCCCCCTTGTTGTCATCTGAGGGAGAGTCATCTGAAGAAGATGAACTGGAGGGCTTTGGTGAGTTTCCAGCATCTTGTGTGGTGATTCTTTTGGGCAGCAACTGGACTGATAATAGGGCTTGTTGTGCCAGTACCTGTTGCACCAAAGATGTTAAAGAAGACAGCATCTCTTCTTGTTTTGCAACCCTCACCATTAAATATTGGTACATACCCATCAATTCATTAAAATGACTACCACTACCCTCACCCCTTTCCTGTTGGGTACCAACAGGTGGAAGATCCTCAGGAATAGAGAAACTCTCCTGCCTAGCAGAAGCAGGTATCTCCCCCATGGTCTCTTGGCGCCAGGGACCACCTTCCTTATCTGAGAACAAGTTCTCAGCAAGTGTAGGTGTTGCCGTAGTTTGGGTCTTAGCGATGTTGATACTGTCCTGAGCTCCACTATAAGAAGTAGAGGCTGCAGTAGTATCAGCCCTCCCCACATGGTCTTCCCTCTCCTTAGTGACCAACTCAGTGAACAAGGGGGTATGTTCAAGGTTTTCCCCTAATTTGTGTGGCAATCCTGAAGATGTTTCAGGGATTGCTTTTGCAGTAGTAGAATGAGGGATGGTTTTAGACATAAGAGGCTGAGTAACCCTCTTGAGTCTTTTAGAAGCAGTTTTGGGGGGTTTGTGAGGCGCAGAAACTTTGGGTGTAGTCACTTTAGCCGTAGTGACTGGAGCAGTAGCAACTGGAGTAGAACTCACAGTAGCAACTGGAGGTACTTGGGCAGTAGCAACCACCGTAGTAACCTCTGGGTTTGCCCCTGCAGTACTGGCTACAGATATGGCACTAGTGCCAACAGATATTGCCGTAGTACTGAGGGTGGCAGCTGTGGGTTGGGACAGAGGAAGAGTTTCTTGTCCTGCAGCTGTGGGAATTGTGACCACCAACATTTTTGAGAATAGTGGTGTCACACGAGATGGTCCACCCTTGTTTGCTTGTCTCATGTTTGTAAAAACTTTTCTTGAATGAGCATGTGAGACAAAACATTTTTCAGATCTGGGGAGATCTTTATGAACACAGTTTATACAATGTTGAAGAAATCTTGGATACATAAGAAATTTATTTGGACTGTCAATATTTCTTCTCATTGCATCAAAAATCATGTAGGAAAAATTAAAAGTACCCCCCGTAGCCAAGCATACCATTGCATTGGCTAATGTGGAACTTCCTTCATGCCACCCTGTTCTCTTGGGGGACATACATTGTTGCAAAGTATGCAACATGTATTTCCATTGAGGGGAAAGTTTAGCTTTTAAAAACGTGGAAATGTTTAAGTTCCCCTCATATCCCATGTTTTGAAAAGTAGTTACTAGGGTGTCATCAGGAAGATGTTCCATACCTTCCTCATCTTGAAGGTTAAGATGGGTTCTGAGCGATGATTCTGTCACTTGAAATGCTTTTCCCCTTACCACCGCATTAATGGCAATGTCGTCTTGGTCCAGCGTGGCAGATGCCCAAAAATCCCTAATGTGGGATTCATTAATCTCCGGATTGATTGTTAACGCCGTTTTGATCTTCGAATGATCAAAGAAATCGATTATCTGATGGAAATCGGCGTTATCGGTATTCTTTTCCAGGCAAGCGACCATGTTATGAGTCTTGTAAAATTGCAGTTGATCCGCCATTGTTGATTCTGTGAATGATTAGAAACAAAGATAAACAAGAATGTGAGTGATTAGTTACAATCGGCAAGGAAAAATGATGGTTTATGAACTCTAACGGTAACTTTTTGGAAGACTTAGGGGTTTTTACAAAGGTAATTTCAAAATTATTCAATTAACCCCCTTTTATACCGAAAATTTTTAACAACTTGACTCCCCTGATTAGACGCGGGTAATCATTCAAAAGTAACGGTCCAATTAAAGACCGCCACGTGTAACTAGTAGCTGTGCCTCGCGCCTGTTTTTTAAAAATAAGGTCCAATCAGGTTTTGTCACGTGTTATTATTATGCCTTCTCTGCTTGACACGTGTAAAGTGGAAATTCAAGTTGTTTTTGACTTGTCAAATCATCATTAATTAGGGCATTCTTATTGATTAAGAAACCTTTATTAATAAAATAATCTGCAGTATTAACACAAAGATCCGTAGTAGGTTAAACGGCCGTAGTAATGGTTCATGGACCGTATTAACTGGACTGTCCGTAGTAACTTGAGTTACTGGCAGCATTAAACCAGAGGTCCGTAGCAACTCCTTACTTGTCCGTATTAACCATTCCGTCCAAAAAATTATTAGCGTAGGGCAGTAGTAGTTAAACCTTCCCTTAGCCTTAAAATTTGGTCGTACTAATCATACTCTGGACACTTTTTGTTTTTACTATTTATATTGCAGTAGTAACATAGTGCAATACTAGAGAGTAAGGTACTTGATTTTCATCATAAGGTTACTACTGCTTCATCGAAGGGACTTGAGATTTTAAACATAATAGAAATAATGAGAGAAACGTAATTGAGTTATTCTTCCGTATTAAGCATGCTTGTGACTAGGAACGTGAATCTTCCAACATCAAACGCCTTTGTGAGGAGGTCAGCGAGTTGATTGTCTGTATGGATCTTCTCAACATGGATTAGTTTCTTCTCGTTGCAATCCCTTATAAAGTGATAGCGTATCTCTATGTGTTTTGTCTTGGAGTGTTTGACCGGGTTGTTGATGATGCTTATTGTGCTTTGGTTGTCAATGAAGATTGGTGTATTCATGAAGGAGTATCCATAGTCCATCATCTGATTTTGAATCCAAAGTACTTGAGCACAACAACTAGCAGCAGCAATGTACTCAGCTTCTGTTGAAGATGTTGATACCGTTGTTTGTTTCTTGCACTGCCATGACACCAGTCTTGAGCCAATGAATTGGCATCCTCC
>CAJVGC010000591.1:24248470-24336140 GCA_910822075.1 Senecio squalidus | reverse complement strand
GACCATGTTATGAGTCTTGTAAAATTGCAGTTGATCCGCCATTGTTGATTCTGTGAATGATTAGAAACAAAGATAAACAAGAATGTGAGTGATTAGTTACAACGGCAAGGAAAAATGATGGTTTATGAACTCTAACGGTAACTTTTTGGAAGACTTAGGGGTTTTTACAACGGTAATTTCAAAATTATTCAATTAACCCCCTTTTATACCGAAAAATTTTAACAACTTGACTCCCCTGATTAGACGCGGGTAATCATTCAAAAGTAACGGTCCAATTAAAGACCGCCACGTGTAACTAGTAGCTGTGCCTCGCGCCTGATTTTTAAAAATAAGGTCCAATCAGGTTTCGCCACGTGTTATTGTTATGCCTTCTCTGCTTGACACGTGTAAAGTGGAAATTCAAGTTGTATTTGACTTGTCAAATCATCATTAATTAGGGCATTCTTATTGATTAAGAAACCTTTATTAATAAAATAATCTGCAGTATTAACACAAAGATCCGTAGTAGGTTAAACGGCCGTAGTAATGGTTCATGGACCGTATTAACTGGACTGTCCGTAGTAACTTGAGTTACTGGCAGCATTAAACCAGAGGTCCGTAGCAACTCCTTACTTGTCCGTATTAACCATTCCGTCCAAAAAATTATTAGCGTAGGGCAGTAGTAGTTAAACCTTCCCTTAGCCTTAAAATTTGGTCGTACTAATCATACTCTGGACACTTTTTGTTTTTACTATTTATATTGCAGTAGTAACATAGTGCAATACTAGAGAGTAAGGTACTTGATTTTCATCATAAGGTTACTACTGCTTCATCGAAGGGACTTGAGATTTTAAACATAATAGAAATAATGAGAGAAACGTAATTGAGTTATTCTTCCGTATTAAGCATTCCAATGCTTGTGACTAGGAACGTGAATCTTCCAACATCAAACGCCTTTGTGAGGAGGTCAGCGAGTTGATTGTCTGTATGGATCTTCTCAACATGGATTAGTTTCTTCTCGTTGCAATCCCTTATAAAGTGATAGCGTATCTCTATGTGTTTTGTCTTGGAGTGTTTGACCGGGTTGTTGATGATGCTTATTGTGCTTTGGTTGTCAATGAAGATTGGTGTATTCATGAAGGAGTATCCATAGTCCATCATCTGATTTTGAATCCAAAGTACTTGAGCACAACAACTAGCAGCAGCAATGTACTCAGCTTCTGTTGAAGATGTTGATACCGTTGTTTGTTTCTTGCACTGCCATGACACCAGTCTTGAGCCAATGAATTGGCATCCTCCAGTTGTTGACTTCCTGTCTAGGTTCTCACCTCCATAGTCGCTATCAGTATAGGCTATTAAGTCAAAAGGAGAGTCTTTAGGATACCATAAACCTAGATTAGGTTTGCCCTTTAGATATCTAAAGATTCTCTTAACAGCTATGAGGTGTGACATCTTTGGTCTTGTTTGGTATCTTGCGCACACACAAACTCCAAACATGATGTCTGGTCTTGATGCTGTGAGATACATGAGAGATCCTATCATGGATCTATAGTTGTGTACATCCACATCCTCCCCCTCAAGATCAGCAGTCATTTGTTTGTGAGTTTCCACCGGAGTACTCGCCACCTTTGCGTCTGATAATCCAAATTTTGTAAGGATGTCTTTGACATATTTGGTTTGGCTTATTAGCATGCCATCCGGTTTTTGTTTGACTTGTAGGCCCAAAAAGAAAGTGAGTTCTCCCATTGAACTCATCTGAAATTTAGTGTGCATGAGATCCTCAAAGTCCTTGCACAATGAATCCTTTGTGGATCCAAAGATGATATCATCCACGTAGATTTGTACAAGAAGAATGTCAGACTGGGATTTCTTGTAGAACAAGGTCTTGTCAATTGTGCCGCGTTGAAAATTGTTTTGAAGAAGATAATCTGATAGTGTGTCATACCATGCACGTGGTGCTTGATGAAGTCCATATAGGGCTTTGATCAGTTTGTACACCTTGTGTGGATGTTGTGGGTCTTCAAATCCAGGAGGTTGTTTGACATACACCTCTTCTTCAATGACTCCGTATAAGAAAGCGCTCTTGACGTCCATTTGATATACCTTGAATCCCATAAAAGAGGCAAAGGCTAGAAATAAGCGTATGGCTTCAATCCTAGCTACGGGAGCAAATACCTCTTCATAGTCAATGCCTTCTTCTTGAGTGTATCCCTGGGCAACCAGTCTTGCCTTATTTTTGACCACAATACCACGCTCATCTTTCTTGTTCCTGAATATCCAGCGTGTACCAATCACCTTTTTGCCATATGGGACCTCAACAAGTACCCATACCCCTTGAATCTTGAACTGGAGAAGCTCTGCCTGACATGCTTCTATCCAGTGTGGATCTAGTAGAGCCTCTTGAATTTTCTTTGGCTCCATTTGAGAGAGGAAGCATGCAAAGAGACATGTGTTTATGAGGGCACTCTGAGAATCCTTTTTGGATTTGATTTGACTTCTAGTTTCCATAGAGAAGTCAAGTGAGCCAATGATTTGATCAGGAGGATGATTCTTAGCAACACGAGAAGATGAGATCTTCTCAAGATGTAATTCACCTCCCAGATTTGTCTCATTCACATCTGGCATGTCATTGATAGGTGTGGTTGGAGGAGCAGTAAATGAAGGAGAGGTGACTGATTTTGGAATATTGAAAGTGTAAGGCTCAAATCCTTCAGTTACAATCTGTTCAACTCCATTTTCATCCTCTTCAATTAGGTGTGGAACACCATTAGGACGTGTTGCATTAGCCGTAGTAGTTGGTGATGGAGGAGGGACAACTTCATCTTCCTTGGTAGAGTCGTCCTCTGTGGCTTTTGATTCAACAACTGGATCCTCCAAAGTGATTGGAAGATTTATGTATTCCATCACATCCAAGCGGGCAGTACCTGTAATAGGAGCCGTAGCAACAGGTGCCGTAGTTGTGGATTTTGTTGCCGTATTAACCTGCTCAGTAGCAACTTGGTCCGTATCAACTTGCTTTGGATGAAACTCAAAGTTAGAGTTTAGTGATCTTGTTAAGGCATCCAAATCAAATACCCAATCTGGTCCATGGCCCCTCTTGTTGGGTGTGTATTCATTGAATGTGACATTTGAGCTTTCTTCAATTATCTTTGATTTGTGATTGTAGACCCGATATGCTTTGCTTTGAGATGAGTAGCCAACAAATGTTCCTTCATCAGCTTTGCTTTCGAATTTTCCAAGATAGTCTTTTGAGTTAAGAACTGTGCATGGGCATCCAAAAGCACGAAGAAAGCTGATCAAGGGTTGCTTCCTGTGTAGTAGCTCATATGGTGTCTTGTTGTGTGCCTTAACTAGCAACACCCTATTCTGGACATAGCAGGCAGTGTTAAATGCTTCTGCCCAGAAGAAGATAGGAAGGTTTGAGTCAGCTAGCATGCTTCTGGCTGCCTCAATCAGTGTCCTATTACGTCTTTCCGCAACTCCGTTTTGTTGAGGAGTCCTGGCAGCACTGAATTGGCGTTCTATTCCTTTCTTCTCACAGAAGTCATTCATCACACTATTCTTGAATTCTGTACCATTATCACAACGGATTTTCTTGATCTTCTGGTTGAGTTGAAGTTCAATCTTAGTGATAAAGGAGATGAGGAGTTGGCTTGTTTCATCTTTGGTACCAAGAAAATAAACCCATGTATATCTTGTGTAATCATCGGTGATGACCAAGCAGTATGACTTCTTTGCAATGCTCTTTACATTTGTAGGACCAAAGAGATCCATGTGTAATAAATGTAAAGGAGTGGTGTTAGAGTTGACTTCCTTTATCTTGTGGGAAGACTTGTGTTGCTTCCCCTTCAAGCAAGCTAAGCAATTGTCTTCAAGGTTGAATTGCTTGTTTGGGAGTCCTCTAACCAAACTAGATTTAACTAGTTTGTTGATGTTTTTCAGGTTCATGTGGCACATCCTCCTATGCCATAGAGTTGATTCATCCAAAGTTGCTTTTGAGAGAAAGCAGGCTTCAGGTGAATTGACGTGAACCTTGGACATGTCTAGACAATAAACATTGTCCCTCCTTGGTGTTCTGAGTAGTATCATGCTTTCATCGATTACATACCCAGGCTTCATTATAATGCATTCAGTAGCAGTGAAGATCGGTGTGTGTTTCTCATCACAAACTTGAGAAACACTCAACAAATTATATTGAAGCTGTTGCACATAGTACACATCCTTGAAGTGTAGTGTACCATTGCTGATTGTTCCCTTTCCAGTAATCTTTCCTCCCTTTGGATTGCCTCCAAAAGCAACATATCCTCCATTGAACTTTTCAAAGTCCTGAAGGCATGACATGTTGCCTGTCATGTGCCTGGAGCAGCCACTATCTACATGCCAACTGTTCTCATCCTCTTTTGTTGGCTGAACCTGCACATTGACATAAGAGATTAGTTTCTGGTGGGAACCCAAGCCAAAGTTGACTTGGGTTTGCCCATATCATCGAAGTAACTCACCTTCCTTTGTACAAGTTTTGAAAAATCAGTGGGGATAGGTGGTTGAGTTACTTGAACCTTTGGTTGCCACACTTTCTTGAAAGATTTATCGGTATGAACAATTTTGGTGTTAACCACTTTTGATTTAACAATTCGAGTAGTTACTGGTTTGACATGTCGTTGTTTCTTATTGTTAATAGGAGCCTTAGTGACAAAGTTACTTTTGGCAGTATTAACACGAGCAGGGTTCATACGTTTAGTTTTCACAGTATTAACACGAGCAGTATTAACACCTTTACTTTTGGCCGTATTAACTTTAGCCGTAGAAACTATGTTTTGTCTAGCAGTATTAACTCTATTGTTGGAAGTTTTGTTCCTGTTTTTACCACTTTGCTTTTCTGAAGATAATTGTTTAACAAAGTTGGTTTTAGAGACAACCCTTCCCTTGTACCCCACCCTATGATGTGGTTTTTGAGTCACTTGCACTTGATTTTGTGGATTATGATAACAGATTTTTGCATAGTGATTTAGTTTACCACAAATAAAGCATCCCTTCCTAGTATTTTGTACAACTTGACCCTTTTGGGTTTTGACCTGGTTCATGTTTCTTTGATTTCCTCGTTTGCCTATGTGTTTCCAAGTCTTGTTGTTTTCCTTAGGTGTTTGCTTATTTTTGCTTTCTGAAGGTGCGTTGGCAGTCTTAATGGGGTTAGTGGAGGGCAGAGACACTAAACTTTGTGAAGAAGGTAGAGTTATTCCTTCTATTGTGAGTAGATGATTTTCCAGTGGAATGTCCTTGTTCTTCACAATATGAACCTTACTTTCTTCAACTAAGTCCTCTATTAGAACTTCATCATAGTTGATTGGATCAACATTGAATGATTCTTTTGGAGGTGTCTGAGAGATTGGGATTCTAGGCTCATCTAAAGATGGTGGGATATAGTTTTGGTTAAATGGAGGGGCAACTTCTTTGTATCCTAGGCCAGCCTTAACCTTACTATGAATTTGTTTTTGGCAAAGGTCGTTTACAGATTTAGAAGCAAATTCTAACTTCCCTACATCTAACTCAATTTTAGTGTGTTCTTGTTCTAAAAGTTTTACCTTATCCCTAGCCACCTTGAGTTTAAGAAGTAAGTCCTCTTATTGCCATTCAAGTAGATTGATCTTTTCTTGATAGCTTTGTTCATTTACTTTGTGGGACTTAATCTGGTTTTCTAAATTATCAATTACTCTAAGAGCTGACCTTTTTTGTTCTTCTAAGTTTTTAATGGAGTCACTCATTAATTGATTATGATCTTTGTACTTAGTGATTATATTTTTACATTCAGGAGTACAAAGTTTGGTATTTACCTCTGCCATAAGAGATGCTGAATCTGGAGGTGGTGAGTCAATAGCCATGAGAGCATCCTCGTGTGGTGCTCCTTGATCATCATCAGGCCAGTCAAATCCCAATATATTGTTGTTGAGTTCAGGAATTCCAACGTCAATATAAGTCATCTCAGTAGAAAATACATCGTCCGCAGCAACTAACTCTCCTAGAATGTCCGTATCATCTGTTACTACGGCTATGCATGCATGGTGAACAGTAGCCATAGTATTTTCTACGTGATTTTGTTCCTCAGAGATTAGTGCTCTATTCTGACTTGTTTCTTCAGCCAAGTCGCTCCAATCGAATCCAAAGATGTCCTGTGACATGAGTGCACTTTGATTTGTCTCTTGAGTGGTTCGTGGATTGTTGGTGTTTGACTTGTTTGGACAATCTCTAGCGAAGTGACCTAGTTCACTACATTCATAGCACTTCACTTTGCTCTTGTCGAAAGTGATTCGTTCGTTGTTTCGTGGATTGAATCTCCTTCCTGTTCTATTTAAGAATCTTCTAGCGCGTAGGGCCAACATAGCAGATTGCCACTTGAGATCGATTTCATCAGAATCATCTTGATGCATCTGTTTGACCTCTTCAACTGTGAGATTAGCACACTTACATATAAAAGATTCGAATGAAATCTCTTCGCTGATTTCATGTTTGGATCCTCCAGATGTTGTAGCAAGGGCAGTATTAACATTGGTAATACTGGGATTGTTGTTGGAAACCTTTTCTGCTTCGACTTCAGATTCAAAGACTCTTAGGTCGTTGTAGAGATCATCCAACTCTAGTGCTTCTAGGGCGTCTCCTTGTCTGTAGATAACAGTATACACAATCCATTCCTTCCCCAGAGCTCGGATAAACTTTCTGTTTAGATCATCCTTCTCATACTTGATTCCTGCACTTATCATCTCTCCAGTGAGCTTCTTGTACCGATCAAAAGTCTGAGTCATTCGTTCGCCGGGTATGCCATTAAAGTTTTCATACTCCTGCTTGAGAAGAGCCTTCTTGTTCTTTTTGGTATTCTTAGTTCCGCTGAATCTTAGCGATTTGGCATCTTCATATTCTTCGAATTGCGATTGATATTCGTTGGGGATTGCAATCATAAGAATACTGAGAGCCTTGATCTCAGTTTGTTTCTCCCTTCGTTCAAGATCACTCACCAGTGCTCGAGCATTCATTCCTGGTTCTCCATCAGCTCCTTGGGCGGTAGGACGTTTGTTACCATTGATGATTACATCCCATACTGTGTAGTCGGCCAGTAGGATGTGTTGCTTGATTCGTAGCTTCCATAAGTCGAATTCGTTGCTGTTTAGGATGGGAACTTTTCCAAGTGCAACTTCCGTCATGATGGTTGTAATGATTCTTGTTTGTGAGGATTATTAACTCGTTGATCAATGGATCTAAAGCACCTCCTGTGCTCTGATACCACTTGTCAGGATCGTATTAGTCTGGGTAAACTAATATGTTTGCTAACGATTAAGATCGAGATCTATTGAAGAAGTTCAGCAGCGGATGAACACTTCAATATTACGAGTTATCGAACAAATAATAATGAATAATGAATAAACAAATTATTGTCGAATTGTAAGCCTCTATTGCATTAATCAAATTTATCAATACAACATGTTATGTTCTCTCTACAAGGATCTATATTTATAGACCTTGAGGCTCGTTCTAGAAAAACTAGAAATCTACATCTATCCTTATCTAAACATAGAATAAGGAAACTTTTCTTATTTAACAAAAGGAAATCTAATCTAATTATAACTCTATCTAATTAGATTTGATACTTGCAAGATAAGTTTTGTCTTCCGCGTGTCTTGGCTTGACTTTCTCATTATCTTGACTCTGACTTTGTCCGTAGTAACTCTATCTCCGTAGTAACATTATTAATACGTTGAACAGCCGCACTAACTTGTTCTTGTGTTCTTCCGTAGTAACTTCTTAACATCAAACTGAATGTTTAAGTTACTTTCATTTGTTTGTTAGGTTTCATTGTTTATGGTTAAACTATATCAACTAAGTTATAACCCAACACAGGGGGTTATTCAATATAAATTTTTCACTGGTAAATGGAGATTCCTATTCTCCATGATTACAAGGTGCTTGGGGGGTAAATCAGGCAGTTTGGATCAGATGAACGAGTTTGAAACTCATATGTTTCATGCCATGGTAACGGGTAGACGAATCTCTTTTTCACAACTATATTTTGATGAGATTCTCTCCCTTGCCCTTAAATCAAAACGACCGAATGATGTTCCCTTCATTCGCGTCCTTTCTTTGTGTTTTGAGGAAGTCCTGGGAAAAGAAACTTATGATCAGCTGGATCAAATCTTTTACACGTGTGAACTCCCCACGCTGACTCCAAAAATTTTCACTTATATTCATATCACTGAGGATGAGGTAGCATTAACACCTGTAATGCTCGAATGGATTGCCAATCCTTTTATTGATCAAGACCAGACTGAGTCTGACTCTTCAGACTCAACTGTCCGCGTTGACAAAATTGCAGGGGAGATTGAGGGAAATATCCTTGCAGCAGCTGCTGAGGTGGAAATGGGTGGGGCTGGGCATGATGAACCGGCCGAGGTATGGACATTACTCTTTCTCTACCTCAGTCTGAGAGTATCCCCTCTCAGTCTGAGCAGTCCACTCCACATCTTGATGTATTGGCTACACAAGCGACCAAACTGATGAACTCACCAAGTTCATTTGAAAAAGCTCTCACATCAAGCCCCACAGAAAATAAAGCACTAATGGACTCATTATTCCATGAGGCTGAGAGTTCTACACTCCCCTCCAGTGCTGCAGTTCAGACCAGTCTCGCTCTGCTAGAGCAAGAGTTGGATCTGACTGCCTTGACTACCCAAAGCCCCTTTAGGGTAGTAAACTTGGAGTCACACGTTGCTGCTACCACACAGACATATGTGGCAAGCATTGAAGAAGATGTCCCACTCCTGGACATTCCTGTACTTAGTATGGGACCACCCCCCTCAGTTTCTCAGCCAGTTCCAATGACTATTTTCACTAGCTCTGTGCTAGTTCACGATCAGGTACCACCCTCAAATCTCTTACACTCTCTTACACTAGTCGCCAATGCCTTACTCCCCAAACTGAGTGAGGTACAGACTTCATCTTCTATGGCTTATGATCATTCTCCTAAATCACAGGGAGGGAGTGAAGATGTGCCACCTGTTACAACATATGCTGCTACTACTTCATCCCAGTCTGAGGTT
Organism: Senecio squalidus; assembly: GCA_910822075.1. Taxonomy (NCBI): domain Eukaryota; kingdom Viridiplantae; phylum Streptophyta; class Magnoliopsida; order Asterales; family Asteraceae; genus Senecio; species Senecio squalidus. The sequence continues at coordinate 24,327,081 of CAJVGC010000591.1, read as the reverse complement.
GCCTTGACTGTCCCTGTGCTGTTACAAGCTCTTAAGGACATGTCTGCTCAGTTTGATGACAGACTGAGAGCAATGCAGACTGAGGTACATGCTATTAAAACTCACAATGTAGAGGAGATGAAGGAACTCAAGGAGCTGGTAATGAAACTGACCTCTGAGGTTAGTATGATACGAAAGGGGAAGACTGTTGCAGAGGCTTCTCAGATTCAGGGGGAGAAAATAGCTGCTACAACTGTTGAATCTGAGATCCCCAAGCAAAGTTTGAAAAGGAAGATAGAAGAGGGGGAGAAAAGATACTATAAGACTACCAGGTTCAACACTACTGGTCAGTCTAAGGTATTTTATGAAACTGACTGAAGTGACATTTCAAGTGATGAGTCTGAGAAGGAAGAGATCAAGGGAAAAGGTAAAGTGGGGTATACCAGTGACCCAGATCAGACTGAAGAAGGAGAACAAATGGTGGAACAGACTGAGCTTGAGACTGAGACTAAAAAGAAACAAGATGAAGCTGAGAAATTGGCCAAACTTCAAAGATATGCTCACAACTCTGGAATGATTGTGGAGCAATACAAAGAATATGTGAAGGGGCTATACCAGGAGAGGTTTGAGGTCAATCCATATGATCAGTCATCAAAAGCTGCTGAAGATCTTGAAGCTGAGATGAAAGCTGAGGAAGATCTGGCCATATAAGAAGAACAAATGAGAGTTGAAGCTGATAGATTAATGGCCAAACAAGTTCTCAGAGAAGAAGCAAGGGTGGACTTCATAGAAAGAAATTTTATTTTAAGGAAGCACAAGAACAGAATTCAACACTTAGAGTGCACAAATCCTGGTAGATCAGATCTTCTGCTCACTTGCTATCACAAAGGAGGATCCTATAAAATTGGGCTAACCATGCTGCATACATTGGGTCTGGAGGAATGGAAAGACATAGCCAGACTGAGCGCAGGAATAGCTAACCTTGAGCACCGAATGGCTGTCAAAAGAGAAGCTATCTATAATGTCAATGTAGCAAATATGCTAAAGCTGATAACTGATGAAGATTTTAGAGCATTCTGCACTATGCATAAAGTGAGGGCTGGTGCCAAATCCCTGGGTCTGGAATCAAGTAACATGCATCCTGTTCCTAAAGATGTTGTATTTCAGGACTGGACATATGTAGAGACTGAGAAGCATGCAGGTCTGTGTTATATAGATTGTGGGGGAGAGGAAAGTTTCCAAGCTAAAGACAGACTCAACATGGCTTCAATCTACCATTGCATAGCCTTGCTCAGTGAATGTGAGTCTGCTCAGTGTATCCCATTTAGAATGAAGCCGATTAGCTGGCTGTTCAACAATCTCAGGAGGATAGAAGAAATTGGAACTTTGGCTGACAAAGTGGAGTTAATCAAGAAAGAATATCAACTGCACTTTCACAAATCTGACACTGAAATGGAGAGACTGCTTGCTTGGAAGACTGAAAGGTTGAAGTGGTTAGAAGAAGTAAAGAAGCCTGTGCCATTTGAGATTTCCCTGAAGAAGAAGAAGAGAACTCTCAAGAAGAAGAAGTAATTTGGATGATGTGTATTTTTGTTCACAAACAATGTTTTTCACTTTTTAAGTTTGTGTTTATTTTTGTGCATCTTTTGTAAAAGACTTTGATTGAAACAGATAGGGGAGATTGTTGGGAAAAACAATGATTTAACCCAAATTAATAAATCTGTTAATTAAAGTCTTAGTCTGAGTGACTGAGTCTGAGTGACTTGAGTCTGGGTGACTTGAGTCTGAGTGACTGAAGCTGACTACTCAGACTCATGAAGAGAAGTAGAGCAGTATTTTAGGTATGATAGTTAGATAAAATTTTCTATTCTTTTAGAAGATTTTCTTAGATTCATACTTATCAAGCTCACTATTATTGTGTATAAATAGTGAGCTTGAACTTTGTAATCTTTACATCTTTTGAAGAAGAAATATAACTGTGTGTTATTTTCACTGTTTCGTTATTATAATTCCGCTATAATAATTCGTGAAACTGAGTAATCAATCGATTAATAATAATTAACGTCTAAATACTTATTTGTGATTGATTAGCCATTGTTTGAGATCTTGTTGAGACCTAACAATGGTCATGTATCTAAAAAAAAATAGACATAGGTGTTCGATGGTAAAATATTTGTTGAAAGAAAAATATAATATTTAAAAAAAAATCATAGTAAACACTAAACTAAAGAGATTATAACGTTATCTAAATTGGGCTATCAATATAGAGATATCCATCTTCTAACACTTGAACTTGACCGAATGGCTTCAAATGCATATAAATTTGTATAAATAGAAAGAAAATAACAAAATAAATCTAATGATATAAGCTATAGAGTACATTGAGAGCAAGGAACCGAGGTGTCTTTTGTTCTTTAGTGGCAAAATCGACAGGAACAAACTCAAAGTCGAGATCCTTTTCTTAGGGGAAGTAATATATACACAACATATTTTTGCCATATACAACAATATTTAATAAAATTACTATTCTATCCTTTGAATTTATTTATTTTATTAAATTTGAATTTTTTTACTCCTGCATATTCCACTACCTATCTTTGTATTCTTCAAACACCATGGCACCACCAAACACCACTGCCACCATCAATGTCACAACAACCACCGCTGCTGGTACTAGTCTGCTACTACTACAACACTACCATTTCACAAACCGTCACCACAACCGTCGTCGTTGACCGTACAGCGACATCCGATTATCCGTTATATAAGTGAATCTGGTTTATAGCAACAATATAAGCATATATCATCTCTCCACATAACACTTCCTAATGTAATACATACCAACACCAGTCTAAGCTTAAAATTTCATCCATTGTGCTTAATTGAGCGGTTTTGTCGTGTCCCTTCATCTTTGCCATCACCAACTTAAGAGTCATTTAGGGTTCGATTATGTTCCGATATGGTTCGAAATTACTCGATTAGTTTCATATATGTGTATAATCCATCTTATAACCAGTTATTAGGATTTGGTTAGGGTTTGATTTGTTCAAAAAGAATTAGTAATTAGTTGCCATATGTGTATAATCCATCTCTGATTTCATGTCAAATGGAACGAATATGGAAAATATATCTCTTATTTAATGTTAAATGGAATGAATATGGAAATATATGGTCGTATAGAAAAAACATGAGGGTAAAATTGTCAAATGATATAAAAATGTTGTGGATGGATAATTTTTGTTGTGTATATATCAGTTCCCGTAACAAATATATTAAAAAGTACTAATTATTAAAACCTTCCACCCTCACCCTTTTCTTTTCCTTAATTTTCTCAATTAACTATTATTATCACCTTTGTTCACATACATTTCTTAAAAAGTCAACAAACAATATACTACATTTGAACTTTCGTATATACCGACCACGACCATTTTTTTTGTATAAATACTCCTCTTTGCTTCACAATCTTTATAACACATTTTCTTGCATTCTCATCATATCTTCTTGAATCCCCATTTATGTACTAAACATTTCTAGCTACTGCTATCATGGCAATCAAATTGCATGGACATGGACTCGTAGGTTCACCCGCAGCGTTTCGTGCTATGGCTACTCTTTATGAGAAGGATGTCGAATTCCAGTTTGTTCCTGTCGATTTTGCTACCCAAGAACACAAGTCACCTAAGTTCCTTGCTCTCAATGTACTATACACTTCTATATATCATTATATTTACATATTTGGTGTTTGCTCATATATCTATTTCTCTAGAGATTTCAAGATTTGATATATTTATATTTATATTGCTATATACATTTTTGCAGCCATTAGGTCAAGTTCCCGTGTTTGAGGATGGGGATTTCAAGCTAATCGGTAATAATATATTTTCCCAAAATTTCATTTTGTTTTTCAATAACATTAGATACTGTTAGGCCAAACACATGTCGGTTCAATTACATAATTTATTAATTTGTTGCAGAATCAAGGGCGATTGCAAAGTACGTAAACGAGGTTTATGCCAACCAGGGCACAAGTCTGACATCCAAGGATGCCAAGAAGGCCGCGATAGAGGCTGTATGGATGGAAGTGGAAAGTCAAAAGTATGAACCCACAAGTTCCAAGCTAACTTGGGAGCTATTCTTCAAGCCAATGTTTGGAATGACAGCCGATGAGGCAGTTGTGGCTGAATATGAAAAGAAGCTAGCTGATCTTCTTGACGTATATGAAGCTCGGTTGACTGAATGTAAGTATTTGGGCGGAGATAGCTTCTCGTTGGCTGATCTCTTCCATCTCCCACAAACCCAGGCGTTGTTTGACGCGCGTCCACATGTTAGCGCGTGGGCTTCGGACATCCTTTCCAGGCCTGCTTGGACTAAAGTTACCGCCATGCTTCAGAAGTTAGAACGTGAGACACGACTTTGACAAAAATGGCTTAACTTGAGAGTTGTTTGTTGTTTGTTGTTGTTTTATGTTGTGTTTGAGATGTTGAACCTTTTTTTATGTTTTTAGCAAAGTCAATGGTTGTATTTGAGCAGCAATTGCTGTTTAAGAGTACGTTCCTATCTTTTTATCATTAATACATTAATGTTTTTTCATTACTTAACTATTTGGAAAGAATGATATCTTATTGATATTTTTTTTTTAGATAGATAAATATTACATCGGATACCTCTATATTGATAGCGTAATTTAGATAACGTTAGACTATATATATACCGTGAGTGAAATATAATTTATAAAACAAATATATTGATTAGTCGTTTTGTCTCTATTATTGTAAAACTAAAACATGTCTTATAGCATCATGAATTTATTAATTCTTCTTTAGTTAGTATATTCAATATAAAATCACATTAAAGTCCCTTAGCTCAGTTGGTTAGAGTGTTGGTCTTATGAGCCGAAGGTCGCGGCCGCACCCTAAAACAATAGAATCGCATTTGAAGTCCAAAAAACAATATAACAATCCTCATTTTTTATATGAACCTTCGTACACCTACCCCAATTTTATTTAAATATACATAACTCCTCTTTGCTTCACATTTCTGTATCACCAATTTGCTCTCGTACCACACATTCTTCGAGCTTAATTGGCTATTATTGATACCATGGCTCTCAAATTGCACAGAGTCATAGGTTCACCCGCAGCCTTTCGTGCTATGAATGCTCTCTAAGAAAAGGGAACTGATATATACACAACAAAAATTGTCCATCCACAACATTTTTATATCATTTGACAATTTTACCCTCATGTTTTTTCTATACGACCATATATTTCCATATTCATTCCATTTAACATTAAATAAGAGATATATTTTCCATATTCGTTCCATTTGACATGAAATCAGGGGAAGTAATATATACACAACATATTTTTGCCATATACAACAATATTTAATAAAATTACTATTCTATCCTTTGAATTTATTTATTTTATTAAATTTGAATTTTTTTACTCCTGCATATTCCACTACCTATCTTTGTATTCTTCAAACACCATGGCACCACCAAACACCACTGCCACCATCAATGTCACAACAACCACCGCTGCTGGTACTAGTCTGCTACTACTACAACACTACCATTTCACAAACCGTCACCACAACCGTCGTCGTTGACCGTACAGCGACATCCGATTATCCGTTATATAAGTGAATCTGGTTTATAGCAACAATATAAGCATATATCATCTCTCCACATAACACTTCCTAATGTAATACATACCAACACCAGTCTAAGCTTAAAATTTCATCCATTGTGCTTAATTGTAATATATCTCTTATTTAATGTTAAATGGAATGAATATGGAAATATATCATCTCTCCACATAACACTTCCTAATGTAATACATACCAACACCAGTCTAAGCTTAAAACAAAGTTATTTAAGGTCAAAGTTAAAAAGCAAAGACCGAGAAAGTCAAAACTGGACAATAAATATGGGACGGAGGGAGTATGAAACAATTGATATCAGCATTTTATCCACAAATTAATCAAAAAATTCTCCTAATTAAGCTATTTCCGATTAGAATTGTACCGATTACGAGCAATGACGGAGGTATCTGCGGCGAATGACGGAGGTACGACGGTGAATTACGGAGTTATCAACGGTGAATGACGGAGTTATCGGCGGTAGATAACTGAGTTGTCGGTGGTGGATGACGGTACCGGAGTTGTCGGCGGTGGATGACCGTACCGGATCAGCGACTCAGATTCCGTTAGGATTTGCGTGAATTTTAAGCTGCGATAGAATTAACACATTCCATATCTAACATTTAGGTCACTACTCCACTCACACTTCATAAACATTTACTTCCTTTAATCATTATTATAAAAAGCACGTATAACAATAAAAAAAAAATATACAACATTTTTTATATAGGTATTTAATTTCAACATATATTTAATAATTACTTTAGATAAAAAAATTCCAAATGCTTAGTTATAATAGTGGTTACATTGTCTATACTTTAACCAATAAATAAAATTTTAACTTAACTATCACTTCTTAATGACCACAATATCTAGTCTCTAACTATCTAACTCAGTGACTATTATTTTTTCATCTCTAATAATCTCATAGTGACCACATGTTTGGTCACTAAAAATTTTCAACTCACTCACTTACTTTACTTAACTAAATGAATACATAGTGGCTATTATATTTTGGTCTCTAACCATCTATTTAGTGACTAATTAGTGACGAATTTTGGTATTAGTCACTATTTTTGGAACATTGATCAAAATAAGTGACAACATATTGTATGGTAACTAAATCATCTACTTAGTGACCAAAATGTAAGTCGTCACTAAAAAAAGTTGTCACTAAAGGTCAATTTTCTTGTAGTGATTACTGCAGTCTTGTTTCTCTCTCAAAGCAACTTTCTCTCTTTATATTGTTACCCGAATTAGGGTTTGTGAGTATAAATAAAGATTACAAATCGTAATCTTTATCTGTTTAGTCTGAATTCACCGTTTTGGTCTTGTAGTCTTTGAGAGATTGTTTAGTTGATTTCAGTTGTTAGTATTGTTGATTCTCGGTTAATACAAAATCAGTTTTGTTCTTAGTCTCGCTGTTTGCATTATAGATTTGTTCAAATTATCATTGTCATTAAAACAAATGTATATATGTTAGAAACACTCGGTTTTGTAAAGAGTAAAGATAATCAATGACGGGATAATTCTGATGAATCGTGTTCTAAAGCAACAATTCGACCATAATGTTACCAAAACGGTTTCCAGAAGTTTCATTAACTTTTGGGTTTGGCTGGCTCACATGTTAATAGAAGTTGTCCAACTCGCGCTGCCCGAAATGGCTTTTAAACATAATCATGATTTAGTAATATAGCTTTACATACCAGGTAACTATGTAATATCTCAAAAAGAGCAACATTACTTGACCATATAGTTGTTTGCCGCGCCATTACCCCGACTCATTCCTAATTTGAGCCATACATGATAGTTAGTATTAATGTTAACATTATATTATTCCTTAACCCCTGTCGATCTTTTGTGCTTAATCCTTTAACTACATTTTCTAAAAAGATGTACATTATATTTTGTTTGTTATAAAGTTATATTTGATTAAATATTCAATTCGTGCTTCCGTAAAATTCTATCACCATTAAGAAACATTTATTTTAGCGAGAATGTAGTGTACTTCATTCCTCAAATGTGCAACACTTGATCAAAATATACATTCCTCATTCTATATCGTTAAGTACCACCTTTTTCGATTTTCCTTGATCTCTATTACCAGTGTCATGTAAATAGAAAACAAAAATAAGCTAGATAAGAAAATACATTTAATTAGGATTACGAATAAGACAAACTTTTATCAACTTCTTGATTCTGGTTTTGAACTCTCTTTTAAAAGTCGAGTAAAATTTCATTCACTGAAAGTAAAAATACAAAACAAGATCCAAGAGTTTAATAATCAAGTTGTGTTCAAGTTAAATTATTAAGTCTCAACTTAAATTATGTGTGCGGCAATAAAGTTAAGGTTCTAACTTAAAAATGGTACAAATGATAGTAAATAATAATTAAGTACGATAAATTTAACTATGAGTAATGATCTAATATATCATATTATAATCTGAAAATACTTTTATAAGATAATTGAATCAACTTGATTTTTAGAAATCTAAATTTATTTTAAATAAGTTTCACAAAAAAATTTGAGCCAAAAAAATTTTAAAATTATTAGATTAAACTCTCATAAGTTTCTTATAAATTTTTTCACCAAACATAAATTTCAACTAATTTTAAATATTTACAGATCGAACTGAATTATATGCAAAAATTGAACACTGGATTCCGTTGAATCCTATCAACCAAATATGACAATTTTTTATCAATTCAGATTCGGCTGGCAGATTCCATTTCCTTTAAAAACATTATGCGAACCAAACAAACAATTAAACTTTCTTGACCTTTTTGTGTCATGTACCTGTCTGTACTAGATTGTTTATTAGTAGAATTCGAATTCAACTTATATTTGAGCTATTTGAACCTGAGTTACATTTAATTCGCTGATTATAAAATACATCAAAACTCGAATGCGAACAACCCCCAACTTGATTCATTATAGAGTAAATTGCAATTTTTATCCTTCAAGACATTTCAATTTGCCGATTATGCCTCTCAACTTTTTTCTTCCCACTTTTTATCTTTAAATGTTAACTGAACTAACTAAAGTGACGAAAAAATGAAATTTTAGTTTTCTTTTATTTAATTAATTAATTAATTGATTGTTTTTTTTTTCTTTTCCAAAAATTATATGTGATTTTTCGCATACAAAAATTATGGTTAAAATCACAATCAATTTTTCACATATGTTTTTCGACAACCATCCGTCACCGTCGATTATCGCCATCTCCACCACCACCTCCGTTAAAAATCATATGTGATTTAAAAACATAAATTTTCTAGATTTTCCAACCTACAAATTTTATGTTTTTGACAACTCCATATGATTTCCATGGAGGCGGTGCAAAATTTATGTTTTAAAAATCACTTATGATTTTCAACGGAGGTGGAGGTGTTGACAGTTGTGATCAATGACGAGTAGTTGTAAAAAACAAATATGTGAAAAATTACATATGATTTAAAAGGTTATTTTTATATATGAAAAATCATATTGATTTTAACAAAACCAAAACTAAAATTTAAAAAGAAAAAAATTAAAAAAATAATTAGTTATTTAAAAAATATATATATTTTTTCGGTTTTTTCAGTTAGTTCAATTAACATTAAACGTTAAAAAATAATTGTAACTGGAAAGAAAGCCAAAAAAAAAACTAAAAATAACACGTTAAAGACAAAAAATTCGAAAGAAAAAAAAGTTGATTAACATAATCAACGAAATAGAAGGTTTTAAGGAATAAAAATTACTATATACTCTTTATTATATGACTTAAGTTATTTATCCATGTAAAAGCATCGAAAAACAAACACATGATAAAATCTAAAGAGAGTAGAAACTCCATTGTCTTTACAGTGTGTTCTCAAGTTTTATTTTTAAGGTAAAGGAATGTAAATGAAAGGAAATAAATAAAGTTTAAAGTACAATAATCACAACTGTCACACCCCGCATAAAAATGGCGGAACCGAGGTGTACAGTGTATACGGTATCAGAGATTCAAAGGTTACATTAAACATAAATAACCCATACATCGTCAACATAGATAAAGAGTTGAAAGAGAATACTTATTACAGTCATCCGAATAATATCAAAATACGGCTACAGAGTTGGGATACTAAGGAATTAAATAAAGCAAAATAAATCCACGCAAAAGATCCACGTAGCCAATAAGCATAGCATCAAAAAGGTGTAACCTCAAATCCCTGAAAAGCGTTAAAATACGACGTCAACATAAAGTTGGTGAATTATTCGCAATAGTAAATAAAAACATTTTAGAATAAAGGTTTTCAATAAGTTTTGACCCAAAAGATAAGATTTGAAGATAAGTCTTTTGAAAATGATATTTCAAAATATATTTGAAGTATATAAAACCTTTCGATAAAAATATTCATATTTGTACCATACGGTACCATAATCATATTTGTACCATACGGTACCATAAACATATTTGTACCATACGGTACCATAATCATTTCATAAAATAGCAGCTTTAGGAACATACAATACACCTGACCCTAACAATAGATTCTGGCAACTAACCCCACCTAGTGTCTCAAACTAGGTTATCCTCGATAATAATACTCGGTTGTAAGATTGTTAACATGGACAGGGCGCACCATATCCAAAATAGTGTTAACAATGAGGGTTTGTCAGACCCTTATAGCTATATATACTTCCGACGGTACAAGACTAACAGGTGTGTATACGGGGCCTTGTACTACCACATAGGCGGTACAAGTTGGGTGAGATCATCTAAAGCATTCATATAAGTGCATATACATGCCATAATACATACATAACATAAAATACCTTTGTTTAACGCTAATCATGCCCAAAAATATAAAAAGGGTAAAAAGGGCAACGAATAACTCACTGATAGCAAAGCAATCCAAATCTTTATATGTCGGGAAATACTACAATACCGTCAAGCTTCAACGTCTAAGTGCCCTATACATCACGTAAATAAACATGTCTAAGTATCTCTAAGTCTAGTAGGGTTATGCCTTAATGATTAACGTTTTATACGGGTTTTAAAATAACCGAAAGGAATATCAATATAACGGAATAACGAGTGTTTCGGAAAGTCAACAGACTAGATACGTGATTTTCATACTTACGTGCACTACAAGTCACGTAAGTATCAAGTTACGTGCTATATAAGAGTTACGGGACAAAACAAGAAGTTACGGAACATAAGGACCATAGTTACGTGTTCCGCAAGGGAATTACGTGACATCCAAGTCACTTACGTGACTTAGGGAACCAATTACGTGAATATGAAGCCATAATTACGTGCATATGGTTTAATTTGTGAAGACCTACGTGAAAAGGACCAATTACGTGATAAATTATGAATTTCAGGGACCAATCACGTAACTGTGGGAGTTACGTGAGGATGAAGTCTATTACGTGACTTTCAAGTCACTTACGTGACTTAGACTTCAATTACGTGAATTAGAAAGCAATTTCGTGCATAAGGGACTAATTACGTGACAAAAGGACTAATTTCGTGAACAATTACGCGTCAAAAGGACTAGATATGCAAATCTGATGAGAGTTACGTGCCAGAGATGACAGTTACGTGATTTAGGGGTCACGTAACTCCCTAATTACGTGAGGGAATGGTAATTTCGTGAGCGTAACTCTCAGATGATCAGTTACGTGCATGTAACTACAGTTACGTGCATGTAACTGAGTTTTTACGAAAAATACATTCGGAAATCGATTTCTGAGTGTTCTAAAGGTCTAAATGACCCCAAATTGGAACCCTATGTCCAGAATATGATAACATACAATAATCCACAATAAAATCTAAGTTTTGACGGTGAGAAGTGGTATTTTCGGGTTTCAATCAAAATCACAAAGTTTAGAACTAAAATGGAGAAATACTTACCCGATCGTAACGAAACTTGGAGGATAGATGAAGATGATGATGGTGATCAATAATCCGGTCTCGGATTTGGAATCCAACGGTCGGATCGCCGGAAAAGTTAGAGAGAAGGTGGAGGTTTTGTGTGTGTGTTTTGTGTGTGTTTTTAGAGAGAGAGAGAGTAGGTGGAATATGAAGATAAGGACAAATAGTTGGAAGATAAGACAAAATAGTTTGGTGACTCTTTTAGGACGATTTTTGTAACAAAAATCTGAAAAGGACTAAAATTGTAATAGAATTTCTCGCGTAGGACTAGTTTCGTAATAAAATTTCCGAAAGGACTAAAAATAAAATATTTTTAAACGTTAATCTTAATCATATAATTAAGGCATAATTCCCCTAAACTTATCATAAGAGCATACTAGACTTATACTAAAGGCACTTAAGACTACACGTTCCCGACATAAAGATTCGAATCACATACTAGATACCCGATAAACGTAAATACACATAAAATACAAATACGATACCCAATAAATACGAGAAATACGAATACAATACTCATAAAATACGAATACGATAAATCATAAAAGGAATACAATAGGATCATACATAAACATAATAAATAAAACGAATACGTGACGATAGAATATACGTAGAAATTCGCGAATGTCACAGTCTCCCCAAATAAAAAGAAATTTCGTCCTCGAAATTAACACTTGGTACTACTTCCGGGAGAGAGGTGAGGATACTTCCGCAAAATTTCATCTTCGCGTTCCCACGGGAACTCAGCTCCAAAACGGGAATTCCAACGAACCTTTACAATCGGAATCTCACTTCGTCACAGATGCTTAACATCACAAGCAACGATCTCGATCGGTCCCTCAATGAAATGAAGCTTATCGACAACTGGAGTTTCTCAAGCGGAACTAATAACGTCTCGTCAGCCAGGCATTTCTTCAACTGAGATACATGAAATACATAATGTACGCTGCTCAGTTCTGCCGGCAAATCTAGTGCAAACGTACGAATCTCTCTATCGGATAACTCCCACGAATCGGTAGGAAATGAGTAGACTTCGACAATCGATCACGGTAACCCAGATACTGTCATAACCACTCGAAGATCTCGGAAGCTTCGTAACAAAGTCCATAGCAATACGCTCCCATTTCCAATCGGAAATCTTCGGTTGTTGGAGTAGCCCAGACGGTTTCTGATACTCAATCTTCACTTTAGAACAAGTCAAACATCGGCTAACATACTCGGCGATTTCACGCTTCATACCCGACCACCAATAAAAATCCTTCAAGTCATGATACATCTTGTCGGAACCCGGATGAATGGCATAATTAGACTTATGGGCTTCATCCAGAATCAATTGATGGATACTAACCGAAACCCAAATCCGCTCGAGGAAATACAGAACTCCATCCTCCTTCGGTTCTGACTCCAATGTCAACTTATACAATCTTTCCTCTTTAACCCGATCCTCAGTCATAATACCTTCCTGTGCTTGAATAATCTGAGCCTTCAAGCTCGTCTGAATAGATATTACCATAGAACGAACACGGACTGGTTTGACTGATTCTTTACGACTTAGAGCATCAGCAACAACGTTCGCCTTACCAGGGTGGTAGCGAATGTCGCAATCATAGTCGTTCAATAACCCAACCCAGCGTCGTTGTCTCCTGTTCAGCATCTTCCGATCGAGTATGTGTTGAAGACTCTTGTGGTCGGTAAGTACAGTACACTTGGTCCCATACAGATAATGTCTCCAAATCTTCAATGCAAAGACGACGGCTCCCAACTCTAGATCATGTGTCGTGTAATTCTGCTCATGGATTTTCAACTGACGCGAAGCGTAAGCTATAACTTTACCATTCTGCATAAGCACACAACCCAGACTCTTGTGCGAAGCGTCGCAGTAAACAACAAAATTCTCGGGACCAACTGGTAGACTAAGAATAGGAGCGTTACACAACCGCTGCTTCAATATTTGAAAGGCATTTTCCTGATCAGTACCCCAAACGAATGGTTCACTCTTCTGTGTCAGCTTAGTCATAGGTGAAGCAATCTTGGAGAAGTTCTCGATGAATCGGCGATAATACCCAGCAAGACCCAAAAATGAACGGATTTCAGTTGGTGACTTCGGTGCAACCCAACTTTTGACAGCTTCAATCTTAGCAGGATCAACGTGAATACCCTTCGCGCTAACCACATGGCCAAGGAATTGAACTTCGGATAACCAGAACTCGCACTTAGAGAATTTCGCATACAACTTCTCTTTTCGAAGCACTTCTAGAACAAGACGCAAATGCTCTTCATGTTCCTTGCGACTTCGGGAATAGATAAGAATGTCGTCGATGAATACGATAACGAACTTGTCAAGATACGGACGACAAATACGGTTCATTAGTTCCATGAATGCTGCAGGGGCGTTTGTCATACCAAACGGCATCACCATGAACTCGTAATGACCATACCGAGTACGAAAAGCAGTCTTAGGTATATCATCTTCTCGAACTCTCAACTGATGATAACCAGAGCGAAGGTCGATCTTTGAGAAATAGCAAGAACCCTGAAGTTGATCGAATAAGTCATCAATACGAGGAAGGGGATAACGGTTCTTCACAGTCAACTTGTTTAACTCCCGATAATCAATACATAAACGCATGGTGCCATCCTTCTTCTTAACAAAGAGAACAGGAGCACCCCACGGGGAGAAACTAGGACGAATAAAACCCTTATCGACCAGTTCCTGAATTTGTTTCGACAACTCGAGCATTTCGGAAGGAGCCAAACGATACGGAGCTTAGCAACAGGTGCTGCTCCAGGAATAAGATCAATACGAAAATCGGTTTGTCTCTGGGGAGGGACTCCAGGTAAATCGTCGGGAAAAACGTCAGAATACTCGCGGACGATCGGCACACCATCAATCTTTATCGCAGAGTCTTTCTTCACCAAGTGAGCAAGATATAAAGAACAACCCTGACGGACATACTCGCGAACCTTCAAACAAGAAATAACTTTAAGGCGTTTCCCGGCCTTGTCTCCGTGAACAATCATCTGATCTCCATCCGACTTCTGAATGCGAATAAGCTTCTCATAACAGACTATTTCTCCTCATGCTTAGCTAGCCAATACATACCGACTACGACGTCGAAACTACCGAGTTTCATAGGAATAAGGTCGATGGAAAAAGAAATATCGGCTAAAACGAGGGGAATATCACGAATAACTTCTCTAACACAGGCACATCTACCATCGGCTAAATCTACCTCATAAGCAGGCTCTAAAGGACTAGAGGCACGATTTACTAAGGAACGGAGGTCACTAGGAATAAGCTCCTATCGGCACCCGAATCAAACAAGATACAAGCAGGATAATCATAGACAAGAAATGTACCAGGAGTAGGAAGGAAAGTAGATGATGCCAGCTTTGGACACTGATAACGAAGGTGACCCATTTCTCCACATTCAAAACATGCTCCGGTAGCTTTTCTACAATACTGCTCCGTGTGGCCTAGCTTCTTGCAGTGTTTACATACCCAACACGCCACCTTCGCCGCATGCGCACTGCCGCATGTACCACACTTAGGGCGAACGCCCTGATAACCAGCTCCAGAACTCGTCAACGCATATACTTGAGAAGCTTTAGGTCTCTGATCATGACTACGGCTTCTCTTCCCCAAAATGCCCATAGCTCTTCTTTCAGATTTTCTAACATCTCTTCGGCTCACAGCTGGCTGGAGAGTACCACCACGGATCGCACTAGCGGTCAGCCGACCAGCAATACCAACCGCACTCTGAAGAGTGCCCGGGAGGCGAGAAATAATGTGGTCCCTCATAGCCTGAGGCAATCCTTGAGTGAAACGCTCGATTCTTTCCGTCTCCGTACGGACCAACCGAGGAGCCAAAACACACAAGTCATAGAACCTGTTCACATACCCGCGGAAGTCAGTACCTTGCATAGTTAAGTTCCACAACTCGTTCTCCAACCTCTGCGTCTCAGGTGACGGCACATACTCCTTTTTCATAATAATCTTCAAACTTTCCCAAGTCATCCAGGCAACAGTAGCTCGGCCCCGAACCTGTCTCACCGAGTTCCACCAAGTGAGTGCCTTACCTTGGAATAAGAATGTAGCATACTTAACTTTGTTCTCCTCAGCACATCTCGAGACATCAAACACAGACTCGATCTTTTCAAACCACTGCAGGGTAGCAATCGCATCTTCAGTACCGTTGAACTCAGTAGGTTTGCAGCCCAGAAAGGTCTCATACGAACAACCTCGGAGTGGATCTTCAATAATAAAACTCGGTCTACCTACTCCTATGTGCACTGCTCTTCCTTTATCAGAACCATCGCGCCCAGACGCCATACCTTCTGGTTCAATACCGTGCATCTCAGGTTCTTCCAACCCTAAGTCGACATTCCGCGCCGGTGTCTCCTTAAGCTGTGCCACAATCACTGGTATAGCTGCTGCTATTTGCTCCGCGATCATCTGACTGATACTCGGGGTAGCGGTGTTAGCATCGGGGACAGCAGTGGTATTCCGTGACGTAGTACCCGCTTTCACCCTGGCGCGACCTCGCCTTGCCGACCATCTCCTAGCAGTGACGGCATGGGTAGACCTAGTAGAAGTTCTCTTAGGCGGCATCTTCTACGAATATCAAACGGAGTAAATAAGAACGATAACCGGATGTGCGACTAAAACGAGCAGGCCTCAAAGCATAAAAAGCAAAATAACAGCACACATAGCATATAAATCACATACAGGCCCACAAAAGAAGGAAATGCGCACATAGAGTAAATCAGATAGGTCCAAAAGCCTAGGTCATAGTCTAAGTGATTCCGTAAGGTCACTTAGTTCGCTATAACCATTGGCTCTGATACCAACTTCTGTCACACCCCGCATAGAAATGGCGGAACCGAGGTGTACAGTGTATACGGTATCAGAGATTCAAAGGTTACATTAAACATAAATAACCCATACATCGTCAACATAGATAAAGAGTTGAAAGAGAATACTTATTACAGTCATCCGAATAATATCAAAATACGGCTACAGAGTTGGGATACTAAGGAATTAAATAAAGCAAAATAAATCCACGCAAAAGATCCACGTAGCCAATAAGCATAGCATCAAAAAGGTGTAACCTCAAATCCCTGAAAAGCGTTAAAATACGACGTCAACATAAAGTTGGTGAATTATTCGCAATAGTAAATAAAAACATTTTAGAATAAAGGTTTTCAATAAGTTTTGACCCAAAAGATAAGATTTGAAGATAAGTCTTTTGAAAATGATATTTCAAAATATATTTGAAGTATATAAAACCTTTCGATAAAAATATTCATATTTGTACCATACGGTACCATAATCATATTTGTACCATACGGTACCATAAACATATTTGTACCATACGGTACCATAATCATTTCATAAAATAGCAGCTTTAGGAACATACAATACACCTGACCCTAACAATAGATTCTGGCAACTAACCCCACCTAGTGTCTCAAACTAGGTTATCCTCGATAATAATACTCGGTTGTAAGATTGTTAACATGGACAGGGCGCACCATATCCAAAATAGTGTTAACAATGAGGGTTTGTCAGACCCTTATAGCTATATATACTTCCGACGGTACAAGACTAACAGGTGTGTATACGGGGCCTTGTACTACCACATAGGCGGTACAAGTTGGGTGAGATCATCTAAAGCATTCATATAAGTGCATATACATGCCATAATACATACATAACATAAAATACCTTTGTTTAACGCTAATCATGCCCAAAAATATAAAAAGGGTAAAAAGGGCAACGAATAACTCACTGATAGCAAAGCAATCCAAATCTTTATATGTCGGGAAATACTACAATACCGTCAAGCTTCAACGTCTAAGTGCCCTATACATCACGTAAATAAACATGTCTAAGTATCTCTAAGTCTAGTAGGGTTATGCCTTAATGATTAACGTTTTATACGGGTTTTAAAATAACCGAAAGGAATATCAATATAACGGAATAACGAGTGTTTCGGAAAGTCAACAGACTAGATACGTGATTTTCATACTTACGTGCACTACAAGTCACGTAAGTATCAAGTTACGTGCTATATAAGAGTTACGGGACAAAACAAGAAGTTACGGAACATAAGGACCATAGTTACGTGTTCCGCAAGGGAATTACGTGACATCCAAGTCACTTACGTGACTTAGGGAACCAATTACGTGAATATGAAGCCATAATTACGTGCATATGGTTTAATTTGTGAAGACCTACGTGAAAAGGACCAATTACGTGATAAATTATGAATTTCAGGGACCAATCACGTAACTGTGGGAGTTACGTGAGGATGAAGTCTATTACGTGACTTTCAAGTCACTTACGTGACTTAGACTTCAATTACGTGAATTAGAAAGCAATTTCGTGCATAAGGGACTAATTACGTGACAAAAGGACTAATTTCGTGAACAATTACGCGTCAAAAGGACTAGATATGCAAATCTGATGAGAGTTACGTGCCAGAGATGACAGTTACGTGATTTAGGGGTCACGTAACTCCCTAATTACGTGAGGGAATGGTAATTTCGTGAGCGTAACTCTCAGATGATCAGTTACGTGCATGTAACTACAGTTACGTGCATGTAACTGAGTTTTTACGAAAAATACATTCGGAAATCGATTTCTGAGTGTTCTAAAGGTCTAAATGACCCCAAATTGGAACCCTATGTCCAGAATATGATAACATACAATAATCCACAATAAAATCTAAGTTTTGACGGTGAGAAGTGGTATTTTCGGGTTTCAATCAAAATCACAAAGTTTAGAACTAAAATGGAGAAATACTTACCCGATCGTAACGAAACTTGGAGGATAGATGAAGATGATGATGGTGATCAATAATCCGGTCTCGGATTTGGAATCCAACGGTCGGATCGCCGGAAAAGTTAGAGAGAAGGTGGAGGTTTTGTGTGTGTGTTTTGTGTGTGTTTTTAGAGAGAGAGAGAGTAGGTGGAATATGAAGATAAGGACAAATAGTTGGAAGATAAGACAAAATAGTTTGGTGACTCTTTTAGGACGATTTTTGTAACAAAAATCTGAAAAGGACTAAAATTGTAATAGAATTTCTCGCGTAGGACTAGTTTCGTAATAAAATTTTCGAAAGGACTAAAAATGAAATATTTTTAAACGTTAATCTTAATCATATAATTAAGGCATAATTCCCCTAAACTTATCATAAGAGCATACTAGACTTATACTAAAGGCACTTAAGACTACACGTTCCCGACATAAAGATTCGAATCACATACTAGATACCCGATAAACGTAAATACACATAAAATACAAATACGATACCCAATAAAATACGAATACGATAAATCATAAAAGAAATACAATACGGTCAAAACACGAATATAAATAAATAAAACGAATACGAGACGATAGAATATACGTAGAAATTCGCGAATGTCACAACAACCACAAAATACAACTCTCAAATGCATTTTCATCAAGATCACCTTCACTTCGGAAGGGTGGAAGCCACTTTGACCCAAGCAGGTCTAGAAAGGATGTCATCAGCCGAAGCACCAACATGTGGTCGCGCATCAAACAACTATTAGAGTTGTATTATGATTGGTATTATTATCATGTTAGGATCAGTGTTGTAAATATCGGCCTTGGCGGCCGATATATCACTGATAAAGCGTATATCGGGGGTGGATCGATACGATTTTTGACTTATAGGGTAAAAAAATCGGACCTTGTAAATATCGGTCAAAATCGGTTAAAAATTCGGTCAAAATCGGATTAATTTGGTCAATATCGGATTAATTTGGTCAAAATCGGTCAAAATCGGATTAATTTGGTCAATATCGGTCTTATGTTTTTGTTAAAATACTGCTAGTTGTGGACTTATGTCGTATGTTTTTGTGGACTTATGTCTTATGGACTTATGGACTTATGTCTTACTGTTTTATTTAAGTTTTAAGAAACTAGTTGTGGACTTATGTCTTATGGTTTTGTTAAAATATTGCTAATATATATTTTTGTAAAATTAATTCCGTTATATTAAGGGTCTCCGCCAAGAAACCGATATATCGCCGCCAAGACCGATTTATCGCTTAAAGGTGGTCGACCGCCGAGGTACCGCCGAGCGATATTTACAACATTGGTTAGGATAAAGCCCGTATTTGTATCTATATATTCTTGATTGATCTATAAAATAATACACATTATTTTTTTTCCATACCATAATATCGTATCAGAACCATAACGGGTTTTATCCTAACATAATAATAATACCAATCATAATATAAATCTTAAATTCACAAACGATAATGAGTATTCCATTGAATTTGACAAATCTGGTTTTTTTGTGAAGGACCCTCGAACTCAAACAACCCTCCTAAGATGTGATAGCACCGGTGATCTCTACCCGGTCTTCCCCCTAAATCTTCACATTTCACCCTTTTAACTTCAAGTCAAGACACGTGACATAGACGGCTTGGTCACCCAAGGGAAGATGCGTTACGTGTTTTAAGAAATAATGGTTTTATTTCCTTTAATAAAAACAAAACTTTTTCGTTATGTCAAACATGTCAAATTGGGAAGCATACTAAACTTCCGCTTTTTAGTTCCTTTTCTACTGTTGAGTCACCCTTTGATATTATACACTCGGACTTATGGACTTCACCAGTTCCGAGTGTTAGTGGGATTAAGTATTATGTTTTATTTTTGAATCATTTTTCTCATTTTTTGTGGGTTTATTCGTTACGCAACAAATGTGATGTGTTTATTAAATTTTTACATTTTCGTGCATATGTTAAAACACAATTTAATTGCGAAATAAAATCGTTTCAATGTGATTATGGTGGTGAGTTTGACAATAAAGTAATGCACGATCTTTTGATAAAAATGGAATTTTGTTTCGTTTCTCATGTCCTAATACTTCTCAACAAAATGGTAAATCGGAAAGAATGATTCACACACTTAATAATAAAATTCGCACATTACTTTTTCAAGCGAATCTTCCTCCTATTTATTGGGTAGAAACTCTTCATGTGGCTACTCATCTTTTAATAATCCTACCCTCAACTTCCATCAACAACCAAATTCCATTTACCAAACTATTTCACAAACCATCATTGTATTCTCAACTTCGTGTTTTTGGTTCTCTATGTTATCCACACCTTCATCTAAAACATAAGTTAGAACCCCGATCCACCCCGTGTATTTTCTTAGGTTACCCAATGGGTCATCGAGGCTATCGTTGTATTGACTTGCGAAATAAAAAGATTTACCTTTCCCGTCATGTCATTTTCGAGGAACACACTTTTCCCTTTAATGCTACACCTTCACCCACCCAAACACCTTCATATTCTTTCCTTGAACATGACACTTCCTTGGTCGACCTTCTTCGATCCACCACCTCTACACTTCCTACCTCTCCCCAAGTTGATCCTCAAACTCCCGAACCCGAGCCACATTCCCCATCCCCCGATACACCACCTCCCCCTCTACACCCTCTCGACTCTCCACCATCACCGTCAATCTCCCCACCCGACCCTTGTACAACACATCACATGCAAACTCGCTCTAAACGGGGCACCTTCAAACCCTTTCAGCTTTTAAACCTTCATGTCTCTCATATTTCTCCTATTCCTCTCTCACATACTGAAGCCCTCTAAAATTCTAAATGGCGAAATTCTATGTTTGATGAATATAATGCACTTATTAAAAATGGTACTTGGACTCTTGTTAATGCAGATGGTTCTCTCAGTCGTTACAAAGCTCGTCTCGTCGCCAATGGTCACAGTCAGAAGTAGGGCATTGACTGTGATGAGACTTTTAGTCCGGTAGTTAAACATGGCACCATCCGTACAGTTCTTAGCTTAGCTTTGTCCCGCGCTTGGCCTATTCGTCAGTTAGACGTCAAGAATGCTTTTCTCCATGGGCATCTTGATGAGACAGTTTATATGCATCAGCCTCCCGGTTTCTACGACTCCGAGCATCGATATTATGATTGTCTTCTGCAGAAATCTCTATATGGTCTCAAACAGGCACCCGACCGTGGTTTCAGCGGTTTGTCACTTATCTATCTCGCATCGGTTTTTCACACAGTAAGACCGATCCATCGTTGTTTATCTTTCTCCGTGGTCCGGATACTGCCTATCTGCTGCTTTATGTGGATGACATCATTCTTACTACTTCCTCCACATCATGTCTTCGGAGTATCATCACTGCTCTGTGTCGCGAGTTCTCGATGACTGACTTGGGCACCTTGAGTAATTTTTTGGGCATATCGGTTTCTCGCAACTCCCAGGGCATGTTTTTATTTCATCAGTCTTATGCCCGTGACAATTTGGAGAACGCCAACATGCTCAACTGCAACCCCTGCCGAACCTTGTTAATTCAGACGCCAAACTCGGACCTAGTGGTCCCCCTGTGCAGGATCCGAGTTCCTATCTTCGTCTTGCGGGGGCATTACAGTATCTTACATTTACCAGGCCGGATTTGACTTATGCGGTACAACAAATTTGTCTTTATACGCATGACCCTCGTGAAACGCATTTACAGGCTCTCAAACTTATTTTATGTTATGTGTGTGGTACTCTCACCCTTGGCCTTCAGTTATATTCTTCTGCTACGACTCAATTGACCGCATATTCGATGCAGATTGGGGTGGTTGCCCGGACTCTCGAAGATCCACCTCCGGCTACTGTGTTTTTCTCGGTAGCAATCTTGTATCATGGTCTTCTAAACGGCAACCTACGGTGTCTCGTTCCAGTGCAGAGGCTTAGTATCGTGGGGTTTCTAGTGATGTTTTCGAAGCTTCTTGGTTACGGAATTTACTTCTTGAGCTTCACAACCCCCTCGCCTCTGCTACGATCTTCTTTTGTGACTACGTCAGTGCCGTCTACATGTCTTCTAATCCCGTTCAGCATCAACGGACCAAACATATCGAGATCGATATTCACTTTGTTCGGGACAAGGTTCAGGCCAGCCACATTCGAGTTCTTCATGTTCCATCACGCTATCGGTATGCTGACATCTTCACCAAAGGTCTTCTGTTTACGTTGTTTTCGGATTTTCGCTCCAGCTTGAGCGTTCGGCATTCTCCCGCTCAATCTGTGGGGGCATATTAGAGTTGTATTATGATTGATAATATTATTATTTTAGGATAAAGCGCGTATTTCTACCTATATATATTCTTGATTGATTTATGAAATAATACACATTATTATTTTCCATACCATAATAACAACCTCTTCACTTTCGTCCCCATCAAATCCTGCAAGTTCGAAGGTGATTTAGATCCACTAGCGTGAAACTATCTACACCCAAATACTTGTTCTCCTTCAGTCGTGATTTGTACACATTCAACGCATTCTCTAGCTTTGTTTCAAACTCGGATACCAAGGCCTCGTTAGCTTCCTTTCCCCGCAGATGTACATTGAAATAAAGCTCAATTAACAGCTTAAAAGACGGTACATCAAATTTCTGAGCTTCTGCTTCCATCCACACAGATTGTATGGCCTTCTTTTTTGAATCCTTCATAATCAGATTATTTCCCTTATCAGCGCATGTGTGTGCATGTACTGATTGATGGCTCTTGATTCTGCCAAAACACAAATTACAACAATCAAAACCCTTTAAAACAAAATTTAATATCAACTCGCAACAGTTGCAACTTATATACATATTAGACGAGTCAATTCTAGACAAATTCAAAGCCAGTAGTCCAGTACCCACAACTTGGTGGTCGCATGTTCAAGTCTTGTAGTAAACACATTGTTTTCGTCAGTTTTTTAGTTTGATCGTTTCAGAAAAGAAAAATAAACTCAAAATCAAATAACATGGAATATATTTACATGCGCGAAAGAAACTCAGTAGTTTTGTTTTCCAAAGTGGCTGTTTGGATAGTAACAAATTCGAAGTCAAGATCTATGTTAAAGAAGAAAAATGGAAAGATAACACTCACATCAGTTAAAACTTTTAAAATGATAGAATTTATATTTGATGAGTGGTATTTTGAAACTTTTTCTTATGTAAGCATAAATAAACTGGAAAAAAAAATATGAATTGAGTTTATAAAAAGACTATTACTTTTTATTTTCGAGGTCTTTTATTTAAAACTAAATAATGAATTTTTTCCGAAGGGTTAAAATATTACAAGAGGTTATCACGGTGTCGGTGTGTCCTTCCTTAATTGTTATTTTATATGAGTATCTAACTTTTTGTGTTACGTTTTAAAATCAAAAAATTTTAAATTTTGTTATTCTTTTATAAATTAAATTACGTTTATAAATTTCTGAACCATAGATACATATATAACTTTTTAATTTTGTTACGACACATGTACTAAAATCTTCGTTCGAAACATATGTTAGAAAATGTAAGGTGAAAAAAACATAATCTCTCGAATATCTTAAGAAATTCCAAACACCCACAACAACGTCATTGAATGCGTAGTTGATTATATCCCTTAACTACTCTCTTTTTGTTTATTTTAATCTGCTCCTTATTTTTTATTACTACTATGATAACTAAAAAAAATTTCAACTTTGCATTTTTCTTTTTGATATTTTCAAAAAATAAAAAGATAAAAACTTTTCCATTTTTTATTCTTACTTTTTAGTTTCTAATTAAATATATTTGGATTTAATAAGAACATACAACACTTTACTAATTTACGTACATATTAATCTACTAGATTACTGAATATGTGTAACGCACAAGAAATTTTGTTTATCAAAAAAATATTAGTAGCACATTTCTAATGATGTAAATAAGAAATACTTTTACACAGATGATAAATAGAAAAATTTACAAATACCAAAAAGTAAAAAATAAAGTTTCTGCTTCATGTCATAAACTTTGTAATACTTTCTTGTAAACAACATTAGTAATAACATTATTAATCTTCCCATTATAATTATCTATAAATATCTTCAAGTCTCTTTTGTTTTTTATGCGAGAAATGATAACATATTAGTCACCGTGAGTGAAAATTTGACATTTCAAAATGAACGCAACCTTAGACAAAGATTGTTCTTCATTTTTGTTGATAGTAATTGCAAAACAAACATCCACAATTTAAAAAGAAGCTTAAAATTAGGAATAGATCTTTTTTAAATTTTCTTCTATTGAATAAAACCAATTAAGATTATATCAAATCATCATTGTTTATTAGTATTAGAATCATAATTTTTTTATTCCTTTAATAAGAAGACTAAACGATTTATGATTCAATTAATCTTTTTTCTTTCCATTTTTATTAGCATAAAACAGTAAAGAAAATGATCATATTAAAAATCATAGTTTTGTTGAATGTGTCAAGACCATATCAAAACATCATCATATCGTTGATTTTATAGTTGGATGAAAGGAAAAAAATTATCTCAAAATTGAAGCTTCTAAGCACAATTAAGTTTCTTTTTAAACTTTGGTATTCATAGAATTAAAGGAGTTATAGTTAAGGTTCGAGGATAGTTGATTAGTTGAGAATATAAATAGAAAACGAAGATGAAGCTTTGGATCGGAAACAATTATTGAATAAAAGTTAAGATGAATCCGTATATGTGTTTCTATATGAAAACTATATATACCTTTTTTATGAAGAAAAAAAGGATGCGAACACATATAGACGGTTTAGGTGTAGAAATGTAAGAGAAAAAGGAGATCCAAAACTAAATAAATAAGTTTCCATTAATATTAACTTAATAATTGTAATAAATGTAAATTATAAATTTAACATTAATTAATTAACTAATAATTGTAAAAAATGTAAATTGCTAAATTAAAAAAATTTGGTATTGCCACTTGCCAATTAAGCAGATATAGTGTCAAAAAACCAAAAAAATGTTAAGAGTCTTTTATTATAGTAGTACGATGAGATGAGATGAGATGAAAGATGAGATAAGATTGGAAATGTTGATTACAGCTAAAGGATTATCTATTTGAAAATAGTTATTCAATCACCAACGTGTCATACTATTAAGACGTCACGAGTTTTCGTAGGAAGTTTATGGTTCAAACCTCTCTAGCTCGGTGGCGGATCTAGGACCGTTTTAAGTCGGGGGCACCACTCAGTTTAAGTAATGTTATTGGTGAGTTAAATAATTGGTTAAAAAGCAATCTGAATGTGTTACATGTCGGACTAAAATGACACAAAATAAAGGTATAAAGAACATCAAAATGTGCAAAAGAAAATTTACAACACATATTACATGATTTATAACAAAAAACAAATCAAGTCTTGGATAATTACTTATTTATCATATTGACTACTAATGTTTATAATGATATTTTTTAGTTACTTTTTGTAAAAAGGGATGAACGAAAACTTGAAACAGTATTAAAAATGTAATAAACCAAGACAACGAGGCAACCCAACGAATAAACAAGCAAATAAGTTTGGGCCACTGAAATTACACTATGCCAACAATATATTTAGGCTAGAAGGTCTTTAAAAGTATTATTTTTTTTAGGACAAAATCGTGTACATAATAGCAAAAAGTGTCGTAAATATGAGCAAAACAATGAAAAATTTATAAAACTATATCTTTTTTTGAAACCAGGATCAAAACTACCCGTGTTTTGGTACAAACTTCAAAACTACCCTGTTCGCACCTACTAGGTGCGAACCCTGTGAATGCCACAAATTTAGCACAAGGGTCGCACCTGCTACGTGCAACCCCTGTGAAAGATTAAAAAAAAAAAACATTTAGAGGGGTCGCACGTAGCAGGTGCGACCCCTGTGAAGAGAATTGTCATGCAGGTTACGTAGAAAATGTGCCTATATATACCCACAACACAATATACTTACACATATAACACTTACACAAAAACACAACACACTTAAAACACACCAACATACACAACTTAACACACAAACTCAAACACTTTTATCAAAACCATTTATAAAATAATGATTTACGAGATTGGAAATATTGTCGAAGTTTCGAAGAAAGATAAGTTTGATAACATATTTTGGCGTTGTGGTCGAATTGTTTTCGTTTATACTCGGTCATACATCGTTGATTACAACGTGTATCCAAATTTTAGTCACAAGCCGGATGTGGAACAAGTTGGCGCCGAATGTATTAGACCAATTCCTTCGATATTAGAAACTTACAAATCTCGGGAACTTGGTGATATTGTTGAAATTTTTCACGATTTCGCTTAGAAGATGGCAATTGTTTTGAAAGATTTCGAATGGGAATCTTATCTTGTGAAATTACCTGGATCTGTCGAAGAGTTTAATGTAACCGAATCTCAACTTCGTGGTAGACAGACGTATAAAAACGATGAATGGATTGTCGTTGACGACGATTGTAGCGATCAAGAAGATGAAACCGATATCAATAATGAAGACCAATTCCTCCGATATTATGAAGACTCGGGTTCTAGTGGTAGTTGTAGCAATAACAATAAGTTTGAATCTTGTAATGTTAATCTTTCCGAAAGTGACCCAGAGTGTGTTTGTCGTCACTAGTCGTTATTGTAATTTTTGTGTTATCAAGTTAAATTTTGAATAAAATGTGTTTTATTTTTAATTTTTGTTATATTTTACCTTAGAATTAGATTTTGATAAATTGTGTTTTTTCACAAAAAAGAAGTTAATTATTTTTAATATGTTATATACAATAAATTATAGATTATATACATTTATGTATTAAAGTATAACAAAAATGTGTGTTGGTGGAGTAGTAAAGTTAATTAAATTGTGAGTGAGAGGTAAGGGGTTCGAATCTTGTAACATTACTTATTTAAAATACTTACATGGGTCGTATCTAGCATGTGCGACCCTTGAACCTTCTTCTTAATTGTTTATAGAATATATATGTTTATGTAGCAAAACATAACAAAAATGTGTGTTGGTGTGGTGGTAGAGGTAGTTTAATGTTGAGTGAGAGGTCAGGCTTCGAATCTTGCAACTCTTTTTTTAAAAAACTTATACATGGGTCGCACGTGGTAGGTGCGACCCTGTGCGACCCATGAACAACAAAAAAAATTTTATTTTATTTTTTTTATTTTAGTTATAATAACTTTATAACAAAAAAAAACATAAAAAAGGTACAACATCTCAAACACAACATAAAACAACAACAAACAACTCTCAAGTTAAGCCATTTTTATCAAAGTCGTGTCTCACGTTCTCACTTCTGAAGCATGGCGGTAACCTTAGTCCAAGCAGGCCTGGAAAGGATGTCCGAAGCCCACGCGCTAACATGTGGACGCGTGTCAAACACACTTTTCACTTTTGTCCCCATCAAGGCCTGGGTTTGTGGGAGATGGAAGAGATCAGCCAACGAGAAGCTATCTCCGCCCAAATACTTACATTCAGTCAACCGAGCTTCATATACGTCAAGAAGATCAGCTAGCTTCTTTTCATATTCAGCCACAACTGCCTCATCGGCTGTCATTCCAAACATTGGCTTGAAGAATAGCTCCCAAGTTAGCTTGGAACTTGTGGGTTCATACTTTTGACTTTCCACTTCCATCCATACAGCCTCTATCGCGGCCTTCTTGGCATCCTTGGATGTCAGACTTGTGCCCTGGTTGGCATAAACCTCGTTTACGTACTTTGCAATAGCCCTTGATTCTGCAACAAATTAATAAATTATGTAATTGAACCGACATGTTTTTGTCCTAACAGTATCTAATGTTATTGAAAAACAAAATTAAACATTTGAAGAAAAATAAAATTTTGGGAAAATATATTATTACCGAATAGCTTGAAATCCCCATCCTCATACACGGGAACTTGACCAAATGGCTGCAAAATGTATATAGTAATATAAATATATATATATATCAAATCTTGAAATCTCTAGAGAAGTAAATATATAAGCAAACACGAAATATGTAATTGAGAAATCTAATGATATATAGAAAGTGTATAGTACATTGAGAGCAAGGAACGTAGGTGACTTGTGTTCTTGGGTAGCAAAATCGACAGGAACAAACTGGAATTCGACATCCTTCTCATAAAGAGTAGCCATAGCACGAAACGTTGCGGGTGAACCTACGAGTCCACGCAATTTGATTGCCATGATAGCAGTAGAAATGTTTAGAACAAAAATGCGGATTCAAGAAGATATGATGAGAATATATGCAAGAAAATGCGTTATAAAGATTGTAAAGCAAAGAGGAGTATTTATACAAAAAAAAATGGTCGTGGTGTAGTGGTCGGTATATACGAAAGTTCATATGTAGTATATTGTTTGTTGAGTTTTTAAAATATACATGTGAACAAAGGTGATAATAATAGTTAATTGAGAAAAGGAAAAGAAAAGGGTGAGGGTGGAAGTGGGCACGTGGTAGCTTTTTATAATTAGTACTTTTTAATATATTTATTAATTTAAAGTTATTACATAGTTTATTAATTAGGTAAGGTGGAAAGAACTTGGGGACATATTTTCCAAGACATGTAAATAAATACTATATTAAGATTATTTTAAGTTATGTTTTGATGAATATTAAAATAAATAGATATATGATCAATTAATACACATAGTTTTTTAAGGATTAAAATACATAATCTTGACTATTTATCTTATTTTAATCTTATGACAAAAATTAAACTAAAACTCATTTTTTCTTTTTCTAAATTAATTTATCTCACAAACCGTTAATAGTTAGACGGAATAAATTACAATGTTGTTATCATCTCGTTTTTATCTTTAATTAGAGCAGTAGTGATATATACATTCGACGTCTTTTTTTTTTCTTTTTTTTTTGTGTGTGGGTATTGAAAGTGTAACGATAATATCTCATGTGATATTAGCACCAATTCATAAAACTTTATAAAATAGAATTACCATAAAACGTATAAATTACCTAAATTCAGAAAAAATATCGAATTGTGACGATTTTTTTTCCTTCATTTTTTTTGACATAAATGTGATAGTACACATATCACATTTGATAGTACATATATCACATGTGATAGTAAAAAAAAATGGTAAAGGCGTATACCATTGACACGGGCCACTTTGTGACCGGACCCCCTACCCAGCAAAGGAAGCATTCCCCGGTAAATATCCTAACAATGGTACCCATCACCTTGCTTGGACTCGAACACGAGACCTGCATATTTCAGTACAAGGGTGGGCCCAAGGTTTTTACGGATGCTGGTGGCCACCAGGCTATGCCTGATGGTTAGCACATGTGATAGTATTGTATATCATATGTGATTTTATTATGTATGTAAAATTTAAAAAACTTATAAGGCAATAAAACACATGATTTCAACTTTAATTGTGAATTTTAAAACACAACAATATTATATAAGGTATAATCTATATAGACCAGGGGGAAAAAATCAAAAGTTGACGATTTTTTATTTTTCCGTTTTCGGACAAATGTTGATATTTGTAAGGTACAATCACATATGATTTTAACACTAAATATGAATTTCAAAACATATATTTGTTGTATTATATACACTCAACTAGAATCTAAAAGAAAAACGCAAAAATAATATGTCAAACTATTAAAATCACATGTGATAAAATCGTGATTTTATAATACAAAAATTCAAAACCCATCAAAAATACCCGTAAAAGAATTTCGTCAAAATTATATCGAGTGGGTACTATATAGAAAGATAACTTAATGCTCGTTACAAATGGCGTAATATATTCATTTAATACATTGACGGTTTTTTAGATATTTAAATTTTTAACAAAAATAAATTTGTGGATTTTTAAAATGAAGATTTGTGATTGATTTTTTTGGTCTCAACTTTTTCAATGGTATAAAATAATAACCCGAATTTGGAAAAAAACACACGAAACTTGGTAAGATAATAATCCATTTACTTTATCCGGGATGGAAATTTTACTGACTTTTTATCTGGTAATGATAGTAATTATATTATGGTAAGCTCAATATTTATTAACTAACTATTTGGTATAGTTAATATGTTTGAAAAGGAATAAGAATAAGTTTAAGTTTATACATGTAAATACAATAACATGGGGACAAAATGAGTAGTTAATTAGTGTCTTTATTGGTGGACGATTCAACCTAACAACAAAACCAAAGAACTATGTGGAATGAAGCTAATTATTTGTGGTTGTTATTTGCTATTAGTTCTAACAAGAAAATAAAAGTCTCTTCTATTCTACAATTAGGAATAAGGAAAATCGGGGAAACTAACATTCTAAACCGATCATGTAAACCCCAATCGACCTCGTTGTCCATGTTTTTAGGATTACTAAAATTAACATAATAAGAAGACTTAAATGACTTATCTAATCCTAATTATCTAAAATGTTAATGAATTAAGATTAATAAATCAACATCTAAAATAAGTCGGATAGTATTTATTATTTAAATGAATATCATATAACAATATATACAATGAAACTTTATTTATTTAGCTAAATTTCTTATAAAACCTAAAGACTAAAGTTACATATACAATGACGATTTTATTTATTCAGCTAAACTTGTTATAAAATATAGGTCGAATAACAAAGTTCCCACTTGGATAATCATAACTGGTTATTAACATTTTTTTCCCACTTTAGATAATACTTTTTGTAAATTTGGGAATCTTGATTAGTTGTTATAAATAAAAGTTTATTGCATTATAAGGAATAATGCATTTTTCTAGTGACGTCCATCATAATTCAACTTTATTTAAATTAATAACTAACAGAAAGTAATTAATTAACAGAAAAATGTGCAAGAAACTTAATTTAATCAGACACGCAGCCGGCCTTTACACTTGCGCGTGGTTATATTCGTATCTTAATCATACATAATAATCATAGTTATTAATTATAAATTAATAATTAACCTAGCTCCTTTCGTTTTGAATTCGGTTTCTATTAATCCAATATATACCTACCGTAAATTAGATACAAAGCCTCTTACGAATATCTTTGAACATTTTTAATTAAATTATCATTGTCATTAAAACAAATCTACTATTACTTATAATCTAAGGTTGTCAACAATTGAAGGTGTGAGTTATCCCAAATAATGGAATGGTGTGTATTTAAAACTCTTAACTCTCCAATTGTCATATGTTTTAATTACCATAATGTGATTAATGGCATATTAATTATTGAGGTATAATGGTATTTAAACTGCTTAGTTACCATAAGTTAATAACACATACGTTTTTAGGTACCCCAAAAGTTGGTGGTATCCACTTGGAATCTTGATGGTTGGAACGAGATGTAGCGGCCCATTTGATGTGTTTTTCTATATAAGTTAGTTCGCCAGAATAGTTACTTTTGCATCAACAAGCCCCAGAACTACTTACGATTATGTCTCTTTCCAAAAAATGTCTCACTCCAAGATTGGCGCCTTTGACCCAACTAGAGAAGATTGGGTTGTTCATGTACGGCTTTGTAGAATGTGGGAGGCAATAAATACGAAACTCGGTGATGTCTTACTTGAGTTGGAGATGGTTATGGCTGATGATGAGGTAATTTCTAATTTGTTTGAAAAAATTAAAAACCGGAAAAAGGGTACGACACAAAAACAGTTAATATTCAATAATTTCCACCATATTTTTTATGTACAACGATGGAAACTGTGAGGGGTTAAATTAGTTTCTTACATGTTTTTTTTTTTTTTTACCAAAAAGGGCGGTTCGATACAAGGTTTAATCACTATAAATCATATACTAAAGTTTAAGGATCTTCTCGAAGAGGGCCAGGTATATCAAATCTCGAGGTTCAGAGTGATTGAAGGTCAAATATGATATAAAGTTGTCCCGAATCAATACCGCATCCGTTTCAACATTGCAACATCGGTTCGTAAACTTGAAGGTGGTCATGAGGAGTCTCCATTGAATGTGTTTAGTTTCACACCAAAGGAAGTTCACCTACAGAGAATCAACAACAATTCCCTCCTCACTGGTGCCGGTTTTTCTTTTCTCGAAATGTTTATGTTTTCTTTCCTATATCCAGTTTTTTGTGGGTTGTTGTCGTTCACATGACAGTTGGGTATGTGTTTACATATGTAAAAGGGTGTTTGGTAGGTGCAAGCGAAATTATTCGCCTTGACAATGAAAGAAAAAGTGTGAAACGCGAAGTTGAGCTATCTGTTAGCTGGTTATTATTGTTTATTTTCCTTTGTTTCTGCGTACCTACTTCTTTGAGATTGACTTTACGGTCGTGATGTAGTAATTTAAAAATTGTCACCGCGCAAGGCGCAGGAATACGCCTAGTGTATATATGTTAGAAACACTCAATTTTGTAAAGAGTAAAGATAATCAATGACGGGATAATTCTGATGACTTGTGTCCTAAAGCAACAATTCGACCATAATGTTACCAAAACGGTTTCCAGAAGTTTCATTAACTTATGGGTTCGGCTGGGTTACATGTTAATAGAAGTTGTCGAACCCACGCTGCACGAAATGGCTTTTAAACATAATCATGATTTAGTAATATAGTTTTATATACCAGGTAACTATGTAATATCTCAAATATCGCAATATTACTTAACCATCTTTCAAGTCAAGGTATGGCTTTTGTTGAATATAGTTGTCTGTTGTGCCATTACCCCGACTCATTCCTAGTTTGAGCCATACATGATAGTTAGTATTAATGTCAACATTATATTATTCCTTAACCCCCATCGATCTTTTGTGTTTAATCCTTTAACTAATACATAATGATATTTTCTAATAAGATATTTATTATCTTTTTTTGTTATAAAGTTATATTTGATTAAATATTTGATTCAGGTTTTGAACTCTCTTTGAAAAATCGAGTAAAATTTCATTCACTGAAAGTAAAAATACAAAACAAGATCCAAGAGTTTAATAATCAAGTTGTGTTCAAGTTAAATTATTAAGTCTTCACTCAAATTATGTGTTCGATTATATAGTTAAGGTAAATTTGAGTGAACTAAATTTATCTTACTTAGTTATTATGATAGTACATAATAACTAAGTAAGATAAATTTAACTATGAGTAATTTTTATCTTTAATCTTTAATATATAATAAAAAAAAGAGACTTTAAATGTCACATGACGAAGTAAGGTCCTTTGGATGAGTTGTCTTCTTTGATTTCAGCCGTTAGATTAGATTGATGATGTCATCAAAGACTATTTTTATTTTACACCCTCTTACAATACATAATTACATTTTCTCTTTCATTTACATCTCCACTGAAATAAATAAAAAAAAAAACATAAGTTTATTTTACTTATAAATCGTTCAATTTAGACTATGATTTACCATATTGTTATTCTAAAATCTCCTCATAAAAATATCAAAACATATATATAAACGTGAAATTATAGATATTATTTTAACTATAAGCAACATAGGTATAAACGTAAACGTAATATGTTATTATACGTATGACATTATCTTCTCATAATAATTTTAAATCTACATAACAAAAATTTACGAGTTAAACTCTATCTTTGTACGCGCTATCGCGGGATAATAATCTAATTATCTAATATACCATATTATAATCCGAAAATACTTTTATAAGCTAATTTAAGCAATTTGGTTTTTAGATAACTATATTTATTTTTAATAAATTTCACAAAAAATGTCGATCAACAAAATATATTAGATTCAACTCTCATAAGTTTCTTATAAGTTTTTCACCAAACATATATCCAAAAATTTCAACTAATTTTAAATATTTACAAATCGAACTGAATTAAATGCAAAAATTGAAAACTGAATTTCGTTGAATTCTATCAACCATATATGACAATATTTTATCAATTCAGATTTCAATTTCTCAAATTCCAATTATGTTGGGAGATTCCACTTCCTTTAAAAACATTATGCGAACCAAACATAACCTTAAGCTCTCTGGAATCTTTTCGTGTCATGTACTTGTCCCGTACTAGATTATTTATCAGTCGAATTCACAGATTATAAAATACATCAAAACTCGAATACGAACAACACCCAACTTGATTCATTATAGAGTAAATTGCAATTTTTATCCTTCAAGACATTTCAATTTGCCAATTATGCTTCTCAATTTTTTTATTTCCATTTTTATCTTTAACTTCTTATATTTTGTTATGTTTGTCCATCCGTTAAGTTACAGTCAAATTTTACCGTTAAATGTTAATTGAACTAACTAAAATGACGAAAAAATGAAATTTTATGTTTCTTTTATTTAATTAATTGATTTTAATATTATTATTTTTTTTCTTTTCTAAAAATTATATGTGATTTTTCGTATACAAAAATTATGGTTAAAATCATATTCAATTTTTCACATATATCTTTCGACGACTATCTGTCACCGTCAATCATCGTCACCGCCACCACCACCACCTCCGTTGAAAATCATATGTGATTTAAAAACATAAATTTTTTCTAGATTTTTCAACCTACAAAATTTATGTTTTTGACAATTACATATGATTTCCATGGAGACGGTGCAAAATTTATGTTTTTAAACTCACTTATGATTTTCAATGAAGGTGGAGGCATTGAAAGTTGTGATCAATGGCGATTGGTTATAAAAAAAACATATATGAAAAATTACATATGATTTTAAACATTATTTTTATATATGAAAAATCACATTTGATTCTAACAAAACAAAAATTAAAATTAAAAATAAAAAAATAAAAAAAACTAATTACTTATTTAAAGTAAATAAAAGAAATAAAATTATGTTTTCGGTTATTTCAGTTAGTTCAGTTAATATTTAACGTTAAAAAATAACAATAACTGGACACAAAGCCAAAAAAAACTAAAAATAACACGTTAAAGACAAAAATATGAAGAAACAAAAAAGTTAATTAACATAATCGACGAATTAAAAATTATTAAGAAATAAAAATTACGATATACTCTTTATCATATGACTTAAGTTATTTATCCATGTAAAAGCATCAAAAAAACAAACGCATGACAAAATCTAAAGAGAGTAGAAACTCCAATGTCTTGAAAACTTTAAACACCGACAACCACGTCTTGAATACGTAAATGCATGTGTCATCAATTTAGGCATATGTATCTTTTCTCTTATATACTTGTTTTACATTTACTTTAATTTTGCTGCTTTATTCGCTGTTTTTTTTAATGAAAATGATAAACAATTATAAAAGCCTCAACATTCCACGTTTTATTTTAAAAGATATATAATTTCTCCAACTTTTGTTTTTAATTTTATTTTCTTTGTACCCATATTAGACAACACTAAAATATATATTTCAATTTTGTTTCTTGACAATCATTTGTAGATAACAACCAAAATCAATTATACTCCGTTATGACAACTGAAAGAAAAAGTGTGATTTTTCGTTTTCACAGGATATAGCGGTGGATATTTTTGACGGAAATTTCGATATTTAGCTAAGTAAAAAACATATTGTTCGGTCTAAGTTGTGGATGCTGGCCCTTAATGGACTCAACTCCCTTGACCCCCCTTGTTTCCGAGATGATATTGAAACAGGTTAAATGAACGTTCACTCCTCACTTGAGGTTAAATAAATAACCTTTAAGTTTCAAATAAATCGCAATTAAATAAAATGATTACATCCCCAACATTCTACTCATTGAACTCAATCATGAGGTTAAAACAATAATGTTGACCCAAGAGTTATTAAACAAAGTTTGAGAATCACAACCACAACATACAACTCTCAAATGCATTTTCATCATTCATCAAGATCACCTTCACTTCGGAAGGGTGGAAGCCACTTTGACCCAAGCAGGTCTAGAAAGTCGCGCATCAAACAACCTCTTCACTTTCGTCCCCATCAAATACTGCAAGTTCGGGAGGTGATTTAGATCCGCTAGCGTGAAACTATCTCCACCCAAATACTTGTTCTCCTTCAGCCGTGATTCGTACACATTCTCTAGCTTTGTTCCAAACTCAGATACCAAGGCCTCGTTAGCTTCCTTTCCCCGCAGATGTACATTGAAATAAAGCTCAATTAACAGCTTAAAAGACGGTACATCAAATTTCTGAGCTTCTGCTTCCATCCACACGAATTGTATGGCCTTCTTTTTTGAATCCTTCATAATCAGATTATTTCCCTTATCAGCGTATGTGTGTGCATTGTACTGATTGATGGCTCTTGATTCTGCCAAAACACAAATTACAACAATCAAAACCCTTTAAAACAAAATTTAATATCAACTCGCTAAAAGTTGCAATTTATAAACATATTAGACGAGTCAGTTCTAGACAAATTCAAAGCCAGTAGTCCAGTACCCACAACTTGGGGGTCGCAGGTTCAAGTCTTGTAGTAGACACATTGTTTTCGTCAGTTTTTTAGTTTGATCGTTTCAAAAAAGAAAAAATAAACTCAAAATCAAATAACATGGAATATATTTACATGCGCGAAAGAAACTCAGTAGTTTTGTTTTCCAAAGTGGCTGTTTGGATAGTAACAAATTCGAAGTCAAGATCTATGTTAAAGAAGAAAAATGGAAAGATAACACTCACATCAGTTAAAACTTTTAAAATGATAGAATTTATATTTGATGAGTGGTATTTTGAACCTTTTTGTTATGTAAGCATAAATAAACTCGAAAAAAAATGAATTGAGTTTATGAAAAAACTGTTACTTTTTATTTTCGAGGTCTTTTATTTAAAACTAATTAATGTATTTTTTTCGAAGGGTTAAAATATTACAAGAGGTTATTACGGTGTCAATGTGTCCTTCCTTAATTGTTATTTTATATGAGTATCTAACATTTTGTGTTACGTTTTTAAATCAAAAAATTTTAAATTTTGTTATTCTTTTATAAATTAAATTAAGTTTATAAATTTCTGAACCATAGATACATATATAACTTTTTAATTTTGTTACGACGCATGTACTAAAATCTTCGTTCGAAACATATGCTGGAAAATGTAAGGTGAAAAAAACATTTCTCTCGAATATCTTAAGAAATTCCAAACACCCACAACAACGTCATTGAATGCGTAGTTGATTATATCCCTTAACTACTCTTTTTTTGTTTATTTTAATCTGCTCGTTATTTTTCATTAGGGTTAATGTTGTCAGAACATAACATATTTTCTCCAAATGTTTATTTTACATAACATACTTTTTTTTTGTTTATTTAGGTACCCTAACTTCTTGAAACTTTTAAAATGAATAACATACTTATTTTAATAATGATTTTGAGATCCAAATTGACCGGCTACCTTTGTCAAAACATAACATACTTTCGCCAAATGGTCATCTTTGTGTAATGCGTTTTACCGGTAATAAGTCACTAGGTGTTTAATTACTCGGTTTAGGATGTTGAGGTACCTAAATAAACAAAAAAAAAAAAAGTATGTTATGTAAAATAAACATTTGGCGAAAGTATGTTATGTTATGACAACATTAACCCTTTTCATTACTACTATGATAATTAAAAAAGGAAGGTGTTAAATAAACCAACATATTTTACTCTTTATACCAACAAAGATATATTTATTAAGTAATCATTGTGTCTCTTTTTCAACAAAAGAAAATAAATGAATTCTATATATTCATTGTTATTTTATTACTTTTTTTTGTCTATTATTATTATTATTATCATTATTACTATTATTATTATTATTATTATTATTATTATTATTATTATTATTATAATTTTGTCTAAATATTTATATTGTTGTCATTATTGTTATACATAAACATCAAGGCCTACGTATATACGGTCGGTAGATGAAACAAATCGAAACGGATTTGTTAATTGAAATCGGTATAATAGGTTTCTGGTTCCTTTTAAAAATCATCCATTATGGACAAAGAAATATAACCAAAACAAAATATAAAGATTAAGCTAATCACAAACTCTAGTTAAAAAAAAAAAGTTTAAAAGATTCTTGATTAAAGGATATGCAGCTGCGAGATCGGATTGAGTTTTGTTTTAAAAACTTTTGTGATGGTTAAAAAATATACTAAAATGTATGTAAATTGAAGATTAAGTTAAAAATTGTATTATATAAAAGAAAAGAAAAAAAAGAGAGTTATAATAACCTACTAACCTTTAAAAGTAAAAATGTATATAATTTATTATTGAATCAATAATTTAGTTTCTTAAATAAAAAAGATATATATAATATAATTAAATGATTGAATGAAAATGAAAATAAAAAATAATTAATTAAAATTGAAAAGAAAAATTAGATGGACCACTTGACACATTTATTATAAGAGCACCCAGAGTGGTAAGGTTGTGGGCTCGTTGTGGAGCTCACAACGAGCTTTGTGCTCGTTACCACTCCGAGGTCTCCTCATTGTGGGCTCGTTGTGGCGAGGCCGTTGTGCAGAGAACGGTTCGTTGTGGCGTTTTTTTTTTCTTTTCTTTTCTTCTTTCTCTTCCTTTTCTTTTCTTCTTTCTCTTCTTTTTCTTTTCTTGTTTTCATTGATTAACTTGTTTTTTTTTTCTTGGTTTGCAGGTAAAGGGAGGCTGAGGGAGGTTGAGGGAGGAGGTTGAGGGAGGAGGTGGAGAAGAAAACAACAAATATATATGTTTTAAAAGTTTCAATTTTGACTCAATGTTTCTAGGGTTTTTATTTTTATACCTCAATTTTTCATTTTTGGCATAATTTTTCATGTATTGTAATTTTTTTTAACTATTGTATTGTGTTTTTTTTTTAACTGTTGTATTGTAACTTTTTTTTAATAATTGTATTGTGTTTTTTTTTATTAATTATTGTATTGTATTTTTATTTTAATAAAATGTATTATTTATTTTATTTAAATCTTTTAAGAAGAAAAAAAAAATTAAACTCCCACATTCTCCACAACCCTCCCTATCATAACAATCCGCAACCCACATTCTCACTGTCACGTCATCACCTTTTTCCCCCACAACCACCACAACCCTCATTGTCACTCATTATCACTCCGGGTGCTCTAACAAATGTCATAAAAAAAAGTTCATATTTCAATAAAATGGGCCCATTATACACATTTATTTTAGCAACAACCAATACAAATAATTTATATTTTAAATTTAAAAAAAAAGAAAAAAAGATGTTGGTTTATTTAGTAGTCCCCTTAAAAAAACATCAACTTTGCATTTTTCTTTTTGATATTTTCAAAAAATAAAAAGATAAAAACTTTTCCATTTTTTATTCTTACTTTTTAGTTTCTAATTAAATATATTTGAATTTAATAAGAACATACAACACTTTACTAATTTAGGTACATATCTTTAATTTTTAATATAAAATAAAAAAAAAGGCATTAAATGCCACATGACGAAGTAAGGTCCCTTGGATGAGTTAGATATTTTGATTTCAACCGTTAGATGAAATTGATGATGTCATCAAATATTCTTTTCATTTTACACTCTCTTACAATCCATAATTGCATTTTATCTTCAATTTCACCATTATTAAAATAAAAAGCATATGTATCTTATTAGACTATGATTTACATTATTATTATTATTCTGAAATCCTTTAATACAAAATATTAATATATGTGTGTAAACATAAATGTATATATGTTATTAAAACTATAAACAACATGTTTAACTACAAAAAGTAATATATAGACCGGTTAAAAAGGCTTTAAAGACCGGTTTTTGAACAGGTCTATATGTCACAGGTCTATTTGAGTAAAACTAATGTAGACCGGTTTTCAAACCGGTCTTAATATCATTAATTGACCTGTTATTGACTTTGAGGACGTGTATTAATTGACTTTTAGACCGGTATTGATATTGTCTTTTAGACCTTTTCAACCGGTCTTAATAACACATTGACGCAATCTTTATATTGTCATTTAGACCTCTGAATCTTGTCTTTTAGACCTGTTTAATAAGTCTTAATAACACCTATTAAAATACAATCATCTTGCAGATCTATAATCACAAATTCGAAATTTATAAGCAAAAACCAGACTATATTGTGTATATATTCAAAGTATTTACAAACACTTTCAGATACAAACAAAACATAATCTTATAGTATTTACAACATAATGTTCAACAAAATTAACCAAAACTAACTAATAGATATGATATTCCAAGTGTCAATACATTAAAAGATCCACGTTTGTTAATATTTCATCCAATACTTCTCATCCAATACTTCTCATCCAACACGTCTTTGTGAGTTTCTTTTGTTCCTAAAAGCTGTTAAGATCTACATACAAAACATAATATTAAACAAAACTTATAACTTTATTTTATAAAATAAGACTAAAAAACCTCTAAATCATCTTGATGGGAAATCTGTTATAAAAAATAAAGCACCAAAAATTAGAATTTATACTAAAAGCTCAATGTATAATTGACAAAATAAAATGCTCATATATAAACCATAATATTAAACAAAACTTATAATCTTATTTTAAAACTATGACCATATATATTCTAACCTTTTAAATCAAGCCTTAGTGTAATAAGAAAACAAAGAATATTAGATAAAATTATATAAAGTAAAGAAAAAATAAAAGTTTCATACCTATATTTGCAATCATCTTCAATTCTTTAAGTTGAATTCCTCCATGTGCAAATTCATCCCTTCAAATACTAATTCTATAATGATCAAAATTGAAACAAATCTTACAAAAACATTAAAAAAAAAAAAAAGTATTAACTATATGAATATGTTAAAATTATGAACCCACAAGTGAATTCTAACCGCTAAAATTAATTCAATATAAGCTTACCAACCATTGAAACATGGCCTATCAAAACAAAATAAAAATAAAAATATAATGAGTAATAACTAATAAGTGTATGGACTCTTAAGATGAGAGAAGAATAAAACAAAATTAGAGGGAATGTTATAATCTTGGAAATTGAAGCAATATTGAAAAATTTAAATTAGACACGGAGGGAGAAAAATAAAAAGGGTTGATCTATTTAGACCCCTTTATTAATCTAAATAGCCCCCTAATAATTACCTATTAAATTTTCCTTAAATAACTCTAATCATTATATAATAATTAGCTATTAAACTTCATTTTT
The DNA here is from genome assembly GCA_910822075.1 of Senecio squalidus. Classification (NCBI taxonomy): domain Eukaryota; kingdom Viridiplantae; phylum Streptophyta; class Magnoliopsida; order Asterales; family Asteraceae; genus Senecio; species Senecio squalidus. The sequence continues at coordinate 24,285,685 of CAJVGC010000591.1, read as the reverse complement.
TAGTCTTTTTAGCCAAATAATTAGGTAATAATTAGCAATCTTTTTTATTTATATTTTATTTTTATTTATCACAAACACCTAACTACAACATTTATAAGAATTAACTCTTTATTTATACTAACTTTTTACGACGCATCAAATAAATAAAATATATTAATAAAAGAACATAACTTTCATTATCATTAACTAATGATACTAATAAACAGAAAAAAAACATAACCTTCATTATCAATAATAGTCTACATCTATGAACCCACCTGCATTGGAGTTCGACCTGCTTGCTCAGCCATGCGAATCTTTTGCTGTGCATTGTATATTGTTTTGAGTGTCGACACATTGTTTTCATTTTGCTCCTTCAGTGTTGACAGAATATCACGTGCCGCCACGTTCTTTCTTGTTAAGTCTACCACCAAACGATTCTCGTCAACAGATAATCGCCTTAAAAATGGATGACCCTCCATATATTCCGCGGGTCGATGATTATGTTCATCACATATTACTCTAAGCATCCATTGATTATATTCTTTTAAATACTTTCCTTGGAGTTGAAATTTACAGTTAGTCTTTTTGCTTCCGGATGCTCTGCTTGTGTCTTTAGGTATATACTCTCCACCACGATCGCATCTAAGTATGACTTTATCTACGAAGCCGTTCACATATTTCTTTGATCTTCTAGTAACAATGACAAAACCTAGAGAGCGTGCTGTGTTTTGTGTCCATTCCATCAATTCCTCACGAGACATGAACATCTGAAATTAAAGTTCAAGTGTTTTAATATATAATTTTCCTTTTTGATACATCATAAGCTAGTATAACCATAACCTGATCGGTGGAAAATTCCGGTGTTCTAATGGAAAATTCTTCATCTTCGGCAGACATATCTGTATTTAAAATCCATAACAAATAAATAATTAGAATGTTATCAAGTATCAAAATGACATATATCAATAAAAATATGTTTAACAAAAAAAAAAGAATTATTTAGCAATGGTTTATTAGTATTTATAAAAGAATTATTTATGGATTTAAAGCCCAAAATATTTCAAACTCAATAAAACCACATAAGACCTCGTGCCCCTCTGTTTTATTACTTTTTTTCCACTCTTTTGTTTCTTTCCAAACACAAACAAGAATCCTCTCTCTCTCAACAAAAGCATGTGGAGGGGGTCAACGGTAACTCCGGCCACCGCCACCGCCACCGCCACGTAACTCCGGCCACCGCCATCATCCGCCGTGCCCTCCCTCTCTCTCATCCGCCGCCACCATCCGTCGTGCCCTCCCTCTCTCTCATCCGCCGCCACCATCCGCCGTGCCCTCCCTCTCTCTCATCCGCCGCCACAGGTAAGTTTGTAGATCTCCGGTGGCCGACTAGTCATCTTCGTGTTTCTGCTTCAGTGGCCGGTGGCCGGAGTAAACTCTTTGTTTCCGTTTTAGGTGGCCGGTGGCCGAAGTAATAAAGAGAAAGTAAAAAACACATAAAAATACTTACTTAGATCAAAATTTCAGTTTCCGTTTTATGTGTTGTTGTTGTTCAAAAATTAAAAGTGTGATATGTTTATAAGGTAAATCAAAATTAAAGAGTTAGTTGAAAGTAATTAATTGTTAGTAAAAAGACTGAAATTTTAGTTTTCTATGTTTGACTATCATCTTAATGGATCTTGAAAATGATAATAATTTGTGTGGGAATCTGATAAAGGACTGCATTGGCTTGGGTAAAAGTATTGAAAAGCTGTTACAATGAACCAATAAAAATAAGGCTTACCAATAAAATCATAATTAGGGGGGCTAATTAGATTTATAAGGGGTCCAAATAGGAGGACCTAAATAAAAATTGAGAAGAGGGAATGTTAAAATTTAGGAGATGGAGGGAATGAAATTTTTTAAATAATGTTGTAAAAGTTTATAAAAATTTTATCAGACCTGTAGACATTAAGACCTATCCATTATATTATTATTATCTAGACCTGTTAATACATTAAGACCGGTTACAATTTTTTTCATTTCTTTCTAGACCGATGGATATATTTAGAGCGGTTCCCATATTACCATCTAGACCTCTTAACACATTAAGACCGGTTAATATTTTTAATTTTTTTTGCTAAACATGATATTTAGACCTGTTTGATTTAGGAGAGGTCTAAATGTTGGGTCTAGATGAAGATAAATGTAGTAGTGTGTATAAACGTAAATGTATATTTGTTATTATACGTGTAATATTGTATTCTCATAATAATTTAAAAAGAAGTGTTCATAAACATAATGTTTACAATTTAAATTTTATTTATATTTACTCGCGCTATCGCGGTGCAATAATCTAGTTAATTTACTAGATTACTGAATATGTGCAACGCACAAGAAATTCTGTTTATCAAAAAAATATTAGTAGCACATTTCTAATGATGTAAATAAGAAATATTTTTACACAGATGATAAACAGAAAATTACAAATACCAAAAAATAAAAAATAAAGTTTCTGCTTCATGTCATAAATTTTGTAATACTTTCTTGTAAACAACATTGTAATAACATTATTAATCTTCCCTTTATAATTATATATTAATATCTTTAATTCTCTTTTGTTTTTTATGTGAGAAATGGTAACATATTAGTGACCATGAGTGAAAATTTGACATTTCAAAATGAACGCAACCATAGACAAAGAGTGTCCTTCATTTTTGTTGATAGTAATTGCAAGACAAACAACCACAATTTAAAAAGAAGCTTCAAATTAGAAATAGATCTTTTTAAGTTTTCTTCTGTTGAATAAAACCAATTAAGATTATATCGAATCATCGTCGTTTATTAGTATTATAATTATAATTTTCTTATTCCTTTAATAAGAAGACTAAACGATTAATAATACAATTAATCTTTTCTTTCCATTTTTATTACCATAAAACAATAAAGAAAATGATCATATTAAAAATCATAGTTTTGTTGAATGTGTCAAGATCATATCAAATTACACTACAAGAAAAAAGGCTTTTAGAGACAAAACACGTTTGGTCACTAACAGTTGAAAAATTCCGTCACTAAGGAGTTTAGTGACCAAAATAAAAGTCGTCACTCTTGGTCACTAAAGGTCCGTGGCTAATTTTATTAGTGACCAAAAACATAACTTGTCTCTAATTAGTGACGAAAACAAAGTGGTCACTATATATGTGACGACAAAAAAGTGGTCACTAATTTGGTCTCTAAACAAGTGAAAGTGGTCACTATTAAGCTCCATTAACGGAGTTAACGGCTCCGTTAACTCTAATTTGTGACCAAATATGTTGGTGTCTAATATTAGATACCAAAAAATGTGGTCACTAACTACTTCAATACAACAAAAAAAAATCAATATTTCTTTATACAATTAATTAATATTTGGTTATTTGCAGCAATTAAATATAAATATTAAATTCATTTGCCGACATAAATTTCTCATCCAAAGTATATACAAAAAGAAGCTCCGAGAGTTATTGTAATTTAGAACAAAACTTATGTCTCGAACCGTATCCATATGAATTATAAACAAGCTGGATGACTCGGATAGGAGCCGATGTCACATCTTCAGATTTAAGTTGAGCAGTTGCTTTGTCATCCCGAATACCGATGAATGCCTCAAATGTCGCCTGAAACAAAGAAACTTATGAAGTATATAACAACAGAACAACTTACTATATATATTCATTACAGCACAAACTTTACGAACTAAAGACGAGATAAGATTACCTTGTATCCAGTGCCTAGTTATTTTCCTTGGCTTCTGGTGTTTGGCAACCTAGGACAAAACACAAGTTGTCTCATCTAAGTCCTGAAAACTTAATCGGATAATAAATGGAAAAACCAAATCATTTCAATGTTTCTTTGTTTCGCATCAAAATTCTGAACGAACAATGAGTAATAGACCTTTTAAAAAATAGCAAGCCATACATTATGTAAAAGCAATATAATAAACGTTTGTACAATGTACCAACATTCTCCATAATAAGTTTAGGAATAAGTTTATTACTGCCACTATAAAAGAGAGATGCATTTAGACTTTTGATTTGTCAACCGAGTACCTCCAAAAACAAACCGAAGTGTTAAACTTATGTTACTAACCGATCAACAACTATTTTGATTTGTAGGAGTCTTCATTATTCAACAAGTTCCGCACCCAACAACTTTAATTAAAAAGCATATGTTTAATTGAACATATTCTTTTTTTCAACAAGGCATAAGAAAAACAGATTTTAGAAAAATTAATTGGCAATTTAAGATTGGGTGAACATAAACTTACCAAAAGAGACAAGTACACATCGAGCTTGTTCAGATGAACATTAATCAAGTTAATAGCATCTCTAATCTCACAATCAGTCCACTGAGACCCCTCATGGTTTATTTCTGGCAGCTTTTCGAACAACAAAAGAGAAAAATTGCACCCATCAACAGAAGAACCAATCTGCATATCGAACTTCAAATTAAACTGATAACTTAAACATTTAATAAACTTGTATCACTTGTTTTTCATCTATTTTACATCTATTTTTGAAGTAGCATGTGTAAGGAATTAAATGGAGGATACGCACCTGACGTATGGCACTCAAATGGCCAATTGATGCTTCCAAATTTATAAATAACTCATTTATGGCTCCTAGTAATGAAGCGGATGACTTCTCAGGTTCCTTTTTAATCTGCTCCCCGAATTTGTCAACCTCCACATAGACCTAATGAGTGACAAAAGATAACTAGATTCAACATTAAATTTCAGTAGTATCATCTGAAGAAAAAAGATGTAATGCTCCCGAAAATGTGTGACAAGCATCAAGTTAATAATAAAACAAAAGATAAGAGACCTGAGCTAAAAATGTAGCCAAAGAGTATCTTAGGATAGTCAAGACACTTATTCTCTCGGAAATATGTGCAGATGCTGAAGAAGAAAGATTCTGCATGCCAGGAGTACCCAGGAAGACATAGTCATGTATCAACTGACCAGAACCATCAAAGAATGCCCGAGACCCTCTTTGAAAAACCATGAATCGTACTTTCTCAGACGTTGAACCCTGATACAATAATCACTCAGATAAATTTAGGTATCATACTACTTTATCACATTCAGGTGACTAAAGTTAGATTGCTTGTTATTGAAAAGCCACCAGTTCAAGATACATACATACATTGGCATAGTATTGGTAATAAAGTAAAGTTGTGTGACGGACCCCCCCTTTAGTCTCTCTTCCCAAAAGTGTATATTCTTCTGGACACAATGTAGATTGAAGAAAACATTCCTCCCACCATTCCAGGAACCGCAGCCACAGTTTCAAGCATCATAGCTCTACACCCATACCTCCTCTGTTATAATTAAATCACATTTCAGTTAACTTCACATTTACAGAAACAGTTGCAAATTTTTCATTATTAAATTCAAATCTAATCACCTGAAAGAAGATATAAGTAGGCAAACGTAGAGACTTCACAGTATAGTAAGCGAACTTGTCCAAAAGCGTCTTAGGCACATGATGTTTCTCTAGATCAATCGAGAGATCTGCTTGGTATGTCTCCCATGGCTGCCAAAATAATTCAAATCACCAACAATTAATCACTAAAAATAGCCAATTACTATTCACATTTTTACTGTCAATACGGCACCAACAGTTAATCACTAAAAATAATTCAAATCACCAACTGTCACTAAAAAAAACGTTACATATAAATATGATAATGTTACTTTCTAATTTTCATGTTCAATACTTCAATGAAGAAAGCTAATTTTCAGTCCGGCATTTCATCGAACGCCTTGTGTTCAACTTCGGTTAAACACAAAATACACAAACTTGCATTTCATCGAACGCCTTGTGTTCAACTTCGGTTAAACAATCAAAATACACAAACTTAAAATCGTAAACTATAGTAAGGTATACAATGAACCAAAATATGAAAGCATATAACAAAAGGTATAAAATTGAACGTGAAACCCTAGGTTTCACAGTCAGTTAAGTTAGAACCGCCTAAACTTCAAAAACTGAAAATTAATCACTTTGACATAAACATCAAATTCATGAATCGATCAATTGAGTAGGTTTACAGATCATGAAACAATTGATATCAGCATTGTATCCACAAATTAATCAAAAAATTCTCCTAATTAAGCTTTTTCCGATTAGAATTGCGTTATATATTACCAGAAGCAGTACCACCAGAAACACCTAATATTCATAATTAATTAATCAAATAATCAAATTAAATTAAATATACCGATTAGGAAAGGCTGTTTGATTGAATCGAAGATTAACGATGATGAATTGGATCTTGAATCGAGATGTAAGCCGGAAAAATGAGGACCGGAAGCGGCTTCCATCACGTAATCAATCGCCGTCGTTTGCTCCGGCATCAGTATAGTCGTTGAAAATAAACACGAGCGAGATTCTTGAGAGAGAGAGAGAGAAATGGATTTGAGATTTGGGGGAAAATGAGAATCGCGTCGGTGAAGAGGATATTTGAAGGGGTGGGAGAACTTGTTTAATAATGTTTGTATTTTTTTTTTTGTATAAAAAACTTTATCGACATAAATCAATCAATGCAGACGTTTTTGATAATACTTATGTAAAACACAAAATCAATACACACGTTATGTAAACAAATTTTATGCATAGAGAATTTTAAAACATGAGAATTTTAAAACATAAAGGACATACTAATAATTAAATATTTTAAATATATCATAGTTTTAAAACAAAAAGACATAGTAATAAAATATTATCATGATACTATTAACATACTCTCGACTCAATGAATTCAATACATCTAGTTTTTCAACTTAACAATCATCTGTTAATGACCACAATATTTGGTCTCTAACTATCCAATTCAATGACGATTATTTTTTTGGTCTCTAAAATCTCACTTAGTGACCATGTTTTTGGTCACTAAATTTTTTCAACTCACTTATTTTACCTAACTCAATGAATATACGTAGTGACTACCATATTTTGGTCTCTAACCATCCATTTAGTGACCACTTTTGGTATTAGTCACTGTTTTTGGAATATTGATCAAAATTAGTGACGACATATTTTATGGTAACTAAATCATCCATTTAGTGACGAAATGTGGGTCGTCACTAAAAAAAAGTCGTCACTAAAGGTCTTTTTTCTTGTAGTGTTATCATCATATCGTTGATTTTATAGTTGGATAAAAGAAAAAAATTAACTCAAAATTGAAGCTTCTAAGTACTATTAAAAGTTTTTTTTTAAACTTTTGTCTTCATAGAATTAAAGGAGTTATAGTTAACGTTCGAGGATAGTTGATTAGTTGAAGATATAAATAGAAAACGAAGATGAAGCTTGGGATCGTAAACAATTATTGAATAAAAGTTAAGATGAATCCATATATGTATTTCTATATGAAAACTATATATACCTTTTTTATGAAAAAAAAAGATGCGAACACATATAGAAGGTTAGGGGCAGAAATGTAAGAGAAAAAGGAGATTCAAAACTAAATAAATAAGTTTGAATTTATATTAATTTAAAATTTATAATAAATGTAAATTATAAATTAATTAATTAACTAATAATTGTAAAAAATGTAAATAGCAAAATTAAAAATTTAGTATTGTCACTTGTCAATTAAGTAAATATGTCAAATGTCAAAAAACTAAAAAATGTTAAGACTCTTTTATTAGAACACTAAGATGAGATTGGAAATTTTGATTACAACTAAAGAACCATTTATTTGAAAATAGTTATTCAATCACCAATGTGACATACTATTAAGAAATCGCGAGTTTTCATAGAAAGTTTATAGTTCAAACCTCGATCTCTAGGTCGGTGACGAATCCAAGACCGTTTTTAGTCGGGGCACCACTCATTTTAAGTATGTTATTGGTGAGTTAAATAACCGGTTAAAATACAATATGAATGTGTTAAATGTCGGACTAAAATGACGCAAATAAAGGTATAAAGAACATCAAAATGTGCTAAATAAAATTTACAACACATGTTACATGATTTATAGAAAAAAGTCAAAATCAAGTCTTGGATAATTACTTATTTATCATATTGACTACTAATGTTTATAATGATATTTTTTTTTAATTACCTTTTGTAAAAAGGGGATTTACGAAAACTTGAAACAGTATTAAAAATGTAATAAACCAAGACAACGAGGCAACCCAACGAATAAACAAGCAAATAAGTTTGGGCCACTGAAATTACGCTATGCCAACAATATATTTAGGCTTAGAAGGGCTTTAAAAGTATTTTTTTAAAGACAAAATCGTGTACATAATAGCAAAAGGTGTCGTAATTCTGAGCAAAACAATACATGTTTACCCGTTATAAGTAATTTCTAAAACATGGAATTTATGTTAGGACAAAATTCATATTTTTATTTTATTTGACCAACTTAATTATTACGTTTATTTACAATTATAAAGAGGTTTTTGGTGAGTATACTAAAAGGTTTGTAGTCTAAAGATACGTGAGTCGCTAGTTGACTTAGAGGTAACGTTTTCTAAGTCCTGTTACGGACAAAAATATGAATACATATATGGTGTAATGTAATATTTACTTTTAAAAAAAATCTTTATAATTATTATTTTTCTTCTGGTTATACATATTAATTAAAAGGTCTAATTTGAGATGTATATTAAAGGTAGGGTTGTTAACGATATGAGTTGAGTCGAGTTGTATTAATTTGGGTTTGGTTCATTTAATATTGATTCGGCTCGAGATCGACTCAAACTCGAATAACTTTAAAGTTTAGTATTCTAGCCCGAGTTTTCGAGCTCGAGCTCGATACTCGTAACTGTATAATAAACCTTTAATTAACTATTACTTTCGAGCTTGAGGTACTCGTTTATTAGATCGAGCTCAATTTACTCGTATATCAACTCGAGATCAAGCTCGAGTAAGCTCGTTTATGGTTTAAAACGTACTTAAAAGCTTAAATTAAATATTATTTCTAATAATCAACGATATTTTGAGAATATATGCTCGACTCGTTGATTATTAGAAATGATATTTAAACTAAATATTACATTACGAAAAATGTAATTAGTTTAGACTAAGTTTGAAAATGCCCAATTATGCTTTTTCTACTTCTAAAACATCAACTGCAAAGAAAGTTACCCTAGCTCAATGTATCATTATATAAGATTAAATTAAATGAATTAACAGTAAACAACTTATTTCCTAATGAATATAATTAATGGGTTAAAATAATTCAAAACAAGTTAAAATTGTAAGCTAATTTTTAAAATAAATCGTCCCTATAGTTTGTACTAAATTATGGTTTTAATTTCAAAGTTTAAAAAATTATATCGGTAATTCAGTTAACTAATTAAATTTCTTGTTTGTATTTTTATCGTGAAAAAATAAATGATCTTCACAAATAGATAGGGTCGAAACATATAATTAGTTTCATTAACTTGACTATATATGTAATTGTTAAACTTAAAAGTTAAATTTAAAGACGAAACACAATAATTGATATAAACATTAATATTTTTTTTTCAAGGAACAAATAGCTCTTTCTTGCTCAACACTCCAATATGAAGGCATAAAGATACCTCATTGCTCCTCTCTCTTTTTTGTGGTGTTCTAGTCAACAAAATAACGCGTACAAAAGTTCCGGGTAGAACAACACTTCAGAGTTGACAAATATTCCTATTTTTTTATAAGTCAACTCACACATTTTATATAAACCTTGCTCACAAAATTACTGTTAGAAAAATAAATATTAGTTTGTATTGATGATGGCTGGACCAAGCTATGCAGCTCCGTCTATTCCGGTTTCAGTGATCGGGTCCGAGTTTATGGCACCATATCCATTTGATATCATAGTTGACACAAATTTAGGTGGAAACCTCGTGATCACTGATCTTAACCATAAAATCTTGCTCAAAGTTAAACCATGTAACACAACACTCCATTATCAAAGAATGCTACTCCATGCCGATGGCAGACCTATTGCTACGCTCCGCGATAAGGTAAATTTTTTTGTTAGTCAGTTTGTTCTAAAGCATGATACTAAAAGCAGTATTAATTATTTGTGTTTCTAGATCATGAGTCAACATAACCGATGGAAGGTATTTAGGGGTGACAGTACATCCAAATCGAATATGATATATAGCGCAAAAGAACCACGCATAATCCAGTTTAAGACTAGTTTGCACGTGTTTTTAGCGAACAAAAGAAGCAACAAAGATGTTTGTGATTTCAAGATCAAAGGGAGCTGGTCTAAGAAAAAATGCATTATTTATATGGGAGATTCGGATTCTTCAATGAAAATAGCCCAAGTAATTTCTCTTTTCGCGCTAACATATTTTTAGGCAACATAAGAATCGCTGTGTTAATGAATGTAACCAAGACTAACTAATGAATGGATTTAATCATGCAGATGCATAGAGAGAAGAAATCGAAGAAAGGAAAGTTTGATAAGGACCAATTCATGGTGACTATTTATCCGAATGTGGACTATGCATTCGTGATATCGCTTATTGCTATTGTTGATGCTATGAAAAACAAAGACAAGGAGTATGGTGAGCAAATTACTGCGTCTACGGCTCAAATTATCTCTTCAACTGCAACTGCGTAGATGTATATAGATGAAAAGTTATATATAAAAGTTTATATTTCATTTATAAAAGTTATATATAAAAGTTTATATTTCATTTAGAATAAAGAATATTGTGTCTTCCTGTTTATCAAAAACCGAAAACCTCTTTATAAACTACTTAAAGTAGTTAATTTTTTTTTGTGACTCGTATAAACTTGATTTTTTTATTAAATACCTTATATATTTACCGATAATATAAACCTTATGAAGTGACTATAAAAAATCTTAGACCTGTGTAACACCCATAAGCCATCGAGCCAAACATGTCCATAAGAAGTAATTAGAAAATGCTTATTCATCCTTTTACATCGATGATTAATTGAAGTAGAAATATACTATAAATTAAGTTAGGACTGCGCCTTAGTTTGTCACAAGTAGTAGTGTCAAACGGGTAAACGGGTTGGGAAAAAAACATAACAAAAGGAACCCAAATCAAATACGACATGAATAATTATTCAAGTTGGTGGGTTGGATCAGTTGAGCCGTCAACTCATTTAGATTCAACGATAACCCATTCATTTGGTTTTCGTGTTTCATGATGTTTTAAAAATTGTTACCCAATGCAATTATTGCCCCCGGCAAACACTATCAGTATTTGTCGTTTTAAAATGTAAAGCATAAACCAACAATGTAGTGAGGGGCAATCCCCTAAGGCACCTTATGATTAATTAGTTGACATATTTCATTATTTCTTGATGTATTAATAATTTTCTTACTTTATTAGATGAAATTAATTAAGGAAATTTAGACATTTTGTTCTTTAATTAGTTTGGTCGAAACTTATAGATATTCTTATTTGATTTAAAAATAATGCACGGTGTTTATATAGTTGGTCATTTATAACAATTTTATATTTATTAAAAAAAACAAGAAAAAAAAGACATTATATAAGATGTGGTTAAAGTCATTGTATATGACTAACTCCTTGGCAACCGGAGTATCGATGGAAGATGGTTCAAGTTGTGTTCTCAAGGGTTTGGGTTACATTCCAGAGTTGAGAAGGAGCTTGATATCTTTGGGTAGGTTGGAGAAAGAGGGATACACCGCGGTGATGCAAGATGTGGGTTCCATTACGGTTTTATATGGAACAAGGACAAGGAGTTATGTATACTCTTTGGACGGATGTTTGGAGGTTGGTCCTACAGATTATGTAGAACATGTCGAGTTTGAGGTGGAATCACTGGGCGATCAAGGTGAATTGATCGAGGGTCATCACGAAGCTGAGGAAAGTCAGGAGAGTATTGATGAGAAGGAAGGTGAGGAACCTCGGGAACATAATTTGGGGATAATGGTTAAACCGTTGTGGTTTAGGTATCCAAAGATAGCATCAAGGGAACACACGGGTAAAAGGATACTTGTTTGGAATAGCAAGACTGAAATCAAGGATACCAAGGGTTTGCTAGAGAAGGTTTTCGACATGGAGAGTCTCGCAAACAAGGTTATTTGTATGGTGATTTTCAGGGAGAAGGGTAGTCGAACCCTGAGGGTGTCTGAGTCAAGGTATGTGCAATGAATTAGGTTATTATAGAATGAGGAATGACGGTTCAACATTTAAGCCATTGGAAACACGCTTCAAGGTTTTATTGAAGGTTTTCCTTGAGAATGACTGGGATGAGGAAAAGATGTGTAAGGTTCCACATGCGGATGTTGTAGGGTACTTGATGGTATGCGCTAGACCGGATAATGCGATTGCGGTGAGTTTTGTGAAAGGCTCTTCAGAGGTGGGTCTAGTACATAGAAGAGATCAAGATGAACACGAGAATGTTTACGGTTTCAAGGACCCCGACGAGGGTAGGTTGAAGACCGGTAAGTGTTCAAGGTAAAGGCATGTGCGATTCTGCACATGGTTACTACAACGGGGGAGTATGTGATGTTTACAGAAGGATTAGAAGAAAAGATGTGTCATAAGTGTTTCCTAATCAAGTTGGGAGAAGACCTCAAGAAGAAGGTGATTCCAGGACCGAAGTTCAAGCATTGCGTAGATTACGTGGAGATGCTTAGTATCGGGGTTACCTAATACCTAGAATGAGGTGAAAATTGTTATCCAATTATTAGAATAACTAGGATAGAATATTCTAGAAGTATTAGGTATTTGAATTAGGTTAGAGTTATGTTTTCTTTTAATTGTAGTTGCTTACAAATAAGGTTACTTGTTTTGCAAGGCAATGATAGATTAGAATGAAATTAGAAGGTTGTTACCTAATCTAATTCTAATTAGGATTTACCTCCTCACCTATAAATTAAGGTGAGGGGTGAGGCTTAAACCTTGTACCAAATTTTATTTTCCTTAATCATAGTGGGGTGGGGGTGGTAAAGTACTAGATGAAAGGAAGATTCAACGGTTGCTTCAAGAAAAGTGACTAGGCCTCCAAAGAATGGTGGTCTACGAGTTTGCAGCCTTCAAGCTAGCAATCAGTCACTCCTCACTAAATAGAGGTGTAGGTACAAAGAAGATATGTACAAACATATCTCTAGAGGGTTACAAATCAATTGACCAGATTTCACCCCCTAGAGTTCTAGTTAAAGAAAAACTTGGATGGAATAATATCCTCCCAATCAAAATGAACATTTTCATGTTGATGTTGTAATTTTGTTTTATGTAATCAGGATCGACTGAGTTTGTGATCTAAGAGCTTCCATTCATCTAGCCCCATAGCTTAATGTTGAATAATGAAACCCGTAAATCATAATCTTATTATTAATAAAAAATTTATAAAAGTATAAAAGAGAGTAACTTAAACCTTAATGGACGTGACCCTAGTCCGTGTATATAACAAAACGGGGCATAGTAACTGATCAATCCTCTAATATTCCTTGCAGTTTGAGCGGGAGAAAATCAAACGCTTAAACTGGAGCATAAATACAAAAAATAAAAGGAATACAAAACATAATAAAAAAAAATACAGCGATGAAAATAAAGTTTTCAAAGTACCATAGTGAGTACTTGCCTTGTCTTTATATTGACTCTATTTAAACTCCTCATATTGAGAAGAAGGGATATTGAGATGTAAAAATAAATAATATTGGAAAAAATATTTTGACCAACCCGTTTTGACATATTACCCAACCTGTCCACATTGAACACCTCGAGAATAGTATTACTGCAGCTGACTACCAAGGTAAGTGCAGAACTAAACCCACCTCATGTATTCACTCTAATCCCCTATATGTAGCAATATTGAGTGATCTATCTTTCGAACTAAACCTTGTACAAGGAGACGTCATTATTGTGAAAAATGCAACAGCAAAAAAAGTTACTGTACTTTCAAAGAGTGAGTAATTTTGGAACAAAAGTGCCAAATGCCATGGTTGTTTCTTTTTGCATTTACGTCTACACATGCTATATAATGTCTTCGTCTTTTTTAAAACGGATTTACGTGACACCAGTAAACTTTCAATGTTACGGTATAAATGATTTAAGTGACTTAAATTTTCCACTTCCGTCCACTTTTCTGGTTTTTCATTATTATAAGCTTAATAGAAAATCAACTGATCAAAAATATACTTCTAGGATTATTTTTTCTTCACGTAATCACCAAATTTTGTTGATCAAACAAGTGTCCTTCAAAAAGTTCATTTGATGAAATTTTGCTGAGTAGACATTTTCCGCGAACAGTAAACAATGTGCACGTATGATTACGTTAAAAGGAAAAACATCTGAAAATGATGCAATACACAGCCATCAAACACTCATTATCTGAACCAATAATATATCCGTATATGAGGTCAATAAACTTAGCCCAAATAGTTATTAGTTATATATAACCGAAATGGATAAAACTCTGAGGGTAAAACATTCTACAACCAAATCATGAACTTGGTAACTCAAAATGCTTAGTATTTCATATTGGTGCTAATATTTATCTGAATTGGCCAAAGAACCCCATACCTTAAGCACGAACTTTGACGAATAGCGACACACTGAAGCTACTTAAATGACAGTAATACAAGTTAGTTGGTTATGCTTAGAGTGACCAATAATGAGGTTGTTGTAAAACGTCGTACATGAGATACTGATTATTTGAAATTATGTTGCCCAGAATTGAAATAAAATGTGATACTGATTTTTGAGAATGGTAGGAATCAATGGCATTAGAAAATCCTCTATGCTCTTTGGTTGAAGCGATTTGGTGGGAATATATTGAGAATAACGATTCATAGGCTTTACATTCAACCAATCCATGTTTGAAATATGATAAAGAGGGAAAACAAGACTTGCTGTAAAGAAACTATATATATTGGAATCGAATGATTGTTTTACAGCAATTTAAAACTACATATACATAAAGAAACGGTACATAGAAAGCAGTTGCAACCTTCTAACCGTTGCCTTTCTAAACCGTCGTAACCTAATGTTGACTTGGGCATTTATTGGATATGTACATATGACCCAAATTTAAACATCTAAACAATACTAATATTTACATAGAGAATGGTTAACCTGATTATATTATTAATTCCAAATTCGTCCTTAATCGTCAAGAAGTGGTAGAATTATTTAAAAACTCGTCTACAATCAAGCAATTCAACTATAATTGTTTTTCAAAACTTTTCATTATATAAGTTGTAAGATAATTTAGAAAGGGTGAATGGGTTATCTCTTAAAATCACTGTTTTTCAAAATTATCATATTTTAGCATTAAATGTGATTTGAACCTTTTGAAGTTTATGCAATCAATGCATCAACTAAGTAATGTTAGGTTTTAGTAAGATCTCAATGACTAGATAATCAATTAATTAACTTAATCTTTTATAGATTGAATCAATTGCAAATTAATTATCAGATTTGATAAACACACACAATTCTTATATAAAGTTTATAGCGGAATTGTAACTTGACAAAAGAAATGAATAACACTTAGTTGATTCAATAAAGATTATCAAAAATATCACCGAATACAATGCCTCAAACTCTCAATTTATACACAATTATAGAGAGATTGATAAGATCGAACCTAAACAAATCTTCTAATAAGATAGAAGATATGTCTAACAAACTATCTAAACTTTCTGTGCAAGACACTTTCTGAGTCTAACCACTTACTCAGACCCAAGTCACTCGGACTCAAAATGACTCAGACTGATTTTGTCACTCAGACTCAAAATCAGTCAGACTTAACTAGCAGATTTATAACTTGGGTTAAATTGTTGATTTTCCCAACAATCACTCTCTATCTTTTTATGTTAAAGTCTTTTACAATTACTTACTTAAAGTATAAAACAAACACAAACAACAAATTATTCAAACAAAAAGTAAGTGATAAAAACTACTTTTTCCTAGACTTTTACTTTGGCTTTGATGATGAGTCTCAAGCAGTTGGCTTTAAGGCTTTCTTCACCCAATATCCTATATTTTCCTTCCACTTCATCAACCTCTTCATCTCTTGATCAAATTTATTGTTCATGATTTGGTACTCATGTTTGATTCTATCAACCTCGTTAGCAATGTTCCCAATTTCTTCAATTCTTCTCAAACTGTTGAACAACCAACTAACCAGCTTTACTCTGAAAGGTCTACATTGAGGAGTCTTGCATTCATTCATCAATGCAATGGAATGATATAAAGATGATTTGCAGGGTTCAGTTTTCTCTTGAAAGCATTCAACTCCAACACAATCGATGTAGCATAAACCATCATGTTTTTCAGTCTTCACATAAGTTCTTTCTTGAAATTTAATCTCTGCATGTACATGTGATCAGACTGAGAATCTAAACCTAGAGATTTGGCTCCCTTTGTGATATCTTATTGTAATGCAGAAACGCCTATAGTCTTCTTCGGGAATCAGTTCCAAGAAGTATGCAGCATTAACATTAAAGATGGCCTCTCTTTTTACCACATTTTGGTGTTCAACATTAGGCAGTCTTGAACACGGCATAGCAATCCTTTTCCTTTCTTCTAGACCAAGTGATTGCAATCTTTTCACTCATATATTAAAAACTTTGTTGTTCTAGAGCAGACACTTCAAATGTAATTTCTCATGTGCTTCAGTGCATTCAATATGAGTTTTTCTCAATGAACCCCATTTTATGTTGTTCTCTTTGAACTTTCTTATGCATTTCTTCATCAACTTTGATCCTCATTTCTTCTTCTTCAAATGCCAACAACTATTCCTTTTTCATTTCAGCTTCTAATTTTTCAGATGCAATATCACATGAGTCTTTTACTTCAGGAGTTGACTTGATTTGTGACTTTGCTTCAAACCTTTCAAGATATAAGCCTTTAATATATTTTGAGTATCTTTCAACAGAAATTCCAGCATTGAAAGCTGATTTACTTAGAATTGCTTATCTATCAACATTTGTCTTCATCTGTTTAGCTCTTATTTTCAACACATCTTCTTTTGTCACATCTTTCTCCTTTCCTTTACCACTTGAACTTTCACTCTTAGCTTTATCAGGCTGAGCCACTTGTTCTTCAAAATCTGACCGGTTAATTCTTTTTGCATAGTCAGTCAGTGGATGTCCATATTCAGTATCATTCTCACCAAGCATTAGGTTGATTTGCACCAAAGACCAGTTAATTCTTTTTGCATAGTCAGTCAGTGGATGTCCATAATCTGGATCATTCTCACCCTGATCAATCCCATAAGTATCCAAAGCATTAGGTTGATTTTCACCAAAGGCTTCTGCTTCATCTGAAGTGAGTGTAACATCACTATCACTTGTTCTTCAAACTCTGACCAGATTTTTTTTTGTATAGTTAGTCGGTGGATGTCCATAATCAGTATCATTCTAACCTAGATCAATCCCATAAGTATCCAAAGCATTAGGATAATTTGCACCTTTTGCTTCAGCTGAAGTGAGTGTAACATCACTGTCAGTTATATAAGTTGTAAGATACGTAATTTAGAAAAGATGAATGGGTTATCTCTTAATTTTACTGTTTTTCAAAATGATCATATTTAGCATTAAATTTGATTTGAACATTTTAAAGTTAATACAATCAAAGTAGGTAAAATCAAAGTAGGTAAAGAGAATAGTTAGAATGATATCACTACAAGAACACCATAACAATGTATAGTGATTTAAAGGATGTTAACTGATCTTCCTTAATCTATTGTTCGATTAACAATTAAGAATTTGCATTAATCTTCTCAAAATCCAGTGGAGAATCCGATTACAACTCAAGAATGACTCTTGACACTTCAAGAGTTAACAACACTTTCTAACCACTAGAAAAACCACACCAAGGTTTCACTTCAAAAACAATCACAATCTCAATCCTAAGATCCAGCTAGGAATTACACACAAAGCTTTTAATCACTGGTAGAAACATTTAACACTAATTTTCTAGAAATGTAAAGGATTAGAACAATTAATTTCGTCATTACAAAATAAATGTTACGATCTTTCAAATAAATAGAAGTATTTGAAGGCCCAAAATGACTATGTGTTTACAAGAGGTGTAGTAATCTTGTATCAAAACATGGTTTGTAGTAATCTTGTATCAAAACATGGTTTAAATAGAAAAAGGAAGCTTGAACCGATTCTAAGTAGACACACATATCAATGGATCTATCGTACTTTCAAATAATGTGTCAGCGTCTTTCATATGGATACATTCTTTGAAAGTAAGAAAAAGTGGTTCACCATAGGTAAACCGTAAACATACATTTTTTGCCTTTTCCCCACCGCATTCACTTCGCTATAGGATCAAATCTCGTCCAAAAGGTCGAAAAAAGGGAGAAGAGATAATGTATGTTAAATAAAGTAAAAGCAAATAACCACTTAGAAGAAAATGTACAAATCGTTAATCCATGAACATGAATGGGCATATGTTGTACATCACGTGCCATGAGATCGATATATGAAACAAACTAGAGATATATAAGGAGGACCAGACCATGCATGAACATAACAACACAACTCAAATAACTGAGAGCGATTATGGTAGCCGTAAAAGTGAAAAACACGGCGGTGAATAATCAGTTTTTATGGTCATATTCCGATGAACCACATGCATCTCGCCGCCGTCAGATCCTCGCCCGTTACCCCCAAATCAAACAGCTCTTTGGCCCTGATCCCTTCTCTCTACTTAAGGTACAATTTTTATCACATGAAACAATTTTAGGGTTTTGTTCATAGTTTTCCTATTTTTTGATTGTTTTTATTTTGCACGACAATTCCTTGAAACACTCTAGCTAATACGGATCGATATACGACGCGGAGGCAAAAGAAGAACAATTTCAAAGAGGTTAATAAGAACAAGTAGAATTTTGATCACATAATACATTTTAATCACAGCATCAAAAGAGTTTTGAGGGTTAAATTTGCTTAGGGGTTTTCGCGCTATAAATAAATACTGTCACGTAGGTTTAGTTTGATCCGGATTAGAGTTGATGCACCACCAATTCCTCTATCAATGCCAAAAAAAAATTAGCCACCTAATAAAAATGTGTTTCACTATATTGGTCTTTTTCATAAGGAGCGTACACGTACAAAACGTTGAGAACATCTCTAATGTGTTAAGCCTTTTTAAGTTAAATATATTTCGACATCATTATCGTATCATCATCTTTCCCTTTTATATAAGACGTTCTCAATGAGTTAGTGCTTACGATGGTAGGTTACAAGATGAAAACATGTGGTATAAGATTGAGGTCGAGGGTTCATACTTTGTATCAGGTCCTTGTCCTACTTTGTTATGTGATTTATTTTCTCATACCGGTTTTTGACCTACATGATCGAAAACTTTTTTTCTTTTTATCCCGATGCAATGAAGTTTAATATATTTCACATCAGCGTACTCTTTTTAATCACTTATCAAATTAATGTACAAAGTTCATTAATTTGGAATTTCATTAGTTATAAATACTTGTAGCTTTACATTATTTAACTTTTCCTCGTTAGGTGAATATTATGAGATATGTAACTAACTTTGGTGTAAGGTTCGTGGGTCGCATATTGCCAAATTGGATGTCATTGTGGCCCCGAATCACTAACATTGCAGTTCAACCAAAAAAAAAACATTAAACTTTTGTTGATGTTAGAGAGTAGGCAGGCTACACAATTGTGGTCCAAACAGTCTCGATAATTAAAGAATGGAACATGTTATAACCAACCTAATCAACGGTTGTAGGGTTTTTTTGACAAATTCGGGAAAATAATGCTGGATAATTTAAGAATCTATCTTGATGTTGGTTTGTAGGTTACTCTAGTTGTTTTGCTTCAACTAAGGACAGCGGTGTACCTACACAACACAGGTTGGACAAAGATACTCGTGGTGGCCTACTTTTTCGGGTCTTTCTTGAATCACAATCTTTTCTTAGCGATTCATGAACTAAGTCACAATCTTGCGTTCTCTAATCCAATCCACAACCGTTGGCTTGGCATCTTTGCAAACCTCCCTATCGGTGTACCAATGTCAATCACCTTCCAAAAATACCACCTAGAGCACCATCGTTTTCAAGGCGTTGATGGAATAGACACCGACATCCCTACCTTAATGGAAACACGCTTAGTCACAAATGTCGTGACAAAATGCATATGGGTAGTTTTGCAACTTTTCTGTTATGCCTTTAGACCATTACTTATCAAACCTAAACGTCCAGGAAAATGGGAATTCATAAATTTTGTTATCCAAATCGGTCTTGATGTTTACTTGATTTACTTTTGGGGGTGGAAATGTTTCGGTTACTTAATCCTATCCACGTTTGTTGGAGGTGGAATGCACCCAATTGCAGGACATTTCATCTCTGAACACTATGTATTCAATAGGAAAGAAGGGCAAGAAACATATTCGTATTATGGTCCATTGAATATAATGTCATGGTATGTTGGGTACCACAATGAGCATCATGATTTCCCAAGAATCCCGGGTAGCAGGCTTCATAAAGTAAGGGAAATCGCACCTGAATACTATGAAAACTTGGAATCTTATAGGTCTTGGAGCCAAGTGATTTACTCGTACATAGCGGATAAGTCCATGGGGCCATTTAGCAGGATGAAGAGAAAGCTCTCAACAAGGAACAATTAGGAAACTTGCAATTTCTTGAAACTGATTGTATTTCTAGCGTTTATGTGTGATGTCGTAAATTCTATAAATATTGTTGCTAGAACCGAGAGAAAAAATGAAAAACCTAAAAGATGATCCCCAACATTTAGGTTTGTTGAGTGATATGGTAAATTAAGGTATGTTGAGTGATCATACCTTGCTTTGTTTTACATCATATATATTCACCACTCGTACAAAAAAAAAAAAAAAAATTGAAAGCTTGTTTGGAGCGATTATCATGAAAAACCACTCCAAAGATCAAAAACCACTCGTACATAATATTATATATTCACCTTTCGTAGCCTTTTTAGAGCGTTTATTATAATAACCGCTTCAAAAATAACCTTTTGTAGTGGTTTTTGATGAAACCGTTGTTGGAATATTTGAACCGAGTATATGATTAATGATCGGATATAATCTCTTTGAATCGTGTTTGAGAATCACTTTCTAAAGACAATACTTTGACCTTATAAATTGTCACAAGTTAACAAAATTTGTCTTGGGATATTGAAGATAATCGAAATCGTTGTTTAAGGTGTGTGTGTGTGTTTATCTAAATAAAAAAATAAAAAAGTAATATTTTATTTTATAGTGAGAACCATTTTTTTTTAAATTCAACTTCCCTCCCTTTACTTTCTTTTAAAATTAAAACTTGAGAAAACAATTAAAAAAAAGTTTCTTGTGGTACTAATTATAATTTACTTAAGTCAAAATTATATTTATTAATCAGAAAAACTGAATAAAATATTATTTATCAAGTCGAACTAGTTACCGTCTAAAACGAATCTAATTCAAATCCAAAATTAAAAAACCAAACCTAACTAAAACCAAACGGTTCATTTTGGGTTCTATACAGAAAACGAGTCGAGTCAAATCGAACCACGTTCACTCCTTCACACAATTGCAGTCGAAACATAGTCAAAATGTATAATGGATATTCAATGAGAACTTTACCTCATTTACGAAAAACATGTTATAACACATATAGTTGGTCAGTTGTAGGGATTTTTCAGAGGCAAATATTTTACACCACTAATTTAAAAACTTGTCTTTGATGAAACTTAAAACCATAAGCTCTTAATTAGCGGACCAATTTGCATTAGACTAAGGGGTCATTTGTTTTTTCCAATAAGTTCTTAAAAGATGTATTTTGTCTAATTCGGTAAGACATTTTGTTAATAAGTGATTTTGATTTTTTTTTCCATTAAGATCTAATTACATCTGATTTTGGCGGTTATATATCTTATTCGACCAGACATTTTAATTGTCTTAATACCTCTTATTAAATCTTCTTAAAAATGCTACTCTTTTCACTATCAATATGTAATTAATTTCTTGTTTTATTTTCTTGTAGATTAATAAATATATAAAAAACTATGTTGTATTTGCGAAATCATACATACATTAATTAAAGTATAATCAAATAATGTATATAATAAGTTATTAAAAACGAATTTTAAGGGACATATATATATATATATATATATATATATATATATATATATGTCCCTTAAAATTCGTTTTTAATAACTTATTATATACATTATTTGATTATACTTTAATTAATGTATGTATGATTTCGCAAATACAACATATTTTTTTATATATTTATTAATCTACAAGAAATAAAACAAGAAATTAATTACATATTGATAGTGAAAGAGTAGCATTTTTAAGAAGATTTAATAAGAGGTATTAAGACAATTAAAATGTCTGGTCGAATAAGATATATAACCGCCAAAATCAGATGTAATTAGATCTTAATGGAAAAAAAAAAATCAAAATCACTTATTAACAAAATGTCTTACGAATTAGACAAAATACATCTTTTAAGAACTTATTGGAAAAAACAAATGACCCTTAGTCTAATGCAAATTGGTCCGCTAATTAAGAGCTATGGTTTTAAGTTTCATCAAAGACAAGTTTTTAAATTAGTGGTGTAAAATATTTGCCTCTGAAAAATCCCTACAACTGACCAACTATATGTGTTATAAATGTTTTCGTAAATGAGGTAAAGTTTCATTGAATATCCATTATACATTTTGACTATGTTTCGACTGCAATTGTGTGAAGGAGTGAAGTGGTTCGATTTGACTCGACTCGTTTTCTGTATAGAACCCAAAATGAACCGTTTGGTTTTAGTTAGGTTTGGTTTTTAATTTTGGATTTGAATTAGATTCGTTTTAGACGGTAACTAGTTCGACTTGATAAATAATATTTATTCAGTTTTTCTGATTAATAAATATAATTTTGACTTAAGTAAATTAATTAGTACCACAAGAAACTTTTTTTAATGTTTTCTCAAGTTTTAATTTTAAAAGAAAGTAAAGGGGGGGAAGTTGAATTTAAAAAAAATGGTTCTCACATAAAATAAAATATTACTTTTTTATTTTTTATTTAGATAAACACACACCACACACCTTAAACAACGATTTCGATTATCTTCAATATCCCAAGACAAATTTGTACTTGTGACAATTTATAAGGTCAAAGTTGTCTTTAGAAAGTGATTCTCAAAACGATTCAAAGAGATTATATCCGATCATTAATCATATACTCGGTTCAAATATTCCAACAACGGTTTCATCAAAAACCACTACAAAAGGTTATTTTGAAGCGGTTATTATAATAAAACGCTCTAAAAAGGCTACGAAAGGTGAATATATAATATTATGTACGAGTGTTTTTGATCTTTGGAGTGGTTTTTCATGATAATCGCTCCCAAACAAGCTTTCAATTTTTTTTTTTTTTTGTACGAGTGGTGAATATATATGATGTAAAACAAAGCAAGGTATGATCACTCAACATACCTTAATTTACCATATCACTCAACAAACCTAAATGTTGGGGATCATCTTTAGGTTTCATTTTTTCTCGCGGTCTAGCAACAATATTTATAGAATTTACGACATCACACATAAACGCTTAGAAATACAATCAGTTTCAAGAAATTGCAAGTTTCCTAATTGTTCCTTGTTGAGAGCTTTCTCTTCATCCTGCTAAATGGCCCCATGGACTTATCCGTATGTACGAGTAAATCACTTGGCTCCAAGACCTATAAGATTCCAAGTTTTCTAGTATTCAGGTGCGATTTCCCTTACTTTATGAAGCCTGCTACCGGGATTCTTGGGAAATCATGATGCTCATTGTGGTACCCAACATACCATGACATTATATCAAGGACCATAATACGAATATGTTTCTTGCCCTTCTTTCCTATTGAATACATAGTGTTCAGAGATGAAATGTCCTGCAATTGGGTGCATTCCACCTCCAACAAACGTGGATAGGATTAAGTAACCGAAACATTTCCACCCCCAAAAGTAAATCAAGTAAACATCAAGACCGATTGGATAACAAAATTTATGAATTCCCATTTTCCTGGACGTTTAGGTTTGATAAGTAATGGTCTAAAGGCATAACAGAAAAGTTGCAAAACTACCATATGCATTTTGTCACGACATTTGTGACTAAGCGTGTTTCCATTAAGGTAGGGATGTCGGTGTCTATTCCATCAACGCCTTGAAAACGATGGTGCTCTAGGTGGTATTTTTGGAAGGTGATTGACATTGGTACACCGATAGGGAGGTTTGCAAAGATGCCAAGCCAACGGTTGTGGATTGGATTAGAGAACGCAAGATTGTGACTTAGTTCATGAATCGCTAAGAAAAGATTGTGATTCAAGAAAGACCCGAAAAAGTAGGCCACCACGAGTATCTTTGTCCAACCTGTGTTGTGTAGGTACACCGCTGTCCTTAGTTGAAGCAAAACAACTAGAGTAACCTACAAACCAACATCAAGATAGATTCTTAAATTATCCAGCATTATTTTCCCGAATTTGTCAAAAAAACCCTACAACCGTTGATTAGGTTGGTTATAACATGTTCCATTCTTTAATTATCGAGACTGTTTGGACCACAATTGTGTAGCCTGCCTACTCTCTAACATCAACAAAAGTTTAATGTTTTTTTTTTGGTTGAACTGCAATGTTAGTGATTCGGGGCCACAATGACATCCAATTTGGCAATATGCGACCCACGAACCTTACACCAAAGTTAGTTACATATCTCATAATATTCACCTAACGAGGAAAAGTTAAATAATGTAAAGCTACAAGTATTTATAACTAATGAAATTCCAAATTAATGAACTTTGTACATTAATTTGATAAGTGATTAAAAAGAGTACGCTGATGTGAAATATATTAAACTTCATTGCATCGGGATAAAAAAGAAAAAAAGTTTTCGATCATGTAGGTCAAAAACCGGTATGAGAAAATAAATCACATAACAAAGTAGGACAAGGACCTGATACAAAGTATGAACCCTCGACCTCAATCTTATACCACATGTTTTCATCTTGTAACCTACCATCGTAAGCACTAACTCATTGAGAACGTCTTATATAAAAGGGAAAGATGATGATACGATAATGATGTCGAAATATATTTAACTTAAAAAGGCTTAACACATTAGAGATGTTCTCAACGTTTTGTACGTGTACGCTCCTTATGAAAAAGACCAATATAGTGAAACACATTTTTATTAGGTGGCTAATTTTTTTTTGGCATTGATAGAGGAATTGGTGGTGCATCAACTCTAATCCGGATCAAACTAAACCTACGTGACAGTATTTATTTATAGCGCGAAAACCCCTAAGCAAATTTAACCCTCAAAACTCTTTTGATGCTGTGATTAAAATGTATTATGTGATCAAAATTCTACTTGTTCTTATTAACCTCTTTGAAATTGTTCTTCTTTTGCCTCCGCGTCGTATATCGATCCGTATTAGCTAGAGTGTTTCAAGGAATTGTCGTGCAAAATAAAAACAATCAAAAAATAGGAAAACTATGAACAAAACCCTAAAATTGTTTCATGTGATAAAAATTGTACCTTAAGTAGAGAGAAGGGATCAGGGCCAAAGAGCTGTTTGATTTGGGGGTAACGGGCGAGGATCTGACGGCGGCGAGATGCATGTGGTTCATCGGAATATGACCATAAAAACTGATTATTCACCGCCGTGTTTTTCACTTTTACGGCTACCATAATCGCTCTCAGTTATTTGAGTTGTGTGTTATGTTCATGCATGGTCTGGTCCTCCTTATATATCTCTAGTTTGTTTCATATATCGATCTCATGGCACGTGATGTACAACATATGCCCATTCATGTTCATGGATTAACGATTTGTACATTTTCTTCTAAGTGGTTATTTGCTTTTACTTTATTTAACATACATTATCTCTTCTCCCTTTTTTCGACCTTTTGGACGAGATTTGATCCTATAGCGAAGTGAATGCGGTGGGGAAAAGGCAAAAAATGTATGTTTACGGTTTACCTATGGTGAACCACTTTTTCTTACTTTCAAAGAATGTATCCATATGAAAGACGCTGACACATTATTTGAAAGTACGATAGATCCATTGATATGTGTGTCTACTTAGAATCGGTTCAAGCTTCCTTTTTCTATTTAAACCATGTTTTGATACAAGATTACTACAAACCATGTTTTGATACAAGATTACTACACCTCTTGTAAACACATAGTCATTTTGGGCCTTCAAATACTTCTATTTATTTGAAAGATCGTAACATTTATTTTGTAATGACGAAATTAATTGTTCTAATCCTTTACATTTCTAGAAAATTAGTGTTAAATGTTTCTACCAGTGATTAAAAGCTTTGTGTGTAATTCCTAGCTGGATCTTAGGATTGAGATTGTGATTGTTTTTGAAGTGAAACCTTGGTGTGGTTTTTCTAGTGGTTAGAAAGTGTTGTTAACTCTTGAAGTGTCAAGAGTCATTCTTGAGTTGTAATCGGATTCTCCACTGGATTTTGAGAAGATTAATGCAAATTCTTAATTGTTAATCGAACAATAGATTAAGGAAGATCAGTTAACATCCTTTAAATCACTATACATTGTTATGGTGTTCTTGTAGTGATATCATTCTAACTATTCTCTTTACCTACTTTGATTTTACCTACTTTGATTGTATTAACTTTAAAATGTTCAAATCAAATTTAATGCTAAATATGATCATTTTGAAAAACAGTAAAATTAAGAGATAACCCATTCATCTTTTCTAAATTACGTATCTTACAACTTATATAACTGACAGTGATGTTACACTCACTTCAGCTGAAGCAAAAGGTGCAAATTATCCTAATGCTTTGGATACTTATGGGATTGATCTAGGTTAGAATGATACTGATTATGGACATCCACCGACTAACTATACAAAAAAAAATCTGGTCAGAGTTTGAAGAACAAGTGATAGTGATGTTACACTCACTTCAGATGAAGCAGAAGCCTTTGGTGAAAATCAACCTAATGCTTTGGATACTTATGGGATTGATCAGGGTGAGAATGATCCAGATTATGGACATCCACTGACTGACTATGCAAAAAGAATTAACTGGTCTTTGGTGCAAATCAACCTAATGCTTGGTGAGAATGATACTGAATATGGACATCCACTGACTGACTATGCAAAAAGAATTAACCGGTCAGATTTTGAAGAACAAGTGGCTCAGCCTGATAAAGCTAAGAGTGAAAGTTCAAGTGGTAAAGGAAAGGAGAAAGATGTGACAAAAGAAGATGTGTTGAAAATAAGAGCTAAACAGATGAAGACAAATGTTGATAGATAAGCAATTCTAAGTAAATCAGCTTTCAATGCTGGAATTTCTGTTGAAAGATACTCAAAATATATTAAAGGCTTATATCTTGAAAGGTTTGAAGCAAAGTCACAAATCAAGTCAACTCCTGAAGTAAAAGACTCATGTGATATTGCATCTGAAAAATTAGAAGCTGAAATGAAAAAGGAATAGTTGTTGGCATTTGAAGAAGAAGAAATGAGGATCAAAGTTGATGAAGAAATGCATAAGAAAGTTCAAAGAGAACAACATAAAATGGGGTTCATTGAGAAAAACTCATATTGAATGCACTGAAGCACATGAGAAATTACATTTGAAGTGTCTGCTCTAGAACAACAAAGTTTTTAATATATGAGTGAAAAGATTGCAATCACTTGGTCTAGAAGAAAGGAAAAGGATTGCTATGCCGTGTTCAAGACTGCCTAATGTTGAACACCAAAATGTGGTAAAAAGAGAGGCCATCTTTAATGTTAATGCTGCATACTTCTTGGAACTGATTCCCGAAGAAGACTATAGGCGTTTCTGCATTACAATAAGATATCACAAAGGGAGCCAAATCTCTAGGTTTAGATTCTCAGTCTGATCACATGTACATGCAGAGATTAAATTTCAAGAAAGAACTTATGTGAAGACTGAAAAACATGATGGTTTATGCTACATCGATTGTGTTGGAGTTGAATGCTTTCAAGAGAAAACTGAACCCTGCAAATCATCTTTATATCATTCCATTGCATTGATGAATGAATGCAAGACTCCTCAATGTAGACCTTTCAGAGTAAAGCTGGTAAGTTGGTTGTTCAATAATTTAAGAAGAACTTAAGAAATTAGGAACATTGCTGACAAGGTGGAAAGAATCAAACAAGAGTACCAAATCATGAACAATAAATATGTTCAAGAGACGAAGAGGTTGATGAAGTAGAAGGAAGAAATAGGAGATTGGGTGAAGAAATCTTTAAAGCCAACTGCTTGAGACTCATCATCAAAGCCAAAGTAAAAGTCTAGGAAAAAGTAGTTTTTATCACTTACTTTTTGTTTGAATAATTTGTTGTTTGTGTTTGTTTTATACTTTAAGTAAGTAATTGTAAAAGACTTTAACATAAAAAGATAGAGAGTGATTGTTGGGAAAATCAACAATTTAACCCAAGTTATAAATCTGCTAGTTAAGTCTGACTGATTTTGAGTCTGAGTGACAAAATCAGTCTGAGTCATTTTGAGTCCGAGTGACTTGGGTCTGAGTAAGTGGTTAGACTCAGAAAGTGTCTTGCACAGAAAGTTTAGATAGTTTGTTAGACATATCTTCTATCTTATTAGAAGATTTGTTTAGGTTCGATCTTATCAATCTCTCTATAATTGTGTATAAATTGAGAGTTTGAGGCATTGTATTCGGTGATATTTTTGATAATCTTTATTGAATCAACTAAGTGTTATTCATTTCTTTTGTCAAGTTACAATTCCGCTATAAACTTTATATAAGAATTGTGTGTGTTTATCAAATCTGATAATTAATTTGCAATTGATTCAATCTATAAAAGATTAAGTTAATTAATTGATTATCTAGTCATTGAGATCTTACTAAAACCTAACATTACTTAGTTGATGCATTGATTGCATAAACTTCAAAAGGTTCAAATCACATTTAATGCTAAAATATGATAATTTTGAAAAACAGTGATTTTAAGAGATAACCCATTCACCCTTTCTAAATTATCTTACAACTTATATAATGAAAAGTTTTGAAAAACAATTATAGTTGAATTGCTTGATTGTAGACGAGTTTTTAAATAATTCTACCACTTCTTGACGATTAAGGACGAATTTGGAATTAATAATATAATCAGGTTAACCATTCTCTATGTAAATATTAGTATTGTTTAGATGTTTAAATTTGGGTCATATGTACATATCCAATAAATGCCCAAGTCAACATTAGGTTACGACGGTTTAGAAAGGCAACGGTTAGAAGGTTGCAACTGCTTTCTATGTACCGTTTCTTTATGTATATGTAGTTTTAAATTGCTGTAAAACAATCATTCGATTCCAATATATATAGTTTCTTTACAGCAAGTCTTGTTTTCCCTCTTTATCATATTTCAAACATGGATTGGTTGAATGTAAAGCCTATGAATCGTTATTCTCAATATATTCCCACCAAATCGCTTCAACCAAAGAGCATAGAGGATTTTCTAATGCCATTGATTCCTACCATTCTCAAAAATCAGTATCACATTTTATTTCAATTCTGGGCAACATAATTTCAAATAATCAGTATCTCATGTACGACGTTTTACAACAACCTCATTATTGGTCACTCTAAGCATAACCAACTAACTTGTATTACTGTCATTTAAGTAGCTTCAGTGTGTCGCTATTCGTCAAAGTTCGTGCTTAAGGTATGGGGTTCTTTGGCCAATTCAGATAAATATTAGCACCAATATGAAATACTAAGCATTTTGAGTTACCAAGTTCATGATTTGGTTGTAGAATGTTTTACCCTCAGAGTTTTATCCATTTCGGTTATATATAACTAATAACTATTTGGGCTAAGTTTATTGACCTCATATACGGATATATTATTGGTTCAGATAATGAGTGTTTGATGGCTGTGTATTGCATCATTTTCAGATGTTTTTCCTTTTAACGTAATCATACGTGCACATTGTTTACTGTTCGCGGAAAATGTCTACTCAGCAAAATTTCATCAAATGAACTTTTTGAAGGACACTTGTTTGATCAACAAAATTTGGTGATTACGTGAAGAAAAAATAATCCTAGAAGTATATTTTTGATCAGTTGATTTTCTATTAAGCTTATAATAATGAAAAACCAGAAAAGTGGACGGAAGTGGAAAATTTAAGTCACTTAAATCATTTATACCGTAACATTGAAAGTTTACTGGTGTCACGTAAATCCGTTTTAAAAAAGACGAAGACATTATATAGCATGTGTAGACGTAAATGCAAAAAGAAACAACCATGGCATTTGGCACTTTTGTTCCAAAATTACTCACTCTTTGAAAGTACAGTAACTTTTTTTGCTGTTGCATTTTTCACAATAATGACGTCTCCTTGTACAAGGTTTAGTTCGAAAGATAGATCACTCAATATTGCTACATATAGGGGATTAGAGTGAATACATGAGGTGGGTTTAGTTCTGCACTTACCTTGGTAGTCAGCTGCAGTAATACTATTCTCGAGGTGTTCAATGTGGACAGGTTGGGTAATATGTCAAAACGGGTTGGTCAAAATATTTTTTCCAATATTATTTATTTTTACATCTCAATATCCCTTCTTCTCAATATGAGGAGTTTAAATAGAGTCAATATAAAGACAAGGCAAGTACTCACTATGGTACTTTGAAAACTTTATTTTCATCGCTGTATTTTTTTTTATTATGTTTTGTATTCCTTTTATTTTTTGTATTTATGCTCCAGTTTAAGCGTTTGATTTTCTCCCGCTCAAACTGCAAGGAATATTAGAGGATTGATCAGTTACTATGCCCCGTTTTGTTATATACACGGACTAGGGTCACGTCCATTAAGGTTTAAGTTACTCTCTTTTATACTTTTATAAATTTTTTATTAATAATAAGATTATGATTTACGGGTTTCATTATTCAACATTAAGCTATGGGGCTAGATGAATGGAAGCTCTTAGATCACAAACTCAGTCGATCCTGATTACATAAAACAAAATTACAACATCAACATGAAAATGTTCATTTTGATTGGGAGGATATTATTCCATCCAAGTTTTTCTTTAACTAGAACTCTAGGGGGTGAAATCTGGTCAATTGATTTGTAACCCTCTAGAGATATGTTTGTACATATCTTCTTTGTACCTACACCTCTATTTAGTGAGGAGTGACTGATTGCTAGCTTGAAGGCTGCAAACTCGTAGACCACCATTCTTTGGAGGCCTAGTCACTTTTCTTGAAGCAACCGTTGAATCTTCCTTTCATCTAGTACTTTACCACCCCCACCCCACTATGATTAAGGAAAATAAA
Source organism: Senecio squalidus (assembly GCA_910822075.1). Taxonomy (NCBI): domain Eukaryota; kingdom Viridiplantae; phylum Streptophyta; class Magnoliopsida; order Asterales; family Asteraceae; genus Senecio; species Senecio squalidus. The sequence continues at coordinate 24,254,450 of CAJVGC010000591.1, read as the reverse complement.
ATTTGGTACAAGGTTTAAGCCTCACCCCTCACCTTAATTTATAGGTGAGGAGGTAAATCCTAATTAGAATTAGATTAGGTAACAACCTTCTAATTTCATTCTAATCTATCATTGCCTTGCAAAACAAGTAACCTTATTTGTAAGCAACTACAATTAAAAGAAAACATAACTCTAACCTAATTCAAATACCTAATACTTCTAGAATATTCTATCCTAGTTATTCTAATAATTGGATAACAATTTTCACCTCATTCTAGGTATTAGGTAACCCCGATACTAAGCATCTCCACGTAATCTACGCAATGCTTGAACTTCGGTCCTGGAATCACCTTCTTCTTGAGGTCTTCTCCCAACTTGATTAGGAAACACTTATGACACATCTTTTCTTCTAATCCTTCTGTATAACATCACATACTCCCCCGTTGTAGTAACCATGTGCAGAATCGCACATGCCTTTACCCTTGAACACCTTACCGGTCCTTCAACCTACCCTCGTCGGGGTCCTTGAACCGTAAACATTCTCGTGTGTTGCATCTTGATCTCTCATCTATGTACTAGACCCACCTCTGAAGAGCCTTTCACAAACTCACCGCAATCGCATTATCCGGTCTAGCGCATACCATCAAGTACCCTACAACATCGCATGTGGAACCTTACACATCTTTCCTCATCCCAGTCCATTCTCAAGGAAAACCTTCAATAAAAACCTGAAGCGTGTTCCAATTGCTTAAATGTTGAACCGTCATTCCTCATTCTATAATAACCCTAATTCATTGCACATACCCTTTGACTCAGTACACCCTCAGGGTTCGACTACCCTTCTCCTGAAAATCACCATACAAATACCTTGTTTGCGAGACTCTCCATATCGAAAACCTTCTCTAGCAACCCTTGGTATCCTTGATTTCAGTCTTGCTATTCCAAACAAGTATCCTTTTACCCGTGTGTTCCCTTGATGCTATCTTTGGATACCTAAACCACAACGGTTTAACCATTATCCCCAAATTATGTTCCCGAGGTTCCTCACCTTCCTTCTCATCAATACTCTCCTGACTTTCCTCAGCTTCGTGATGACCCTCGATCAATTCACCTTGATCGCCCAGTGATTCCACCTCAAACTCGACATGTTCTACATAATCTGTAGGACCAACCTCCAAACATCCGTCCAAAGAGTATACATAACTCCTTGTCCTTGTTCCATATAAAACCGTAATGGAACCCACATCTTGCATCACCGCGGTGTATCCCTCTTTCTCCAACCTACCCAAAGATATCAAGCTCCTTCTCAACTCTGGAATGTAACCCAAACCCTTGAGAACACAACTTGAACCATCTTCCATCGATACTCCGGTTGCCAAGGAGTTAGTCATATACAATGACTTTAACCACATCTTATATAATGGTCTTTTTTTTTCTTGTTTTTTTAATAAATAGTAAAATTGTTATAAATGACCAACTATATAAACACCGTGCATATTTTTAAATCAAATAAGAATATCTATAAGTTTCGACCAAACTAATTAAAGAACAAAATGTCTAAATTTCCTTAATTAATTTCATCTAATAAAGTAAGAAAATTATTAATACATCAAGAATAATGAAATATGTCAACTAATTAATCATAAGGTGCCTTTAGGGTGATTGCCCCTCACTACATTGTTGGTTTATGCTTTACATTTTAAAACGACAAATACTGATAGTGTTTGCCGGGGGCAATAATTGCATTGGGTAACAATTTTTAAAACATCAGAAACACGAAAACCAAATGAATGGGTTATCGTTGAATCTAAATGAGTTGAAAGGCTCAACTGATCCAACCCACCAACTTGAATAATTATTCATGTCGTATTTGATTTGGGTTCCTTTTGTTATGTTTTTTTCCCAACCCGTTTACCCGTTTGACACTACTACTTGTGACAAACTAAGGCGCAGTCCTAAACTTAATTTATAGTATATTTCTACTTCAATTAATCATCGATGTAAAAGGATGAATAAGCATTTTCTAATTACTTCTTATGGACATGTTTGGCTCGATGGCTTATGGGTGTTACACAGGTCTAAGATTTTTATAGTCACTTCATAAGGTTATATTATCGGTAAATATATAAGGTATTTAATAAAAAAATCAAGTTTATACGAGTCACAAAAAAAAATTAACTACTTTAAGTAGTTTATAAAGAGGTTTTCGGTTTTGATAAACAGGAAGACACAATATTCTTTATTCTAAATGAAATATAAACTTTTATATATAACTTTTATAAATGAAATATAAACTTTTATATATAACTTTTCATCTATATACATCTACGCAGTTGCAGTTGAAGAGATAATTTGAGCCGTAGACGCAGTAATTTGCTCACCATACTCCTTGTCTTGTTTTTCATAGCATCAACAATAGCAATAAGCGATATCACGAATGCATAGTCCACATTCGGATAAATAGTCACCATGAATTGGTCCTTATCAAACTTTCCTTTCTTCGATTTTCTCTCTATGCATCTGCATGATTAAATCCATTCATTAGTTAGTCTTGGTTACATTCATTAACACAGCGATTCTTATGTTGCCTAAAAATATGTTAGCGCGAAAAGAGAAATTACTTGGGCTATTTTCATTGAAGAATCGAATCTCCCATATAAATAATGCATTTTTTCTTAGACCAGCTCCCTTGATCTTGAAATCACAAACATCTTTGTTGCTTCTTTTGTTCGCTAAAAAACGTGCAAACTAGTCTTAAACTGGATTATGCGTGGTTCTTTTGCGCTATATATCATATTCGATTTGGATGTACTGTCACCCTAAATACCTTCCATCGGTTATGTTGATCATGATCTAGAAACACAAATAATTAATATGCTTTTAGTATCATGCTTTAGAACAAACTGACTAACAAAAAAATTTACCTTATCGCGGAGCGTAGCAATAGGTCTGCCATCGGCATGGAGTAGCATTCTTTGTATAATGGAGTGTTGTGTTACATGGTTTAACTTTGAGCAAGATTTTATGGTTAAGATCAGTGATCACGAGGTTTCCCACCTAAATTTGTGTCAACTATGATATCAAATGGATATGGGTGCCATAAACTCGGACCCGATCACTGAAACCGGAATAGACGGAGCTGCATAGCTTGGTCCAGCCATCATCAATACAAACTAATATTTATTTTTCTAACAGTAATTTGTGAGCAAGGTTTATATAAAATTGTGTGAGTTGACTTATAAAAAAATAGGAATATTTGTCAACTCTGAAGTGTTGTTCTACCCGGAACTTTGTACGCGTTATTTTGTTGACTAGAACACCACAAAAAAGAGAGAGGAGCAATGAGGTATCTTTATGCCTTCATATTGGAGTGTTGAGCAAGAAAGAGCTATGTGTTCCTTGAAAAAAAAAAGTTTATATCAATTATTGTGTTCGTCTTTAAATTTAACTTTTAAGTTTAACAATTACATAATAGTCAAGTTAATGAAACTAATTATATGTTTCGACCCTATCTATTTGTGAAGATCATTTATTTTTTCACGATAAAAATACAAACAAGAAATTTAATTAGTTAACTGAATTACCGATATAATTTTTTAAACTTTGAAATTAAAACCATAATTTAGTACAAACTATAGGGACGATTTATTTTAAAAATTAGCTTACAATTTTAACTTGTTTTGAATTATTTAACCATTAATTATATTCATTAGGAAATAAGTGTTTACTGTTAATTCATTTAATTTAATCTTATATAATGATACATTGAGCTAGGGTAACTTTCTTTGCAGTTGATGTTTTAGAAGTAGAAAAAGCATAATTGGGCATTTTCAAACTTAGTCTAAACTAATTACATTTTTCGTAATGTAATATTTAGTTTAAATATCTTCTAATAATCAACGAGTCGAGCATATATTCTCAAAATATCGTTGATTATTAGAATAATATTTAATTTAAGCTTTAAGTACGTTTTAAACCATAAACGAGCTTACTCGAGCTTGATCTCGAGTTGATATACGAGTAAATTGAGCTCGATCTAATAAACGAGTACCTCAAGCTCGAAAGTAATAGTTAATTAAAGGTTTATTATACAGTTACGAGTATCGAGCTCGAGCTCGAAAACTCGGGCTAGAATACTAAACTTTAAAGTTATTCGAGTTTGAGTCGATCTCGAGCCGAATCAATATTAAATGAACCAAACCCAAATTAATACAACTCGACTCAACTCATATCGTTAACAAACCCTACCTTTAATATACATCTCAAATTAGACCTTTTAATTAATATGTATAACCAGAAGAAAAATAATAATTATAAAGATTTTTTTTAAAAGTAAATATTACATACACCATATATGTATTCATATTTTTGTCCGTAACAGGACTTAGAAAACGTTACTCTAAGTCAACTAGCGACTCACGTATCTTTAGACTACAAACCTTTAGTATACTCACCAAAAACCTCTTTATAATTGTAAATAAACGTAATAATTAAGTTGGTCAAATAAAATAAAAATATAATTTGTCCTAACATAAATTCCATGTTTAGAAATTACTTATAACGGGTAAACATGTATTGTTTTGCTCAGAATTACGACACCTTTTGCTATTTGTACACGATTTTGTCTTTAAAAAATACTTTTAAAGCCCTTCTAAGCCTAAATATATTGTTGGATAGCGTAATTTCAGTGGCCCAAACTATTTGCTTGTTTATTCGTTGGGTTGCCTCGTTGTTTGGTTTATTACATTTTTAATACTGTTTCAAGTTTTCGTAAATCCCCTTTTTACAAAAGGTAATAAAAAAAATATCATTATAAACATTAGTAGTCAATATGATAAATAAGTAATTATCCAAGACTTGATTTTGACTTTTTTCTATAAATCATGTAACATGTGTTGTAAATTTTATTTAGCACATTTTGATGTTCTTTATACCTTTATTTGCGTCATTTTAGTCCGACATTTAACACATTCATATTGTATTTAACCGGTTATTTAACTCACCAATAACATACTTAAAATGAGTGGTGCCCCGACTAAAAACGGTCTTGGATTCGTCACCGACCTAGAGATCGAGGTTTGAACTATAAACTTTCTATGAAAACTCGCGATTTCTTAATAGTATGTCACATTGGTGATTGAATAACTATTTTCAAATAAATGGTTCTTTAGTTGTAATCAAATTTCCAATCTCATCTTAGTGTTCTAATAAAAGAGTCTTAACATTTTTAGTTTTTTGACATTGACATATTACTAATTGACAAGTGACAATACTAAATTTTAATTTGCTATTTACATTTTTTACAATTATTAGTTAATTAATTAATTTATAATTTACATTTATTATAAATTTTAAATTAATATAATTCAAACTTATTATTTAGTTTTGAATCTCCTTTTCTCTTACATTTCTGCCCCTAACCTTCTATATGTGTTCGCATCTTTTTTTTCATAAAAAAGGTATATATAGTTTTCATATAGAAATACATATATGGATCATCTTAATTTTATTCAATAATTGTTTACGATCCCAAGCTTCATCTTCGTTTTCTATTTATATCTTCAATAATCAACTATCCTCGAACGTTAACTAAACTCCTTAATTCTATGAAGACAAAAGTTTAAAAAAAAACTTTTAATAGTACTTAGAAGCTTCAATTTTGAGTTAATTTTTTTCTTTTATCCAACTATAAAATCAACGATATGATGATAACACTACAAGAAAAAAGACCTTTAGTGACGACTTTTTTTTTAGTGACGACCCACATTTCGTCACTAAATGGATGATTTAGTTACCATAAAATATGTCGTCACTAATTTTGACAATATTCCAAAAACAGTGGACTAATACCAAAAGTGGTCACTAAATGGATGGTTAGAGACAAAATATGGTAGTCACTACGTATATTCATTGGTAAAATAAGTGAGTTGAAAAAATTTAGTGACCAAAAACATGGTCACTCAGTGAGATTTGAGAGACCAAAAAAAATAATCGTCATTGA
>CAJVGC010000591.1:23945468-24248370 GCA_910822075.1 Senecio squalidus | reverse complement strand
ATGAGGTACAATTTGAGTTTTTTGTGTAATTTTCTTGTTAGGATCTCGTTATCTCGTGTGTTGCTTCCGTCTGTATGTCTTATGGATTGTTGTTTGGCTACAATGTCTTTTCTTTTAATAATAATATGCATCTTTCGAAAAGAAAAAAAAAACATTGGAAGTAGATGGTTTTCTCGATGTCACGTATGTCTTTAAAAGCCCAGGTGATAAGGATGATTCAAACACGATAGCCTCGTGAGAATGTGGATTTACAACACTATTAGTAAGTCGTTACTTCAAAAATTAACGAAGAAAGGTGAAACCTCAAGACAATTTTGGAACTCTTGATGACAGGTTTCAAAACAGCAAGGATGCAAGGGCTATTCAAACTCAATGAAGATCTACAAAACATACAAATTAGAGATCTTGTAATCGTAGAATATTGGCATAAGTTGAAAGACATTTTCGACCTACTTCATAAGACTGATGTACCCATAGATGAAGAAGCTCTTGTAATGCATGCCATCAAAGGACTGTTTGAAAAGTATACAAACACATCAACCCTTATTCGACACCAAATGCCACTCCCATCTTTCCTTGATGCATGAGCCAAGCTACCATTAGAGGCGCAACTATTGAAATGAACACAAAGCCAACCTTCTAGAAGAAACAAGCATGCCTCTCCATCGGTTCTCATTAAAAAACGTAAAAATACTCAAATTTTGGCTCTAACTTTCGACGGTGTCAGTTCCGAAAAGTTGTTGCGCCATTTCTTTCATAAAAAAAAATTAAATTTGGGATAAAATGACACAAGAATATGGTACAATTTAAACCTTTTATTTAGAAGCTGAAATGTAGAGTGAGACACACTTAATTGTCGCAATAAAAAAGATAAAGCAAAACTTTTTTACGATTATGATAACTATTTTGAAATAGATTATATCATAAGGTTAATTGTTTGAAAATACATCAAATTTATATCAAAAACTATTGTGAGCATTCAAATTTTGAAGCAAATATTGTATACGTTAAGTTTCTGTACACCTCTATTGTAAATAGTCGGTTACTTGAACAAAAGGTAGCCGATAAACCTTTTTTTTTTTTTTTTTTTTCAACAAATTAAAACCAATTCATATATATTTAATTTTATCTCAATTATAAACATCTACGAAAAGTTAAAATTAACAAACACAAATAAAACAAAACCACCCACCAACCCAACCCATCTTCATTGTTCCTCTTTCATGTCTTCATCTTAATAACAAATCAACTTTGTTGTTTTTAACAATTTAAGTTCTAATTGATGATATATACAAATTTTAATATATCCTTATCAAACAAATTCAACCTTCCTAAATCGACTTAGATCACCCAATCCACAACCTCTTCATCCCTCCGGTCGAACCCTCCGACGAGCTATCTACCCTTCTGGGGTCACATCTAAGTTTCTACAAAGCCAACTTTATGACACGTTTATTCAGATCTAACTTTTCAATGTGTAAATCTGAATGACTTTGAGTTTCGGATCTGCAAAAACCAAAAACTAACATTTTCCCAAATCTAAAACTATTAGAAATAAGAGAAGTTGATTATGAGCTACCAATTTATTGCTTTTGATGGTCGCCTACGATAACGATGGTTAGATGATGACGATGGGGTTTGATATAGATAGCCAGAGAGAAGATGACCATAAGTAGATTGTTGTACTTGTTTGTTGTTGAATAAGAAAAAGTATAAAATTTTAATGTAAATTAAAAAGAAAAATAGATATTATTTAAAGAGAAATCCTATGTGGAAAATGATTTAAAAGTTTTATTTTATTTATTCCATTTGGCATACGATGTGGAAAATAAATTACAAAATGTGATACCCGTCATTATGTAGTCGGTTAAAGGTTAAATAGTGCTGACATTAGACAAATTAAAAAGATAAATAAATATAATAGATGGTTTAGAAGATACATAACATACAATAGTTTTGGATATAAATTTCGATTTAAAGAAAAAAAGAAAAAAAAAACAACTCGAAGCTATGGGCTTCTAGCTTACAAGACACACTAGCTTCCTACACGTCGGGCCCACTTAAAAATATAAAACATCCAAAAGCAATACACGAACGGTCTCGATTCAACGAAACAACAATCCATCACCTGCATCGCACGTGCCTACAAGAAAGCAAAATTCACACTAACCCGCGCATATTTTGAATTTCATTTTTCATTCCCGATAATATAAAAATCCCATTTCCCCAAATAAATAAACACACACACACACACAAATCCACTCACCGGACCTCGACGGCGATACGACGGCGCGTGATAAAATCAATCAGTTCATGAAAAGCATGGGACGAAACGGCGGTAGGAGAGAATCGAATCGGAAAATGAAAGGCTCATTAGCCAGACATTTATCCGTCCAATTTGGTCAAATTAGTTTCAAACCGCCGATTCATCCAATTAACAACAATAATAATAATCAAATTAACAATTCATCAAGGTTTCAGAATCTGCTTGAAGAAGAAGTACACTTAGCAGCATCGGATTCCGTTCCGTCTATTTCAGCTAAAGTTCTAGATTTCGATTTTGATGCTGACGTCACCCTTGAAGACAAGGATTATATTCTTAGTCAGGATTTTTTCTGGTATTTTTACCTTTTTTTATGATTATATTTTCTAGGGTTTAGATATGTTATTGTAGTGTAATAGTGGAATTGCATTGGTGTAATAGATTTCAGTTGTAGTAATGTGTTTAGCTAATTTACCTGTTTTCGGTATATTATTGTAGCTTAATTGTGGAATTGGATTAGGTATTGAACTCAATATATTGTTATTCATTGTGTGCAGCACGCCAGATTACATTACTCCAGAAGCTCCACCGTTGCCGGTCAATGTAGGGTGCAATAAGGTAATTTTTTAAGCGGCTGTAAGATTGAAATTTAAAGTATTGTTATTGATTAAGTTTTACATCTTTTTGTAGCTGGAAGAGTTGCCGTGCCCAAAATCACCAAAGAAGTTAAAGTCTGTTAGAAGTAAAAGACAAAGAGAATGTTAGTTTGCTAGTTGATGCTTTGTTGATGCGGATGAAAGTGATTATGCTTGCAATGTAATAATCTTTTATGTTTGTATTGCAACAGCCTTTCTAAAACTGGACGATGATGTACCGGAAGAAAATGAAATGGATAGTAAAGCCCCAGCAGAACCTCAGACAAATAAGCAGGGGTATGTTTCTCAGTCTGCTGTGGCATTACGTTGTCGGGTAATGCCTCCTCCGTGTATGAAGAACCCGTACATCAAGGATGCTTCAGAAAATGATGTTGACCCATTTGGTGATCGCAGATCCAAATGTGCAGGTAGATGGCTATTAAATTGCAGTTACCTATGTGGATATGTTCTTTAGTGAATTCTTGTCACAATATATCTTTAATATTGCATATATTTCACTTGATTTAACAGAATAAGAATCATACTTATCGATTATATGTATACTTTGTTAGAATAAGTGAGAGTCTGAAAGTCCATACATATATCAGATTAGCTTTAACTCTTATATATGCATTATAATCGACAGTTTTCCTTCCTGCTGCATTTGGTGGTGATGGCCTTTCACGATATCGAACAGATTTTCATGAAGTAGAGGTATAATGACTGTTAAAATACAGTACTGAATATTTTTTATTTTGTTTCAAGGAAGCCACCTATAGTGTTTGGGACTAACGATTACCTCTTCCAGCAAATTGGTACTGGAAACTTCAGCCATGTATTCAAAGTCTTGAAAAGAATTGAGGGATGCATGTATGCCGTGAAGCGTAGCTCAAAGAAATTACATCACGACACTGATAGGTATTCAACTTATTTCATTATAGGCTATTCCAATGCTGATCTGTATGCATATGAATGCTTGTTTATATCCACATGTACCACACTTCTTTTGATTCTAAACCGCTTATAATGGACAAATTTGGCAGGCAAAAAGCTTTAATGGAAGTTCAAGCATTAGCTTCATTAGGTTGGTAACTTGAAAATCCTCCTTCAACGTTCTACTTTTTCCGTTAAAATATATATTAAGTTTAAACTGTGTATCTCAAAATCTCTAATCAACTTGCAGGGTATCACGATAACGTTGTTGGATATAATACTTCGTGGTTCGAAAATGAGCAACTCTACATCCAAATGGAACTCTGTGATCACAGTCTATCCATCAATAACTCAGTTCAATTACGCCAGGAGGGTGAAGTGTTGGAAGCAATGCACCAGGTTAATACCCTTTCTACATCTCATGTATTTATTATGTATGGCACACTTTGCTAGACAGTTTCTTTTATATATGAGCATAATCCTCTGTTTGCTACGGTGGTATCACTAGAGGTGACAATTTTAACCCACTCACTTCCAGAAATGAGTTGATTTGGATTGAAAGATGCCCAAAGGGTTGTAATTTTGATAGTATGGTTTTATAATCACTAGTAGTTCTTTAATTACGTGTAAAGTTCAAAAGAAAAGATAAACGTGTTGACAGGTTAATGACTCAAGTTGATGGACCTGTTTTTAACGTGGTTTGTGATCGGGAAAAAAGAAAATAAAAAAATCGCCTTCGGCATCCTGGGGTCATGGACCCGACCATAGAACCCTGTTCAATAAGTGGAACGCATTAGTGGGAGGCTCTCGAAACCAAACGAGACTAGAAAGAACATGGGAAAGTTCATTTACTTCCTGAACGACAAGTATTTGACCCCTTTTATTATGAGAAAATATGTTCACATTCTATATATCTATATCGAAATCTTTTGTGCATTTTTTTTTTTTTGCTTTGGAGTAACGATGTTTATAAAACAAGGAAAATGCCATTGGAAGAGTAGCATGTGTGATGACATCCCGTGATGTGAATATGGACGTGCTACACAAAATAAAACTTGTAGTTGTTGAATTTAACTTTCTGATATTCTATTCCAGCTTTAAATTAATAAATATTTATTTTGTGTTTTTGGTTACAGATTGCCAAGGCTTTGCAGTTTATACACGATAAAGGGATAGTTCACTTAGATGTGAAACCTGAAAATATATATGTAAAAAACGGTGTTTACAAACTTGGTGATTTTGGCTGTGCAAGTCTCCTCGATGGAAGTTTACCAATCGACGAAGGCGATGCAAGATACATGCCACAAGAAATCTTGAACGATAATTATGATCATCTAGACAAAGTTGATATTTTCTCTCTTGGAGCCACTATTTATGAACTTATTAGGGGTTCAGCATTACCAGATTCTGGACCCTATTTCCAAAATTTGAGAGAAGGGAAACTACCTCTTCTTCCCGGTCATTCAGTGCAATTCCAGAATATTCTCAAGGTATATTACCTAAATACCCATCTTTTATCATTTCAAATATACAGATGAATGGGTCGATGCAGGTTTTGGTTTATTTCTAACAGGTCAAGTTAATAAAAATAGCATAAAAAAACTGGTAAATGGCCGTGTCACGAGTTGCTTTAAAGTGTATTTGAATGCATACTACCTTGTAAATATTTTAAAGAATTTAGAGTATTATTCAAATTTTATAGGTTTTGAAATTATATTTATAACCCAGTAATTACTTATAAATTGATCTAAAAAAATTGACAAAGTGTTTAGTTTAACCCAAAGTTGACCTGAACCAATAGTTTCTTGTTTTGGCTCGTTACCAACTCACCCACGTTACCTCATTTATTGGTTTGGGTAGTAGATCCATTTAGCTGGTTTTTGTTGAACGAATACCAGGATCTGTCACGTAATGGTTGCTACTATAGGGAGATCAAGCTGTTAAATTGTCATTTTAAGCTCCACACTATGTTCCAATTAAATTCTAAATTATGAATATGTTTTCCATCAACATTAATATTTCCAACTCAATGATTTTTCTTGTCATATGCTGCAGACGATGTTGGACCCTGATCCTGTTCGTCGACCGTCTTCTAAAGAACTATTAGCAAACCCAATTTTCTTCAAGCCACACAGAACATTCAAAACCAAGTAAACGGTCCCATTTTTAATTTTTTGAAGTGAGCTGTAGTCTCCAGTGTGCAGCACATCTTACCAGAACACCGGAAGAACGATAGCTGTAAAGCTAGTTTTCTAAGAACTGGTGTTTCTCCACCAATGTGCACCAAATTTTGCATTCTAATGGTGCTATCGACCCCTTTTCTGTAAAAAGAAACAATGTGGTTTGTAATATATCAAAACTGTTACTTCTCTGTAACATTTTTAATCTTAACCTTTTATTTCTCCTTCCATATATTGTTGATTAACAAAAAATGATACAAATGTGGTCCTTTAAAAGTTGTGCGCTCTTAATTATTACTCCTATTACGCGGTCATTTGAAAGTGTAATATTTCTCTTGAACGTAACTGTAAAACTTGGGTTAGATTGGTAGCTATCATTGTAACTTATTTTCTTCGCATTCATAATATCTGATCTTACTCCTATTACGCAGTCATTTGAAATTGTAACATTTCTCTTGAACGTAACTGTAAAACTTGTGTTAGATTGGTAGCTATCATGGTAACTTATTTTCTTCACATTCATAATATCTGATCTTTGATCGGCAACGTTACTCACATTCATAATATCTGATCTTCGTTCGACAACGTTACTTTTTGAGTCTAACCTGCAAAGAATTGTCATTGCAACTGAAGATTTTTCGGTGTTTATAGGCATATGAGTATATAACAATTCTTAGGCATGTGAATTTTTCGGTTAATTCAGTTAACATTTAACGATTAAAGCTGATTGTATCTTGACGGAGGGAAAAAAAAGGAAAAATAACAAGTTCAAGACAAAAATCGCGGAAAAAAAGTTTAATGACCAAATTGGCGAAATAGAAAGTCTTGAGGGACAAAAATTGCAATTTACTCTTCTTTAAAGTTTAACCTAAATATACACGTGTCTGAACAATCTCTACATATAAATAAGACTATGGGCTCGGACAATTGTTTTATCATTTACAATTTTGTTGGCACCCCACTGACTTTACGAATTTATATTGTGATAGTTTGTTCTTTGTTTAGATCTTTTGTCAATCAGATTTTACAACTTTTGACGAATAAATCTTGAGTGGCTAAATTAAGAAGAAAAGTATTATGCATTTTTTTTTCCCGGCCAAAATAGAAAATTTGAGTGGCTTTTTTGAAAAAATATAAGATTAATTTTCTAAAAGCCCTGTATATACTTTCTGTTTTGTCCCTTCTAGACCATCGTACAATTTTATTCACTAACTGGTCATTATAAGTTGTCAAATTGTCCCTTTATATTATTATTTTAGACTAATTTACAAAATACCCTCTATAGTTTGTATAATTACAAAATTTGTCCATAATTTTTTTTTTACGTATATCTTCCTTTATTTCACTATTTTATTGCGGCTTTAGTCCCTTGCTTGTTAAACTTAACAATTAGTATATTAAAATACCAAAATTACTATTTTGCCCTTATTATAAACATTATCAACGAACACTCACCCTCTTCCCCGTTACAATTTTCGAACCCTATTAAATATAGTAGTATACGACAACATGATGAAACAAAACTTTGGATAGTAATAAGATTACATGCTAGCATATAACCAACTAGACCATATACTTATATGGATAAACGGTTTGTTTTGCATTATTATTTTTTTAATTAATTATTATTTTTTGTTAGGTTATTTATATGTAATATCTCTTTGTTCCAAGTATTTTTGGAATCTTTCGTCTTTAAGTTTATAAATTACACTTTTTGTCCAGTTTAGGGACGAAAATAAAACAATAGTAAAAATAAATATACATATTATTTTTCCTATGATAAGCATAATAACTATTAACGAGGGACTAAATAGTAATTTTGTTATTTTAACATACTAATTGTTAAATTTAACAAATAAGGGACTAGAACCATAAAAAAGAATAATGAAATAAAGGATAGTATTCATAAAATAAAGAGTTATGGACAAAGTTTATTAGTTAAAGGCTGAAAGTGTAAATACAAAAACAATATACAATTAAATAAAACATAACTAAAAGTTTCTTCATAGCTAAAGTTGTGGTTTTTATTTTCCCAAAAAATATAAGTATTAACTTTATTTGCATAAATTAAATTCTAAAATAAACATAAACAATTAAACATTCCTTGAATATTTTACAAACCGTTATAGAACAAGCTTTCCCAATATTCGTTCTTTTTTATAGCTTTATTGAATATATGAAAGTCGAATTATGTAATTTGAATTTATTTTTTTAATTTTATAAAAAAATTTCGAAGTATTTTTTTTTTTTGTCATTTATCCAATTAAAAAAAAATGATAAGCCGATTTTCTTTTATTAATTTTTCGTTTGCATATTAATGAAAGAGAGAAAAAGGAGAAAAGAATTTTTGATTGTCTACCCAAATGCCTAACTACAAAGTTTAAAAATATAATGGTTTTCAATTTTGTTTCTTTTTTTCTTGTTCTTTTTTTGCAGCAAAATTCTCAACTATGTTAATGACAAATCCCACGTCATCTTCTCCGATCACGCCACCTTGAACTATCATCCCGGCCACCACGATCTCCATAACGAGTAGGAGGAGGGTCATGCTGCATTCTCGCCATTTCCTGCCTATAGCTGTTAGGGTCCGAGTAATCCCACCCATTGTATTCATGAGACCTAACAGGCTGTGCATATTCTCGTGTGGCATATGCATTGTAGTTTGTATTATTGTCCGAAGGAGAATATAGCTGAGGCTGACCATATCCCGGTAAAAAGTAAGCATCCGAAGATGCATTTGTTCCTTGTATATATCTCTGGTCGGGGACCATATCAGAATATCGCTGATGTATTGTTTGTTCACCTTGAACCGCCTGAGAATATCTCCGATCAGTGACTAAATTGGAAATGTTTCTATGATCTAGTACTACATCAGGTAATCTCTGATGTGTAACCGGACCAATAGCTTGTTGAGTTGTTTCTTGATAATACACTCCCGCAACTGCATAAGGGTCACCGTTAACCGCCACACTTTGCCGGGAAAATTGATTTTTACTACTTTCAGACCGCCATCCACTCTGATTCAAAAGAAGAAGAAAAAATCAGCAAAAAGTTTAAACAATGAGAATTTTTTTTATTGAGAATTATTATTTTATTTTATAAAATCTCTTTTTTTTTTTAATTCTTTTTTATTGATAGTGTTATTATAATCTAGTTTTTTTTTTCTTTTTAAATTTCCAATTCTTACCACATTGATTTTTAAACCAATTTGTTATTTGATTCAACATGAAAAAGAAAAAAGAAAACAAAAAAAAAGAGAAAAAATCCATTGATAGTAAAAATTTATTGATAAATTTATAGACTATTATGGATTTGTACAGGACATGATTGTTTGCATATAATTGACGCACCGTTACAGGGTTGCTGGACGGAGTTGGAGATGGAAGTGATACTTCAACGGTTTCCTCTTGTTTCCTTTCAACTAAACCGTTAACAAGATTATTAATCGATCCACCACTAGCCGCATTTTCCTTAATCGCATCAAGTAGCTTCACCATTTGTTCATTGTTCAAACTCCCACCTTGACCAGCTGTTAGTGCAAATACAATTTCAGGGTTTTTTAGCAACACTGCCAACAGTTCAAGGTCTGGTTCCGGCATTCTGTTTTCAGTTACTATACTGGTATTCGCAGCATAAGTATTTATAAAAGCGGGTGCCACTTGTGTAGGTGGATCTACAACCATATTGTCATCGTCATCGGAGGGTTGCTCAATTGGAATTTCGGGTGTTAATGAATCATCATAGTCCATTTCTCGGTCCCATGGTTCTTTAGGATTTTGTGGGATTTCGAGAATTGTGTTAAAAAAAACTTCTTTTTCACGTTTGATTCGGTTGGTTTGAACATCAACTTCTTTGCTATTTTCTCCACAACATACACTCCACTCCTTATTGATCATCATTTCTGCAAAGCATAAACAAAAGATAGACATTCATAAGCAACCGGAACCCAAAACAGCGACAAAAGATCTAAATGGATAGAGGCCATGAATTTACACAAAATCAAATGGTTACTTCATTATTTTTACTGGTTTAATCACGTCCTCCTAAAGGATGGTGTTGCTTGCACCTTGGGAACGGGTTTTTTACATATTAAACAAGAAGCTAAAATTAGCAGACGCAGAGTTTTGCCAGAAACAGCCATATGATTTGTTACCACTGATGGTTAGGCAAGCTCTAGTAAACATGGTCAACTAAACATCTAATTGTGTTGAACATATCGATACATGTAGCCACTTCATGAACACTAACGACAATCTAAATCACACAAACTGACATAATTCGGTTTGCTCATACATATATTACATTAACACAAGCACAACAGTACGTATAAATATCTCCATTAGTTTCCTATCCGCTTTAATTAAGCAAGAATTTTCCTTAATTCTGCAGGAAACAGCTTACACAGCAAATTACACAAGCTCAATCATCAAGTTGTGTCCATTTTGTTACGACATCACCAATTCATATGCTGATTCCATGCACACGAAACATTACATGAAGGATAATCCAAGGATAACATTGCAAAATGAAAGCGGTTGAAATGGAATAATTGGAGTCATAACTCCAGATGTGTTTTCTTAGAATTGCAGGGCCTTATCTGCAGCAATAAAAAAATCCGCCTCTACTAGTACTATAACTCTCACGATTATGGGATTGAAATAATTTTAATTACGCATAGCGCCTAGATTAAATATGTCAAAGCTTCAAGACGATTTGTCTACATAACATATTTCTTAATTCCATGACGACATAAATAACTAATGCTAATAACAAATTCGTTTCAACATATAGATAGATATGTTGTCTTTTTTGTTTTCACTTGTGCACTAATTTATACATAACAATCCGATGTGAATTTCATGACAACATCCTTAGAGAAAGTTTTTTTTGGGTAAAAGAGAAATTACCCCGGTAAAATAAACATCCTTATAGAAAGTTAATATAGTGGTTAAATTCTTCAGGTGAATTGTTTAATTTTAATCAGGATAATATTGTCCTACTTGCAGTAAATGATCAAAAAACACTGTATACAGAGGAAAACCATGCTCTACTAAGCACCTCAAAAAACGATTAATAATCCCACAAACGATTTATGGCATCATTTTGGGTGCTTGATGAATTTTTGAACAGTCAGACTGAATTAAAGTGGACGGCTATTCGTGGGTGACCGATCTGAATTTAGAAAGCTTTAATTTCAATGATAATTTGTATCAGTGGCCTATAATGAAAATCTTGTTGCAAGATTGTCAAGGTCGCTTTGGATCAAGATTTGCCAGTCTCTTGTTGCTAGTTCGTCTATTTCTAAGAGTTATCGTTATCTTAAGTATTAATGATTTGTACGCCTGCTATTAAGCAAAAATTAATTCTGGCACTCATATCATTAATACTTACGGCACTCATATCATTAATTCTGGCACTCATATCGTTACATCTTGCCACATCTTGCTTACTTACGGTTACTGCAGATGTGGCTATTTTTACCCTTTATTTTAATGCATACCTCTTCTTAGTCAGAATTTTAGATTATAGCCGGACAAATATATCATTTAATTGTACTAACTAATCTATTCTTTATAAAAAGATTATAAAAATAGAAAAGAAATGTGTATATTTGTCAACCCGACTAACACTACAAAATTTTAGTTCTGATCCAATACTCAACCCAACCCAAAGCAGAAGCACATATACGGCAACACATCCCCCACTGGACCTGCATACCATTAGCGCAACAAAAAAGAGAAGGAAAAAAAAAATGCTGAAATTTTCCTAGAAGTAAATATACCTGGTGGATTCACCCATGCGATCGGCATTCTCTTGCACTTTTTCAACACAGGTTCCTCCGAGTCAATAACCTCCTTGCCATGAACCGGAACTGGAACCGCCATCTCATCGGCTGACACAATCTGCACCGGTGGCTTATGTTCCTCAACAATGGGCCGAACAGGAGAACCTGGTAAAGAAGTCATGCTAGAAGAGGATGTGGCATGTTCCTCAACTTTAGGACGAACTTGAGGTTTAGAGGGAGAAATTGTCATTTTAGCCTGGGTGATGGAAGACACCCGCGGGACTTCAGTTTTTACTTGAGGGTTAATGTAACTTTCCCCATATTTACTTCTCATAAACTGGGCCCGCATTTTGGCTTTCTGTATATCATCAGCTGAAAGTGGACGACCCTGAGTTGTGGAAAACACTCTTGTAACCTGTGGACCGCGGCTAGCTGCTTTTTGGCCAGGTTGCTCCACGAGTTGAACTTTCCTGCGTTCTCGGTTGTCTGAAATCTTATTAAGGTAATAACTATACTTGAATACTTGTTTGCTTTTATTGCTTAAATAAACTAAAACAAAAGGCACTTCCGGTACAGTATCTTCATTTTCATTATTTATACCCTTTCTTTATCACCTGTTTATTAAGCATCTTCGTTTTTAGCTAATTTCTTCTTAAATAAAGACTCTCAACTCTTGCATAGCAATTTATGATATTATAATGCGGTAAACCGTAGATATATCACTTTATACTGCCCAAAAATTATTCAAATATATACGGGGGGTAAATATGATTTAAAAAGTTATATAGCTTTAAAAACAAAAAATCTAAACTTCAAATGTATGACGATACTTTGGGCGACTTGACCTGTTCTCTTTTGAGTTGATTTTTTTAAACTACTTGATTGACCCTTTAGATAAAACATAACTCGGATAGACCTACTGGAGTCACATTGACACCTCTTCTAGCAATTTTTTATCAACTACTAACCCGTGTTAGAGGCAACTATAATGTCGTCGAATCACGTATTAAGTAAACATATTTTAGCAATTAAAAGTCGCACTTTCTTATTACAAAGGTGCTGGATGAATTTAAGATTTTTTGCTAATGCTATCAATTTCCCCCAGAAGACGCATAAAACCCCAAGGATACGAGATGATGAAACACCTTTCAGAAGCTTCATATTTGAATCATCAGAAGTCCCTGTGAGCAATTTCATCGACTGCAACCTATGGGAAAATGAGAAAAGCAGTGATTCTGGTTAGAAACTCGTATCAAAAAGTTCTCAAAACTGCATCTGAAGTTGATCAGTATGATTGAAATATTCAAATATACCTGGAGTTTTCAGAGTTCTCTTGCAATGAATATATCGCTCCCTAATAACAAAAAAAGTTCATACAAAATTAACAAATGCAAAACGTAATCAAAAGCTTTTGGCAAGAATACATCCTTCCCAAAAAGGTATGCACTTTTAAACTTTTGTATCATATGAATTATTCTAACTCTAAAGTCGACTATTATAAGTTATGTATTAAATTATAGCCATAACTGGGCGTGTAAAACAAAAGAAAATAAGAAGCATGCCATCGTCACAGATGACATGAAACATGTGAAATTGAAGTTAACGGTTGTTATATTTAGACATTTGATTCAAAAGAGAAATTTTTGGGGGTAAAAGGAATACTCGAAATGAGAAAATTTGATGAGAAATGATAACTCACAGGGTTCTCAAGTTGCAACTCTAACGATTCATTTTCCATAATTTCACCAATGCTACATACACCATCATAAAACAGACGTTAATATAAAACCGATGACTTAAGTTAAAGTACAAGCAGAAACACATAGGTTGGCTTGCCTTTGCTTCAATAGCAGCTGGTTCTGTGCATCGACAGGGGAAAGATTGGCATTGGGCTTTCTCATGGCTTGACTTCTTGCAAATATTTTGCTCCATCTAGACAATAGACTTTTCGCCCTGTTTGAGATATCTGGTCTTCAAAACAGATTATGAGATTCAAATAACGAAAGAGTAAAAAAATACAGATTACATTAATTCCACTTCTGCCATAATAGTTGCATCAATAAAAGAAAGTAATAACTAATAGATGCAGCATAATTAAAAAACCGTGTCTAGCAAGATAAATGTACGGCATATAGTACACAAAAATTTGACGGACCAACCAAAGAAACACACACCTGAACCGCGGTAGAAGCGGAGCTTGTTGACACTTTGCAATATGGCTGACATGTGTGCTGGGAGAGCTTTATTTAATGGCAGGTGACAAAGGACCTATAGGCGACTCCATTCAGTAACTGAAATAAAACTTAAACAATAAATATGCAAAAAAAAATGTCTTGAACAAACTGGGTACCCGTAGAATGAAGTGAAGAACAGTCGTTTGCTCTTCGATTGCAGCTTCACTCAGCCACGAAGCTAAAATAATCACACCTCCATTCGTCAGAAACCTAATTTCATAAATATATGATTAGTTCATAGAGGATGTACTCGGTAAACAATGGTATAAGTAAATAAAATTACCAAAAAAGCACTGAAGCATTTTGTATCTGCAGGATCCATTCCATCAATTTGACTTGTCCAGAAAATGTTTCCTCTTTCCGCAACAGATTAAAAATATTAGCAATAAAATATTTATCCGAGTCACTTGTATCAGGTAACACCTCATCTTGCATGGAGCAAGACGGTGCTTCAATAGTGGATGGATCCATAGAGTTCAATGGAACTGGATGACTAGGTGCCTCGGTATTAGAGCTTAATGGGATATTTTGTTCTTGCACACCTCCAGCAGATTGGATTGCCTTCTCTCGAGATAATCGAATAAATCTCCGAACTCTTGTCCGTTGACCATTAAAGAATTCCCTCACCTTCAAGATGTAATAAATTAATAATTATTACAGATTTGGGTGATACGAAAGGAAAACTAATAATGAACAAAATTAATGCAAACCCCACCCTGAACTAAAACAGATTGCCAACATAACGCCCCCATACATTGTACAATAACCAAAAATACGCAAACAAAAACCACGCTTATATTAATTTATTACATAATAAAAAAAGAAAGTGGTAACTGCGTGATATGAAAGAATAAATGGCAAATTAATTAGAGACCTGTGTAGCTGTCAAACCAAAAAGAGCGCTAATCGCCTTCATTTCCTTCTTGTTGATTTCGTCTTTGACAGAGAAAATTGATTGCATGTATTTTATTGCTTTTGGATTCAGCAGATCTCTGGGTCTTTTACCTAAAAAATAAAAAAGAGGCACGAGAACTATCAGCACATTGATTCAGAACAACTAATGCTGCCATACATGAACCTTTACTAACAGTTATACTATAGTCTATCGTTTACAGTTAAGAAGCCAAGCTAAAATAACATTTATAGTAAAAAGTTTATAAATCTTAATATGATAGAACAAAACGGTTCCCAGTAAACTAGAACTAAGTATCGAACACGCCACTATTTTAAAAAAATTATAAATTAACCAAAAACTATAGATTAGAACTAAAGTATTGAACATGCCACTGTTTTAAAAAAATGTTCAAAAATAAATCAGTTTCAAATGGAAAGCTTACCAATTTTAATCGAGAGAGCACCCGCTGCCTGCACAAAAATAACAATATACAAGGTCAAAAAATATACAAATATATAATGTTCTGCAACAACTAATATTATCCAGTATAAGCAGTATTTATATTTAATTCAATAACGGATTGTTGGTGTTTCTATGTTAACCTACAAATTAGTTGCAACTTATCGGTCATAACAACTATAAGTTAATAACATAACCACGGGAAAACCAGAATCGCCTTCACTGTCACGAGATCAATTTCTACCGAAACACAATTCAAATTTCCTCCTATAACTCAATTACCAAAACAAAAAAATATAAACTAATTTCTACAACAAATTAAACCTAATTATCTAAATTTAAACACCTATTTAAAACAATTCACATAAATAAATATAAAATAAAATTAAAAAAAAAAAGAGTCCAAAATGAGAATTCACACCATTTCTTGAGAAAGAGGATTAACACCGGTGAGTTTACATTGCTTCGAAACAATATTTTGCAGCTCATCGATCTGTTTACTAATTAACTCTTTCTGTGATTCCAGTAATCCTTCATACGACGTCGTATTGGTCGATGATACAACCAGCGCGAGGTGATTTGCAGTCGAATTCGCCATTTGTGGTGAATTTGTTGAGCTAATTTGACATAATTGTGAGGAAATTGAAGGTGATTGAGTTGAAATTGGGTGGGATTTTAGTTAGGGTTAGGGTTTGGAAGAGAACGGTTTGTTTTGTTTTTTCTTTTTGTGTGTGTGTGAAAGTACATCGAGATATAGGTATAGAAGATATATCTATATTAACTATGGTCTGATACACGGTGTTAGTATAAAAAATTTATACAAAAATAATGTTTTAAAGGGATACACATAATCAGTTGTTTTCAATGTTAGTTTTGAAAAGTAAGCCCGAGTGATCACATGTCCGGTATTTTTATGAACATACACCGAATGAATAAAACACCAGTTTTCAAGAGTTGAATCAAAAGTTACTTTAGGTGAAGAGTAACATTTAAAACTACAACCCGATTCCACAAATAATTATAAAAACTCGTTGTAATAGTCATTCTTTAATAAGTTAACAAAAATTGAATATACAACATTTTAGAATAAACATATTTTCAAAGTGCAACAAGGATAAGATGATATTGTATAGCTCAATATTTGAAGAATCGTGAGGAGTCATGGGCTTTTCTGTGACCGACTTTTTTCATTTGAAGTTTCAATTGTTGTTAACCTTCCTTCCCAATGGGTTTTCTGCGACTTAACTCACCTTTAAAAATGCACGAGCAGTATTAAGAGAGGATTCTTGTGCAAGCACATCCAATTGTCTTTGCTATTTGATAAATCTGTACAAATTGTCTCTATCTTAACTAAAACCCAAAGTTACAAAACTTAGACAACTTTATGTTGTATCTATAGGGAAATCATCCCCACACATTTTGTTTTTTCCAGCTCTTATATCTAAAAGGACGACCGACGTGATCAGATGTTTAAGCTTTAAGCTTAAAAAAACTAATGCTTGAAGGAAAGAAATGAAGTTTACAGTTGGTCGGATAGTCGCCTCAACCCATCTCATAGACAATATAAAGTATGATGATTCAACAGTTGACATGTCGTATCAAAGTCCATAAAGTTTCATTTCCTTCAAACCTTACAATAATCTATATTATATCAAACAACTTAACTGATTAAAAAACCCAATTCTTTTTATCCTCTTGTAATCCAAAAAAACAACTTGCGTAACTTAGAAATGATAATTGCTTTGGCCTATGAACCACATACACTTCCAAAACAAACTTCTAAATTAAGAATATGCTAGAATAATCCATAATATCAATACTTAACGATGATGACAAAATTAAATAACTATAATGAATCTCTCCAAAGTAAGAGTGAAGGCAAAGTCGTTTTGATTCTTCATCATGTTTGACCTAAATCAATATCAAAATAAAATTGAAATTATCCATATATGTTAGAATTAAGTTCTTTCACTAATACTTTTAAAGCATGAAAATATACCTTTATGGCTTCATAAGGGATTCCTGTAGTAGGGGCATTGCGATCATTTACAGCCTAAAAATCATTCAATAATGTAAGTAAATCATTT
Source organism: Senecio squalidus (assembly GCA_910822075.1). Lineage (NCBI taxonomy): Eukaryota > Viridiplantae > Streptophyta > Magnoliopsida > Asterales > Asteraceae > Senecio > Senecio squalidus. Next base: position 24,230,899 of record CAJVGC010000591.1, on the reverse strand, counting down.
AAGAGTTAAGACCATCAAAATTAATCCTTTCTTATATCTTAGTGTACCTGGATGCAAAGTAAAGGTTTGCGTACATGTATATAATCCGGACTACATGAACAAATACATATATGCTTAGAGAATCCCCTACATCCATAGATTTCTCATTCCATTAACAAAAAACTACAAAATAGACACATGAATAGCATCTACAAAATAACACCACAATTGAAAAAAGACTCTTATTAGCATAGATCAAGCAAAAAAAAAAACCTTTAATTCAAAAAAAAAAATGAAGTTATATTAAGATGAGTGTAAAAAGAAATAAAAAGAAGTACCTTTTTAATCAAATAGTTTCGATCATCACATTCATCTTTGAAGCATCCATCATTATCATTATAAAATCAAAAGAGAAATTCAGTAAAGAATAAAACGGAGATGAAGAAATATTTGAATTTGAATTCCAACTATTATGTTGATTACCATATCCCGTGTTTGGTTGTTTATCCAATAGAAAAGAAGCTTACTTAAAAGTTTTTATATGTTCAAGAAATACATACGCGGTCAGCTGATTTAGCCAATGAAAAGGACTGTATGCTTTTATTTTTTTGCCGCATGCTTCACATTAACCAATATTAAGGTTTAAAAAATAAATTATATACATTTTGTATTTTGAATTATGACATCATCACTTATAATAGTTATCCTAGTTAGATATTCTAAGGATGAGACACATTAGATATATGACATCATCTTAATCCCCCATTTATTAGAAGAAAATATTTTTACATTTTAACTATATACTCTTTTAGGTTATAAAAGTTTTTATATAAACAAATTAAAGTTGAAAATACATAAAAAGTGAGATGGTTAATAATTGGGTTAGGTAGGCTCGGAGATTGATACAAGATACTATATGGTCAAAGGTTATCAAAATTCGATTCTACATTTGATCATTAAAGTAACGATTTAGTGAGACAGAAAATGCAACATGATTTATAATTATTGTAAGTTGATAATTAGTTTGTTCTCTAAAATCTTATTCCCGCACCACAATAATAATAAAAATATATATAGCATGTGCTTAACTCATTAAAAGCAAAGTGAAGAAAATATATTGATAACTATAATAGTAAATAACCATATATTCATGATTATATATATTTATGACGGAATGGGGAAAAAGGAAAGTAGAAACTAACAAAATTGGTTAATTATAGCCTTTTACGATCTTATAAACGATTCTATGATTTTGTATGATCCTACGATTCTGCGAAAGATCTTACCATCCTACTCTGGTCCTACTCAATTTGTTATCCTACGACGATCTAGATCGTTTATTATACTAGTATTGTACGATCCTTTGAGCAGGATCACGATTTTAACAGTCTTTCTGTGGGCTTCACAAGAGGGTGTTGAAAGGATGGTCGGGTTGAAAGGAACGTTATGGATTTCCGGGAGTAGTTTAGATAGACTACATTGGTAAGTGTATCTAATAACGAGTAGATTATAAGTTTATGTAGTATACCGTGTGTAAAATCGGGAAGTGACGAAGTATAACTCATGCTACACCCAACAATAATGTATAACCGACTACTCAGCTATTGACAACTCAACATCACGTCACCAAATATCAAACCTAATTGACGAAGATGTTGTCACAAAAAATTAGAAGGTTATGTTTTCGAACAAAAGTGGTACTACCAACAACAAGATAGTCATAAATTAAAGTCTGTTGCAATGAATATACTAACCGAAAAGGAAGACCGATGTTCTTTTCTAAGTTAACCTAACTTGAATTTCCAAAAAACTCGCACAAAACTGGTGTTGAATAGTTAAGTATAGTGTATCATCTTTTTGAAAACGAAGAAACGTCGAATAATGAAAATGTATCCTTGACTTCTTACCATTTGCAATGTGAGGCTTACTAGTCGTGGAATTGTTATGTATGAGTGAAATAAAATCACAAAGCATATCTTGTTTTGATCCAACAGACATTTAGGACTCTAATTAACTAGTTATAGATTACAACAAATGGGTTTCTTGTGAGAACATCAGAAGGAATTTTAGAGGTCGAGAAATTGGGTGTACGTGTAGCCACATTTGTGGGTGATTTAACATTAAATTGTAAGTGCCATCTGAATGTTTAAATTAGTCAAAAACTCAGACGAAACAGAGTTATTGATATATAAACAATTTTCGAATGGTATGACAAAGTTGCTCGATCCCCGACTATATAAATGCAAACAAATAGCACATTGACAGTCAATTTCAATATGTTGTGCAAAGATCCTTACCCGAATGATACATGAACAATTTATTAGAGAGTCTAAAATCTCAATAGTCCATTTGTATATGTTAGAAGCATTTGAGGTATTTGTGCAAGCTAAAAGTTTAGAGACATTAAGAATAAGTTTGTTATACCTTCTTACTATATGATAGAGATATAGAAAATGTAAAAGATTTGTATACTTATATCTATACTTTATGATTCTTTAAAGTTTCTATCATCTTAATTTGGTAAAGAATCAACATTAATAATTTAAGTGTGGATCTTGTAAAAGTACAAACCATGAACTTATAAATGTCGACTGATATTATGCATCTCATGAAATCGCTAAGATCGAGAGATATATGGCAATTAAAAGGTTTTGATATATGATTTGTCCTTACTTTATATTTAATGTTAGAAAAGTTGTATTTGTTTATTCGGTAGTATTATTTAAGTTTCAAACATTTGTTGTCGAGCTTAATGTAAGCATAGAAGGTTGGTGCGGATTATGAAATGCTTGTGTAGAATTAACATTGAGATTTCGGGATGGCACATGGTGTTGGTATTTAAAGCCGTTTTTTAAAGGGAACTAGGTTACAAATTACCCTAAGTTTATGTTTTAGGTGTTGATTGTGATATTTATGACCTTAAAGACATATTGTTTATGGTTGATCATTAGGGATGCAAGTTTATTCTACTTTTGTAGGACGCCCTTTTATCGAGAGAAAAGTCGGAGCAAGATGTTGGAGAAAAGTCTGAATACGAGGTTAGAGAAGAGATTGAGCGAGAGGTTGATGTTTTGGAAGAGAAACCAACGAAGGACCCAAATAAAGGCAAAATATATAAGTGTAACTTAATAATAATCTAAATTACACTATGCTCAATATTAATATGTTAATGAGCCACGCTACTGTGTGATGGACGTCATTCAAAAAATTCATAACAACATTCTCTAATAATCTAATAAATAGCTCGGACATATTAATATACACATAAACACATTAGTACATAACAATGCTTATTACACATAGTTGTTATTATAGTTTTTGGATATTTTTAGATTATAGTTTTTAACACGAGTACATATGTAAATTATATGGGATGTTCTTGATTATAGTCGTTGACACCATTTTCTTTATTTCACTAAACTCTTAATCACGTTAATGTATCTAACAACTAACTCCCACTCTTTCTTATTTAGAGAGAAGAAACAATTGAAAACACCCACTTTATACGATCTTTTTTTATTGCTTGACAGGGGCGGAGTTACATTGCACCGAGCGGGTTCACTTGAACCCGTTGAATTGAAAATCTTTTAGAACTTTAATGTATTTTTAGCCTTATTTACTATATAAAACCGCTGATTTTGCACACAAACATAACTAAATTCTAATTCTAAAATCACTCGAAAATTTTTCTAGCTCCGTCCCTATTGCTTGATCATGGCCCTATAAGCAAAACTCCACAAATTTCAATTTAATTATACTAAGTGGCACCTTTTAAACGAGCTTACTAAGCTTCACACCTTTTTGTCCTACTAACCATATGGTGGCAACTCCAAATATATTCTCGTTATGTTAAGTGGCCAAGTGTTCTCACCCCACAACTACAATTACTTGCATATTAAGCTTACTATAGTCAAACATTATTGGGTAGTTTGTGAAGCTTGACGTAATATACCTAATTATTTCCATTCCCTTTAAAAGAAAAACTTAGAACAATATATTTTTCACAATTTTCTAATCACTTCATAACGTAGTATATATTTATAATCTCAAATTTCTACTAAACAATATATATAACATTCCATATTTTTAATTAGTCAAGAAATTGGGTTTTCTCATTAACAAAAACCCAATAAAAATTAAAACTTATGAGCGTTTAACGACTAGATAATATTTCTTTATTTTTGAAGATATTCACAAAATGGGTGACTATTTACATGAAATTTAATGTGTGTGTGGAGTCATTTGGAAAAGATAAATAGTAAATGGTAAATATTATAGCCAAATTATAAATCTATATTAATGAAAATTTTGTAAAATAGAGACGGCAAGATGAGCGAGTATCATCGACCATAATATGAGTTTTTCATTGATTTTGTTGGGTTGGTTCTTGTTTGTGTCATTAGTATGTGATGATTGTTTATCATTTTTATATTTGATAGTTGATGATCGGTTTGTTTATGTAATCGAAGTTAATATATTATTTGAAATGAAAAAACTTATGATATTAAAAACATGTTAACAATGGTAAGAACATAAAGGATATAGTTAGTAACAAAATAGTTTTGTTATAAACTTTGAAGTTAAGTTTAGATGATACCTTTTGTTTTCTGTTTATAATTCTAAAATGTTCTTAGTTAAACCTCAAATATACATAATTAAAAATTTGAATCGAAAATATTTTGGTTTAAATAGAAAAATAATGTGACAAACAGATTAACATAAGTATTTAACGAATAACATGTACTAAACAAATATAAACACAATCACAAGGCGGCTAAATTATATTTACTTATAAAAGGACACATATATTATACCCATAAATCATAAAAAAAAAACTTAGGTCATCTTTACGAGTTCGATTCCCCCAAATTTGACAATCATCACTTTTTGATCTCAGGTACTGATCATATATCGTCATTACTTTTCGACCAATTACTAGGTTTTGTTATAAACTTTGAAGTTAAGTTTAGATGATACTTTTTGTTTTCTATATATAAATCTAGAATGTTCTTAGTCAAACCTCAAATATACATAATTAAAAAATCTGAATCGAAAATATTTTGGTTTAAATAGAAAAATAATGTGAGAAACAAATTAACATAAGTATTTAACAAATAACCCGTACTAAACAAATATAAACACAATCACAAGACGGCTAAATTATCTTTACTTAAAAAATGACACATATATTATACCCATAAAATCATAAAAAAAAACCTAGGTCATCTTTACGAGTTCGATTCCCCGAAATTTGACAATCAGCACTTTTTGATCTCAGGTACTGATCGGATATCGTCATTACTTTCCCACCAATTACTAGGTTTTGTTATAAACTTTAAAGTTAAGTTTAGATGGTACTTTTTGTTTTCTAAATAAAAATCTAGAATGTTCTTAGTTAAACCTCAAATATACATAATTAAAAATCTGAATCGAAAATATTTTGGTTTAAACAGAAAAAATAATGTGAGAAACAGATTAACATAAGTATTTAACGAATAACCCGAACTAAACAAATATAAATACAATCACAAGGCGGTTAAGTTATCTTTACTTATAAAAGGACACATATATTATACCCATAAATCATAAAAAAAAACCTAGGTCATCTTTACGAGTTCGATTCCCCAAATTTGACAATCATCACTTTTTGATGTCAGGTACTGATCGGATATCGTCATTACTTTTCGACCAATTACTAGGTTTTGTTATAAACTTTAAAGTTAAGTTTAGATGATACTTTTTGTTTTCTAAATATAAATCTAGAATGTTCTTAGTCAAACCTCAAATACACATAATAAAAAATCTGAATCAAAAATATTTTGATTTAAATAGAAAAATAATATAAAAAACAGATTAACATAAATATTTAACGAATAACCAAAATTAAATAAATATAAACACAATCCGAAAGCCGCTAAAATACGTTCGCTTATAAAAGGACACAAATATTATTATACCCATAAATAATAAAAAAAAACCTAGGTCATCTTTACGAATTCGATTTCCCCAAATTCGACAATCATCACTTTTTGATCTCAGGTACTGATCGGATATCATCATTACTTTTTGATTGATTACCAGGTTTTGTTATAATATGTTTTCGTAGGTTTATCTGGTCGTTTATTTGGTTGTGTATTATGTTTCTGTTTGAATTTTGAGATTATATTGTATTGATTATTGTGTAAAAAGATGTTTTTGTAGTTTAACTAGGGGTTGAGTGAAGTAATTGTTATGTAGGATTGGATGGATTCTAGGGTTTTCGCAATCGGAGTTCGGGTTTTGTTGTTTGTTATTGAATAGTGTAGATAATTTTAATTGCTTTTGGATAGTTGTATATGATGTTGTGACGTTGTTTGTTTGATTAGGAGTGGTGTGATAATGACGAGTTCCGATAAGAAGCCGATGGAGTTGGATGAAGGATGGAACTATATGCAGACTGGGATTAAGAAGTTGAAGAAGATTTTGGAAGGGGATTCCGAACAGTTCAGCTCCGAAGAATACATGATGCTTTACACGTATATATCTTGATTAATTTTCTTGTTTATATGTTTTAGTTGAAGTTTTTTCGTTATGAATTGTTTTAAGATTTTTTTTGTTTTTTACTTTGTGTACAGAACTATTTATAATATGTGTACGCAGAAGCCTCCCCACGACTTTTCGCAACAGTTGTACGACAAATATAGGGAAGCGTTTGTTGAATATATTAGCTCAACGGTAGCCTCTCTTTTCGTTTCTTTTCCTTGTTACGCCATACACATATCGGCTAATTGTATCATATTGAGCATGTTTATCAATTATCGATGTCAATTATCAAGAACACAAGTTAAATATACGTGTCATCCATTTTGTTTTAAAGTTTTGTTTAATTTGTGAAAAGTAGTTGATGAAAACAGTGTAACGTTCTTTGACTCTAACAGTTGCATTTGACATAATTTTGTAGGTATTGCCATCTCTAAGAGAGAAACATGACGAGTTTATGTTGCGGGAGCTTGTGAAACGGTGGACAAATCATAAAATAATGGTCAGGTGGCTCTCACGGTTTTTCCATTATCTTGATCGTTATTTCATTGCTCGGAGGTCCCTACCCGCCCTCAATGAAGTTGGTCTTACTTGTTTCCGAGATTCGGTTAGTATTCATTTGATCAAAGAAATTATTACGTGGTTTTCATTTATCTGTTGCTAATGAGACCCACTTTTAAAAAAAATACAGGTTTATCAGGAGACCAAGGGTAAAGCTCGTGATGCTGTTATTGCCCTTGTAAGTTCCTTTATTTAATTGTGTTCTAATCTTTTTGTTTATTACAAGAAGTTGGATATTAACAGTCGTGTGTTGCAGATCAACCGAGAACGAGAAGGAGAGCAGATTGATAGAGCATTGTTGAAAAACGTTCTTGGCATATATGTCGAGATTGGAATGGGACAAATGGAATCCTATGAGAAGGACTTCGAAGAGCACATGCTTACTGATACTGCTGCTTATTACCGTATCAAAGCATCCGACTGGATCATGCAAGATTCTTGTCCTGATTACATGTTGAAGGTACAATTCAATAAAACTTATAGCGACTATTATTATTCCTCTCATTGTTATTCATCATGTCTGTTCTTATTTCCATATTATTATTAGTTCGATCTCGTTTGATTGATTTTTGTTATGAAAACAGGCTGAAGATTGTTTGAATAAGGAAAAAGAACGTGTCCATAACTATCTACACGCAAGCAGTGATCCAAAGCTCTTAGAGGTTAGGACGTGAGATAATCACAATAATACAATATATATATACATACATACATACATATATATATATATATATATATATATATATATATATATATATATATATATATATATATATATATATATATATATATATATATATATATATATATATATATATATATATATATATATATATATATATATATATATATATATATATATATATATATAACGATTCTGGCTCTTAACTTTCTGTTTTATAATTTGCAGAGAGTCCAACAAGAATTGTTGGTCGCTTATAGCAGTCAATTGCTCGAAAAAGAGCATTCTGGATGTCGTACACTGCTTCGAGACGATAAGGTGGATGATCTCACAAGAATGTTTAAGCTGTTCTCTAGAATTCCCAAAGGATTGGATCCCGTTGCTAATATGTTCAAACAACATGTTACTGCCGAAGGAGTGGCTTTAGTCCAACAAGCTGAAGATGCTGCTAGTAAGAAGGTAATTGCATTTTCTAACAAACTTGAATTATATTGCTTCAGCTATGGGTGGCAAAATGGGCCTGATGCGTAACGAGTCAAAACAGTTTTTGCTATGACTTTGAACTGTTTTGACATGTTCGGTCCGTTTCTTTTTTGTAGTTGGTTCAATTAGCTTTGCTCGTTTGACTCTCTAATTGAATTTTTGCATCATTTATCTTCTTTCCCTACTTGTATAGTTATGTGATAAGTCAAAGAATAAGAGGACATTGTATCTATGTTCGTACAAATTTTGAAACATCTTTTTGATATGTTACTGTTTTGCTATTCTACAGGCCGAGAATGTTGGGGGTGTACAGGAGCAGGTGTTTGTAAGGAAAGTCATCGAGTTGCATGACAAGTTCATGGCATATGTTACTGTTTGCTTTGACAACCACACACTGTTTCACAAGGTAAATCCGTCTTGTATCATTTTTTTTTTCCTCTTTAGAATTAATTTTTTTTTTAGCAAAGTATAACCTTTATTTGTTAATTCTTCTTAAGGCCCTAAAAGAGGCCTTTGAGGTTTTCTGCAATAAAATTGTGGCTGGTGCCTCTAGTGCGGAGTTGCTAGCTTCGTATTGTGACAATATATTGAAAAAGGGAGGGAGCGAGAAGTTAAGTGATGAAGCTATTGAAGAAACCTTGGACAAGGTGGTTAAGCTCCTTGCTTACATTAGCGATAAGGACCTTTTTGCTGAGTTCTATAGGTATTTTAGGAGTTCTATTTTTTATATTCTTCAGTTGTTGTAAAGTGAAAAGATGTTATTAAGTAATCCTCAATCTGTAAGTGCAGGAAGAAGCTTTCTCGACGTTTACTTTTTGATAAGAGTGCGAATGACGAGCATGAAAGATTGATCCTTACAAAGCTGAAGCAACAATGCGGGGGGCAGTTCACGTCGAAGATGGAGGGGATGGTACTTAATTTACTGAGTTTGTTTAATGTTTAGAGTTGGCAATTCTTACCCATCTACTTATGAATGGGTCGGTTTGGGTTCTGTTTTATCTCAAACGAGTCAGAAAATAGCAAAAAACTGGAGAAGGGTTGAATTGGTCGAACACGCAGAATGTTGTTCTTTAATGCAAACAACAACCTAAATTTGTGCTTAATGCAAAAAACTACCTAAATCGTTTATTCAAAAATTATTGTTATTCTAACTTTGGTCCTTTGCTTTCAGGTGACGGATTTGGCATTGGCCAAGGAGAACCACAGTCAATTTAATGAATACCTTTCCAGTAGTTCTCTTGCAAATCCCGGGATTGATTTGACAGTCACTGTTTTGACCACGGGTTTCTGGCCGAGTTATAAGTCCTCTGATCTCAGCCTACCTGCAGAGATGGTAAGCCACTTATGAAATGTCAAATAATACTTCCTGCTGGAGATATTCAAATACCTGATTTTTGTTTCGGTCCTTTGGATTTCAGGTAAAATGTGTGGAAGTATTTAAGGAATTTTATCAAACCAAGACCAAGCATCGAAAGCTCACATGGATCTATTCTTTAGGAACTTGCAATGTGAACGGTAAATTTGATCAGAAAACCATAGAGCTGATTTTGGGAACCTATCAGGTAATACATTAGTAGAACGGTGTGCTTTGTTCTCATCTTTTGATGGATGTACTTTTAGTTAACACCTTTTTTTTCTGTTATCAGGCTGCAGCTTTATTGCTTTTCAATGCTTCCGACAGACTATGTTACTCGGATATCAAGGCGCAGTTAAATCTTGCTGATGAAGATGTGGTGAGATTACTCCAGTCAGTATCCTGTGCCAAGTATAAGATTCTCACCAAGGAGCCAAGTTCAAGAAATGTTTCCGAAACAGACTATTTTCAGTTTAACTCCAAGTTCACTGACAGGATGAGGAGAATCAGGGTATGCATAACTCATTACAATATCTTTCATTTAATCTCGCATTTTTTTAATTTTATTTTTATGTATTATCATGCTTATTTCTATTCTTCGTTTTTAACCAATCAGATTCCATTGCCACCTGTCGATGAGAGGAAAAAGGTTGTAGAAGATGTTGACAAGGACAGGCGATATGCTATAGATGCTTCCATTGTCCGTATAATGAAGTCTAGAAAAGTTCTTGGTCATCAACAACTAGTCTCTGAGTGTGTCGAGCAGCTAGGCCGCATGTTCAAGGTTTGTCAACCCTCTCATTTTGACATTTACATTTTCTTACCTTGATGTCATATTTTTGACCCGTGTACTAACGAATGGTGTTTTATTTTGATATGTGCAGCCTGATTTCAAGGCGATCAAGAAGAGGATTGAAGATCTTATTACACGAGAATATCTGGAAAGGGACAAGGAGAACCCTAACCTGTTCAGATATTTGGCCTGATTGAAAAGGCCGCTACCTCTAGTTTTAGTATTCACATTTTGTTGCAAAGAAGTAGAACAACCAAGGATAAACACGTATTTTTTTTCCTTTTTCTTTTTGGTAACCAATTAAGCAGTGCGTTTTATGACAGACACTATTACCTTTGGGCTTGGGCGAGTCCCAACCATCATCTTTTGTGGATATATTTTGTTTTACACTCGGGTTTTTGTGCAGTTAATGTTTGATGGAACTTATTGTTTGTTGCATGTCATACTTTCCACTGTTAGTACTGGTTAGTTAAAGATTTGGTCAAACTCATTTCGAACAATCTAAAAACCGCCAAAGGATTTGTGTCTCCTTCATCCTCTCTTTGAATAAATTGTTCATACCAAACTATTATCCACCAAATTCTCCAAACTTGTCTCGAACTCCAAACAGAAAGTTTAGAGTAACAGTTCAAACCTCTTATAATACATTTCATCCATCCTCGAATGTGAAAAATAGATGAAATTATTGAGCCTCCTACAGAAAGAAAAATAAATATGTCAAATCGAGAAGAAATGACGTTGTTGTATGCCTACATTGATATATCCGAAGACCCGCGAAAAGAAATGATCAAGGAACATCAAAAGAAAATAACGCAGTAGTTTCATAAAAGGAGATGCAAAAAGGATGCAGAAAGGGGAATTTTTGGTCTCAAGATAGTTTGTAATGGAACCAATGACTAAAGTTTGTTGAACCTCAACAAAAAACTGAACAATTGTCCAAGTGAGTCTAGAGACGGAGGCATTGTAGTGCACACTTTGAAGGAGTTCGAAGATCTTGCGGGCAAAAAATATTGCTATTCTCATTTGGTTATTGATAAAAAACCCCATCCAAAATGGATGAATGTGACTTCTTTTGAAGACACTCCAAAAAGAACAAAAACTTCGGAATCCAATATGATTGGCTTCATCTCCTCGAATACTTGATCAAAAGCGGAAGAAATGCAATAGTTGAACATGAATCTAGAACAGTTTGCTACTCTAAATAAGCAAGAACTCAGACATACATGTTTTAACAGAGGTACAAAGAATTTGTTGGGATGAGTACCGAAGGTGTTGGAGAAATTAAAGAAAGAAGCGTTGGCGAGGAGGCTTATTTCAAAATGTCTTTTTTTTTTTAAACGGCAAAACAAAAAATTTATTAAAAAGACCAAAAAGTCGATATCAATACAAGAGGTCTAAACTCGGCTCCAAGATGGAGCACCGAAAAAAGTCTGTAAAAATACACCGAAAAAAAGAATGAAACCAAAAAAGTTACACCACTATTTTTTCAAAATAAAACTCGGGTTACTTATCCATTAAGACCAAGCTGCAGCTTTATATGAACACCTACCGGAAATCCAAAGTTTGGACATATTCTGAACTAAGGCAAACATTTCCTTTTAACGCTATGTTTTCGAGTTTTTTTTTAAGGGAAGAAAGGAAAGGAAGACAAATGATTCTAAAATAAGTTGTGTTCTTAGTTTTCTTTAAAGAAAGAAAGTAAAAGAAAGGAAGAGAAATGAAATAAGTTGTTTTAATACATTTTGTTTTAAAAACTTTCCTCCCATATTTGGGATGATTTGGAAGGAAACCTTATCTTCTATTTCTTTATCTTCCATTATTTTCTTTTCTTTTAAAAATTAACTCGAAAACACAGCGTAAGAATTGAAGAGATTTGATCCCGAGCAACATGAAGACCCCTGTACGTAGTCTCCAAATTGCCCAAAGTAAAACAAAGCAAACTCCATGCATAATCTTTATAGTCCCTTTATTAATCGACAATTTCCAAGATGGGTATTGGTCAAAAACACGTAATGTGACCTTTTCGATAACAAAGGACATATACTTTGATAGTTTGCTACTTTACTAGTTGTGTAATTTTATTACTTTGGCCATGTATTGGTATTTTTCTACTTGTCCAATGTGTGTAGTAAATGTTCAAACTGTGTTTTTTATTTCACAACTTAAGGATCAACTATTAATGCTATTATATTATATCATACAAACCTTTCATTTTACAACTTATATAATACCATTATTTCTCTATATAAATAGTGGATTGGCCGATTGCTTTCTCCAATCAACTAGAACGTCTGCTTAATTTTTCTTTATTTATATATATATTTTTTAAATTTAATTTTTAGACAATTTTTTAGAATTTAAAGTTTTATCTCTTTTTTTTTATTACGCTAAATAAGGCCACTAACTCTTCATTTATATTAATCGTTTTTAATTTGAAACTTTTCTTTTTGGATTACAATTTTTTTTTTCTTCAAAATTTTGGTTTTACCTTTCCTTTTTGGGTTACGACATTAAATAAATTAACTGCACCTTCATTTCGATTTTTGTTTCTTTTGGGGTTTACACTTTTTTCTTTAAATTACGTTATATTTTTTTTTTTAGGGGTACGTTATTTAAAAAGTAAGCTTTATGTTTGTTTTGAGTTAAACATTCAATTATATAATACATTATTATTCCTTTTTTGTTTCTACAACTAAAATAATACATTATTATTCCTTTTTTGTTTTTACAACTAATTGTACAATATATAAAATTTTGTCCCGCCGCAAGTGAAAGAAAAAAACCTAGTTTCAAACAAACAAAATGGCCCTTTACAAACATTTAGAAGAAACATACTTGACCCATTATCATAATCTTAAGAAAAACAACCAAAAATCAGACAAAATACTTCTAAAACAACTTAGGTCAAACAGGTTAAACAAACCAAAAACGACAAACACAATCCTTGAAAAAAAAAATACATACATCGTTATTCTTGCACGATCATCTTCAACTCGGTTCAATTTTGTTTAAGTTGCGTTTTATGACCTCAACAAACATAGAATAATCTCTACATAACGATGACAAATTGTGTGAGATTTGGATTTAAACGCAGGAGCGATTTGTGTAATTTACTCAGTGTTATAATACAAATGATAGAATAAGTAAATCATATCATAAAGAAGTTTAAATTTGATATTAAAAATAGTACTTTGTAACTTTTTTATGGGTTAATTAAGTAAAATGCAATCTACTTTTGTACTTGTATCGGTTTAGACAACGTACTTTCATATGCAATTTGAGATCATTAAAAGTTGGCTCTCACTAGAATTTTTGGCAATTTTTTTTAATATTAAAGTTTATATCACAACACGATACTTATCATATAAAAGACGGTTTACATTTTTGTCCATATAATTTATATATTTCTTTTAATAAAATAGACTACATATACGCTATTGCGATATTAGCTATAACGTAGTTTATTGGAGAAAAAAAGTTGCCAAAAAGTATAAACCGGCCAACTTTTTAATTAACCTAAATTGCAAATGAAAGAACATTGTCTAAGTTTAGACAAATGAAAAGTAAATCGACTTTGAAACAATTCTATTATTTTTCATCAAATGTTGTTCATAGTCGACGAATTATCACATACAAGGTGGTCACACTTTCTTGTCGATGGTGTTTGGGATTGTTTATTAAAACGGCTTATATTCTTATTGCGTTTTAATACATAGTTTTAAAGGTGTTCGAGATTGTTTATCCGATTATTCACCATAGTTTCAAATAAGCCGTTTGAGTTGCTTACTACAAACATCAACAAACAGATAAACAATCATAAACACCTTCATATGCTTAAATAACATAAGACAAATAATGTATGGCGAACGTTTGCTCATTGGATTCGCGTAAAACAAAACGTTCACAGGCAAGTAAGTATTCATCGATGTCATTCTCATACATATATTGTTCAAGGTCCATACAGTGGCCCCCTCTATATTCAAGCAAAATTGCAATACAATTTTTTGCCAATGCATGATCACTATTATCGTCATTAAGGCATTTCCCCTCCGTTCATCTGTTTAACACGAAAAAAATATTGGAAAAATCATTTATAACATATATGATGAACGAAACGATACTACTAAAAGATGAATTCAAACAGAAAGCTTTAGTAAGGTATGAACACTAATCTTACCTGTTAAACCACAATCCTCAACGCTACATTTAGTATTTACTCAAGGATTTCTGTCGCTGCAAAACGTAATCTAACTCAACAACACCATTATATATACAGAACTATCAACTGCAATCAAAACAAAAATAAAGATTAATACAAATTCAAAAAACTTTATATGAACCATAATATAAACATGAGTAAATTTGTATAAAGTCAACGTACCTCAAAAAACGTAAAATTGATGTCACTGCTTAACAAATTAACAACGATGAATCAACTTTTTGCAAAGTTGTTTCGAAACCATTCTCACTAAACGGAACACTAATCTGATCAAAATTTTTAATGTGCAACTTATATTTGACCAGAATCGGATCTAGGGTCCTTATTTGTGTGTATCACAAGGTAATGCAGTTGAACTAATAATGTACAGTTGTACAAAGGGTGTTTGAGATAAAAACGAAATCCACCGGAAATTTACTTGTTTGCAAATCCCCAAGTTCTAATATAGTCGATTCTCACGTGGTTAATATCTGAGAGATCCAGTTCCAGATGCACTAAATTACCCGAAATCACCTGCTAATTACTTCCATTGCAACCCGTACAAGGTGTAATAATCCTTCAATGTCTTGGAAGTTAAAATCGAGAGCGGGTTTAATTACTTCTTTATGGTGAGCGTGTTCGGGTTGTGACCCCGATGCTGCAAAAGCCATCTGAGATCTTCTAGAAGCTTCCATTGCAAAGTTAACATTCTGTGCCTGCAACGAAGTTAAATATGAGATACTGAAACCTATGAAAAATGGGTGGTCGGTTCAAAACGTGTCAAAACGGTATGGGTTGACCTCCAGGCACTTTCAGACTTTAGGGAAATATTATTTTATAGCTTATGTGAATAATTATATAAATCTTTGTCAAAAAAAATGATTTGAGCTAAAAAAAGTTTATTTGACACGTTCGAGATAAAAAAAAACCCACGTTGACCCGTTGATGGATAAACGGGTTAATATTGACACTTTTAGCAAAATAGTTTCATCACATGATTTGATAAATCACAGGATTGCCACTTACAAAATTAAGAATCCGCAAAAAGTTAGGCTTATTTCTCGCAGAAATTACATGATTTCCACCGACTTGAGGATCATTAACACCCTTGGGTACGGGAGCTTTATCAACAGCCGTTGGGTTGTTCAAGTTATCAATATCCGAGGCAGACGAAGAAGGAGACTCACCTACAAATACAAACTAATATTCGTTAGATTTTGTTCCATGAAAATGAATAGAAAAAAGATAACGAAGTAACAACCTGTAGGACCCGTTAGTGTGGTTTGCAATTCCTGCCTATCTTTTGAGGCATTGGCATGTGACGAATAGACCACCTTTAAATATGCTACCTCAGCTAATTTGTAGGCTAGTGCTGCGGCAGCCGTTTCTTTTGATTTCTCATATTCATGAGCAACATACCTATTAAGTCAAACATCTATTACCCACGAGATTCGTTTAATGATTAAATTGAAGTTAAATTACTTACTCGCAAAGTTTTGCAGTGCTGCTGTACATGTCTAATGACAGAAGCATATCACTATGTTTGCCATTTTCCGTGTAGCTGGATTCCAATAAACATGACCCGTAAAGAAACTTAAGGGCTGCTTGAAAATATAGTGAATTACTCTCATGGTTTGATCCAGAATTCTGTAAAATAAAAATAAATATATAATCATGTAACCGTAAAGTTACAGAAACAAGTAAAAAAAATGAATGATATAAACCTTAAGACGATCAGCCATGTGTTTAAGAGCTTTCGCTTCTTTTATAGCACTTGCAGCTTGACTAGAGGATTCCCGTCTGAGTGGACTCGGTGTTCCTTTATGCCTGTTTGGGGTCGGATGATTTCCGTTCTGATTCTCAGCTTTCTTTTTCTGTTTACCAGATTTTAATGCATCACCACCTTCAACACCGTCAGTCAACAAACTATTTCCCTTACTTTCCTTCTGAGAAGCTGTAAAAGGTTGTGGAGGACGTGAAGTGTCATTTTGACCGTTTTGCCCTTTCCCTGACGGCGGTAACGGCAACGGTAACGAGTGTGGTTTTCCTCTTCCTGACATATCCTGTTTTGATATGTTTTGCTTCACATCCGGAATCGAAAGTGGTTTTCCAGACGATTCTTTCTTTAAAGCCGCCCCTTTTTCATATTTGTCTGGATTAACAGAAGGTTTCTCTTGAGATCGATTTCGTCCATCCTTTGACTTTTCTTGGACATCTGGATTTTCAATCGTACGTTCAGATATCTTAAGATTAATCTTGTCATTATCAGATTTAAAGCTCCGGTTTTTCTCTTTAGATCTTGAAGATGATCCTTTCCCGCTTTTCCTTGAACGGGAATGCGACTGATCATCATTCCTTTTTTCAACATTATGGACCTGAAATGACGGTTTTACCCCTTGTGTTTCAAATTCCAGAGAGGGTACAATTTCTGCTTTCTCTAAAGGTTCCACTAAATCAACTTCCTTTCTGAACGTGTTTGATTGGTAATTATCAAGACCATCGATATTTCTTTTAGAAGACGCAAGTTTATCGGGATTTAAAATCCTCAAAGGAGATGAAGAAACTGATTCTACGGGTGACCCTTTTGTTTCTTGGTTATTGGTTTTAGTTTTATGAGAACCAGAAACCTTTGAAGAGCTTGAAGTAGCAGCCAATGAAGCATGCACGGCCAAATCTCTTCTGGACGAATCTAGAAGTTTACCTTTTTCTTCCTCCCGGAACTCGGGTACTTTTACCCTTTTACCCTTCCTCTGCCCTGTTTCACTCGTTTCTTCTATTTGGTCACCGTCAAACTCATTAGATTTCCTTTTTCCATTTTGACTTTTGGGATTTATACTCGAAGGTTTTGAGGCAGATTTTAAATCTTTAGAACGGTCGTCATATTTCAGGTGGTCCTTTCGTGAAGGCAAATCATTAACAGAGGTGCTAATTGTCTTAGAGACAGCTCCTTCTTGGTCAGAGACCCGATCTTTGAAGGTCCCATTATTATCATCCGATTTGACTTTCTTGGAATCCCTTGAATAATCTTGACTAGTCTCTCTTTTATTTCTAATCTTCAATTGAAGAGCGTTATTACCTGTGCAAGTGTAGAAGCAACAAAATATGACATTATGAACTTTGATGATAAAATGTTTCGAGCCACAAGTTATGAATGGGTCGATTCGGGTTATATTTAATATCTAACGGGCCAAAAAGGTCGAAAATCGCCTAAAGTGTACTTCTAATGCATTAAACCTTATAAATCATTTTAATCAGAAAACTAGATTATTAATAAAACATTATAACTTCTAAGGAAGTCGTATTTTTATTGACACGATCCGCCCGACACACTCTTTCTGCCACCTTTATTAAGAAAGCATACAAGAAAAGATTAAAGTCAACTTCATCAAAATACCTTCATCCACAAAGTTTTCCCGTTGTTTCTTCTTTTCTTTATGCTTAAAACTGTGTTTTTCGGCAATCAAGCTACTAGACTGACCCGAATCTTGAAAATCGACTTCATTTACAAGAGGAGACTGATTTGCCCCGTTCAAGCTTATAGTTTTATTTGACGGTTGTAGGTTCCTTTTTGCAGAATTAGAAGACAATGAGGGTCTCTCCTGCTTCGGTTCATTTGGTAAATCTTTTGTCCCATGCTTTTTCTTGGCACCAGTTTGTGGACCAAAAGGTTGTCGTCTTTGATCTGGGTACACAGGGTCAACAGACGTCAGTCCCGATTGAGGTGCACCAGGATGAACCGTGGGCTGCAAACCGTGAACTGTAGGAGCCGGGCCAAGAAATTGGGTGGTTAAAGCCTTCGTTGTCTCTTCTTGACTGATGCTACACCGATTCATTCCAGGCCTATCGATATGACAAATGTTAAAATAGGTGGGAAAATTTGAAAATTAGAGATTTATTGGTGCACTTTCTACTTATTTATTTGTGAATGAGCTTGATTTGTGTGTAATCTAAAACGGGTCAAATAAAAAAATCAGCTAAAAGGGCAACGGGCAGTTGTAAGTTTATTTTTAATGCAGGCAGCATTAGTCGAATATTAAGAAATGAGTAAAGAGTGTTTGCAGGTCAACCCAGCCAGACCTGGCCCGTTCATCCCTTACTAAAATAATGACTTGTTGGTTCGATAAGTCAAAACAATAAATTAACGATAATGGAAAAAGAACTTACAGCCAATCGAGCATGCTACAGAGCCACTTCTCAGGAAGGCGGCCCGGATTTACACCGGGCGGAAGAAGCCTCCATTTCTCACATTTATCACAACAAACCCAATCTTCATTCACTACCGCAGGCACTGCTGCATCAGGAACAGGTACACCATTTACCGTTGCAGCTGCTATATGTGGCGGTCCTGAGATTGGGTTTGGGGCTACTGGATAAGCTAACGAAGATGGTTTTGGACCTTTTCTTCCATTTATTATCTCTTTTGATGACATGTTACTTTCCAGAGTGCCTTTTTCGTTACTTTTGTACTCCTTAGGCTTATCTTCAAAAGCCATGTCATCACCATCTTCAAGATCTGGATCGAGTTCCCCAAAGAAATCTTTGTACGTTCTCACCTTCCCATTATTGTTCTTTACATCTTCCACTTTCGTCAGGAAAGTGTTATTCCTATTTTTAGAAGAAGAATCGTTCTTTAAACTAATTTTCGAGACCTCTACACTATGAACACCATTTTCCAAACTCTGGCTTCCTTTTGACTTCTTTTTGCCTCCAGAAGATGACGAAGGCAATTTTATGCCATCTTTTTCATATTTTGGAGGCTTTACTAATCCGGTATCAACAAGTTTACCACCTTTTGAAATATCCGAATCAGATTTTGTAGGAAAAGATATAAACTTTTCATCAGAATTTGCATTTCCCACCAAACCATCCTTTTTGTAAGGCTTCTTGACCCGAAAATCATCATGGGTCAAAACAGGATCTAAAGATTCTTCTTTTTGCACAACAGACAACGGTTCACTCTTAAAGGCAGGATCTTTTCTGAAATCCAAAACATTACCCTTTTCACAAGAGGAGTTATTATTTCCGGCCTCCTTCTTTATTACATTATTACCATTTATTGGTTCCACCGAAGTAAACTTATCCTCGGGTTTTGGATTTTTCTTATTTCGATCAACTTTAGAATCAGACTTATTAACTGTAAAAGTACTTTCTTGACTTTGTTTATGTACGGACCCACAACTACTATCCTCCCATTTTTCTTTTTCAGTCAAGTACAAAAGATCATTCGGTAGGGGAGATAACAATAAACCTCCAAGAACTGGAAATGAAGTCATCATCTGTTACAAAATCAAAATGTTATGTTTAAGCAATTTCATATAAACATTAGAGGTGACAAATTCATCCCGTTTATCTAAAATGGGTCAGAGGAGTACAACTTGAAAACCTAGAAGTATGAACCTCTTAAATCATTTCTTTCGACCCGTGTTAAAAAGTTACGTGTCTTTGACCAGTTACCCAACCCGCCCATTTTGTTATATAGAAAAAAAAATAATCAACGAAAAATATTAACCTCAAGAATACTAGTGGGGGATTCTTCACGAGGGGTATCATGAGGCACATGACAGAAATCATCACTATCTACAGGACTGGCTTCCAATGAAGACGTTGGAGAGACATCAAGTCCAAGTCCACTGTAAAGTTCAGCCCTTTTTCTAGTCGACAAGTTATCAGAGCCAACTTTGATTCGTACCTTTAGTGACTTTGGGTCAGAATAGTTAGCAAAGTTATTGTTAACGGATTGTTGTCCATTAGAAGTGAACTTGTCACCACCCTTAGAAGATGAAGACATGTGCATTCCTTGTTTCACTTTACCATTTATTACTGGACCCCTTAACGGTGGAGGCGGTGCACCGCTAGTCGAAACTGGTCCGTGTCTTGTTGATTGAGATGCATTTGAATTGGACAGGGAGCTCTGACGACCACCCTGTGAAGTAATATAATTGAATATTTTGTACAAAAAAAATCACAAGTCCCCTTGAGGGAGTCAATTAGCAAAGTGGCGAATCCAAGAATTGTCATTAGGGTTAAAAAAATTATAGGATTATTTATTTGTGCAACAAAATCTAACGAAAAAAAAGTAAATCCAAAGAAATAAAAAAATGTTAACAAAAATAAAAGCTACCTCTATAAAAAGATCATTCAGGGATATGGATGAATTATTGGTAGAAGCTTTTGGTGGCGTCTTGTTAGGGCAAGCAGGAGAACGTTGATAAGAGGGTAAAAACGAACCGTATCCCCCAAACTTTGCCCCTGCAAAGAAGTATAAATGCTAGAATCAACATTTTCCAGCACTTTTAGCTTGGGAGTACCAACGATTCGTTACTTCTTTAACTTACCCAAATTTTCAGCCGAAACTCCACCTTCAAAATCTTTCTGAAAATGTCCTAAAACATCTTGAAGTTTCTCGTCCTTCAAAGTTTGCAATCACATTATACATGAGTAAATAAACACACATTTGAACAATATGGTAAACTCAAAACTACAAAACATATAATAAATACTATTAGTCCCTAAATACCATATAAACCCTTCTCTTTTTCTCACCGATGTGTTGCTCTCTTATCTAGGTCTAATCAAATACCCATTAACCTATTTCACAGGTTAAAATGGAATAGCATTCCTTAATTAGTATTGCAAAATATTGACCTATTAAAGGACTAACTTCTTTGTAAGAAAGGACTGCTAAGTTATGATTTTCAGAATGAATATAATCAATTCAAAGATTTCTACGGCCTTAGGTGCGACAAGGGTCAAACCTATTGGGCGTTGACTGTATTCCAAAACTGTTGACCACAAAAAGGGATACGTAATCTCGGATACAAAAGGAGAAATATCTCAAGTTTTTGAAGAAAGGAGACACTAAAGCTGATAATCTAAAGTAAAACTTAAGCTTATCATAATATACATATCATTCCAGTTGCAACATAAATTTGTAACATAATCTCTAGCCTATCATTAAGACCATTAAACTGATATCGATACAGGTTTAACTATCCGTAACCGATGATAGTTGCTAAACTTATAAAACGATCTCCATTAAAGGAAAGGGGAAAGGTACAGAAAAGGTTCAAAAGTAGTTACCAAAAATCCAATATACACAATCAACAAACATAGATCTAACTATCTAATACCCGAAAATCGCTTAAAAACAATGCACATTAACTAATCAACAACAATAAAGCACAACACTTCAAATTCGAATAAAATCGATGAATAAAAACAGTTTCTTACAAGATAAGATAGAGCAACATCAGGGTCAATTGTTGAATCCCCATCCTCATCATCATCATTATCATCATCATCATCATCATCAGAATCATTATAATTATTATCATCATTATTATAATGATGAATAATATTATTATTCTGAAAACAAGCCTCACCTTCTTCAAGTTCAGTTTCTAAATCCATATTTTCACCAATACCATACCTTAAACTTAACCCCTTCCTATCATCTCTACTCCCAACAGAAATCATTCAAATCAAAAACCCAAAAACCAAAACTAATTTATTTTATTATTTCTTTATTAAAATGAAAAAATACAAAAAAAAAAGCTTTTTTATATATATATCTGAATTAACAAACAAAAAAACTTGCTTTACAAAACCGCGATAAAAGTGAAAAATCTCATCGACCCATTTCAAAGAATCGAAAACCCATCAAAACCCATCAATGAATTAACCCGAAACATCAAGATCGGGAATTAATCGATGATTTTCAACGAATTAAATCATAAAAAAAGAAAATTAAAAAAGAATAATTTGAGCTACAGTTATTGATCTGTAATGAAAATTTGTTGAAATTAATGTTTGGATCGTTGGTTTAATTTTGGTTTTGGTTTTTTAGCTCAAATCGATGAGCGATGAAAGAAACAAAAACGGAGGAGACTCTGGTTTTGGTGTACAGCTGCCGCTTTTTTTTTTTTTTTTTTTTAATAATAATAATAATAATAATTTTTTTTTATCATTTATTATTATTTTATTTTTTTTTGGTGTAATGACAATATTCTAGTTATTGTGATGATGATAAGGTTTGAAGAATTAATTGTTGCATATGTTGTTGTCCCACTTTAATTTAAATATTTTTAAATAAATAAAAAGATTTCTAAAAAATAAAATCATGATATTTGTTAAAATCAAGAAAATAGATAGGAGTTAGTGTGTAGTAGGTGATTTTTAGTTAATAAATAAAATTATTTTGTATATGACATGTTAGTTATAAAGTAAATAAATGTGTTGTATGAGTATGAGTATAAAGAAAAACAATATTTATACCAAAAATACTAATTACTATTTACTAGAATATTTATAAGAAAAAGTGGTTATTGGCATCTTGTAGATACTGAAAGTTATTTTATTTATTAGTTTATTTTAAAGACTAATATCACATGATAATTAGATTTATTACTTAATTTCAGATTAGTTAGATTTATTATAACCATTTCCTTATTAATTCAAATAATTTAGTTAATTATAGTGGGAATAATTAGTTAAGTAAAAGAAGAAAAAAATAAAAATAAAAATTCAACTTATGGGTTGAATTAATTCAAAAGTTATTTGTCTAATTGGCTAATATAATAATTAATATTATAACAATAGTTAAACTTTTTAAGTAGAGAAACATAAATTTTTTCATAATAGTACAGAATAATAACGCTCACATTTATTTTCTATATATATATATATATACTCGTTACTCATATACAACCGAAAAGATTAATTTAGACGAGGTAACATCGATGTTGTGGTTCTTTTGAAACAAACCTAACCCTTCACCAAACATGTTTTAGTTTAATGAAGATTATTAGCTTATTCGCTAATTTGAAGTACTATAAGGTCATTACAAAGGTGTATAAGCTTATAGTTATAGGTCATGTTTATGAGTTTATGTAAATGTTTTTTCTAGGTTTCTTTTATGTTGTTTATATAACTCTTTAGTCATATTATAAACTCATAAGCCAATCTAAACACTTAGTAAACCGTATAATCTTATATATTTTAAGCAATAAACTATTTATAATATATAAATCTAAGCTTAAAAGATAAACTTTGACAAACACCATCTAAGTATTTATTATTTGAATTAAAGACTTTAACGAACATCTTAAGGTTAATGGTTAGTAAAACGGCCAAAACCCATTTTTAGTTTTAGTTTTAGTTTATGTGGTGTCTAATGGTTAATGTTCAATACACGAGACATGTTTTATGGCTTTAAATTATAGTTCTAAAATCTGTAGTTATCAAAACTCTAACGATTAATTAAAAAAAAAAACAATTTTCATGTGTAAGATTTGATGTAGACGTTTATTAATCTTTCTATTAAAATAAAGTTCTATGTGATAAATGACAAACATAGACATAACAAATATACAATATCATTCTTTAAAAACATATCTACGAAAATGGTGTGTAAGTTAGTAGTAATAATAGACATATATAATAATAAGACAGCTCGGAATATGATCTTGTTTTAATTTATACATCTAGTACTTGATTAACATCTCATATATACTTGCAAATGACCTGTTTTATATCTTATATTCTATGATATGAAGACATGTTTACATTAAAAACACAATAGATATATCTACATGTGTGTATGCATGTTTGACGGAAATCGGGTTATATGGATACAACTTTTGTTTCTAATCCGACCGAAGTCTAAATTTAGATTTATGAATACGTAGCTTATACGAAAAAATATGAGGTTGAGTCTAAAAAACTTGTCATGTTGTTATTCCTATCCCCAAGTGGTACAACTCGCGAAATCTAATTCAATTTATGTAAATGATATTCATTGGTTGTCTATTTGAAAATAATATGTAAACGTTACGTAATTATAAAAACTAAAACTAGAAATGCTAGACATTCAACGTCTTGAATAATACATATCTATAATTCACTAAAGGAATAAATATGAAATTCATTGTGATGTCTAGTACTTGTTGAGTAAACTTTGAATCAAAAAGTAAGGTTTAAAGTTTAGGGTTTTTATGTACTTTTATCTTTCGGTTTGAATTAATTTGATCAGAATCTGTATTAATGAATTACAATCTAAAAAATGTAAAATGTTCTCATATTTTTATGAAAAATCAATAAATTTTTAAGTTAATTATATAAAAAAAAAACTTTAAATTTTGTTACTAAATCCAATATCATTCTTTTGGCATCATATAATTTAACAAAAAAACATGTAATCAATAACTAAACAATAAAGTTGATATGTATGTAGTAGGCAAAAGATGTACTAGTTTACCCCTTAAGTTAACTAGTTCACTTTCTAATTGGGAAGTAGATTGTAAAGGGTAAAAATGGAATATTCAAAAATAAAGGGCAATGGATTGATGACATAAAGCTATGTCACATTCTTTTTGACCGAACCCTAACATGATTCCAAATGATATGCTTCTTATCCATCATGCCCTCATGGGGAAGCATATGCCATTTTTGGAAACCAAATATTAATTTCAATCTTTTTATTTTTACCTACAAAAATTAAATAAATTAAATAATGAATTGAATTTTTTAAGAGCAAATTATCAAAATAATCACCTATCATTTACACTTTACAAAAATAATCACCTAATTCGCGACGTTTTCTTCTCGCATTTTTTTCGTCGCGAAAGTACATATATTTTTAGTCTGACACGTTCTCGCACCACTATTCATTTCTCGAGTCAATATTCATTTTCGCGACGACGTGTCTGCTTTTTATTGGTCTGATTTTGTTTTATGTACTTCTCGCGACGATAAAGTGTCGCGAGAAATTCGTCACGAATCAGGTAATTATTTTTATAAAATGTAATTGATATATGATTATTCTGGTGATTAATTCATTTTTTAATCAAAATCAAATAATTATGTGCCTTTATTTTAATTGATCAATTGCACATATATACAAAATATATGAATTATATGTTTAAATGAATTAAACGCAATTTATAAAATTTTGGACATATTTATTAAAGACATAAATCATTTTTTAATTTTATTTTGATGAATGTTAAATGTCAAAAACGTCACATAAAACTTATTAAAATAATAAACATCGCATCAACATTATGTACCCAATTTTTTTTCATCAATTGCGTCACTTCACAAGTCAAACTCTGAAAAATATGATAAAACAAAAACAAGATGCAAAAATAAACAAATGATTTCTTTCTTTTCTATTATCTAATAATGATCTAGTAGAAAAAATAAATAAATGATTGCTTTCATGAATTAACTTATGTTTCTTTCACTTTAAGTAGTAAATAATTTCTTTTTTCTAAATAAGCAAATGTTTTAGGTCAATGATAATTGAAAATTTTACCCTAATCATATGGTTGACACTTTATCATCAATTTCAAATTGGTTGTAGAATAATACCCCTTTAATACTAGTTTTAAACCGGTTATAAAAACCTTCCCTTTATAGATTATGAGAATACTAGTACAATATTAGCATGATACAGCGACGACCATAAATTCATATGCGATAAAATCATGCTAAGTTTGTCACCCCTTGTCAAGAATAAGATTGACGTCAATACTATCATTCTCCTGCTATTATAAAGTAACATGTATGTAAAGAAAGAATAATAACTTGACAAGGTATTCAAACTACCATAAAATATAAAAGTAAAGATAGAAAATCCATAACCAAATGAAATTAAAAAAAACAAATGAACGTAGATATTTATAAAGGTTATATACAAAGTATATTAATGTTGATTTATTGTTTAGGATCCGTATAATTGAGAAACGTTACGGAGCTTGTCGCTAAAATGTTCTAATTTACTCAAACTAATAAGACAATCTAGCATTTTTGCATTGAACTTGAGCTTAAAAAACACGTAACTTATGTAATTATGATCTAAACGTCTTTATAGTCTAAAAGCTTCATAAAACGTCAATCATACATTTGTATATAATAGTA
The DNA here is from genome assembly GCA_910822075.1 of Senecio squalidus. Lineage (NCBI taxonomy): Eukaryota > Viridiplantae > Streptophyta > Magnoliopsida > Asterales > Asteraceae > Senecio > Senecio squalidus. The sequence goes on along the minus strand of CAJVGC010000591.1, from coordinate 24,204,411 downwards.
AAATACCCACACGATATAATGACGACGAGAAACGATATTTAACAAAATTACATTCAAGATACCTTTTAAAATCTTTTGCAGGCTTCTTAATAATTTTGTTTTTTCCACATCTTCACTAATACCTTTGTATTTTACGTGATATCATTCTTGACAATGCCACATAAAATTTTCCATGTGAAAACACAATTCAAAAGGATAAACACCGTCGTACGAAATTGAGTAACTTTTCTGTTTTATTGATTTTCAATGCAAAAAAAAGTTGAGCCAAATGTATATGAAATACTTACTTTCTTATACATGGTTAATAATTAGTTGGTTAATTTAAACTATAAAATTATAAAACTATTGTTTTAAGATAAAAAGCACTTACTAACCTTTGCAATAAGGAAATTAAGGGTCCAAAGGCCAACAATGTCAATGTTAGCTTCTTCAAGAGTCGAGTGAAGTTGTTGCAACTCCTATTTCATTACATAAATAAATAAACAGATTTAGCTATGTCATTTCGTTAACAATTAAAACAAAATAGCAAAAAGAGTTAGAGAAACTTACCAATCTAACGGTAGACATTTGACCCCTCAAAAATGTTATTGTATGCGATCCAACCCATGACAAGATTTGTGATAAATAATGCTTAGTAAAAAACGATTTAAAGTCAACTAACTCCCGTTGAAGTCATTGAAGAATAGGTATTTACAATTTTCAAATGTGTGACAAATTTAAAATATATAAGAAAAATATCTTAGGTTTGTTGGCTTTACTTGCCCACGGAACACCATTGATGTACCGTGATCTTTTACCATATGCTCACCGTTTGTCACCACTACGAACGATCATCAATGTATTGTATGTGATAACGGAGGAAAAGTGGAATTTTGTGCAAGCTTAATTTTTCCATATTCTCCTTCTATTTAAATCCCGTCTTCGCCTATGAATTCGCGCCAGGGTCGGGTTCGGGTCGGGTTGGGGCTCCGACTTCCAAAGGGTATGAACCGGGTTGGGTATTAATCTGGTTGGGTATTAATCTGGTATGGGTTTGGGTCGGGTTGGGTATTAATTATTATTCCTCCACGTGTCTTCGTTCTTTACACCCGTCCACTGCGTTTTCTCCGTGTCGTCTTTTCTCTGCGTTTCCTCCGTCTGGTCTTTTCTCTAACCCCGCCTCTCTGTTTCTCCCGCCTCTCTCTTTCTTCTGTAGTCAATATTCTTTCTCTCTCTCTCGAAAGTGAAACCCTAGATCTGAACGCCGAATTGCATGTCGAAATCGCCGGCTGGTACTCCGATGAGTAAACGTTGCTCACTATTCATCTGTTTCACTGACGACTTCGTCCGGCGTGGGTCAGTCTTGTATTTGTCCGTCGAAGAATTCGCCTCTGTAGTTGCCGTTCATAATTAATTTCCTGATTTTCGTTCTGGCATAGTCTCCGACTAATATCTCAGGCAGATGAGGTAATTGTTATTATGTTTCTTTTAATTAGTTTATAGATAGAAAATCTGGAACAGACAGTAAAACAGGCGTTCAGGTTGCGGAGGTGACGAAGATGGTGATTCTTACGTTTCTGGCGGACTGTCTTGCTCCGGCGAAGCTTGAATCGGAAGGATTGTAGTAACTTTAGAGTGAATGAAATCAAATATCTTCTCGACTCTAATAACAGGTGTGGAGGTTTTGCTGTCCGTTCGGAGGTATGGAAACGTCATTTCTGATTTTGGTGTTTTTTTTATTTATGTGCTTAGTAATGTGGTGGTAATACTCTTTTTCGGCTTTTGTTGTTTATGTATATCGATGTTGATTTATGTTTACCTTGGTATTATTAATGTATTGATGTTGTTTTGTTTTTGGTATTGCGTTGTGATGGCAGAATACTAAGGGAAAGAGGAGATTGGGGTTTTTCTTGCAGCAAAGTGAGTTGTTTGCTCACTTTGCAGAAAGTCACCAATCTGCTTCCCGAAAAAAGCGAAAGGGCAGGTAAGAATACCAATAACCCAGATTCGTATTGTTTAACCACTTAATGTATCGAACGAGAAGATTGATATTTTATTTGTTTGTTACGATTTTGAAAATCAGCAAAACAGGAAGTCCCCATTTGTTGTTAGATTCGAGAGGATGTTTGATTTCATTCACTTTGAATTTCCTGCAATACGGCAGTTTTTACTAGGAAGTCTGATAACAGGGAACGACTAGGTCAACCCACTATCATGTGCTTTATGACGAAATCGGGTTTTGTTGTGATGATCTCCAGGAGCTTGTCCACTCTTTATCCTATGTGTAAGTTTTAAAGCGTTTAAGGTTTTCTTTATTTCATATCTAATTTAAGGTATTATTGATTGAAAATTGTACCTTTACGATTAATTTTTTTGTTTATATCATTGGGTGGTAAATTTTGAGCACATCGATGAATCAGAAATGGAAGAGGAAATGCAAGAGCCTTTATCATTACAGGTATTGTTAGTCAGCATCTCCAGCAAAAGAGAATTACGTAGCTCTAAGTTTCTCCTTACGAGATTAGAAACTATAATATTTGGTGATTGTAAATTAACTCTTTCTGTATTTGATATAGGAGGCCTGAATGTGGAGGGGGAAGCTGACAGGTATGATTTTGGAGTTGGTAAAAATGGATAAGGTACTTATTAAGTGTCCTTTGTACCTAATCCGTTTGATATTTAAAATATCTAACAATATGCATTTGCACGGATATTTTATTCCAAGATTCTCGGATTTAGGTATGCCGGCAAAGGATAATTCTCATTGCAGGTAACTGTTATATATACTTTTTATTATGTGTTGTTAAAATCAAAATTGAACACGTCACTGGAGTTAAAGATACATATTTGTTATTCTGTTTAGGTATGTTTATTTAAACTCTGCTCTTTATTTAGTATAAGCAAATAGAAGCTCGTAGGAAATAACGTAATTACCCAAAAACAAAATATGAAAAGGAAGAACGCAAAACAAACAAAAATTGAAGGACTGAAAAAGATGTATTGTGAGTGTCAACTGAAGATTGGGGTTTCTGAAAAAAGGTTTTTTGATTTGAATATTAGGGTTTTGGGTTTGGAAAATTTAGGTAGAGAGTTGTTGAGTCAGCAGCAAAAAAATTCGTCTCCGAGTTTCCGTGCTGCTGTGGACCGTGATGTGTCTTTCGCACCAGATAGCAGTGCGGACACGCCGAGACAAATTTTTTTGTTGCCGGCTCATCGACTCCTTACTCAAATTTTCCAAACTCAAAACCCTGACATTCAAATCTAAAAACCTCTTTTCAGAAACCCTAATTTTCAGTTCTATCTCATAATTCATCTTTTTCAGTTCTTCAATTTTGGTTTGTTTTATCTTCTTCGTTTTCATGTTTTGTTTTTAGGCATACGTCAGTTGAAGTTGAGCAGCTGCCCGTAGTTAGAGGAAAAAGTGAAAGCTGCTAGGAACGAGGAACAGGAACCACGTACGTCATAGGGTGCGGTGTACTCTATGGCTTCGGAGGTTGCTGTTACCCCTTCTGACCAGCCTTCACTTTTTTTTTAACTGCGGCCAGATGCTCAGCTTTAACTGACGTGGTACATATAAAAGTTCTACTTGTATTTTCTTATGCAAAGTGATCAGCAGAGTTTAAAACCATTTCAATTGCTTGGAGAAAATGGAAATTCCCAAAGTTAAACTCTCTTCTGACATGTTGATGAGGTCACTTGAGCTTCGTTGGAACGAACGTCAGTAGCTATCGAAACTTGAGGACGGGATATAGCAGGCCAAATATATGGATGAATTTTTTTTTTCATCCACCTGTTTTACCTCCATTATTCCATTTTCCAGTTTCGACGGATACTGATTTTCCTTTCAGCCAACCTCGCGTAACTTCATTAATATGTAAGGACGGTGTTTAACTTTGGAAATTTCCATTTTCTCCAAGCAATTCAAATGGTTTTGAACAATGTGAATCATTGTATTCGGTGCTATGATGTAATGACATACCGCATTCAAGGTAACTTTAAACTTAACAAATACGTAATCTATTAATAGTGTTTATATACAAAAAAGTTGCTAAACTGTGGTAAGTGACAAACAAAATTCAGAAACATTTGAATTGCCCGGGAAAAATGGAAATAACTACTCATATGCTGATGGAGCTGCTTGAGCTTCGTTGGAAGGTGAATCGGCGGCCACGAAATGTGGGGAGTGGAATGCCGGAGGTCTAACACTTGGATGAAAGGTTTTCATCCAACTGTCGGATCTCCAGTATTCCACTCTCCAGATTCGATGACTGCCGATCTTCCTTCCAACCAAGTTCCAATAGGTCCATCAGTATGTGAGTATCGAGTTTTACTTTAGAAATTTCCATTTTCCCCGAGCAATTCAAATGGTTTTAAATATCACGGATCACTTAACTGTTTCATTCATTGCATAAGATCTTTTGTCTTCTCGATTTTTGAGGTATGGTTTTTGCAATTGGGGTTTTGTATGCTCGAGTACAAGGTGAATGTTGTTTCTATTTCTTATTGTACAATTAGTAAAATCATCTTAATTCCCGAGATTCTAACACGATATTTTGTTTTTGATTTTCAGAAGCACATGGATTACGATACTGTTAATTAAGAGCTCTAATCCAGACCCAAGTGGTGCGATCTGGTGTTTTTGATTCTCAGGAACACATGGATTACGATAATAGTTTGTGATGTCAGTGTTTATTTACTATGTTGGTTTCAAAAAAGATTTGTACGTTATATTTATGGCAGATCATGATGCCTAGAGAGAACTTGCTGAATTTTAGTGTCATTCTCGAGCCCCTTTTGGTCATTAGTTTTCAGTGAATAATTTTGTTCTGAGTTGTGTACTGCTGCTTGGGAAGATGTCGAGAGAGCCGAGTATATGGCTAGGTATTTCTGTTTAAAGGACAAGGAAATCTAGAAACAAATCGGACCTCGTGCAACGCACGAGAGTTCCATAGTTTATGTTTAAATTAGGTAAAGGAAGAACCACATATATATACTGTCCACTGCAACTAAATAAACAAAGCTATGCATTCATATATAGATCAACGGAGTATAAATTCATTGATCTACCAATATTATATATTATCAATACTAAACATCAAATTAGAAATATGAGAGCCCATAAGAAAAAATACCAAAAAATTAGCAGTGACAAAATTTTGAACTTTTTATAATAATTATCGTATATATAAAAAATAAATGAGCTTACTATAAATCTAAATAATAAGTTGAAGCAAGTATCGTCAAGCCTTTAACTATTGCTTAAAGATAGATTAAGAATTTGGATATAAGCATTATTGTGACTTTAGAAATTAAATGTACAAAGGCCACTCAACTATTATAATCGATTTTCATGTTGTTGCTTAATAAAAACAAAAGCCACTTAACTAACCTAAGGCTAAATGCAAATGAAAGCTTTGAATTTAGTTGCTTAAAACTAACACCTTTACAGAACCTATTGTTTTCTACAAACTATGCAACGTCATGCTTCTGTTTATTAATTTAAAAAAGGTTAACAAACCTATAATTCATACATAAAAACCCAATTCAAAACCCTAAAAAATATCAAACCCATATAAACACCCAAAGTATGAATACCCGATGATTCATCCATTGGAGATTACAATGATAGAGTTTGTAGGAATTAGGGATTATAGTGATTGATACATGATCAAAGTAGGATAGCCGCAAATTTGAAAATAGGAGAGAGAGAGAGAGAGAGAGAGAGAGAGAGAGAGAGAGAGAGAGAGAGAGAGAGAGAGAGAGAGAGAGAGAGAGAGGTGTGTTTATGAAATAAAAGGTTTTTCATTAGGGACAAATAAGTAATTTTAATTTCTTAAAAATTAGGAAATTAAACATTAAGGAAAATGTTTTATAATATAGTAGAGATAGTGTATTTTGTATAATTTAATTTAGAAAAATGATTTGCAAGACTACAAAGCTATTAAAATGTCTAACAAATTTAAATGTTGTATGAAATGTTTTAAATGTGTAACAACAATTTATCTCTTTTTATTTTCAATATGATACGAATTGGGACGAGTTTTTTTGAACAAGAAGAGTATGATACAGGATTTGAAACAAAGATTAAAGCAAAACTTATGTGAATTCTTATTTGGCCCAACTTTACAGAATAAACTGGATTGATATATAAGTTTATAAATTATGTATCATACGTAGATGGAAATCTCTCATAGTCTACTTTCCAATGCAAAAAAAAAAAAAAAAAAAAAAAAAAAAAGGCACCTTGTTTGGAGTTTCAGAGAAGAAGTTATGACAGTTTTGCTACAAACTGAATCGACTGAGTTTTCACTGCGAGACAGTGAGCACTGCGAGACAGTGAGCACTGCGACGCAGTGGTGTACAACCTGCGGCGCAGTAGCTGATGTCGGTCAAAAACTGACTTTTTACTTTCTTTTTTGCATTTTTAGGGTTTATTTTGTTTTCCTATATATAGGAAACGTTTTTATTAATGTAATATGTATGGTTTTCGAATATATTGAAGGTTTTAACCTTTTTCTTTGAATTGATGGTTCAATTCGTCTTTGTTTCAATTCTAGATCGCGTTTATCTAGCTTGATTCGATAACAAATCAATAGGTCTTGATTGTGTTACCACTCGTTGATTGAATTATAGGCCTAGTTCGATCAATACTATATCTTTAATTATTATTCAGCTCCGTATTTGAGTGGTATCAGAACCACGATTGGCTCTTGATTTCTGTTTGTTTTTCGTGTTCTTCATTTTGAGGTAAAAAGTAAAAATAAAATAAATAATTCGATTAAAAAAAATGATAAATTTTAATGATCAAGATTTCGTGATAAATCTTCAAGATGTTTTGCGCAATTTGCAAGATGGGGATCTTATACCGACAAGACAGAGTGAAGTAAGAGCCATTGAGGAATACAAGATTAATGAAGTTCCGAAATTTCGGGGTGGAATGGATCCGGAGGAATATTTGGAATGAGAACGAGAGATGGATCGTTTGTTCGGATTCAAAGAATTAAATGACAAAGAAAGATGTAAGTATGTCATAATTCGTTTGGGAGGGGATGCTTCGTTTAGGTATGAGGGCTTGAAGAACAAAATAATTTATGCCGGTAAAAGTAAGATTGCTTCGTGGAAATCTTTGAATAGTAAGCTTCGAAAAAGGTATGTTCCAATTACTCATAATATTTCGACTTACCGTAAAATAGCCGATTTTAAAAGGGAGAAGTTGATTGTTGGGAAGAATAAATTGAAGTATGGAGGCGTTTCAAGTTCTAATTTTGGGGCAAATAAATTTGTGTTAAAACCCAAGTCTTCAATTAATACTACAACACAAGTAAGCAATCAAACGTTTTCTTCTAATGCACCATTGTTTACATTGGAAGAAACGGTTGTGTATGATGATGATGAGGAGGATGAGTTGAGAGGGAACATGGTATATGATGAATTGTTTGAGGAGGACTTATGAAGAGGCGGATGATTATGAATGTCTAACTAACGAATTTAGTCCGGTTATTGATTCATATGATGATAATCATATTCTTCAAATTCATGATGAAAGGAGTGAAGAAGAAGGAGTTGTTGATGATTGTTCTATTGTCAAGAAATCTTTCAAATGTGATCATGTTCAAAATTTTTCATTGTCTCTTATGTCAAACTATCATGATCCATACTTATATGAATTTGAAAAGTCCGATCTTGGTGGCGTGAATTTTGGAGAGTTGTTTGGCAAAGATCATCACGAGCAGTTTGAATTAAATGCTTGTTTGGCAAAAGAGGAGCTTAAGAAGATGTAGACTAAAGTATGTGCTTTAAAGAGTTTATGTCAATTGACTTATGGTGGCTCAAAGGGAATCCAAGTTATGATCCTTGTGATTGTTCAAAGCGATGTTCCTTTTGACCCCGGTGGAATTCATACCACCTTCAATGTTGGTGATTTCTCTCCTTATATCGATGATGACGATATTACGAAATTGAGGTCAATTCCTTTTAAAGGAGGAGAGAATGATACGGAATGGGACGAGTTTTTTTGAACAAGGAGAGTATGATACGGGATTTGAAACAAAGATTAAAGCAAAATTAATGTGAATTCTTAGTTTGACCCAACTTTACAGAATAAACTGGATTAATATATAAGTCTACAAATTATGTATCATACATAGATGGAAAGCTCTCATAGTCTACTTTCTAATGCAAAAAAAAATGGTACCTCGTTTGGAGTTTCAGAGAAGAAGGTATGACAATTTTGCTACAAACTGAATCGACTGAGTTTTCACTGCGAGACAATGAGCACTGCGACGCGGTGGTGTTCTACTGCGGGGCAGTAGCTTTTGTCGGCAAAAAACCGACTTTTAACTTTCCTTTTTGTATTGTAGGGTTTATTTTGTTTTCCTATATATAGGAAACGTTTTTATTAATGTAATATGTTTGGTTTTCGAATATATTGAAGGTTTTAACCTTTTTCTTTGAATTGATGCTTCAATCCGTCTTTGTTTCAATTCTAGATCGCATTTATCTAGCTTGATTCGATAACAAATCAATAGGTATTGATTGTGTTATCACTCGTTGATTGAATTATATGTCTAGTTCGATCAATACTCTATCTTTTATTATTATTCTGCTGCGTATTCGTATCACTGTACATTTGGTACAACATTTAAATATGTTAGGCATGTTAAGTAGGTATGTAGGATATCATTTTTCTTTATTTTATTTCATTTAGATACTTTTAAATATTGATGTTTAGTTTATCGTATTTTAACTATTTTATTGGTATATTTAAACTAAGAAAGAATTTACTATTAATAATTATATTTAGGGATGAGCATATATGGTACCATACTAGTTAGTACCGATTTTTTTAAAATTATCTTATTGCTATTGAATACCATACTGAATTAACCGATTCGATATCGATTGGTACGGTATCATGAAAAAAATACAAGAGAAAACTAGTATAATACTGGTACTGATGGTAGCGAATACTGAAATCTTGAAAAGTGTGCAACCGAGTACCGTATCGCTTGTATTCGGTCGGTATCAGTTAGTACCAATATTGGTATTTTGATAATTTTGCTGACCCTAGTCATATGTGTTGTTTTAACAAACTATTACATGTTTTGTTTTTCTATACATTAACAAAAAAAACATGTTAGATATTTTAAAATGTGGTTTTGATAATTTTTTGATCGTATATGAAACTTACTTTCTCAATAAAGTAATTCGTCTAAATTTTTTGCCTAAGAGTTATTACAAATTCTTTAAATGGGATAATCATGAACCCGACAATCAATTTTCAAGGCAAACAGAAGAATTGATCAAGAATATGAGAGTATAGATATGATATTATTCAAATGAGACTGAGAAACGAATATAACTACAAGTCGGTTATATTTAGTTAATACGAAAAGGTGCAAAACAAACCTTAAAGTTGCAATTGTCCAATAAGGGTTTCAAATATGTTATACTTCGGTGGGGTATTGAAACTAAAATCGAGCTAATGCTATTGAGTTAGGTGTCAATGATTCAAACCTAACAAAAAAAAAAATACATGCATGCATAGCTAAGAACTTGGTATCAATGATTCAATTAAGTACGTTAACAAAGAAATAAGCACCACACGTAAACTTTAAGAAACAAGTGCAATTGAAACTAAAACCGATCTAATGCTATTAAAATACAATACCTACACACATACTCAATATTGTTGTAAAAACAAAACCACAGATGAAGCTACTTAGAGGTATGTATTTAGTTTCAAATTAACGTGAACAAATTTTCTAGTAACTAACATTGAGCAAGTATATACGTACGTAACTATTTTTGTTACACCATCAAGGTAAAGTATGTGGCCTAACAAATGAAACAATTCATTTAATATTATTTTAACTTAGTTAAGGTATGTTTTTAATTTTTTTAATTTTGTAGATATCCGACTTTCTTTGCGAGCTGCTAGTAGCCCTAGAGTCGTCATGGGTAGTAGTGGTGTGACAACCGCAAATTTCGAGGTACTAATTCCGAGTTTAACTTTCTTTAATTTTCATTATTTCATTTTGACCCAAGCTATTATTTGGATATTTCGATTTATTACATTTGCGTTTGTGTCGGATCGCGTTTATAACCTTTGTTTTATGTCCTTTGTGACTAAAACGTTTATTTAACTAAGTGCCTAGCAATATTAAGTATTCTCGTAGGTTAATTTTGGTATTTTAAAGCCTTCGTCTTTTCGAGAAAAATTAACGTTTAAAATATTACAAAATTTACCCTCAAAACAAAAATCTATTACAAGGTTAGTCCTTTAACGGGAACTAACGAAATCTGTTACAAATTCAGTCCTCCTAACGGACAAACTGACGGAGCAGTAACTGGGGTCAGTGCGCAGCACATGTGGCTTGTGCGCAACACATAAGGTCTGTGCGCAGCACAGACCTGCAAATCACAAAAATACAAAAAAACGGGTTTCTTGCTTTTCTTGAGATGCCAAACCACATGCTAGCATGTGAAACCTGCCCAAATCTTTCCCCAAATGATATAGGATGAGTGAAATATGGATCCTTGACCATATTTCACCATCTCTCATTCCAAAACTAAACCTTAAACATCTTTTCCATCACTTTCTTCATTTTGTATCTTTCTTCATCACATATTCTCTCTAGTTTCTTCTCATTTCCAGAAACTTAGAGAGATCAAAACCCCATACAAAGGTGGTAAATGTGTTAGGAAAGATCATTTGAAGATATCTAAGTGATCATACAACTTTCGGTAAGTTTTTCATTCAAAATTTTCATCTTTTCTTCCATTAACTTTCCTTCTATGACTCTAAGAGTTTACTAACCAAACTCCTATGTTTTGTAAGGAGTATGTTTCTCAAGGGTTCATCTTCAATCCACCTTTAAGTTTGAAGACTTCTAACCTAGGAAAAATCGGAAAGAAAGTCCTATGTCAAGTTTTCCCTTTTAATACTTTCTCCTAATAATCCCTTCTAACACTTTGTTCTTTTCTTATTTGGAGCTCATTTCCTCCATATAACTCTTTGGAAACTTTCGGCTCACTTTGAATTTGTAGAGTTTCCCAAACTTGAGAAAACGGTAAGAAAATCTCCTTAGACGTTTTCTTCTATTTTCACCTTTAAAGTCTATAATCTAACCTATCTTTGCTTTTGTTTGGAGATTTCACTCTCCATACCACTCTTGGAAGGTTTCCGGCGAAAAGTCTCTAATTCCTTAATTTCGTTTCAAGACTTTTCCGGTAAACTTTCATATTCTCCTTTTTACGTTCTTTCGGTAAATTCTTATTTTTTTCACCATCTAAAAATATCTTAAAACTTGTTATAATGACTAAATTGGTTTAATAACTAAACATCTAAAAAGATCACCTAAAAACTTGATAAAACATATTGTTAATAAACTATTTGAACTTTTAACCGAAAATGGTATGTAAACTTTGAAACCGGATAATTTCATATAGGTTTATTAGTAAATTCTTTCGAAAATATTCCAACACTTTCTTACACTTAGTGGACTTGTAAATTTAAGTATATTATACATAATATGTATTATAAACAAACTTAACAAAACTTAACTAAAATCTTGTAAAATAAGTATATGTATGAATATGTATATTTTATATAAATTACTTATGAGTTATTTGACTAAATAACTTTATTAATGACTTTATTTGACTAATAACTTTATGAGTTTTATGAGTTATTTGACTAAATAACGTTATTTAACAAAATACATTTTATATTATAAACGAACTTAACAAAATATAACTAAAATCTATATTAATGAAGTATATGTAAACCTATTATAGTATACGTAAAGTATTATAAACTGATAAATATGTGTTTTGGACTAAAAACATAAAACGCAATCTCAAACTATATATTATTTACCGTTATTAACATTAAAACGTCTTTTTATCGTCTAAACGTTTATCTCTCCGAAAACGATTAAATCTTCGATTTTTAAACGTAAACTTTTATATAACATTTATAAATTGATTTTTAATAATATTTTACTTAAATATTCAAACTTACATCTTTGAAATATTCAAATTACTCAAAGGTTGACTTTCGTTGACTTTGACTTCTCTTTAAATTGGTTAACTTTCGTTGACTTTGACCAAGTCAACTATCCTTGATATTGACTTTGGTTGACTTTGACTTAGTTGACTTTGACCATGGTTGACTTTGACTTCGATTGACTTTGACTTTGGTTGACTTTGACTAAATCTAATACTCCTTTCAACGATATTCCCGGTAGTCACTTTGGGCTCGGATATCATTCCTATGTAATCATATTTATAAACTTAAACCATCGATGTCATTATCGACTCGAAATATCAAATACTTTTTATTCGTCACCTCGCTACGACTTCACGCCGGTGAATTCGACGACTTTGATTCTAAATACTTATTATTAGCCTAAACTCTACTAAATTCTAATATTTAATATAACGTTAATAATTATACGAGGCTAAATCTATTACATTAGAGATACTTAGACCTTTTATGTCTTATGCTAGGGCACTTAGGCGGTGGTTTTGATACCGCGTATCTTTGAGTTTCCGACACTCTTACGCTTTATTTTACGCTTTACGCTACCTGTGAGTTATTCGATGCCCTTTTACCGCTTTTATAAATTTTACTTCGGGCATGATTTAGCGTAACTTAATTTTATATATCTTGTTTATGCAAATTAGATTATGATGCCTTAGTATTATCGTGTTGCCTTACTTACTTATACGGCCTTGGTGGTAGTATAAGGCCCCATATACACACTTGTCAACTCTTATTGAGCCTACGGATATATATATATATATATATATATATATATATATATATATATATATATATATATATATATATATATATATATATATATATATATATATATATATATATATATATATATATATATATATAGATCTATTTGGGTTTAACAAACCCTCATCGCCGTATTGGGATTTTGTCGTTGTGCGGTCCTTGCGGTCTGATGTTATTACCATATTATTTCTTTGACTAAACTTAGCTTAACACACTAAGGGGGTTGTTGCCTTTTATGTTTAGGTTCAAGTATACTATTCTAGGCTAAGGAATGTTCATATTGCTATTTGCTACTTTAAATCAAGATATATGTTTATTACTAATGATTTTACTAAACCTTTCTAAATATTCGGGTCAAAAGCTTTATACTTATGTTTTATTAACTTTACGAATAATTCACCAACAATGTGTTGACGTCGTTTTTAACGCTATTTCAGGGATTTGAGGTTACTTCTTGATGACCATTATATGACTACGTGGATCTTGCTTGGGAACTTGTTTTGCTATGATTAGTTCTATTAGGATCCGTATGTCGATTATGTATTGTTTTATTTCCCGAACCTATGTACTTTGTAACATTTGTAACTCGATAACTTATATTTATATTCGATGTTACCCTTTTGTTATTTAATTTGTTGTAACCTTATGACTCTGAATATATTAATACTGTACATCTCCGGCTTCCGCCTGAGCGGGGTGTTACAGAAATTGGTATCAGAGCCACTGGTTATAGCGAACTAAGTGGCTTATACGTGAATCACTTAGACTATAACCTAAGGCTTAAAACGAAATCTCTGATTTACTTATGTGCGCATTTCCTTATTTGGGCCTTTATGTGTTTTGTTTTGCTTATGCATGCTTGCTTTATGTTTATTATAATTGGCCTAATATTTTGTCGCACTTGTTCTTACACTTTTTCCATTTCTTACGTTCTTAGAAGATGCCGCCTAAGAGAGGTACCGCTACTACTACTACTAGGAAGTCTACACGTCGTGGTCGTCCTTCAGTGCCGAGATCGACTGTACCCCCTACTCGAGCGACTACTCGTACTTCTGCCCCTCCACCTAATCCATTACCTAACCCCCCACCTGCTACTACTACTACTACCTCGACTACTCCAGATTTTGGTCTGATGTTTGCTGAGCACATGGCAGCCTCTATGCCGGATATTGTAGCACAGCTGAAGAAGACTCTACTACAGTCCATGGGAGGATCGGGTGCTGGCCCTGAGTCCGGTGGCCCTGAGATTATTACAATGTTCGACGGTACGGCATCAGGCCGAGAGAATTCCGATATGGATGACATTGTGATTACTAGGGCAGAGCCGATTGGTAGTGAAATCAGTCTCGAGGTTGTACTTATCAGCAGTTTCTGGCTTGTAAGCCATCAGAGTTTCGTGGTACGGAAGACTCAGTAGCTACGCTTCAGTGGATGGAGCAGATGGAATCTATTCTGGATGTGTCGGGTTGTGTTTTTGAGGATCGCGTCAGATACGCGACACACTTGTTTAAGGGTAAGGCCCTTACGTGGTGGAATTCAGTGGTGAAGATACAAGGTCAAGTGACGACCAGTGTGATGACTTGGGAGCACCTTAAGAGGTTAATTAGGGAGGTGTTTGTACCGGCGAGCGATACGCAGCGCCTTGAGCAGGAGTTATGGAACCTGACGATGCAGGGTTCCGATGTCCGGGGTTACACTGACAGATTTTATGACTTGATAGTTCTCGCTCCACGATTGGTTCGTACGGAGCAGGAGAAGATTACCAAGTACGTGGACGGATTTCCCCTGTCTATGAGGGACAATATCATTCCTACCCGTCCGGGTACTTTGAGGAGCGCAGTGGAGATATCTTACACCCTCATTGAGAGTATGATTAGAGGAGGAGCTTTGCAACGGGCAGTGGTCCGTAAGGATGTTAGTGGTAGACACGGCAGGAGATCTAGGCCCGATTCGAGGAAGAGATCTCGGGGACAGGATCAGAGTCCCCAGCCGATTCAGTCTTATGCTGCGGTTGGCAGTAGTCAGGGCAAGCGCCCTAAGTGTGGTGTAACATCCTAGTTACGAAAATAATGTTTGTAAGTATTTATTTATTTTCAATAAGTATTTGTTAGAATATAAGTTTAAGAAAAAGGACTAATTTGGTAAGAAATATAATTGACTTTGGTTAGAAAGGATGAAAAATGTTAACTATTTTGGTTAGATATTAAGTTAGTTAATTGGTGAAAGATGAGGGACTATAAGTGAAAATTCTGGAAAGTATACTTGGGTTAGTCTGGAATTAGAATTCAACTTCCAGAATGTGGAAGAAGAAGATCGATTAGAAGGAGTGTGAGGAGGAAAGAGGGAAAAGCTTGATAAACCCGAATTGAAGCTTAAATTTCATAGAATTCATCAATTAGAACAAAGATAAGAAGATTAAGAACCTTAGTTTTTGGTTCTAGAAGGTATATTTTATCCTTATTTTAATTTGATGAAATTGAGCTTATATTTGGTGTTATAACATCATTTAGATGTTTATTTGAAAGATAGAAATGCTTAATTTGGTTAAATTAGGTATTTGATTATTTTGGGAACAATTGTGAAGTTGAAAGAATCGATAGAATTAAGTTTGTTTATATGTTAATTTGATGTTAGTAATATATAGAAAAGCTTGGAAGATTTGAAGATTAAGTATTATGAATTTGTAAAAATTCATGTTTTTAGCTAATTTGGTAAAGAGGTGAAATATCGGTTAGATGAATTAATTATTGTAAGAATGTTTAAGAAGTGAAAGAATGATGTTAAGAATGATTAGGTTGAAGTATGTGAAAGGAAAGATTTAAAGAAAGTTACTTAATTTGTAGTTTGGGTAAATTGGGGATAGTGTTATCCGAGTTGCCAAACGGGTCGTTTAGACCGTTGAAAGTGGCGAATGGGTAGGAAATGGGTAGAAGGAAGAATTCATTACTTGCAATGTGTTAATTATGAGTTATGTAATGTGTGTAAGATATTTATAATGTAAGTTTGTGCATTTGATGCCAAACGGGTCAAAAGACCCAAAGAGTGGCAAGATGGGTAGAAGCTATCAAATTTGTTTTGGTTAGGAGTTGAAGAGATAGAATGAAGTAAATATATATGTTTGATGTGTATAAAGGGGTTCTAGTGCATAATTAGACATTAGAATGGGTAATGGGTCAAAAGACCCGAAATAGTGGTAACTTGGGTAGAAGTTGCCAAACATGTCTAGAAAGAGTTAGAAATGGTTAGAAAGAGTTGTAATGAAGTTAATACATGTATTTATATGTATTTAAGATATATTGAAAGGAAAATTTGTGTTTGGTAGCAAAAACGCAGATTTGGAGAATAGAAGTGCAAGGAGAAAGAGTCGTGTATGTTGTAGTTTAATTCGACATCGAGGTGAGTATACGAAGCCATTTTTCATAATGTAATATATTTAAGTATGTATATTAACTCTTTGAAGTTCATAAGTTTGTTAATTGTTCATATATCTAAGTTGTTAGCGGAAATGAGGGTTAAGAACATCATAACTAACGTGCAAGTGCAGGAAAATATCAAAAAACGGAAATCAGCCAGGCTGAAGCCCAGAATGTGCCGCCTGTGAGCAGAATGCGCCGCATTTTGAGCTCAGTGGCTTATGTTGATTTTTGTTGTGTAGAATGCGTCGCATGGGGATCCGAATGCGTCGCATTCGACCCCTAGACCAATTTTTAGTGTATTTTAAGGTAATTTAAGTATAAGAATGATATCCTAACATATTATTATGTTAGAAAAGAATAGAGAAGACATTTATATGTCTATGAGAAGTAGAGTTCGACTTTCATAGTCGGGAAAGGGTAGAGATAGTTATAATTCCATACCGCGAGGGTATATAGTAAGACTTTGAATAGTCTTGGAGATGTATCACTATGTTATTAAATATACTCACTAGCTTAATGCTAATGTATATTTGCGTGGGGTATCAGAATGTTGTGTTTTGGTTCAGTTGTTGCCCAGTGCGTAGCAGTCGTTCCCAGTGCGTCGCAGTGAGACCCCAGATCAGTTTTTAATAGTTTTTAAAGGGGTTTAAAGGTATGGCTTATACTCTAAACCTTTGGTAAGATATAGAATAGTTAGAAATGATATTTATTAGTCGAGAAGAGGTAGAAGTGACTTTTACTAGTCGGGAAGGAGTAGTTATAACCTTACATATAGTGAGAGTATGTATAGTTAAGAAAGATGAAAGAAATACATATCGCGAGGGTATGTATACAACTTTAATTAGTTGTGTAAGAAAGAAAGAGATAATTGTACATATCGCGAGGGTATGTATATTTATGAAAAATGAAAGAATTACATATCGCGAGGGTATGTATACAACTTTAATTAGTTGTGTAAGAAAGAAAGAGATAATTGTACATATCGCGAGGGTATGTATATTTATGAAAAATGAAAGAAATACATATCGCGAGGGTATGTATACAACTTTAATTAGTTGTGTAAGAAAGAAAGAAAGAAGAAAAGAAAGAAAGAAAGAATAAGACTTTAATTAGTCTTGAAAGATTTAATTAACATAGTTATAAGATATACTCACTAGCTTTATGCTAATATACTATGTTTAATGTATGTTTTATAGGTAAGCACGTTCCATAAGGCAAGGCAAACTAAAGAAGAAGGGAAGGGGACCAGGAAGAGTAAAATGTAAAGATTTTGTCAAAGCTTCCGCTCAAAACTCTTAAACACATCTTTGTAAGAATAAAAAGATAAAGCATTTTATTGTTAACTTTAGTAAGAATAAAGAAATGTTGGGTAATACGTTACAAGGTAATTTGTAATATAATAAAGTATTGTTTTTGAGAAAGTTATAAAAAAAAAAATAAAATAAAAAATTTCTTGGTGTGTGTATCTTGGTTAAGGTTGTTTCATGTGGTAAGTGTAATGGTGCTCATGCACCGGAGGTTGCTTGCTGGGTCTGCGAGAGATGCAAGAAGCTTGGACATACCGAGCGGTTTTGCAAGTGTGTGCCAGGGTCATGTTATGAGTGCGGTGAAAAGGGACACTTCCGTAATAAGTGCCCCAAGTTTGCTACTTCTACTCCCCTTCTTACTGTTGGATCTACTGGTGGCGGTGATACCGCCAAGGGCAGAGTGTTTGCTTTGGGCTCTGCAGAGGCACGCCAGGACCCTACTGTTGTTACTGGTACGTTCTTCCTTAATGATCATCCTGCATATGTTTTATTTGATTCTGGTGCGGATAGGAGTTTTATATCTAGTGACTTTAGGCAGTTAGTAGCTAGCCCTTCTAGTCCTTTAGTGCCTGCTTATGAGGTAGAGTTAGCGGATGGTAGTTGCCTTTGTGCTAGGGAGATACTATTTGATTGTTCCCTTACCTTATCCGACACTCCTCTTTCGATCGACTTGATCCCGATGAGACTTGGTAGTTTCGATATCGTCGTGGGTATGGACTGGCTAGCTACGCATCGTGCCGAGATTGTTTGCTATGAGAGACTCATCCGTATTCCGAGACCAGATGGTGTACCGTTACTGATTCATGGGGATGAGACCGGGAAACGCCTCAAAGTCATTTCGAGCTTGAAGGTGCGAGAGTATATTCGCCGTGGATGTTCCTTATACCTAGCTCATTTGGTGAAGAAGGATTATGCGACAAAGATCGAGGACATACCTATTGTTCGTGATTTTCCCGACGTCTTTCCCGACGATCTACCTGGACTACCTCCTCAGAGACAGATAGAGTTTCGTATTGATCTTGTACCAGGAGCAGCGCCGGTGGCGAAGGCTCCATATCGTTTAGCGCCCTCAGAAATGGTTGAGTTAGCCAAGCAGATTCAGGAGTTAGTCGATAAGGGTTTTGTTCGCCCTAGTTTCTCTCCATGGGGTGCTCCAGTTCTCTTCGTGAAGAAGAAGGATGGCTCCATGAGATTATGCTTCGACTATAGAGAGCTGAATAAGTTGGCAGTGAAGAACCGTTATCCCCTTCCTCGCATTGACGATTTATTTGATCAGCTTCAGGGTTCATGTTACTTCTCGAAGATAGATCTTCGTTCTGGTTACCATCAGTTGAGCATTCAGGAGGATGACATACCGAAGACTGCTTTTCGTACTAGGTATGGTCATTACGAGTTCTTAGTTATGCCGTTTGGATTGACGAACGCGCCTGCAGCTTTTATGGACTTGATGAATCGAATTTCTCGCCCCTACTTGGACAAATTCGTGATTGTGTTTATTAACGATATCCTCATCTACTCCCGTAGCCGTGAGGAACACGAGGAACACATACGTCTAGTCTTGGAGATGTTACGAAAGGAGAAATTGTACGCAAAATTTTCCAAGTGTGAGTTTTGGTTGCCCGCGGTTCAGTTTCTTGGCCACGTGGTCAGCGCGAAGGGTATTCACGTTGATCCTGCCAAGATTGAAGCCGTAAAGAGTTGGGTTGCACCAAAATCCGCTACCGAGATTCGTTCCTTTTTGGGTCTCGCGGGTTATTATCGGCGCTTCATTGAGGACTTCTCTAGGATTGCTTCTCATATGACGAAGTTGACTCAGAAGAGCGAGCCGTTTGTTTGGGGTTCGGATCAGGAGAGTGCCTACCAGTTGCTGAAGGAGCGGTTATGTGATGCTCTTATTCTTAGTTTGCCGATTGGGTCTGAGAATTTTGTTGTTTATTGTGACGCCTCGATTAAAGGCATGGGTTGTGTATTGATGCAGAATGGTAAGGTGATTGCGTATGCTTCTCGACAGTTGAAGATTCACGAGAAGAATTACACTACGCATGATCTCGAGTTAGGAGCCGTTGTCTTTGCTCTCAAGATATGGAGACACTATCTGTGTGGGACTAAGTGTACCGTGTTTACGGATCACAAGAGTCTTCAGCATATCTTCGACCAGAAGATGCTGAACATGAGGCAGAGACGTTGGGTTGAGTTGTTGAATGACTACGATTGTGATATTCGCTACCATCCGGGTAAGGCGAATGTAGTTTCTGATGTGCTGAGTCGCAAGGAGACAGTGAAGCCGGTTAGAATCCGTTCTATGGTTATCTCACTTCAGACGAGCTTGAAAGCTCAGATTCTTCAGGCACAACAGGATGCTATGACCGAGAACCGTCTTAAGGACGAGGGATTGTTTAGTCTAGCTCGACAGTTAGAGCCGAAGACTGACGGAGTTCTCTATTTCCTTGAGCGTATTTGGGTTCCGGTCAGCATTAGACAGTTGATATTGGACGAGGCTCATAAGTCCAACTATTCCGTTCATCCGGGTTCCGATAAGATGTATCAGGATCTGAAGGAGTTTTATTGGTGGCCTGGGATGAAGCGAGCGATTGCAGTTTATGTTAGTAAGTGTCTGACCTGCTCTAAGGTCAAGATTGAGTACCAGAAGCCATCTGGGCTTCTGCAGCAGCCTATGATTCCCGAGTGGAAATGGGAGCGCATTACAATGGACTTCATTACGAAGCTTCCGAGATCTTCCGGTGGTTTTGATAGTATTTGGGTTATCGTCGACCGTTTGACGAAGTCTGCTCACTTTCTACCTATTCGAGAGACGTATCAGCTAGAGAGACTTGTCCGTTTATATATATATATCTGAGATCGTGTCTAAGCACGGTGTTCCCGTGTCGATTATTTCTGATCGCGATGCTCGATTTACTTCACGTTTTTGGCAGTCTTTTCAGCACGCTATGGGTACGAGATTAGATATGAGTACGACTTATCATCCTCAGACAGACGGTCAGAGCGAGAGGACCATTCAGACACTGGAGGACATGCTACGAGCTTGTGTTATGGACTTCGGTGGCAGTTGGGATACGCATTTACCGTTGATAGAGTTCTCATACAACAACAGTTATCACACGAGTATCAGTTGTGCACCGTTTGAGGCTTTGTATGGCCGTAAGTGTCGATCGCCCGTGTGTTGGGCTGAGATTGGAGATAGTCAGGTCAATGGTCCCGAGATTATTCAGGAGACGACTGACAAGATCTTCAAGATAAAGGAGCGTTTGGTTGCTGCTAGGGATCGACAAAAGAAGTATGCAGATAGGCGACGGAAGCCCTTAGAGTTCAGTGTCGGGGATATGGTTTTGCTGAAAGTATCCCCGTGGAAAGGGGTTGTCCGCTTCGAGAAGCGCAGTAAGCTAAGTCCGAGATACACGGGTCCTTTTCCGATCATAGCCTGTGTCGGTCCGGCTGCTTACAGACTTGATTTGCCGCCAGAGTTGAGCAGTGTTCATAATGTCTTTCACGTTTCTCATCTGAAGAAATGTCTTGCTGATAATTTACTTCTAGTTCCGTTGGAGAACCTTCAGATCGATGATAAGCTTCACTTTGTCGAGGAGCCGATAGAGATTGTAGACCGTGATGTCAAGCGTCTACGTCAGAGTAAAATTCCAATCGTTAAAGTTCGTTGGAATTCGAGACTTGGAGCTGAGTTTACTTGGGAGCGTGCGGATGAGATGCAGAGGAAGTATCCCCGTCTCTTTCCGGGAGACAGTACCCAGTGATGATTTCGGGATGAAATCCTTTTTACTTGGGGAGACTGTGACAACCGCAAATTTCGAGGTACTAATTCCGAGTTTAACTTTCTTTAATTTTCATTATTTCATTTTGACCCAAGTTATTATTTCGATATTTCGATTTATTACATTTGCGTTTGTGTCGGATCGCGTTTATAACCTTTGTTTTATGTCCTTTGTGACTAATAGGCCTGAGCAGAAACGGGCCGGCCCGTTTTTGACCCGGAAACCCGGCCCGCAAAATAATTTTCGGTTCGGTTCTCGGGTTTGGTTTTAGGGATATTTCGGGTATCGGGTCGGTCCGGTCCGAACCCGAGTCAAATCGGGTATACCCGAGCAACACGGATATTTTTATTATTTTTTAATTTTTTGAGTTATATATATAAAAAGTGTTAAATTGTCACAACAAGGATTCGAACCTTGGTTGCCCACCTATAGAGAAATATGAAATACCACTCCACCACTTAATGGTTTTATTATAATTTTGACCCAAAATATATTTATTATGACATTGGTAATAAAATCCCACTTAACCCTACTTCCAAATAAAAACCCTAAACTTTAATCAAATTTTTCAAAACACACGATGTGCAGCCACCATTATCTTATATCCAAAATCCAAAATCCAAAAACCAACCTAAACCAAAAAGATACAAGATTTCATTATATTCTTTCAAAGTTTAAATCTTTTTGTAAATCCCATCAAAACTCTCATCTTAATTTCATAAATTTCTCATTTTTTTCATTAATTTTTCAAGAATAATATGTGTGAAGAACACACTCGCCGGTCCGCCCGACGGTTTGACCCGACCCGAACCGGTTTATACCTGAACCGGCCCGGTTTTCGGTCTTAGATTTTGGGCCTTAACGGTCTCGGGCCGGTCCCGGTTCGGTCCGGTCCGACCCACTTTGCACTGGGCTAGTGACTAAAACGTTTATTTAACTAAGTGCCTAGCAATATTAAGTATTCTTGTAGGTTAATTTTGGTATTTTAAAGCCTTCGTCTTTTCGAGAAAAATTAACGTTTAAAATATTACAAAATTTACCCTCAAAACAAAAATCTATTACAAGGTTAGTCCTTTAACGGGAACTAACGAAATCTGTTACAAATTCAGTCCTCCAAACGGACAAACTGACGGAGCAGTAACTGGGGTCAGTGCGCAGCACATGTGGCTTGTGCGCAACACATAAGGTCTGTGCGCATCACATAGTGCTTGTGCGCAGCACAGACCTGCAAATCACAAAAATACAAAAAAACGGGTTTCTTGCTTTTCTTGAGATGCCAAACCACATGCTAGCATGTGAAACCTGCCCAAATCTTTCCCCAAATGATATAGGATGAGTGAAATATGGATCCTTGACCATATTTCACCATCTCTCATTCCAAAACTAAACCTTAAACATCTTTTCCATCACTTTCTTCATTTTGTATCTTTCTTCAACACATATTCTCTCTAGTTTCTTCTCATTTCCGGAAACTTAGAGAGATCAAAACCCCATTCAAAGGTGGTAAATGTGTTAGGAAAGATCATTGGAAGATATCTAAGTGATCATACAACTTTCGGTAAGTTTTTCATTCAAAATTTTCATCTTTTCTTCCATTAACTTTCCTTCTATGACTCTAAGAGTTTACTAACCAAACTCTTATGTTTTGTAAGGAGTATGTTTCTCAAAGGGTTCATCTTCAATCCATCTTTAAGTTTGAAGACTTCTAACCTTGGAAAAATCGGTAAGAAAGTCCTATGTCAAGTTTTCCCTTTTAATACTTTCTCCTAATAATCCCTTCTAACACTTTGTTCTTTTCTTATTTGGAGCTCCTTTCCTCCATATAACTCTTTGAAAACTTCCGGCTCACTTTGAAGTTGTAGTGTTTCCCAAACTTGAGAAAACGGTAAGAAAATCTCCTTAGACGTTTTGTTCTATTTTCACCTTTAAAGTCTATAATCTAACCTATCTTTGCTTTTGTTTGGAGATTTCACCCTCCAAACCACTCTTGGAAGGTTTCCGGCGAAAAGTCTCTAATTCCTTACTTTCGTTTCAAGACTTTTCCGGTAAACTTTCATATTCTCCTTTTTACGTTCTATCGTTAAATTCTTATTTTTTTTTCACCATCTAAAAATATCTTAAAACTTGTTATAATGACTAAATTGGTTTAATAACTAAACATCTAAAAAGATCACCTAAAAACTTGATAAACCATATTGTTAATAAACTATTTGAACTTTCAACCGAAAATGGTATGTAAACTTTGAAACCGGATAATTTCATATAGGTTTATTAGTAAATTCTTTCGAAAATGTTCCAACACTTTCTTACACTTAGTGGACTTGTAAATTTAAGTATATTATACATAATATGTATTATAAACAAACTTAACAAAACTTAACTAAAATCTTGTAAAATAAGTATATGTATGAATATGTATATTTTATATAAATTACTTATGAGTTATTTGACTAAATAACTTTATTAATGACTTTATTTGACTAATAACTTTTTGAGTTTTATGAGTTATTTGACTAAATAACTTTATTTGACTAATAACTTTATGAGTTTTATGAGTTATTTGACTAAATAACTTTATTTAACAAAATACATTTTATATTATAAACGAACTTAACAAAATATAACTAAAATCTATATTAATGAAGTATATGTAAACCTATAATAATATACGTAAAGTATTATAAACTGATAAATATGTGTTTTGGACTAAAAACATAAAACGCAATCTCAAACTATATATTATTTACCGTTATTAACAATAAAACGTCTTTTTATCGTCTAAACGTTTATCTCTCCGAAAACGATTAAATCTTCGATTTTTAAACGTAAACTTTTATATAACATTTATAAACTGATTTTTAATAATATTTTACTTAAATATTCAAACTTACATCTTTGAAATATTCAAATTAGTCAAAGGTTGACTTTCGTTGACTTTGACTTCTCTTTAAATTGGTTAACTTTCGTTGACTTTGACCAAGTCAACTATCCTTGATATTGACTTTGGTTGACTTTGACTCAGGTTGACTTTGACTTCGGTTGACTTTGGTTGACTTTGACTAAATCTAATACTCCTTTCAACGATATTCCTGGTATTCACTTTGGGCTCGGATATCATTCCTATCTAATCATATTTATAAACTTAAACCATCGATGTCATTATCGACTCGAAATATCAAATACTTTTTATTCGTCACCTCGCTACGACTTAACGCCGGTGAATTCGACGACTTTGATTCTAAATACTTATTATTCGCCTAAACTCTACTAAATTCCAATATTTAATATAACGTTAATAATTATACGATGCTAAACCTATTACATTAGAGATACTTAGACCTTTTATGTCTTATGCTAGGGCACTTAGGTGGTGGTTCTGATACCGCGTATCTTTGAGTTTCCGACACTCTTACGCTTTATTTTCCGCTTTACGCTACCTGTGAGTTATTCGATGCCCTTTTACCGCTTTTATAAATTTTACTTCGGGCATGATTTAGCGTAACTTAATTTTATATATCTTGTTTATGCAAATTAGATTATGATGCCTTAGTATTATCGTGTTGCCTTACTTACTTATACGACCTTGGTGGTAGTATAAGGCCCCATATACACACTTGTCAACTCTTATTGAGCCTACGGATATATATATATATATATATATATAGATCTATTTGGGTTTAACAAACCCTCATCGCCGTATTGGGATTTTGTCGGTGTGCGGTCCTTGCGGTCTGATGTTATTACCGTATTATTTCTTTGACTAAACTTAGCTTAACACACTAAGGGGGTTGTTGCCTTTTATGTTTAGGTTCAAGTATACTATTCTAGGCTAAGGAATGTTCATATTGCTATTTGCTACTTTAAATCAAGATATATGTTTATTACTAATGATTTTACTAAACCTTTCTAAATATTCGGGTCAAAAGCTTTATACTTATGTTTTATTAACTTTACGAATAATTCACCAACAATGTGTTGACGTCGTTTTTAACGCTATTTCAGGGATTTGAGGTTACTTCTTGATGACCATTTTATGACTACGTGGATCTTGCTTGGGAACTTGTTTTGCTATGATTAGTTTTATTAGGATCCGTATGTCGATTATGTATTGTTTTATTTCCCGAACCTATGTACTTTGTAACATTTGTAACTCGATAACTTATATTTATATTCGATGTTACCCTTTTGTTATTTAATTTATTGTAACCTTATGACTCTGAATATATTAATACTGTACATCTCCGGCTTCCGCCTGAGCGGGGTGTTACAAGTGGTAAGTTTGGCTAGTAGTGTAACGACTTGGTTTTTAAAAATTACGTTTAACAAAAACTTTATATTTTCAGAAGTTTCACAACAGAAAACGTTAATAAAACGTGATTAGCGGTTCATAAAACTATTACATTATTCAAACCATTCGGTACGTTAAAACTCACATTATAAATAAGCTGAACATTACTCAAATCGTCAATGATCAACAGTTGGGGACAATAAGCTACCCCGAAGTAATCCCGCCTCACCAAACATGTCTAAAGCAACCTATGAGCAAAAGACACAATTTGGAAAACGTCATATAGCTGGTGAGACAATAATCAATTTAGTAAAGACTACACAAATCATTTCATAATAATTATACTTTGTATTTACTAACCCAAACCATACCCGCAACCTCGTAAGCAGGTAATAAAATCATATTCCGTTATATTAAACGTAAATATGAGAAATTAATTATCGTCGTATAATTAATTTCAACATAACTCAATTAACTTTTCACATAATTAGGGTCTATTGCAAACCCTAAATGTATATAGCAAAGAGGCAATTGCAATTGCCTCAAATACAATTCGCAATGGGCACCATCTTATGCCTTAACTTTATATAACAATAGGCAAGATCGTACGCCTGCAATAAAAATAGCAATAAAAAATGCATAAGTAATTAATTCTCATAATAATATTAATCCTCCAATAATGCACTTCTTGAATTCGTTACTAGGGTCCACAGTCCCTAAGTACTTTACTTATGAGGGTACGTCAATGTCCTAAGCATCTCACTTATCTGGTCCATCGATACCCTAAGTATACCTTAAATGTTTATAACATTAGGCACCATCGTATGCCCCAAATATTCATTTCAATAGGCACCATCGTATGCCTTACATATTCATCTTAGTTGGGTCTAGGACTGGACCAAATAATTATAACAGTAGGTTCTATCTTATGCCCTAGGGTTACTACCTCATTCGCTACTCGCACATTCCTACATGTTATTATAAGCATTGGGGCGCAACTCTCAACCTATATAATAACCCGAAATGTAAGCTTTCACTACTTCGACATAGCACCTCGTTGCCTTGTCGTTAAGGAGGGATCTACAGGTGCCATCGTACACACTTCCCCACTCCCACGTTATGTTTCCAGATGATCCATTGTAGCCAAACATCACTCCAGTATGAGTCTACACCTCATACCATGTGTTGCAAAGGATGTCTAGAATTCCCCGCAACTAATTTGACCCATCGTAGTCACGTATCACCTGACCAATCGTAGTCAAGTATCACAAGTTGGCTACCAGTTTCTCACCTAGTTGGTCACACTAGGTTTCACTATCAATCTACGGACATCTACACTACCTGTAATCAAGGCCTCTTATGCAAAACTAAGACATACTCCTTATACAACACAACAATTATATAACCATATATAATAAAAAATAGATGTGTACCTCATCGTATTGTACACCACTGAACATGAGTAGTTACAACCACTCATGCCCGAGGCCTTTACCAAACAATCATCACATAATTTATTTAAAACAATAATTAAATTACAATACAATAAGGATAGAGGTAGTTAACTGCTACCTATCATCCAAACATACATGTAGCTACAACTACCCGTAATCATTATTATGTACGGGTAACTACTAACTACCTATACCACACAATTCCGTTATTCTGTTCTGGTTCATCATTATTTGATCAAAACATCTTTATACATAAACAACGTCGTTTATCAACAACGTTACTTTCAAACATCTTTACATGTTTCAAAACGTTATTTTGTCTAAATGCTCGGTTTATAAAACAATATTGTACTAATCTCTAAGCCGACGTCCATAAGCAAACATCCTCGCAACGGTTTTCATGATCAACCTAATTAGATCATTACCCGTTAACAATCTCATAATACATTCAAATTTTCGCATACTAGACTTAACGGAAACAAAATATCGCGTCACAGAGCAGCCAACCGCCGGTTGGACAAAGCCAGCCGCTGGTTGCCCGAAAACTCCCCAACCGCCGGTTGAAGATGGCCAATTTCCGGTTGGACAAGGCCAACCGCCGGTTGAAGCCTGGTTCATCTTCTTCTCGAGCTTCAGCCATCCATGGCTACCGAATCTCAAAACTTAACCAAACTCATCCACAACAATACTAAACGATAACAAATGACTTAAAAAAACATATTTACGTAAAGATTTCGTTATACCTTCTGTTTACGAAATGGGTTTTGATACGAATCAAAATTAACCTTCACGATATCTACTTTCATTCATACCAAACTGATCCTCTCGTCTCCAAGAGTACAACGATGCGTTTCGTTCATTTTTCCGGCGAGAAACGGCTTCTGAATCAACCGTTTTCGCTTTCGACCGACTTATTCGATTTCGTTTCTTTCTTGTTTCTCTCGACAGCAAATACACACACACACACACACACACACACACACACACACACGCGCACACACACACACACACACACATATATATATATATATATATATATATATATATATATATATATATATATATATATATATATATATATATATATATATATATATATATATATATATATATATATATATATATATATATAAAAGTAGGATCATGTGAGAAATTAATTTTCGACGAGAAGGCGAGAAAAATCATTGATTCAACATATTTCTGTTTTGATTCATAATTTTACACTTTGAAAAATATCATTTTTATGTAGTTATGATTTAATATATCCATAAAAATAGTGATTATATTCCGAATTTTAACTTCGATTCACACTTTCTGTGATTTTTTTTTTTCCGAAAAGTTTGAATCAGAATGAAAATCTGTTGAAACAATATCCTTTCTCACGTTTCTCACAGAAAATGCATTTTTCACCAGATCCAGATCGTATATATATATATATATATATATATATATATATATATATATATATATATATATATATATATATATATATATATATATATATATATATATATATATATATATATATAATATTTACATATTTTCATAAGTAACATCAAACTATGTCATAATGACATTTTTAACCTAAAATGTCAATTTCCTTACAAACATAGTCCTATATCAAAAATTTATTACAGTTGTAGTCCTTTAAATATTTGGGGGCGTTACAAGTAGCCCGTACTTCCATTGTCTTACTTTCGTGATGTAACAATTCGTTTATGAAATGGTTTTATTCAAATTTAAGGCGTTTAAGAGATACAAAATTATAGTATCTCTTACCTATTGAGTATGAATCAATAACTTTGTAACAAGGTTCTAAATAACGCGCCATGGCGGCGCCAAGGCGTGCCTTGGCGTTGAGGCACGGCGAGAATTTACGAAAACATCCAAGGCGTCTTTGTTAGGCGTGGAGGCAAAAAAACGTGGTAATGGCGTCCCATGGCGAGTCTTAACGCGAGTTTTTTGTAACGCGTTATGAAATTTTTAAAAAAAAAAAAAAAAAAGTTTAAAAATAGTTAAAAATGGCTATAAAAATCATTTGATTATAAATTTGTGACTATATCTTAGAATATATATATACTTAAATGTTAAAACAGACTTTTTGATAATTTATTGATATTTATATAACTTAACAATAGTAAAAATACATATAAGTATATATAAAATTATAAAATATGTTAAAATTTTTTGCCGCCTTGTCACGCTTTGAAAAACGTCATGTCTCGCCTTTTCTTGCAAAGCTTGAGGCTTACTCATGCCGCCACGCCACGCCTTACGTTATCTGTAACCTTGCTTCGTAATGTAGTGATATACATACTTTTTTTGTGGCTAAAAGAGGACCATTATTGTTGAAACTCTACACACATAGTAGTTATATATTTCTTGACATGTATGAGTTATATCAAATTGGTCATAAATGAAAGAGGACAATATATTTTATGAGATTTGGTGAGGGTATAATCGTAAATTATCATTGGTAGGTGTTTCCGTGGTTGTATATCTTGGCAACCAATGGGAATGCATAATAAACTAAGTATATCCGAAAGTAACACGTGGATTATTACAATTGAGGGTGACATGTGAAAACGAGTATAACTCAAAATAATTTGACCAAAAGGGACGAGTATTTTGTCCGTTTTTATAAATAATTTACGTGTCTATGTTAAAACAGACTTCTTTTACAAAGATGATATTTATTTGTTGAAAGTTGAAACGACATAGAAGCTCAAACAACATAACCTAATTCCTTTGAATAGATGAAGTTGAGTATACTGTTAAAATAAATATCTTTAGAAAATATATATTTTATGAAACAAGTTATTGTTGTTTTCTATTTTATATTTTTTTCGAATGACAATTTTATCCTTGAGTAATTAATTATTATTTTGTAATAACTTTTTTAATAATAACTTGAAGTAAGAGTAATATTGTAAACTTAATCAATTTTTTTAATCTATTTTTAGCGTAAATAATTAATTGAGACAACTTAGAAAGAAAAGATGAACAAATGATATAGAACATATGGAGTAGAAACGAAGTACAGTAAGATAATGGTGAAAACGGGACACTTACAAGACCATATATTGACGATTTAATATATAAAACAATTATCATTCAGAAAAAAGTTAGATTTAGTTTTGAACGAGTAAATGGAACTTACTTTCTTGAAGCTAAAAATAGCAACCAAATCGGGTGATTTAACATGGTATCCCTCACGAGAAGGTAGACATGATCGCGAAAAAGATCCAAAGATAACCAAGAAGAATGCAAGAGAGGGGTAAGTAGAAATTTATGACTCAAACTTTCCTTGTTAAACTTCATGAAAAAGGTTTCCATATATTCACGAACAAATTATTGCTAATTGCCTGAAGTGAGAAATAAAAATTAGAACCTATCTTCGTTATCATCCTTGGTCCGTCACTAAACACGATAGCCGACACAACTTCATTGGCTCAAAAGACATGTGGATGAAAATTGCATTTCTTTAACTGATTTTTCCAAACGACATTTTATTTGCATGTAGCTCGAGCAAATATATATAAAATTATAAACTATTACATGATAAACGGTAAAGGATGAACTTGGACTACAAGTCCATTCTAACCAATTGAGGTTTACATTTTGGCAAAGATCTTCAGCAGAAAACTAAGGGAAGTATTACAACTTCAAGCAACATGTAGTTCAACATATTACACACAATAGTACGTCATACTAGACTTGGGGACCTGATAATGTAACAATTTTACCTCCACAAAGACATACCAAAGGCGTAACATAAAAGAGGAAGGCTCTAGACATTCTTTCAATCATTCATACCCTCTAGGCAACTACGCACAACAATCACGAACTTTCACAATCACTGTCACTTCGAACCATAGAGTGCAAGCCTAAGCCTTTTGGTTCGGGACGTCATCATCAATACCTCATTAATAAAAGTAAACCATAGAATCATACAAAAAAAAAGACTCTCAAGCACTCTTATTATTAGTCCCTCATAATAAATGATAGATGGCGCAATACAACAAGTATAAACTCTTTTGATTGACGTAAAACTGTTTTCTTCCAGAATTCAGGTAACCGGGTAGAGAACCTCTAATCTAAGATGCTACCTTAATCCATCTAACACTTTGTTTATCATCCCTTTCACTTTGTGTTTTACAGTCTTTGTAATTTCCTATTTGCACTAGAATCATGATATGGTTCAAATATTCATGTTTTGTATTGGAGGTTATCTCGACACCCTCACCCTCACCCTCACGTGCAGACGGCCAAATAATATTTTGGAAAACTAACTCTTATCCAGTGTATGTTTCTATTTATACATCATAGGAAAAGTGTCAACATTTTCTAGAATGTAGCTTTATTTAAGGCTCCTTTAGCATTTTAAGTTTTAGTGAGGACTTCAACCCGTGCTCGTCCAATATCTAAAAGCTCACTTTGCTTACTAAAGCTATGAAATATACACATAACCTTGTTTTTTTCAACGATAAGCTCACCCATCCAATACCATTTCCCATCAACCCTCAAACACCTTGTTAAACGGTAAATTAAGTATAACTACATACCATTAGACTAAAGACCTGTTGACAGATATTTGCATAGAATTGCAACATTAGAGCTTAACATGATCATGATTTTTCATGCAACAAACAAATAATACTTATAAATGGAAAATATTCGAAAGCATAAAAAATGGAAATTAAAAAGTAGTTAAGGTAATTTATACGCCATCTTAGGTCATGCAATCTGGGTTGCCCCATCCTAACAGCACAAATTTCTCAAATTACACAAGAACTTAGTTTCTTTTATCTCTCTCATGCATCATCTACACTTCACCTACTCACAAAAACATCTACATATAAAAATACAAACCCTACTTTCATCTTATACCTTCCGAAAATTCAAAAAACCTTGGTTAGATCGCTCTTTCCTTAATTAGTCCGTTCCTCACTCCAACGTTCATGAGATCCTATAATTTGTGAAGATGATGATGAACGGTATCTTCTAGTTGTTAACCATTACTATCAAAAAAGAAGATATAACTCACTTTTAGTGGTTGTACTTTGTGTGTTCTTTTAACTTTACTGATTATTTCTTTACATTTGTGTATGTCAAAGGAGGATCGATCATAACAATATCGAAGTGATCATACACTGCACTCTCTATATAAGTGGTATGTGGTTCTTTACTCGAATTTTGTGATCAAAGTAGTAGGATATATAGATTACAGAATGGTTTAGAGTATTATCGTTTACAAATTAGTATAGACGGCTTCGTAGACATTTTTTATGATGCACTAAAGACCTTTAACATGTAAGGATTCGTATGATTAGTATAACTTATTCGTTAATGGTATTATACTTTTCTAAATTTCAAATCCGAATTGATTTAAAGAGAAATAACTGCTTCAAGGGGACTTCGTTTTTGTAGATTCTTGAACTTTTATGTAATGTAGATGAAGAATTCATATAGTTCGTTGTTAGGAGTAGTTGTACATACTTTTCTTGTGTATTGAATTTAGATTATAAATTATTTGGGTTACAAAGAGCTTAATTTAGAGCTTTTTATGTTATAAAAACTATTTGAAGATGGTTTTCTTTGAACATATTAATACTCTAATGATTCAATTATATGAGTTATTGTTGGAATGGTAACGAAGTACACAATGTTCTATTAGAATGATAAAAACCCTTTAGGTTTAAACCCTTAACCTAAACCTAACAGACCAAAACCTACAGGTCGAGTTTTGGCTAATATATTAATCTAATATGTTCTTGTTTCCTAAGTATACTACATTTGACACGAGTAATGACTTAACTATTTTTCGCTCATTGGGTTTTGTTTTAGGTGTAAGTGAGTTGACGATGGAGGTGAACGTGATGCAAGAAATGATGGAAAGGTTAAGATCCATTGTGGGTCCAGAGAGTTGGGATTATTGTGTGCTTTGGAAACCATGTAAAGATGAAAGGTAAACTAAATATATGTATAATTTGCGTACACATATATACATGCATGGTGCGCGATAAATATATGTATGATGTGATGACAGGGTGATCGAATGGGTAGATTGCTGTTGTTCGGCGAGCAATGTAAGGCATGGGAATGGTGAAGATGACGACCAGCAATTGTTATTCCAATGCAAAGATGTGGCTTTTCCTCATCCAACCACTCATGCTTGTCAACTCCTTTCTTTTTTACCTTCTTCCATCCCTTTAGATTCCGGGTTAACCTTCTTCGATCTCTTTCTCTTTAAAATACACATTCAATGTCTTAGAATATGCTTGCATCGTAAATATTATAAGGAATTTACGGCTTTTTTAGTTAGTATGTTTAGGTTTTTTTGGCTAATTTTACATCGTGTTCAGAATATATGGACAAACCATGATATCAAAGCAACCAAGGTGGTTAAACTTTTCTAATAGCTCCATTTCAGACTTTTCTGAGGTAAACTATCATCTTTTCTTTCGTTTTTCTAAAAACAAAGTCACTCAATGAGTTAAAGTTGGTGGAAATCGAACCTGAGAGTTATTCGAAAAATCAATATGAGATAAACTATCATCTTAAAAGTTTATATTCAAATTAGTTTGAATTTTTTTATTGCATTTAAAAGCTTACAACTTTTTGATGAAATCTTTGTACATGAATATGAAGGAAAATCTTGGGACTAAAGCTTTGATTCCCGTTCCGCTTGGATTAGTAGAACTCTTTGTGTCGAAACAGGTAACATTTCAGTGTACCAATTAATAAGAACTAATCGGAAGTTATGTTTTAGTTATGAAGATTTTCTTTTTTTATGTAGATATCTGAAGATGAAAGCATCATTGATTTTGTGACCGCTTTGTTTAACATGTCATTAGAACATCCAATGTTGAACACGAATAATAATGTGGACTCGGGCTTCTCCGTAAGCATGGATGGTGAATCAAAGGTTTACATAGCTCAAGTTCTAAATGATCAAAAAGATCCAAGTAGCAATTTCCAACCACCGATTTCTCCTGCAACCATGTTAGAAAACTTGAACCTGTCACCTCACAACATGTCGTCGATGAACTTCTTGCAACAATTAAACAGCTATGGCGAAAACAGAAAAGCCAAGAACATGTTCTTGGAAGGAGGCACTAGTGAGCCTATGATGATGAATCACGAGGACCCTTTTGACCCAAATTCTGAGGAGAATGTTGAATTTGACCATGAGATGGATATGGCATTGCAAGGGCAGATGATGAGTGATAGCATTAATAAAGGGCACCTCCTCGAGCAATTAGAGAAAGCTCCAAAGAAGCAGGACATGAATCGTTCAGACTCTGTCTCTGATTGTAGTGATCAGAATGATGAAGAGGATGATCCTAAATGTCGAATATCCAAGAATCTCATGGCAGAGCGTAAAAGACGAAAGAAGTTAAATGATCGTATTTACATGCTTCGTTCTTTATTACCCAAAATCACCAAGGTATATAGTTCGATTTAAGTTAAAGTTATAAATTGTAGACTCCTAACGTTTGGCCCATTTTATAGTTGGATAGAGCCTCAATTCTCAAAGATGCCATCGAGTATGTGATGGAGTTGAAAAGGCAAGTGGAAGATCTCCAAAATGAGTTGGAAGAGAACTCGGATGACGATGAGGGTACTACAAACAACCAAAGCACCATAGTTGAACAAGAAGTGATGCATGGGAATGGAAGTAACCCAAAGCGTCAATATAACCACCAACACCAACAAAGGAATGGGATGTTCGTCAATGGGACTCAATTGGAAGCTTATTCGGGTAACGTTGAAGTCTTGAAACATAACCAAGACATACAAGCTGCTAATGACAAAGGTCAACAAATGGAGGTAAGATGGTGGTATTATTCTATACGATGAAATCATGCAAACTATCAAGCTTGTTAACATACATCGTCTATTTTGTTTGTGTGTAGCCTCAAGTGGAAGTAGCTTCTTTAGATGGAAATGAATTCTTCGTAAAGGTATTCTGCGAGCACAAACCAGGAGGATTCGTTAGGTTAATGGAGGCTTTCAACGCTCTGGGGCTCCAAGTGACAAATGTCAAAGTTACTAGCTTCAGATGTTTGGTTTTGAATGTCTTCAAAGTTGAGGTGAAAACGAAATGCAATGACCAAATAGTGTTAATGGTGTTTTTCTGACTTAAGTTTTTTGCGTGTGTTTTATGAAACAGAAGAAAGATAGTGAAATGGTGCAAGCTGAGCACGTGAGGGAATCGTTACTGGAGATAACACGGAATCCATCAAAGGGGTGGCCAGAAACCTCGATGAAAGCACCCGAGTATGGACATGGCAACGGCATGATAGATCACCACCACCACAACCACAATCACCTTTCTCACCTCCATAACCATCAACAACCAAAACCTCAGTACAACTACAATGCTATTATTGGTTTCTTTTCCTTTTGCATCTTAATAATAATAATAAAGTTTATCTTTATCTAAATTTAATATCAATCAATAGATAGTATTATAATATAATATATGTTGCAATAAATAGGATACATTCCTTCCTTTTATTTTTGCAATTACATATCTATAGTCTATCAATAATAATTTACTCGTACAAACTCTCTACCTTTTTATACATTTACTCAAGAGAACAATTTTTTTGTAACATACCGAATATGGCAGAAAGAAGATCATTTTGAAGAAGTTCCTTCAAATTGATCTCGCAACAGCTAGTATTTTTTTAGCTCTGCAAGAGAAAGCGAGGGAGAGAGATCTATCAACACCTGCAAAACAAATAAGAATCTTTTAACCAAACCCTACAATGATTACCCGTTTTGATCCCTTACGCAAACCACCCATTTTGCCACCTATATAAATATGAGGGCCTAAGAAGTATTACCATGCGTTTTGCAGCATGGAACCAGGCGTCTGTACACAAGGCGTACATGTCTGCACCAGTAAAGTTTGGGGGACATTTCTTTGCTATTGAATAAAGAGACTGTCAAGTATCAGCTGAACAAGATACTCTCATAATCTCATGAAGATTTCATGTTTAATTATGATAAGTAGCTAGGACGATAATGTTTATGGCTTATCCATTTATTGACGAGTCATCTTTTGATTAAGTTTAATGCCCAATTCACCAACCATAATCCTAACAACTATCATAAATGAAATAAACCTAACAAACCATATAATATTTTACGGGTGCTTGGAAGTGCATTTTAATAATGTGCTGTATGAGATAGTGTTTGGATGCACTTCTACTATCTGAAGTTGTAATAAAGGTACATAATAATTAAGATATATGACAAATAATGCGAATAACCCTCCTGTATTTTTAACGTTTTTCAGGAGGTTGAGTTTTACATCGAATATGGAGTTACTATTTTTGCTTTGGATATTGTATGGACTTTCGAATAGACTTAGTTAGACGTAGTTAGTTTCTAATTAGGCCATGATCTTATCTTATGTTGTTTTATTGTGTATCGTTGTAACTCTTAAACGTTATTTAATGTAAACTTATTGTTGTAGTATTTATTCGATGTAATGCTTGGTCTTCTGATACCTAATATATTGTACACCTCGGGTTTCCGCCTGAGCGGGGTGTGACATCGGTTAGTACCGATATCGGTATTTCGATAATTTGCTCACGCCTAGTCATGTGTTGTTTTAACAAACTATTACATGTTTTGTTTTTCTATACATTAACAAAAAAAAACATGTTAGATATTTTATAATGTGGTTTTGATAATTTTTTGATCGTATATGAAATTTACTTTCTCAATAAAGTAATTCGTCTAAATTCTTCGTCTAAGAGTTATTACAAATTCTTTAAATGAGATAATCACGAACCCGACACTTTATTTTTAAGATAAATAAAAGAATTAATCAAGAACATAAGTGTCACACCCCGCATAGAATGGCGGAACCGAGGTGTACAGTGTATACGGTATCAGAGATTCAAAGGTTACATCAAACATAAATAAACCATACATCGTCAACATAGATAAAGAGTTGAAAGAGAATACTTATTACAGTCATCCGAATATATCAAAATACGGCTACAGAGTTTGGGATACTAAGGAATTAAATAAAACAAAACCAATTCCATGCAAAAGCCCACGTAGCCAAGCAAGCATAGCATCAAAATAGGGTAACCTCAAATCCCTGAAAAGCGTTAAAATACGACGTCAACATAAAGTTGATGAATTATTCGCAATAGTAGTTGAAAACATAATAGTAGAAAGGTTTCAATACTTTTTGACCCAAAAGTGATATGGTTTGAAGATAAGTCATTTGAAAATGATGTTTTAAAAATATGCGTGAAGTATACAAAACCTTTTGATAAAATACTCATACTTGATACGTAAAATACCATAATCAATTTATAAAAATACCATACTCAGTTCATAAAATAATACCATACTGGATAGAATAATACAGCCTTCGGTAAATACGATACACCTGACCCTCAACAATACATACTGGCAACTAACCCCACCTAGTGCATTACGCTAGGTTGTCCTCGATAATAATATTCGGTCATAAGATTGCTAACATGGACAGGGCACGCCATCATCCAAAATAGTGTTAACAATGAGGGCTTGTTAGACCCATATAGCGCTATATATACAACCGACGGCCAAAAGCTAACAGGTGTGTATACGGGGCCTCGTTCTGCCACAAAGGCAGAACAAGTTGGGTAATGCTAACCTAAAGGCATCCATATCCAAAATACATACCATAATACATAACCATAATACATACAGACCATAAAATATATTTGTTTAACGCTAATCATGCCCAAAAATGTAAAAGCAGTAAAAAGGGCAACGAATAACTCACTGATAGCAAAACAATCCAAATCTCGATATGTCGGGAAATACTATAATACCGTCAGGCTCCAACGTCTAAGTGCCCTATACATCACGTAAATAAACATGTCTAAGTATCTCTAAGTCTAGTAGGGTTATGCCTTAAGGATTAACGTTTTATACGGGTTTTGAAATGACCAATAGGAATATCGATATAACGGAATTACAAGTGTTTCGGAAAGTCAACAGACTAGATACGTGATCCTCATACTTACGTGCACTACAAGTCACGTAAGTATCAAGTTACGTGTTATACAAGAATTACGGGTCAAGAGGTGTTAAATACGCGTTGAGTTACTTGACTATGGAGGAATTACGTGATCAAGACAAGACTTACGTGATAAACAAGCATTTACGTGCATACTTACGTGAAGTTCAAGGAAATACGTGACATAAACTACAATTACGTGCATGGGAGTTACGGGATACATAATTACGTGCAAGTGAAGAAATTACGTGATGGATCAGCATGTTACGTGATCAACAAACACAATTACGTGACATAGGAGTGGGAATTACGTACGAAATAAGAAATTACGTGATACATGGCTGTTACGTGACATGCAAGGCAGAGTTACGTGACTTGTGGGTCACGTAATTCACAATTACGGGCGTAACACTGAAGTTACGTGATCAGAAGTTCTATTACGTGACTAGGGTTCAATTACGTGAACGTAATAGCTGTATTACGTGCAGCAGACATGAGTTACGTGAATAGGAAGTAAGTTACGTGCCATAACGGGATTTTTACGAAAAATAACATTCGGAATGAGGTTTCTAAGTGTTCTAGGCGTCTATTTGACCCCAAATTGGAACCCTATGTCCAGAATATGATTACATACAATAACCCTCAATAAAATCTCGGTTTTGATGGTGAAAAGTGATAGTTTCGGGATTGACTCAAAATAGCATAAAGTTTAAAACAAAAATGAAGGAATACTTACTTGATCGTAATGAAACTTGGAGGATAGATGAAGATGATGATGGTGATCAATAATCCGGTCTCGGATTTGAATTTCGACGGTTGGATCGCCGGAAAAGTTAGAGAGAAGGTGGAGGTTTAATGGTGTTTTCTTGAGAGAGAAGTTAGAGAGAGAGTGTGTAGGTGATAATGAAGTAAAAGACAAAAATAGGTGGAAGATAAGACAAAATAGGTTGGTGACTCTTTTAGGACGATTTTTGTAATAAAAATCTGAAAAGGACTAAAATTGTAATAGAATTTCTCCCGTAGGACTAGTTTTGTAATAAAATTTCTGAAGGGACTAAAAATGAAATACTTTTTAAACGTTAATCTTAATCATATAATTAAGGCATAATTCCCCTAAACTTAACATAAGAGCATACTAGACTTATACTAAAGGCACTTAAGACTATATGTTCCCGACATAAAGATTCGAATCACTTACTATATACCCGATAAACGCAAATACTCATAAAATACAAATACGATACCCATAAAATACGAGAAATACGAATACGATACTCATAAAATACGAATACGATAAGTCATA
Source organism: Senecio squalidus (assembly GCA_910822075.1). Lineage (NCBI taxonomy): Eukaryota > Viridiplantae > Streptophyta > Magnoliopsida > Asterales > Asteraceae > Senecio > Senecio squalidus. The sequence continues at coordinate 24,165,024 of CAJVGC010000591.1, read as the reverse complement.
CAAGAAATACGATAGGGTTAAGACACGAACATAAATAAATAAAACGAATACGGAACGAAAGAATAATACCGTGAAATTCGCGAATGTCACAGTCTCCCCAAGTAAAAAGAATTTCGTCCTCGAAATTATCACTGGGTACTACTTCCGGGAGAAAGGTGAGGATACTTCCGCAGAATTTCATCTTCGCGTTCCCACGTGAACTCAGCTCCAAAACGGGAATTCCAACGAACCATGACAATCGGGATCTTACCTCGTCGCAGACGCTTAACATCACTAGCAACGATCTCGATCGGTTCCTCAACGAAATGAAGCTTATCATCAATCTGGAATTTCTCAAGTGGAACTAATAACGGCTCGTCGACCAGGCATTTCTTCAACTGAGATACATGAAATACATTATGTCCGCTGCTCAGTTCTGTCGGCAATTCTAGTCGATACGCAGCTGGGCCGACTCGGGCCAAAATCTTGAACGGACCCGTGTATCTCGGACTCAACTTGCTGCGCTTCACAAATCGGACAACCCCTTTCCATGGAGATACCTTCAACAATACCATATCTCCAACACTGAACTCAAGAGGCTTCCTGCGCTTATCAGCATACTTCTTCTGTCGATCTCTGGCAGTAACCAATCGTTCCTTGATCTTGAAGATCTTGTCAGTGGTCTCTTGTATAATCTCCGGACCGGAAATCTGACTATCTCCAACTTCTGCCCAACATACAGGTGATCGACACTTGCGGCCATACAAAGCTTCAAACGGTGCACACTTGATACTCGTGTGATAGCTGTTGTTGTACGAGAACTCAATCAACGGCAGATGTACGTCCCAACTACCACCAAAATCAATTGCGCCAGCTCGTAGCATATCTTCTAAAGTCTGAATAGTTCTCTCACTCTGACCATCGGTCTGAGGATGATAAGCGGTACTCATATCTAATCTCGTACCCATAGCGGTCTGGAACGACTTCCAAAATCGTGAGGTGAAACGAGCATCACGATCGGAAATAATCGATACAGGAACTCCGAGTTTCGATACCATCTCTGCAATATACAAACGCACGAATCTCTCCATCGGATAATTCTCACGAATCGGTAGGAAATGAGCAGACTTCGTCAAACGATCAACAATAACCCTGATACTGTCATAGCCACTCGAAGATCTCGGAAGCTTCGTAACGAAATCCATAGTAATACGCTCCCATTTCCACTCGGAAATCTTCGGTTGTTGGAGTAGCCCAAACGGTTTCTGATACTCGATCTTCACTTTAAAACAAGTCAAACATCGGTTAACATACTCGGCGATTTCACGCTTCATACCCGGCCACCAATAAAATCTTTCAAGTCATGATACATTTTGTCGGAACCCGGATGAATGGAATAGTTAGACTTATGGGCTTCGTCCAGAATCAACTGACGGATACTAATCGGAACCCAAATACACTCGAGGAAATACAGAACTCCATCCTCCTTCGGTTCTAGTTCCAACGCCAACTTATACAATCTTTCCTCTTTAGCACGGTCCACTGTCATAATACCTTCCTGTGCGTGAATAATCCGAGCCTTCAAGCTCGTCTGAGTAGATATCACCATAGAACGAATACGGACTGGTTTGACTGTTTCCTTACGACTTAGTGCATCAGCAACAACGTTCGCCTTACCAGGGTGGTAGCGAATGTCGCAATCATAGTCGTTTAATAACTCAACCCAGCGTCGTTGTCTCATGTTCAGCATCTTCTGATCAAATATGTGCTGAAGACTCTTGTGGTCGGTAAATACAGTACACTTGGTCCCATACAGATAATGTCTCCAAATCTTCAATGCAAAGACGACGGCTCCCAACTCTAGATCATGTGTCGTGTAATTCTGCTCATGGATTTTTAACTGACGCGAAGCGTAAGCTATAACTTTACCATTCTGCATAAGCACACAACCCAGACCTTTGTGCGAAGCGTCGCAGTAAACAACAAAATTCTCGGAACCAACTGGCAGACTAAGAATAGGAGCGTTACACAGCCGCTGTTTCAATATCTGAAAGGCTTCCTCCTGATCGGAACCCCAACGAAAGGTTCACTCTTCTGTGTCAGCTTAGTCATAGGTGAAGCAATCTTGGAGAAGTTCTCGATGAATCGGCGATAATACCCAGCAAGACCCAAAAATGAACGGATTTCGGTCGGTGACTTCGGTGCAACACAACTTTTAACAGCTTCAATCTTAGCAGGATTAACGTGGATGCCCTTCGCGCTAACCACGTGGCCAAGGAATTGAACTTCGGATAACCAGAACTCGCACTTAGAGAATTTTCGCATACAGCTTTTCTTTTCGAAGCACTTCCAGAACAAGACGCAATTGCTCTCCATGTTCCTTGCGACTTCGGGGATCAATAAGAATGTCGTCGATGAATACGATAACGAATTTGTCAAGATACGGACGACAAATACGGTTCATTAGTTCCATGAATGCTGCAGGGGCGTTTGTCATACCAAACGGCATCACCATGAACTCGTAATGACCATACCGAGTACGAAAAGCGGTCTTAGGTATATCATCTTCCTGAACTCTCAACTGATGATAACCAGAGCGAAGATCGATTTTAGAGAAATAGCAAGAACCCTGAAGTTGATCGAATAAGTCATCAATACGAGGAAGGGGATAACGGTTCTTCACAGTCAACTTGTTTAACTCCCGATAATCAATACATAAACGCATGGAGCCATCCTTCTTCTTAACAAAGAGAACAGGAGCACCCCACGGGGAGAAACTAGGACGGATAAAACCCTTATCGACCAGTTCCTGAATTTGCTTCGACAACTCGAGCATCTCGGAAGGAGCCAAACGATACGGAGCCTTAGCAACAGGTGCTGCTCCAGGAACAAGATCAATACGAAAGTCGGTTTGTCTCTGGGGAGGGACTCCAGGTAAATCGTCGGGAAAAACGTCAGAATACTCGCGAACGATCGGTACACCATCAATCTTCATCGCAGAATCTTTCTTCACCAAATGAGCGAGATATAAGGAACAACCTTGACGGATATAGTCGCGAACTTTCAAACAAGAAATGACTTTAAGACGTTTCCCAGCCTTGTCTCCGTGTACAATCAACTGATCTCCATCCGGCTTCTGAATACGAATAAGCTTCTCATAGCAGACTATCTCGCCTTTATGCTTCGCTAACCAATCCATACCGACTACGACGTCGAAACTACCGAGTTTCATAGGAATAAGGTCGATGGAAAAAGGAATATCGGCTAATACGAGGGGAATATCACGAATAACTTCTCTAACACAGGCACATCTATCATCGGCTATTTCTACATCATACGCGGGCTCTAAAGGACTAGAGGCACGGTTTACTAACGGACGGAAGTCACTAGAAATAAAGCTTCTATTGGTACCCGAATCAAATAAGATAAAAGTAGAATAATCATAGACAAGAAATGTACCAGTGACTACGGTAGGATCCTGATGAGCTTCGGAAGATACCATGGCGAAAGCCCGGCTCTTAGCAGGATTTCCTTTCGCACTAGTACCAGCACCAGGAGTAGGAAGGGGAGTAGGTTTTCTAAGCTTGGGACACTGATGACGACGGTGACCCACTTCTCCACATTCATAACATGCTCCAGCAGATCTTCTACAATATTGCTCGGTGTGGCCTAACTTCTTGCAGCGTTTACAAACCCAACACGCTACATTTGCCGCATGCGCACTACCGCATGTACCACACTTAGGGCACACGCCCTGATAACCAGCTCCAGGACCCGTCAACGCATATACTTGAGAAGCTTTAGGTCTCTGATAATGACTACGGCTTCTCTTCCTCGAATTATCCATATCTCTCCTTTCATGTCTACCAGCATCTCTTCGGCTCGCAGCTGGTTGGAGAGTACCATCTCGAATCGCACTTGCGGTCAACCGACTAGCGATGTCAACCACATCTTCAGTACCCTTAAGCTGTGCCACGATCACGGGTATAGCTGCCGCAATCTGCTCTGCAATCAACTGACTGATGTTCGGAGTAGCGGTAGTAGCACTGGGGGTAGCAGTGGTATTCTGAACCGTAGCACCCGCTCTAGTACTGGCGCGACCTCGTCTTGTTAACCTTCTCGTAGCAGTGACGGCCGGAGTAGACCTAGTAGAAGTTCTCTTAGGCGGCATCTTCTACGGATATCAAACGGAATAAATAAGAACGATAACTGTATGTGCGACTAAAACAAGCAGGCCTCAAAACATAAAAAGCAACAAAAAGCACAATAAGCATACAATTCACATACAGGCCCACAAAAGAAAGAAATGCGCACATAGAGTAAATCAGATAGGTCCAAAAGCCTAGGTCATAGTCTAAGTGATTCAGTAAGGTCACTTAGTTCGCTATAACCATTGGCTCTGATACCAACTTCTGTCACACCCCGCATAGAATGGCGGAACCGAGGTGTACAGTGTATACGGTATCAGAGATTCAAAGGTTACATCAAACATAAATAAACCATACATCGTCAACATAGATAAAGAGTTGAAAGAGAATACTTATTACAGTCATCCGAATATATCAAAATACGGCTACAGAGTTTGGGATACTAAGGAATTAAATAAAACAAAACCAATTCCATGCAAAAGCCCACGTAGCCAAGCAAGCATAGCATCAAAATAGGGTAACCTCAAATCCCTGAAAAGCGTTAAAATACGACGTCAACATAAAGTTGGTGAATTATTCGCAATAGTAGTTGAAAACATAATAGTAGAAAGGTTTCAATACTTTTTGACCCAAAAGTGATACGGTTTGAAGATAAGTCATTTGAAAATGATGTTTTAAAAATATGCGTGAAGTATACAAAACCTTTTGATAAAATACTCATACTTGATACGTAAAATACCATAATCAATTTATAAAAATACCATACTCAGTTCATAAAATAATACCATACTGGATAGAATAATACAGCCTTCGGTAAATACGATACACCTGACCCTCAACAATACATACTGGCAACTAACCCCACCTAGTGCATTACGCTAGGTTGTCCTCGATAATAATATTCGGTCATAAGATTGCTAACATGGACAGGGCACGCCATCATCCAAAATAGTGTTAACAATGAGGGCTTGTTAGACCCATATAGCGCTATATATACAACCGACGGCCAAAAGCTAACAGGTGTGTATACGGGGCCTCGTTCTGCCACAAAGGCAGAACAAGTTGGGTAATGCTAACCTAAAGGCATCCATATCCAAAATACATACCATAATACATAACCATAATACATACAGACCATAAAATATATTTGTTTAACGCTAATCATGCCCAAAAATGTAAAAGCAGTAAAAAGGGCAACGAATAACTCACTGATAGCAAAGCAATCCAAATCTCGATATGTCGGGAAATACTATAATACCGTCAGGCTCCAACGTCTAAGTGCCCTATACATCACGTAAATAAACATGTCTAAGTATCTCTAAGTCTAGTAGGGTTATGCCTTAAGGATTAACGTTTTATACGGGTTTTGAAATGACCAATAGGAATATCGATATAACGGAATTACAAGTGTTTCGGAAAGTCAACAGACTAGATACGTGATCCTCATACTTACGTGCACTACAAGTCACGTAAGTATCAAGTTACGTGTTATACAAGAATTACGGGTCAAGAGGTGTTAAATACGCGTTGAGTTACTTGACTATGGAGGAATTACGTGATCAAGACAAGACTTACGTGATAAACAAGCATTTACGTGCATACTTACGTGAAGTTCAAGGAAATACGTGACATAAACTACAATTACGTGCATGGGAGTTACGGGATACATAATTACGTGCAAGTGAAGCAATTACGTGATGGATCAGCATGTTACGTGATCAACAAACACAATTACGTGACATAGGAGTGGGAATTACGTACGAAATAAGAAATTACGTGATACATGGCTGTTACGTGACATGCAAGGCAGAGTTACGTGACTTGTGGGTCACGTAATTCACAATTACGGGAGTAACACTGAAGTTACGTGATCAGAAGTTCTATTACGTGACTAGGGTTCAATTACGTGAACGTAATAGCTGTATTACGTGCAGCAGACATGAGTTACGTGAATAGGAAGTAAGTTACGTGCCATAACGGGATTTTTACGAAAAATAACATTCGGAATGAGGTTTCTAAGTGTTCTAGGCGTCTATTTGACCCCAAATTGGAATCCTATGTCCAGAATATGATTACATACAATAACCCTCAATAAAATCTCGGTTTTGATGGTGAAAAGTGATAGTTTCGGGATTGACTCAAAATAGCATAAAGTTTAAAACAAAAATGAAGGAATACTTACTTGATCGTAATGAAACTTGGAGGATAGATGAAGATGATGATGGTGATCAATAATCCGGTCTCGGATTTGAATTTCGACGGTTGGATCGCCGGAAAAGTTAGAGAGAAGGTGGAGGTTTAATGGTGTTTTCTTGAGAGAGAAGTTAGAGAGAGAGTGTGTAGGTGATAATGAAGTAAAAGACAAAAATAGGTGGAAGATAAGACAAAATAGGTTGGTGACTCTTTTAGGACGATTTTTGTAATAAAAATCTGAAAAGGACTAAAATTGTAATAGAATTTCTCCCGTAGGACTAGTTTTGTAATAAAATTTCTGAAGGGACTAAAAATGAAATACTTTTTAAACGTTAATCTTAATCATATAATTAAGGCATAATTCCCCTAAACTTAACATAAGAGCATACTAGACTTATACTAAAGGCACTTAAGACTATATGTTCCCGACATAAAGATTCGAATCACTTACTATATACCCGATAAACGCAAATACTCATAAAATACAAATACGATACCCATAAAATACGAGAAATACGAATACGATACTCATAAAATACGAATACGATAAGTCATACAAGAAATACGATAGGGTCAAGACACGAACATAAATGAATAAAACGAATACGGAACGAAAGAATAATACCGTGAAATTCGAGAATGTCACAATAAGAGTATAGATATAATATTTTTAAACGAGATTGAAAACTAAATATAAGTATAAGTCACTTATATTTAGTTAATACAAAAAGGTGCAAAACAAACCGTAAAGTTGCAACTGTCCAATAAGGGTTTGAAATATGTTATACTTCAGTGGGGTATTGAAACTAAAACCGAGCTAATGCTATTTAATTAGGTATCAATGATTCAAACCTAACCAAAAACAATACATGCATGCATAGCTAAGAATTAGGTATCAATGATTCCATTAAGTACGTTAACAAAGAAATAAGTACCACACGTACGTAACTTTAAGAAACAAGTGCAATTGAAACAAAAACCGATCTAATGCTATTGAAATACAAAACCTACACACATACTCAATATTATTGTAAAAACAAAACCACAAATGAAGTTACTTAGACGTATGTACTTAGTTTCAAATTAACGTGAACAGATTTTCTAGTAACTAACATTGAGCAAATACATCCGTGCGTAACTATTTTTTGTTATACCATCAAGGTAAAGTGTGTGGCCTAACATTTTTAACAATTCATTTAATATTATTTTAACTTAGTTAAGGTATGTTTTTTCTTTTTAAAATGTAGATATCCGACTTGCTTTGCGAGGTGACTAATCCCAATGTGATTACCTGTTTGGCAACTAGCCCAGAGTCGTCATGGATAGTAGTGGTAAGTTTGGCTAGTAGTGTAACGACTTAGTTTTCAAAAATCACGTTTAACAAAACTTGCTTATTTTTAGAAGTTTCACAGCGGAAAATGTTAATAAAACGTGATTAGCGGTTCATAAAACTATTACATTAATCAAACCATTCGTTACGTTAAAACTCACATTATAAATAAGCTGAACATTACTCAAATCGTCAATAATCAACAGTTGGGGACAATAAGCTACCCCGAAGTAATCCCGCCTCACCAAGCATGTCTAAAGCAACCTACGAACAAAAGACACATTTTGGAAAACGTTATCTAAAGCTCGTGAGACAATAATCAATTTAGTAAAGACTACAAAAATCATTTCATAATAATTATACTTTGTCTTTACTAACCCAAACCATACCCGCAACATCGTAAGCAGGTAATAAAATCATATTCTGTTATATTAAACAAAAATATCAGAAATTAATTATCCTCGTATAATTAATTTCAACATAACTCAATTAACTTTTCACAAAATTAGGGTCTATTGAAAACCCTAAATATATATAGCAAAGAGGCAACTCCAATTGCCTCAAATACAATTCGCAATGGGCACCATCTTATGCCTTGACTTTATATAACAATAGGAAACATCGTATGCCTACAATAAAAATAACAATACATAAGTAATTAATTCTCGTAATAATATTAATTCTTCAATAATGCACTTATTGTATTCGTTACTAGGGTCCACAGTCCCTAAGTACTTTATTTATCAGGGTATGTCGATGTCCTAAGCATCTCACTTATATGGTCCATCGATACCCTAAGTATACCTTAAATGTTTATAACATTAGGCACCATTGTATGCCCCAAATATTCATAACAATAGGCACCATCGTATGCCTTACATATTCATCTTAGTTGGGTCTAGCACTGGCCAAATAATTATAACAATAGGGTCTATCTTATGCCCTATGGTTACTACCTCATTCGCTACTCGCACATTTCTGCATGTTATTATAAGCATTGGGGCGTAACTCCCAACCTATATAATAACCCGAAATGTAGGCTTTCACTACTCCGACATAGCACCTCGTTGCCTTGTTGTTAAGGAGGGATCTACACGTGCCATCGTACACACTTCCCTACTACCACCTGATGTTTCCGGATGACCCATCGTAGCCAAACATCACTCCAGTATGAGTCAACACCTCCTACCATGTGTTACAAAGGATGTCTAGAATTCCCCGCAACTAATTTGACCAATCGTAGTCAAATATCACTTGACCCATCGTAGTCAAGTATCACTTGATCAATCGTAGTCAAGTATCACGAGTTGGCTACCAGTTTCTGACCTAGTTGGTCTCATTAGGTTTCACTGTCAATCTACGAGCACCTACACTACGTGTAATCAAGACCTCTTATGCAAAACTAAGACATACTCCTTATTCAACACAACAATTATATAACCATATATAATGAAAAATAGATGTGTACCTCATCGCATTGTACACCACTGAACATGAGTAGTTACAACCACTCATGCCCGAGGCTTTCACTAAAAACCATCACATAATTTATTTAAAACAATAAATAAATTACAATACAATAAGGATATAGGTAGTTAACTGCTACCTATCATCCAAACATACAAGTAGCTACAACTACCCGTAATCATTATAATGTACGGGTGATGTGTGAAATCTAGTCTTCCCTTTTTGCTTTCGCTAGACCACAACACCGGGCAGTGTACCCTTTCGTTTGTAGTATAGTTTGGGCAGGTTCGAGTTCGAACTCAGGGACTTTCAATTGGGAAATTTCAATTGTCGTTTATTATAAGTAACAAAGTGGGGGTTTTATTAACTGAAAATGACAAGTATCGTCTTATGATAAATCAAGATATGGGAAAAACACTCGTTTGGATTGGTTTCTAGTTATCCGATTGTTACTTTGGGTTGTTTGGTTGAATTAACTTCTAATGTTATAACACGATTCCTTTCGAATACCGAGCTAACTTTAGACATCTAAAACGAAACACCGTTCCTTTCGAATACGGTAGAAACCTAAAACATCTAAGTCATTAAGCAACAAGTTTATATATTCGACTTAATCTTATAAAACTTCCTTTCGAATAGTTTCTTAGCTAAAATCAAATTCATCTTATCAAATCATTATATTACCAGTTCCTTTCGAATACCAATAATTTTAGATTAATTATAGACCGATTAACCTTTTCGTAAAACGCCTATAAGTTGTTATAAGTTCCTTTCGAATACCTACAACATGTGTTTGTCACTAACACCTTACTTACGTTTTATATAAAATGATTTTGATAATGATAATGAATCTGATTACAACTAACATTCAAGTTTTAATCTAAATGTTGGATTACTCGTTAAGATTCCTTTCGAATATCCTAAACCTCAAATCAACTATAGACCGGTTGATTATTTCGTTCAATTCATCAATCAAGTTCTAAAGCTCTTTTCAGATATTAAAGTTCTTAATCAAATCATGAATATAAGTAATCTAACACTATTAAGAATTTAAACCCGAATGGTTCTTCGATTAAGCAAACATAAACATTCAACCTCAAACAAATATCCCAAAAACTCCAATCATCTAATCTAGTTTCCAATCCAAACAAGTATTATTTAACTACTCATTCATAATAGAAATTAAAGACAAATAATAATAATAAGACATGATTAAATTGAGAATAAAAGGGTAGATAGTTCAATACCAAAGAAAACAATGATTCCAATAAGTCTCCAAAATACTAAGATGATGATAACAACCGAAAGTTTGCAAGAGATTACTGCTAAGATTAACCGGAAAATCACTAAGATTGATGATCTTCAATGATTAGGTAATGATTATGTGATGAATTAGGAATGATTATGAGGCTCCAAATTGATGTAAAGATATGTAAGATGATGCAAATGAGTCCCCAAAATCGTCCTTAAGAAGTACCAAGCCAAGACCTTTCAGCTGCACACTTGAATAACATTGAAAACGATATGTAACAGCTGCTGGAGGCCTAATGCGGCGCATAACACCTAGAATGCGGCGCATTATAGGGTCAGTGGCTCCCCCTTTTTGTAGATTTTTTCGTTGCGGTCATTTTGGCGCTGACCGGAGGTCTTTTCGAGTCCGTATGCTCCTGATACATCCGTTTTACTATCAGCTGCATTTTGGTCCCGAATTGATCCTTTTTCATCCCAAACATATTAAAACACCTAAAACACAAACTTTACACAAAATTAAGTAATACGAGGCTATCCATTACGTTTTTACACAAAAACATAACAAATATCGCGAAAGAATATGCATATAATTGAGCGATATCAAACCCCCCATACTTAAGCATTTGCTTGTCCCTAAGCAAATCCGACTCAAACTAACTCTAAAATTGAAACTTAAGAAAAATTAAGGAATCACGGGCTTGACCATTTAACTACATTCCGGTGTTCAAAATAAAGATATGCGTGAAATTGTTAGATCGTAAAACCGACTACGAACATCAAAAGCTACTAAATTACTTAAGCAAATAAAAACCGCAATTTCCTAATGTCAATTCCTAATTTATCCCCTAGTTTTTATATGTCTAGATAACCATCCCTTTTCCCTCACTCTCCAACCGAAGTTGGAGCGATCAGCCTTTCGGGCCGACCCATATACCGCCTTGCTTTCGGGGGAAACCTTAAAATATCACAAAACCGTTTCTTCATTTTGGTTCTTCTTTCTTTGAGAATTTTTGGTTAGTCTACATCTTTTAGCTTGCCTCTCACTTTCGTTCACTTCAAATACTATAGATTTATTATTATATGTTTTCTTTGAAGTGAACAAATATAACGGGATTTGAGTCTTCGTTATAGTGAGGATGAGTTCTAATTTGTTGACGGGAAATACCTATGGCCTTTTTCTTCGCCTCTAATTCTCCAAGGGCTTAAGTGATACTAGGATTCCCCAACTACCCCCGAAAGGGTGCAAGGACTACAAGGGCTCGGTACTAAGGATATCTAGTGATTATCTAGATTTTTGATTTTTCGGGGAAACTTAAAGAACTAAAACTAGAAAACCTAAATTCTTATTTACAAGTATTTTATTAACTAAAGATGTTCCTAAACAATTTCACGTTAAAGTACCGGAATTAAGTTAAATATACAAGCCCCTATCATCTTCCCTAACTACATTTAAGCGTTTTTTTAAAAATTTTTTATTTTTTTATTTTTTTATTTTTTTTTATATGACTCAAATGGGACAAAATGACACAACACGTAATGGATATATAAGAGGGAATATAAAATTAACAAATTTCCCGACGTCCCCCCATACTTATCTAACGCATTGTCCCGAATGCGTTTCCAAACTAGAAGAAAAATAACTAAGGGAAATTAAAGACTAAAAATACAAAAATAAAATAAAATAAAGAAAACAAAACAAAACCGTGCGTGTCGCTTTGATGTTGCTTGATTTCCCGACTCGACTTCGCACGTGTTGAACTTAACGTGTCAGTCGAGTCATCCAAGATAAAGAGATCGGTGGAGGCATCTAGCGCATCATTCTTTTTGACCCATTCGTCATTCCACTCCCTTGTTTCCCGATAAATTAAACAAGTCACAAATGGTCGAAAGTGGACATGAACATTTTCGGGCTCTTCTTTGAAATAACTCATAACCGGGTTCACATATATATTCTTATAAAAATCCCAAACCGTAACTTGCGTATCCCCCTCAATCTCCTCCATGATAGTTTCCCAACACTCTACTTCCTTGTTTTCACCATCGCCTATTTCCCCGCTCTTTGTGGTATTTAAGTCGATATTTGAATCGAACATTCTTTCTAATTCGTCCCAAGTAATAACTCCATAGTCACCAATAACTGACCCATCCGAGATTCCTATATCCAATCCGAGGAAGTATTCCAATTCCTCATCCAAACTCTTTACCCAATGCACTTTATCCCACAATTCAGCTTCTTTTGCAAACGGTTTTGGCGGTTCGGGTTGTTCCTTCGCTTCCTCCTCTTTAAATTGTTGAAAACTTTCCGTGTCATAAACTTGAACCGGTGGACTAGTAGCTGATTCGGATGTGGCTATATGTATTTGAACTACCGGGTCCTCCCATTCTTCCTCGTCCGACTCAAAATCACTATCAAAATCGGAAACGGGTTCTGAGATATCACTGCGTCGCAGTGAATGTGACTGCGGCGCAGTGGGTTCAGGTTCAGCTTCTTCTTTGTTTTCAGTTTCTTCATCCCAATACTCATATTCCCACCGTGTTGAAATTGCATTTACTTGTTCCTCTTGTTGATCCCTTGCTCTTTCTTCCAACTCCTCCAACTGCCATTCTAACAGTTGTTTTGCGACATCAAAATCCTGACGATCAAGTTCAAGTCGAAGATCTAGCAATTCCAAGTATTTAAAAATCCCATCATTAAACTGTTTTTTCATTTCAACAAAGATATTAAACCACTCTTTCAACTTTTGCTCTTTTTCTTTCTTCGGTTGATTTTCCTCATACCAAAATTCTCGTTCGTAAGATTGGTTGTTCCCCCGTCCTCTATCATCTCTATAATCATATCCAAAATCACATCTTGGGTCTGGGTAATTCCCCTTATCCGAATATCCATAACAGTTTCTATATCTCCTGTTCATCGTCTAATATCTACAACCTGTAAATCATAACTAAACAAAAACCAAAACGTGAAAAGCACCTGAAAAAAAAAAAAAAAAAAAAAAAAAAAAAAAAAAACAAAATCAAAAAAAAAAAAAAAAAAAAAAAATACCTCAAAACAATAAACGACAAATAAAAATTCCAATTATCAAGTCCCCGGCAGCGGCGCCAAAAACTTGATGTGTGAAATCTAGTCTTCCCTTTTTCCTTTCGCTAGACCACAACACCGGGCAGTGTACCCTTTCGTTTGTAGTATAGTTTGGGCAGGTTCGGGTTCGAACTCAGGGACTTTCAATTGGGAAATTTCAATTGTCGTTTATTATAAGTAACAAAGTGGGGGTTTTATTAACTGAAAATGACAAGTATCGTCTTATGATAAATCAAGATATGGGAAAAACACTCGTTTGGATTGGTTTCTAGTTATCCGATTGTTACTTTGGGTTGTTTGGTTGAATTAACTTCTAATGTTATAACACGATTCCTTTCGAATACCGAGCTAACTTTAGACATCTAAAACGAAACACCGTTCCTTTCGAATACGGTAGAAACCTAAAACATCTAAGTCATTTAGCAACAAGTTTATATATTCGACTTAATCTTATAAAACTTCCTTTCGAATAGTTTCTTAGCTAAAATCAAATTCATCTTATCAAATCATTATATTACCAGTTCCTTTCGAATACCAATAATTTTAGATTAATTATAGACCGATTAACCTTTTCGTAAAACGCCTATAAGTTGTTATAAGTTCCTTTCGAATACCTACAACATGTGTTTGTCACTAACACCTTACTTACGTTTTATATAAAATGATTTTGATAATGATAATGAATCTGATTACAACTAACATTCAAGTTTTAATCTAAATGTTGGATTACTCGTTAAGATTCCTTTCGAATATCCTAAACCTCAAATCAACTATAGACCGGTTGATTATTTCGTTCAATTCATCAATCAAGTTCTAAAGCTCTTTTCAGATATTAAAGTTCTTAATCAAATCATGAATATAAGTAATCTAACACTATTAAGAATTTAAACCCGAATGGTTCTTCGATTAAGCAAACATAAACATTCAACCTCAAACAAATATCCCAAAAACTCCAATCATCTAATCTAGTTTCCAATCCAAACAAGTATTATTTAACTACTCATTCATAATAGAAATTAAAGACAAATAATAATAAGACATGATTAAATTGAGAATAAAAGGGTAGATAGTTCAATACCAAAGAAAACAATGATTCCAATAAGTCTCCAAAATACTAAGATGATGATAACAACCGAAAGTTTGCAAGAGATTACTGCTAAGATTAACCGGAAAATCACTAAGATTGATGATCTTCAATGATTAGGTAATGATTATGTGATGAATTAGGAATGATTATGAGGCTCCAAATTGATGTAAAGATATGTAAGATGATGCAAATGAGTCCCCAAAATCGTCCTTAAGAAGTACCAAGCCAAGACCTTTCAGCTGCACACTTGAATAACATTGAAAACGATATGTAACAGCTGCTGGAGGCCTAATGCGGCGCATAACACCTAGAATGCGGCGCATTATAGGGTCAGTGGCTCCCCCTTTTTGTAGATTTTTTCGTTGCGGTCATTTTGGCGCTGACCGGAGGTCTTTTCGAGTCCGTATGCTCCTGATACATCCGTTTTACTATCAGCTGCATTTTGGTGATCCTTTTTCATCCCAAACATATTAAAACACCTAAAACACAAACTTTACACAAAATTAAGTAATACGAGGCTATCCATTACGTTTTTACACAAAAACATAACAAATATCGCGAAAGAATATGCATATAATTGAGCGATATCAAACCCCCCATACTTAAGCATTTGCTTGTCCCTAAGCAAATCCGACTCAAACTAACTCTAAAATTGAAACTTAAGAAAAATTAAGGAATCACGGGCTTGACCATTTAACTACATTCCGGTGTTCAAAATAAAGATATGCGTGAAATTGTTAGATCGTAAAACCGACTACGAACATCAAAAGCTACTAAATTACTTAAGCAAATAAAAACCGCAATTTCCTAATGTCAATTCCTAATTTATCCCCTAGTTTTTATATGTCTAGATAACCATCCCTTTTCCCTCACTCTCCAACCGAAGTTGGAGCGATCAGCCTTTCGGGCCGACCCATATACCGCCTTGCTTTCGGGGGAAACCTTAAACCGTTTCTTCATTTTGGTTCTTCTTTCTTTGAGAATTTTTGGTTAGTCTACATCTTTTAGCTTGCCTCTCACTTTCGTTCACTTCAAATACTATAGATTTATTATTATATGTTTTCTTTGAAGTGAACAAATATAACGGGATTTGAGTCTTCGTTATAGTGAGGATGAGTTCTAATTTGTTGACGGGAAATACCTATGGCCTTTTTCTTCGCCTCTAATTCTCCAAGGGCTTAAGTGATACTAGGATTCCCCAACTACCCCCGAAAGGGTGCAAGGACTACAAGGGCTCGGTACTAAGGATATCTAGTGATTATCTAGATTTTTGATTTTTCGGGGAAACTTAAGGAACTAAAACTAGAAAACCTAAATTCTTATTTACAAGTATTTTATTAACTAAAGATGTTCCTAAACAATTTCACGTTAAAGTACCGGAATTAAGTTAAATATACAAGCCCCTATCATCTTCCCTAACTACATTTAAGCGTTTTTTTAAAAAAAAAATTTTTTTTTTATTTATTTATTTTTTTTTATATGACTCAAATGGGACAAAATGACACAACACGTAATGGATATATAAGAGGGAATATAAAATTAACAAATTTCCCGACGTCCCCCCATACTTATCTAACGCATTGTCCCGAATGCGTTTCCAAACTAGAAGAAAAATAAACTAAGGGAAATTAAAGACTAAAAATACAAAAATAAAATAAAATAAAGAAAACAAAACAAAACCGTGCGTGTCGCTTTGATGTTGCTTGATTTCCCGACTCGACTTCGCACGTGTTGAACTTAACGTGTCAGTCGAGTCATCCAAGATAAAGAGATCGGTGGAGGCATCTAGCGCATCATTCTTTTTGACCCATTCGTCATTCCACTCCCTTGTTTCCCGATAAATTAAACAAGTCACAAATGGTCGAAAGTGGACATGAACATTTTCGGGCTCTTCTTTGAAATAACTCATAACCGGGTTCACATATATATTCTTATAAAAATCCCAAACCGTGACTCCCCCTCAATCTCCTCCATGATAGTTTCCCAACACTCTACTTCCTTGTTTTCACCATCGCCTATTTCCCCGCTCTTTGTGGTATTTAAGTCGATATTTGAATCGAACATTCTTTCTAATTCGTCCCAAGTAATAACTCCATAGTCACCAATAACTGACCCATCCGAGATTCCTATATCCAATCCGAGGAAGTATTCCAATTCCTCATCCAAACTCTTTACCCAATGCACTTTATCCCACAATTCAGCTTCTTTTGCAAACGGTTTTGGCGGTTCGGGTTGTTCCTTCGCTTCCTCCTCTTTAAATTGTTGAAAACTTTCCGTGTCATAAACTTGAACCGGTGGACTAGTAGCTGATTCGGATGTGGCTATATGTATTTGAACTACCGGGTCCTCCCATTCTTCCTCGTCCGACTCAAAATCACTATCAAAATCGGAAACGGGTTCTGAGATATCACTGCGTCGCAGTGAATGTGACTGCGGCGCAGTGGGTTCAGGTTCTTTTCAGTTTCTTCATCCCAATACTCATATTCCCACCGTGTTGAAATTGCATTTACTTGTTCCTCTTGTTGATCCCTTGCTCTTTCTTCCAACTCCTCCAACTGCCATTCTAACCGTTGTTTTGCGACATCAAAATCCTGACGATCAAGTTCAAGTCGAAGATCTAGCAATTCCAAGTATTTAAAAATCCCATCATTAAACTGTTTTTTCATTTCAACAAAGATATTAAACCACTCTTTCAACTTTTGCTCTTTTTCTTTCTTCGGTTGATTTTCCTCATACCAAAATTCTCGTTCGTAAGATTGGTTGTTCCCCCGTCCTCTATCATCTCTATAATCATATCCAAAATCACATCTTGGGTCTGGGTAATTCCCCTTATCCGAATATCCATAACAGTTTCTATATCTCCTGTTCATCGTCTAATATCTACAACCTGTAAATCATAACTAAACAAAAACCAAAACGTGAAAAGCACCTGAAAAAAAAAACAAAAAAAAAAAAAAAAAAAAAAAAAAACTAAAAAAAAAAAAAAAAAAAAAAAACTTAAAACAATAAACGACAAATAAAAATTCCAATTATCAAGTCCCCGGCAGCGGCGCCAAAAACTTGATGTGTGAAATCTAGTCTTCCCTTTTTCCTTTCGCTAGACCACAACACCGGGCAGTGTACCCTTTCGTTTGTAGTATAGTTTGGGCAAGTTCGGGTTCGAACTCAGGGACTTTCAATTGGGAAATTTCAATTGTCGTTTATTATAAGTAACAAAGTGGGGGTTTTATTAACTGAAAATGACAAGTATCGTCTTATGATAAATCAAGATATGGGAAAAACACTCGTTTGGATTGGTTTCTAGTTATCCGATTGTTACTTTGGGTTGTTTGGTTGAATTAACTTCTAATGTTATAACACGATTCCTTTCGAATACCGAGCTAACTTTAGACATCTAAAACGAAACACCGTTCCTTTCGAAAACGGTAGAAACCTTAAACATCTAAGTCATTAAGCAACAAGTTTATATATTCGACTTAATCTTATAAAACTTCCTTTCGAATAGTTTCTTAGCTAAAATCAAATTCATCTTATCAAATCATTATATTACCAGTTCCTTTCGAATACCAATAATTTTAGATTAATTATAGACCGATTAACCTTTTCGTAAAACGCCTATAAGTTGTTATAAGTTCCTTTCGAATACCTACAACATGTGTTTGTCACTAACACCTTACTTACGTTTTATATAAAATGATTTTGATAATGATAATGAATCTGATTACAACTAACATTCAAGTTTTAATCTAAATGTTGGATTACTCGTTAAGATTCCTTTCGAATATCCTAAACCTCAAATCAACTATAGACCGGTTGATTATTTCGTTCAATTCATCAATCAAGTTCTAAAGCTCTTTTCAGATACTAAAGTTCTTAATCAAATCATGAATATAAGTAATCTAACACTATTAAGAATTTAAACCCGAATGGTTCTTCGATTAAGCAAACATAAACATTCAACCTCAAACAAATATCCCAAAAACTCCAATCATCTAATCTAGTTTCCAATCCAAACAAGTATTATTTAACTACTCATTCATAATAGAAATTAAAGACAAATAATAATAATAAGACATGATTAAATTGAGAATAAAAGGGTAGATAGTTCAATACCAAAGAAAACAATGATTCCAATAAGTCTCCAAAATACTAAGATGATGATAACAACCGAAAGTTTGCAAGAGATTACTGCTAAGATTAACCGGAAAATCACTAAGATTGATGATCTTCAATGATTAGGTAACGATTATGTGATGAATTAGGAATGATTATGAGGCTCCAAATTGATGTAAAGATATGTAAGATGATGCAAACGAGTCCCCAAAATCGTCCTTAAGAAGTACCAAGCCAAGACCTTTCAGCTGCACACTTGAATAACATTGAAAACGATATGTAACAGCTGCTGGAGGCCTAATGCGGCGCATAACACCTAGAATGCGGCGCATTCTAGGGTCAGTGGCTCCCTCTTTTTGTAGATTTTTTCGTTGCGGTCATTTTGGCGCTGACCGGAGGTCTTTTCGAGTCCGTATGCTCCTGATACATCCGTTTTACTATCAGCTGCATTTTGGTCCCGAATTGATCCTTTTTCATCCCAAACATATTAAAACACCTAAAACACAAACTTTACACAAAATTAAGTAATACGAGGCTATCCATTACGTTTTTACACAAAAACATAACAAATATCGCGAAATAATATGCATATAATTGAGCGATATCAACGGGTAACTACTAACACAATTCCGTTTTCATGTTCTGGTTCATCATTATATGATCAAAACCTCTTTATACATATACAACGTCGTTCATCAACAACGTTACTTTCAAACATCTTTACACGTTTCAAAACATCTTTCAAAACCTTATTTTGTCTAAATGATCGCATTTATAAAACGATATTGTACTCACTTCTAAGCTAACGTCCATAAGACCACTCCCATTCATAACACCAAAAACCGGTGTTATGGGTGTCACGTCAGCATAACACCAACATAACATAACACCACTAAACCCTCCATTCATAACACCAAAAACTGAGAACCACCAGCTTTATTATTTTTCATTTTCTTCTTTTCTCATATTATTTTTAATATATTATTAATATTAAAAATACATTAATAATAAAAATAAACTTAGATTAATATTAAAAAACGATACATAAATACTTAAACGATAAAAAAACAATACTTAAAAAACGATACATAAATACTCAAACGATAAAAAAAACAATCGTTTTTGGGCCTTTGGTTAAAACATTAAAATGATAATGGGCTGAGCCTACAAAAGAAAAAAAAAAAATAACATAAACCCTACCCTACCCTTCTTCTTCCTCCAGCCACTTTTTCCCACCCCAAAAACCACCTTCGATCCCTTTTTCTTCTCTCCCTCTACATTCATGATATATATATATATATATATATATATATATATATATATAAACAGGAAGAAAAGAAAACCAAAAAAAAAAGAAAAAAAAACCACCACGACGCCGCGTTGCTCCGCTCACGCCACTGCCTAAACGCCGTTGGGCCAGCCGATAACGCCGTGAAACTCCGCCAAAACGCGCGATAACGCATCGGCTGGGAGCAGTCTAAGCAAACACCCTCGCAACGCTTTTCATGATCAACCTAATTAGATGATTACCCGTTAACCATCTCATAATACATTCAAATTTTCGCATACTAGACTTAACGGAAACTAAATATCGCGTCACAGAGCAGCCAGCCGCCGACTGCCCGAAAAAACCCAAGCCTTCGGTTGAAGAAGGCCAATTTCCGGTTGGACAAGGCCAACCGCCGGTTGGACAAATTCAACCGTCGGTTGAAGCCTCGTTCATCTCCTTCACGAGCTTCAGCCATCCATGGCTACCGAATCTCAAAACTTAACCAAACTCGTCCACAACAATACTAAACGATAGCAAACGATTTACGTAAAGATTCTGTTATACCTACCGTTTACGAAATGGGTTTTGATACGAATCGAAATTAACCTTCACGATATCTACTTTCGTTCATACCAAATTGATCCTCTCGTCTCCAGGAGTACAACGATGCGTTTCGTTCATATTTACGGCGAGAAACGGCTTCCGAATTAACGATTTTCGCTTTCGACCGAGTTATTCGATTTCGTTTCTTTTTCTTTTCTTTCTTGTTTCTCCCAACAGAAATCACACACACACACATACACACACACACATCCATACACACACACACACACACACACACACACACACACACACACACACACACACACACACACACACACACACACACACACACACACACACACATACATATATATATATATATATATATATATATATATATATATATATATATATATATATATATATATATATATATATATATGATCCGGTGAGAAATGAATTTTCGGTGAGAAGGCGAGAAAAGTCATTGATTCAACATATTTCTACTTTAACTCAAAATTTTACACTTTGAAAAATATCATTTAATGTAGTTATGATTTAATATATCCATAAGGATAGTGATTATATTACGAATATTAATTTTTATTCACACTTTATGTGATTTTTTTTTCTTCAAAATCTTTGAATCAAAATGAAAATCTATTGAATCAATGTTTTTTTCACGTTTCTCACAGAAAATGAATCTCTCACCGGATCCAGATCATATATATATAGAGAGAGAGAGAGGGATTAGTTCATGCGAGAACTCAAATTTTTCCGAGAACTACGAGAACTCATTCTCAGCCACTCATTTATTTTTGAATATTAAACCTTTTTCTGAAATTAAAAAGGGTAAAATAGTAATCTTCTTATTTGTAATTTAGTTTTTTTTTTCTTTTCTCTCTCATCTTAATTTATTCATTTTTTTCACCACATATCTTTTTAAAGTAATTATCATTAGCTAGTAAAACTTTTGTGTGACATGGGAAAAAAAATAACTCGTCGATTGGCTTAATATTTTAAATCTTGTGCATTTATGAACAAAGGTTACCAATAGCGTTCTTTACATAGCAACTGGGAAAAGATAAATATACAAATATATTAATTTCACTTTAATGTATATGATGCTTCAGTAAGAATTTTTTATTTAGATAATCCTAACTTTTTAATATTAAACTCACTTTTATGTGTGTTCATATGATCGCACCTTAATGTTTATAAATGAACAACTGTGATAATCCATGAACACGTGACGATGTTCAGATGTGAACGAGAAAAAATCCATGAACTACGTATGATCAAATATGAACAACTCATAGTAATCTTAAAAAGTTAAAATAAAGATCCTAAAACTAGGTACAAATGAAAGAAAGAAAAAGAGTAAACGAAGGTTTTTCTTCATCATCCTTTATGTTCTTGATTGTAATATTTGTTTTGCTTATCATCTGCATATTGAAAAATCATTTTAGTAATAAATTATTACCATTGAACAATCAAATGAAAATTCACAAACGTTTGGTCGAACAAAAATTAAAAAAAGACCCACAAAATAATTAAATTATACAAACCCAAACATACACCCACAATTACCAAGTCCAGAAATATCCTTTTCAATTCCGTTACACAAACTGTCGTTCACTTGAAAAAAAACTATTTTTAAAGTTTGAGATAAAATACATATCACAAAGTAACATTTAGATCTGCATAAAAAATGATCAAAAACTATTTTTTATGAAAGAAATGATTGAAGTCACGTTGAGAGGCTGACAAACACATGGAAACTGAGAACACTTGTATGAGAAGTTGACGGTGAGCGGAGATGATCCGGCGACAGCAACAAACACGATGAAGAAGACAAAGATGTTTGTAGGTACAACAAATGGTGCTTCACTACTCCTGCAGTTTTTATATAGTAAAAATGGATCTTTGTCAAAGGGACGCTAAACTTACGAAGCGACAAACACGATGAAGAAGACAAAGATGTTTGGCCAATCAAAATTAATTCAAACTAATTCTAGATCAATAATAATCAACATCATCATAAAAATCATAAAATATCATAAAAAATCACAAAACCTTTTACAAATAATTACAAAAAACATATATAATCAACAACAACATAAAATCAAAAAATTACAAAAAATTACAAAAAAGAAAAATCATAAAAAAACATATCTATAAAATTAAAATCAAAATTGAGAAATTACGGATTTAAAAGGTTCGAGAATTGTGGCCATGCGAATAGGTTCTTCGAGAAGCATGTGATTGGAAGGCATGATTACTGATTTTGATTTTGATTGAAAGAAAAAGGTGAATTACAGAGAAAAAATGGAAATGAGTGCGGTTAGGGTTTGATATAATTTGTGGAACGCATTTTAGGTATTAAGGAGAGAGGAATAGATTTTCCAAAAAACAATGTGAATTCTCAAAAATACCCTTTTAACTCTTATAAAAACTTACTCAATTTTCCTATTAATTACAAATATGCCATTTTCGTTTTTAACCCTTGATCTGATCATCCAATGGCTGAAAATTAGTTCTCGCAGTTCTCTTTGTGTTCTCGCATGAACCATATATATATATATATATATATATATATATATATATATATATATATATATATATATATATATATATATATATATAGTGATTGGTTCATGCGAGAACTCAGATTTTTGCGAGAACTGCGAGAACTAAATCTAAACCCTTGATTTATTGATCTATGGTTAAAAAGCTATATGGCAGTTTCGTAAATACATTTAAAATTGATGCTAATTGATAAAAGGCTTTAGGGGTATGTTGGGAAATTACTATTAGACAATATTAGTTTTAGAGTAAATTACACCGTTGGTCCCCATGTTTGTACCAAAATAACTAGTTTGAGACTTTTTTTGAAATAATTATACCAAACGTCCTCAATATCGTCATTTCGTAACACCGGTGGTCCTCAAGATTGTCATTTCTTAACAACGTTGGTCACTGAACAAACTTATATGACCAAAATACCCCTATTTCAGATTTCTTTTCTATTTTATAGCTATTTTTATTTTCTTTTACACTTTTTAAAATAATAAAAATATGTTATTATTGATTTTTTTTATCTCCCTTCTCACTTTTTTCCTCCACCACTACCTATCGTCTCCATCACTCTCTTTCTCTCTCTCCTATATCCCTCTCTCTGTAATAATACACCATACCCACCACATCACCACCACAATGCAAATACAAAAAACCCTATAACAAATCTGAACAAAATCCCAAAATTCGGACGCTTGAGCTTTTTGAGTTTATGTGGTATAGGTAAGAAAGAAAGAAGAAAGAAAAATATAGATCCACAAGAAATATGTGTTAATTGTTGTATGTATGTGTCGAAATCAAGATCGAAACAACAGATCATTTTTGGGGAATTGTTGAAATAAGTGGGGTTTTTTTTTATGTTTTTTCTTCTTTCATATTCATTTGAGGTTTTTTTTACAAATAATTGGGGGGTTTTATTTGATTATGGTCAATGATGGTGTAAGGTGGCTAGCAAATTTACGATGACGAGATGGCCGGAAAATATGGGTTGGAGGTATAAACACATGTACAAGATGGCCGGAAAATATGAGAGAGAGTGTGTGTGTAGCAGAGAGAGAGGGGGAGATTGTTGATTTTTTTTTTCTTATCAATTAAATAGTGTAATAATAAATGTAAAATATAAATAAATTTGTAAATAAGGGTATTTAAGTCATTTCATTTGAAAAAGGATCACCAGGGTAACAAATTTACAACATTGGGGACTATTGATATAATTATTTCAAAAAAAGCCTCAAATTAGTTATTCTGATACAAACATAGGGACCAACGGTGTAACACCCCGGCTAAAGCGGAATACACCTGAGGCATTACAATTGTTCTTAACTCGTGTTCCTCTATTAGGTTATAATAGACACATTTAATGGTTTAAATGAATGCATTAAAGATAAATAAATGTTTTACAGAAAAGTAACCGAAAAACGACAAAAGACTTAAATTATTCATTAATGTCATTAACTAGGTCCAAGCTCTTATGTTTTCTTCAAGCAAACCTATCCATTTCCTGTATCATGTAAAAAGTAAACGTCAATACAAAAGTATTGGTGAATAAACAAGTTTAAGACACAAGTATAAAGTATTAAAAAGATTACGTAATAAAGAGTATAAAAGTAATATAAATGAATATGCAAAATGTAGTATAAAAGAATGTATAATAAAAGAATATATAAAGAAAGTATAATATGTGTATAATGGCATAACACGCGTTTGTATCAAGTCTGATGTATATCATATGTGATCAAAGTCACATAGGGTCCGGTCGAGGGCCTCGACATTCACAGTAACACGTCGGAATGTCTAATAACGGCCAATAGATCTATCACGTTTCCCGTTTAGTATATACATATAATGAATGATTGATTGTTTGAATGTTTGAATTATCGTGTGTGCATCCCATAATGATTGTGTCACTTGATTCATCCCAATGTTTGCCATAATACGAAAATATAGTATCAAATATGAATATAATAAGAATGACTTTTGTGAATGAATACCAATATGAATGAATTACGATGAATATAATACAAAAAGTATACATATAAACATGATTATAAGTGAGTATATAAACATGAATATAAGTTTTAATATGAATATAAGTTTTAATATACACATAAATATAAGTATGAATATAAACGTAAATATGAATATGAATCACCATATTACTATAACTACGAATATAGACATAAAATATAAATGTGAACATAAGTATGAATTAAACATAAAAGTATGAATATAAGTATGAATATGAATGTCATGATACAGCCCAAAGATTTATATAATAAAAGGGCATCGAGTTTACTCACATGATTAAATACGGAGGAAGATACGGATACTAGATTATGAATACGGAATACGTTGAAAGGAACACCAAACTTGCCTTTACAAATCTAGAAATAAGAATAAATATGAATAAGAATATATCATGAATTTGGAGTTTTCTAGATTAGAGTTTGAATAAACAAGATTAATAAGATGATGATGGTAAGCTTGAGTAACATAAAAGATAAACATGATTATGATGAAAAACAATAGAATTGGGAACCTTTACAATCGATTATGGGAGGCTTGAAGTCTTGATTATGGAGCTTTGTGTGGGTTTGATTTTTGACAAAAAGACACAAATTTATAGAGTTTGATATGTGATAAAGAAAGGTCAAAATGTAACTCCCCTAATAATTAACTCTAAATTTAATTATTGTAGGTTACAAAAAGAAATGGTTAAAGAGGTGTTTAAAGCCATAAATAAGAAATGTGTAACTCATTTGACCAAACTTGAAGGCTAAGAACAAGGCTAAGAACAAGGAAACATACATACATACATACATACATAGTTCCTTGCATGCATGTATTAATTAAACTACTTGTCTTTAACACATTACTAGAATTACTTGCATTTATATAAGTCCATGTGTATTAAACACATTTTAGTGTACATTAATGTACACATGCAAGATAACACATTAATAATGTTACAAGGTTTAAATAGAATTAAGATAACCCAAATATACATAACTCAAATCGAACTTTTATAAATCGTCAAATGTATACAATTACAAAGTCCGAATTAAAGTTACAAGTCAAGTATCGGGTCGGATTCGGGCACGGTGTTACAGTCTCCACAACTTTAAAGATTTTCGTCCTCGAAAATTATGGTTGACTAGTACCCGGTTGATTTATGAATAAGTGCGGATATTTGGATTTCATGTGATCTTCTTGTTCCCATGTAAACTCTGGTCCACGTTTAGATTCCCAACGTACTTTCACTATTGGAATTGAACTTCTCCTTAGTTTCTTGATTTCACGGTCTAAGATTTCAACAGGTCGCTCTACGAAGTGCATAGTCGAATCGATTTGGATTTCATCCAATGGTACATGTAGATTTTCATCAGCTAGACATTTTCGCAAATTAGATACATGAAAGACTGGATGAACATTCTCTAGTTCGGTCGGTAACTCAAGTCTATCGCAACCTTACCCACACGCTCGATAATTCTGAAGGGTCCAACGTATCTCGGGGCAAGCTTCCCTTTCTTGCTGAATCGTACCACGCCTTTCCAAGGTGAAACCTTGAGAAGAACGCGATCATCAACGACAAATTCAAGAGGCTTTCTACGCTTATCGGCGTAACTTTTCTGGCGACTACGAGCGGTGGTGAGGTTTTCGCGTATTTTTACGATTTTATCCGTTGTCTCTTGTATCAATTCGGGTCCAGTTATTTGCGTTTCCTCAATGTCTTGCCAACATACCGGCGATCTACATTTACGACCATATAAAGCTTCATAAGGGGCCATGTTTGCACTCGTATGATGACTGTTGTTGTAGGAGAATTCAATAAGTCCGAGGTGTGAGTCCCAACTACCACCGAAATCGATGACACAGGTTCTCAACAAATCCTCTAGTGTTTGAATAGTACGCTCCGATTGACCATCAGTTTGAGGATGGTAAGCGGTGCTGAGATTCAAGCGAGTTCCAAGTGCGGATTGAAGAGATCTCCAAAATCGAGATATGAATCGACCATCACGGTCAGAAATGATGTCAAGCGGTACTCCATGAAGTCTTACGATTTCTTGAATGTAGATTTGAGCTAAGCGTTCGACACGATAAGTTTCACAAATAGGAATGAAGTGAGCGACTTTAGTCAAACGATCAATGATTACCCAAATACTGTCGTAACCTTTTGATGAACGTGGAAGTTTGGTTATAAAGTCCATCGCAATGCCTTCCCATTTCCACAACGGGATTTCGGGTTGAGTTAACAAACCTGAGGGCTTTTGATGTTCTGCTTTAACCTTCAAACAAGTTAGACATTTTTGAACGAATAAGAATATATCCTTTTTCATGCCTGACCACCAATAGGAATGCTTCAAATTATGATACATTTT
This sequence comes from Senecio squalidus, assembly GCA_910822075.1. NCBI lineage: Eukaryota > Viridiplantae > Streptophyta > Magnoliopsida > Asterales > Asteraceae > Senecio > Senecio squalidus. The sequence continues at coordinate 24,137,608 of CAJVGC010000591.1, read as the reverse complement.
ATCGGCACCAGGATGAATCGAGTATCGAGTATTATGAGCTTCTTTCATCACAAGATTACGAAGATCATCGATTGAAGGTATCCAAAGACGATCGTTGAAATAATGAAGACCGTTTGGTTTGATGATTAATTGCTTTTCAATGCCACAACCCAATTCACTAGCCAAGTTTCCACCATTGATTATCTTCTGTTGCGCAATACCGATTAACGAATGAAGATCCGAAAGAACACGAATACTGTAGACTTTTGAATAAGGTTTACGACTCAAGGCGTCGGCAACAACGTTAGCCTTGCCAGGATGATATTTAATCTCACAGTCGTAATCATTAAGCAGTTCAATCCATCTACGTTGCCTCATGTTTAGATCTTTTTGATTGAATAGATGCTGAAGACTATGGTGATCCGTGTAAACAATACACTTCGTACCAAAGAGATAATGTCTCCACAACTTTAGAGCGAAGATAACCGCTCCAAGTTCGAGATCATGAACGGTATAATTGACTTCGTGCTTCTTCAATTGTCTCGATGCATAAGCTATGACTTTTCCTCGTTGCATTAACACACAACCAAGACCATTTCCCGATGCATCACAATATACCACGAAATCTTCGGTTCCATCAGGAAGACTAAGAACAGGAGCCTTACAAAGTTTGTCTTTAAGAATGTGAAATGCTGATTCTTGATCATCTTCCCAAACAAACTTCTCAGTTTTATGAGTAAGCTTCGTCAAAGGAATAGCGATCTTTGAGAAGTTTTCGATGAAACGACGATAATAGCCTGCCAACCCAAGAAAAGATCGAATCTCAGAAGGATTAGTTGGAATAGGCCAGTTACGAACGGCCTCGATCTTAGTGGGATCAACGTGTATTCCCTTTGCATCAACTACATGACCCAAAAATTTAACTTCCTTGAGCCAAAATTCGCACTTCGAGAATTTAGCATAAAGCTTTGCTTTCTTGAGGAGTTCTAGAGCAAGTCGCAAATGAGTTTCATGCTCGGCTTTGGATTTTGAATAAATGAGAATATCATCGATAAAGACTATGACGAATTTGTCGAGGTATGGTTTACAAACGCGATTCATTAGATCCATGAAAACAGCAGGTGCGTTTGTGAGTCCAAATGGCATAACCATAAACTCGAAATGACCATAGCGAGTTCGGAAGGCAGTTTTAGGAATGTCTTCTTTGGCTACTCTAAGTTGATGATAGCCCGAACGAAGGTCTATCTTAGAGAAACAAGTAGCACCTTGCAATTGATCAAACAAGTCGTCGATTCGAGGTAAAGGATAACGATTCTTGACGGTAAGTTTGTTAAGTTCACGGTAATCGATGCACATCCGAAACGAACCATCTTTCTTCTTTACAAATAAAATAGGAGCACCCCAAGGAGAAGAACTAGGGCGAATAAAACCCTTGTCGGTTAGTTCTTGCAATTGGCTTGAAAGCTCTTGCATTTCCGAAGGAGCGAGACGATAAGGAGCTTTGGCAATAGGAGTTGCATTAGGAATGAGATCAATACGGAATTCCACTTGTCGTACAGGAGGTAATCCAGATACGTCTTCGGGAAAGACTTCGGGGAAATCCCGAATGATGGGAATATCTTCAAGTTTGAGCGCTTCTTTCCTTGTATCAATGATGTGAGCTAGAAACGCAGGATAACATGGAAGATCCTTCTTATGCTTACACAAGTAGCTATAAGCTTGCGTACACGACATGAGTTTAAGTCCCTTTGATTTTGTTTCACCACAAACCGTAAGAATACTACCATCAGCACACGGAATACGAATAGATTTATCAAAGCAAATGATCTCGGCATGATGTTGGGATAACCAATCCATCCCTACGATAACGTCAAAACTACCCAAATTCATAGGCACTAAATCTATAGCGAAATCACGATTCCCTAGACTTAAGGTACAATCATTCAAAATAGAACTTAGTTTAAGAACCTTGCCATTGGCTACTTCGACACTAAGGGGATCATGCAACTTATTTCTTTTCAAAGCAAGCAAAGGTTCAAATTGGGTAGAGATAAAGCTACGATCGGCACCCGAATCAAATAAAATGGAAGCATAAATACCATTGATGAGAAACGTACCATTAACAACTTCGTTGTTAGCTTGAGCTTGTTGAGCATTAATGACAAAAGCTCGTCCACGACCAGCGGGTTGTTGTTGAATTGGTTGAACAAGTGGTGGCTGATTTTGCTGAGCGGGTGGAGGGTTTCCTTGACGATAAGGGCAATCACGAATAAAATGATTAGGATCGCCGCAACCAAAACACCCAAATCTCGGCATATGAGCTTGGATAGGAACAGGAGGAGGAGCAAAGGTATTGATTGTCATGGGCACAGCTACATTTTGCCCAACCCTACAATACTGAGCAAAGTGACCAAACTTGTTGCACTTGGTGCACACTCTACAAGGTTTGCCTGCAGGATGATGATAGTTGCAACGGTTGCAAAGAGGGAAATTTCCGGTATAGGGTTTAGTATTTCCAGGAGCTTGATGAGTAGGGGCAGTGATTACAGTTTGTTTGGTGGGTTCAACAACAGCGAAGGCTTTAGATTTATCCCCCTTCTTCTTCTTTCTAGATGACTTATCAGATTTCTTCGGTTCACTATCCTCCTTTCTCTTACCTTTACTAGAACGAACCAAAGTACCATCCTTAACATGATCATCATTAATAGTAGCGGCTAGACGCACAGCTTCCTCTACCGTTGTCGGTCTACTACTACGAACACTGTCTCGAATAGTTGCTGGAAGACCACTTACATACTTATCGATTGCCATGGATATGGGAGTCACAAGACGAGGTACCAATAAGCTTAGTTCATGGAAACGCGTAGTGTACTCCGCGTTGTTTCCTCCAATTTGTTTCAAATTCCAGAATTCCTCATCCAACTTCTTAAGTTCGCTTTGCGGACAAAATTCTTCGGTCATAATCTGTCTGAATAAGGTCCAATCCATTTCATGAGCTACCTCCATGCCACGAGTCATTTTCTCTTGGTTCCACCAAGTAAGAGCACGACCACTAAAGACACTAGCAGCGAATTTCACATGGAGATGAACAGGGGTTTCAGCTATAGAGAAAATGCTTTCAATCTTTTCAAACCATTGCAGCAAAGCAGTTGCACCATCGTTACCTACAAACTTAGGAGGATTGCAAGTAGTGAAGTTCTTAAGCGATGCTCCACCATGATTGCCAATGGGAGCTTGTGCAGGAGTTTGAGTAGCTTGAAACTGTTGGATGGCTAGCGGAATCGCATTAGCCATTTGGCGAGAAACCATGGCTGCGAGACGGCGTTGGTTGTTGCGTTGACGGTTGACAGCGTTGTTCAACATGCTGAAAATAAGAATGAAAAATGATTAGACTTTAACGAGTAACGATAATTGACTGGGCGTACGCTTAACAATGACCAACGAATGATTTAACGAATGATTAACAGGTAATTAACGAATGGGTAATGAATAATTAACGGATGATTAACGAATGATTAAAGAATGATTAACGAATGATTATTGATTCACGTATGATTAACGTATCCGTATCACTCACGTATAATGTTTAAAGAAATCATAAAATAATGAATATATAAATACGTATAAATACGAATAAAATTGATTTTTGAGGGTTACGGTTAAATCCGTAGAAATTCTCGACATATCAAGAATACCAACTCCAAAGAATCATATCGTGACCTAGGAGAGGATGACTCTCGTCCAAATTTCCCAGTTTGGTATACGTAATTGTAACGAGATACCGCTCTAGACAGAAATTGAACTACCGATCTTCCAAACCTTACAGCCTTATAACATGAACTTTTAGAATTTTAATTCAAGACGAGAAGGGTAAAACATTTCATTATTAAAGATTTGGTTTAAGTGTCGCGCTTTGGCCTAGGAGAGGAGTGTTCGTCGAGAGTTTACGAACCAGTATCGTTAACGCTCTCTCGATTAGTCACATCCAAACCTTACAGTTACTACGCAAACAAGTACTAAATCTTTAATAAGGTTTAGAAATATATATATATATATATATATATATATATATATATATATATATATATATATATATATATATATATATATATATATATATATATATATAGTATTTATAATTTTTTTTGAAAATGACGAATGAAGAATCTCTCAAAAGAATTTAGTAAGAGGAACACAAAAATTAGTTAAAAACAATTTTTATGATGCATGAACACACGAGGACGTGTGTGGGGTAGCTTATAGACTAGGTCGTTTTCTAACCACCTAATTCCCTATAAACACGAGCTCTGATACCAACTGTAACACCCCGGCTAAAGCGGAATACACGTGAGGCATTACAATTGTTCTTAACTCGTGTTCCTCTATTAGGTTATAATAGACACATTTAATGGTTTAAATGAATGCATTAAAGATAAATAAATGTTTTACAGAAAAGTAACCGAAAAACGACAAAAGACTTAAATTATTCATTAATGTCATTAACTAGGTCCAAGCTCTTATGTTTTCTTCAAACAAACCTATCCATTTCCTGTATCATGTAAAAAGTAAACGTCAATACAAAAGTATTGGTGAATAAACAAGTTTAAGACACAAGTATAAAGTATTAAAAAGATTACGTAATAAAGAGTATAAAAGTAATATAAATGAATATGCAAAATGTAGTATAAAAGAATGTATAATAAAAGAATATATAAAGAAAGTATAATATGTGTATAATGGCATAACACGCGTTTGTATCAAGTCTGATGTATATCATATGTGATCAAAGTCACATAGGGTCCGGTCGAGGGCCTCGACATTCACAGTAACACGTCAGAATGTCTAATAACGGCCAATAGATCTATCACGTTTCCCGTTTAGTATATACATATAATGAATGATTGATTGTTTGAATGTTTGAATTATCGTGTGTGCATCCCATAATGATTGTGTCACTTGATTCATCCCAATGTTTGCCATAATACGAAAATATAGTATCAAATATGAATATAATAAGAATGACTTTTGTGAATGAATACCAATATGAATGAATTACGATGAATATAATACAAAAAGTATACATATAAACATGATTATAAGTGAGTATATAAACATGAATATAAGTTTTAATATGAATATAAGTTTTAATATACACATAAATATAAGTATGAATATAAACGTAAATATGAATATGAATCACCATATTACTATAACTACGAATATAGACATAAAATATAAATGTGAACATAAGTATGAATTAAACATAAAAGTATGAATATAAGTATGAATATGAATGTCATGATACAGCCCAAAGATTTATATAATAAAAGGGCATCGAGTTTACTCACATGATTAAATACGGAGGAAGATACGGATACTAGATTATGAATACGGAATACGTTGAAAGGAACACCAAACTTGCCTTTACAAATCTAGAAATAAGAATAAATATGAATAAGAATATATCATGAATTTGGAGTTTTCTAGATTAGAGTTTGAATAAACAAGATTAATAAGATGATGATGGTAAGCTTGAGTAACATAAAAGATAAACATGATTATGATGAAAAACAATAGAATTGGGAACCTTTACAATCGATTATGGGAGGCTTGAAGTCTTGATTATGGAGCTTTGTGTGGGTTTGATTTTTGACAAAAAGACACAAATTTATAGAGTTTGATATGTGATAAAGAAAGGTCAAAATGTAACTCCCCTAATAATTAACTCTAAATTTAATTATTGTAGGTTACAAAAAGAAATGGTTAAAGAGGTGTTTAAAGCCATAAATAAGAAATGTGTAACTCATTTGACCAAACTTGAAGGCTAAGAACAAGGCTAAGAACAAGGAAACATACATACATACATACATACATAGTTCCTTGCATGCATGTATTAATTAAACTACTTGTCTTTAACACATTACTAGAATTACTTGCATTTATATAAGTCCATGTGTATTAAACACATTTTAGTGTACATTAATGTACACATGCAAGATAACACATTAATAATGTTACAAGGTTTAAATAGAATTAAGATAACCCAAATATACATAACTCAAATCGAACTTTTATAAATCGTCAAATGTATACAATTACAAAGTCCGAATTAAAGTTACAAGTCAAGTATCGGGTCGGATTCGGGCACGGTGTTACAAACGGTGTAATTTACTCTTAGTTTTATATTATTTAACCTAATAAAATAACCTAATAAAAGTCTTTCTCTCTCATTTAGAAACATAAACTGCAACAATCATAACCAAAACTGAAACAAAAATCTTCCACCGAAACCAAAACTGAAACAAAAATCTTCCACCACACATTCGCAACAACAACCGCAGCAATCGTAACCAAAACCACACGATCGCCAATTTCGAAATCAAAAACCACCAGCGGCTCATCACGCGCAAACAAAAGGTAGATCCAACCGATTATGATGATCAGAAACACGACCGCGGTAATCGGACGGAAAATTAGCGTTCCGATGAAGATGAGGAATGAGATTATCGCAAACAAATGTAATTTTCAGTTTTTGTGTCCTTCAATTGTTTTTCTTTATATAGATTTGGGTGTTTCTTGATACAGTATCCAATTCAGTCAGCAAGTCAAGAAACAAAGATAGGTTTTGAGGTGTTGAATGATCATTGGGTAAATGTTATAGTGATTTCCTAGTGTTGAAAAGTGGGGACCAGGTTATTCTTTCAAACACATGCGTTAAAACCATTATGAAGAAAGCTTATTTCGATGTGAAGATGACAGGTTATAGTGATTTCCTAGTGTTGATAAATGTTTTTATTTTGATTCTAACCATCTTGAAAGTTTTTTGGTTATAGTTTACTGATAAGCAATGTTATTGGTTCGTATATGTCATATTTGAATTGTTTAACTGATGATAATGGTTGTCGTCTAAGCGAGCGATAGTTTGTGTAACATAATTGAAAAGGGTATTCTTGGACTTGGTAATCGTGGGTGTGTGTTTGTGTTTGTATAATTTAATTATTTTATGGCTCTTTTTAATTTTTGTTTGACCAAATGTTTGTGAGTTTCCATTTGATTGTTCAATGGTAATAATTTATTACTAAAATGATTTTTCAAAATGCATATGATAAGCAAAACAAAGATTACAATCAAGAAGATAAAGGATGATGAAGAAAAACCTTCGTTTACTCATTTTCTTTCTTTGATTTGTACCTAGTTTTACGATTTTTATTTTAACTTTTTACGATTACTATGAGTTGTTCATATTTGATCATACTTAGTTCATGGATTTTTTTTCTCCATCACATCTGAAAATCGCCACGTGTTCATATATTATCACAGTTGTTCATATATTATCACAGATGTTCATATATTATCACAGTTGTTCATTTGTAAACATTAAGGTGCGATCATATGAACACACATAAAAGTGAGTTTAGTATTGAAAAATTAGGGTTCTCTAAATAAAAAATTCTTACTGAAACATCATATACATTAAAGTGAAATTAATATATTTGTATATTTATCTTTTCCCAGTTGCTATGTAAAGAACGATATTGGTAACCATGCGAAAAAATCATTGACTGAAGGTTTTTAATAAAGAAAAACATTTGATCATAAATGCACAACATTTAAAATACTAAGTCAATCGATTAATTATTTTTTTTCCCAGGCCACACAAATTAAGAAGAAAAGAAAAAGGAATAAATTAAGATGAGAGAGAAAAGAAAAAAAAATATAAATTACAAATAAGAAGATTACTATTTTACCCTTTTTAATTTCAGAAAAAGGTTTAATATTTAAAAATAAATGAGTGGTTGAGAATGAATTCTCGCAAAAACCTGAGTTCTCGAATGAACTAATCCCTATATATATATATATATATATATATATATATATATATATATATATATATATATATATATATATATATATATATATATATATATATATATATATATATATATTACCTTTAAGAATCCAAAATATATATATCTACATATTTTCATAAATAACCTCAAACTATGTCATAATGACATTTTTAACCCAAAATGTCAATTTCCTTACAAACATAGTCCTACATCAAAAATTTATTACAATTTTAGTCAATTAAATATTTTTGAGACGTTACAAGTAGCCCGTACTTCCATTGTCTTACTTTCGTGATGTAACAATTCGTTTATGAAATGATTTTATTCAAGTTTGAGGCGTTTAAGAGATATAAATTATAGTATCTCTTACCTATTGAATATGAATCAATAACTTTGTAACGTAGTAATATACATACTTTTTTGTGGCTAAAAGAGGACCATTATTGTTGAAACTCTACACACATAATAGTTATATATTTCTTACCATGCATGAGTTATATCAAATTGGCATAAATGAAAGAGGACTATATTTTATGAGATAATATGGTATAATCGTAAATTATCATTGGTAGGTGATTCCTTGATTGTATATGTTGGAAACCAATGGGAATGCATAATAAACTTTAAAGTATATCCGAAAGTAACACGTGGATTATTACAATTGAGGGTGACATGTGAAAACGAGTATAAGTCAAAATAATTTGACCAAAAGAGAAGAGTATTTTGTTCGTTTTTATAAATAATTTACGTGTCTATGTTAAAAGAAACTTCTTTTACAAAGATGATACTTATTTGTGAGAAAGTTGAAACGACATAGAAGCTCAAACAACATAATCTAATTCCTTTGAATGGATGAAGTTGAGTATACTGTTTTCGTGTTAAAATAACTCTTTTTAAAAAAATATATATTTTACAAAACAAGTTATTGTTGTTTTCTATTTTATATTTTTGTAGAATAACAATTTTATTTTTAAGTAATTAATTATTATTTTTTAATAATTTTTCTAATAATAACTCGAAGTAAGAGTAATAATGTAAACTTAATCAAATTTTTCAATCTATTTTTAGTGTGAATAATTAATCGAGACAACTTAAAAAGAAAGGATGAAATAACATATTACATATAGAGTAGAAACGAAACACATTAAGATAAATTGTGAAAAAGGGACACTTACAAGACCATATATTAACGATTTAGTACATAAAACAATTATCATAAAGAGTGACTATTATCACATCTTTAAAAAAGTTAGATTTAGTTTTGAACGAGTAAATGGAACTTACTTTCTTGAAGCTAAAAATAGCAACCAAATCAGGTGATTTAACAACATGGTATCCCTCACGAGAAGGTAGACATGATCGCGAAAAAGATCCAAAGGAAACCAAGAAGAATGCAAGAGATGGGTAAGTAGAAATTTATGACTCAAACTTTCCTTGTTAAACTTCATGAAAAAGGTTTCCATAAATTCACGAACAAATTATTGCTAATTGCCTGAAGTGAGAAATAAAAATTAGGACCTACTTCGTTGCCATCCTTGATCCATCACTAAACACGATAGCCGACACAACTTCATTGGCTCAAAAGACATGTGGATGAAAATTGCATTTCTTTAACTGATTTTTCCAAACGACAATTTATTTGCATGTAGCTCGAGCAAATATATATAAACTATTACATGATAACGGTAAAGGATGAACTTGGACTAGAAGTCCATTCTAACCAATTGAGGTTTACATTTTGGCAAAGATCTTCAGCAAGAAAACTAAGGGAAGTATTACAACTTCAAGCAACATGTAGTTCAACATATTACACACAATAGTACGTTATACTAGACTTGGGGACCTGATAATGTAACAATTTTACCTCCACAAAGACATACCAAAGGCGTAACATAAAAGAGGAAGGCTCTAGACATTCTTTCAATCATTCATACCCTCTAGGCCTCTACACACAACAATCACGAACTTTCACAATCACTGTCACTTCGAACCATAGAGTGCAAGCCTAAGCCTTTAGATTCGGGACGTCTTCATCAACACCTCATTTATAAAAGTAAACCATAGAATCATTAAAAAAAAAAAAGACTCTCAATTAGTCTCTTATAATAAATGATAGATGACGCAACACAACAAGTATAAACTCTTTTGATTGACGTAAAACTGTTTTTTCCCAGAATTCCAGGTAACCGGCCAGAGAACCTCTAATCTAAGATGCTACCTTAATCCATCTAACACTTTGTTTATCATCCCTTTCACATTGTGTTTTACAGTCTTTGTAATTTCCTATTTGCACTAGAATCATGATATGGTTCAAATATTTTGGAAAACTAACTCTTATCTACTGTATCATTCTATGTTTCTATTGATACTGTCACACCCCGCTTAAAGCGGAAACACGGAGCGTTCCAGTTAATGATATCAAGAGTCAAGGATTACAACAATACAACCATAAACAAAACATCGAAATATATTAATCATGCCTCAAAGTTTTAAAATACTATACATAGTCAAAGTGAACCGAATGTCGAATACAAATACAATACAAATGTCAATACGCGGATCATACAGGAATTACATCAAGCAAAACGAATTCCAAATACAACAAATATATGATCCCAAAATGTGCAAGGCATGATCAACTAAAATCCTCAAACTCCTGAAAAAGCGTTAAAACGACATCAACACAATGTTGGTGAATTATTCGCAATATTAAATAAAAGTTGACCCAATAAAAGATTTAATAATCAATTTAAGTTTCAAAAGCATATCTTGATTTATAACCCTAGTGTGAGTATAGATACCAAAGATTAAACATACACTGAACCTGACCACCAATCCCCTAACCTAAGGCGATGCTAAGCCAAAGGCAACAAATAATCATACGGCCATAACATCCACTCATAGGGACGTCCTATCGAGCAATGAGGGTAGGTCAAACCCATATAGATCTATATATATATGTAACCGTGGGCAAAAGCTAACAAGTGTATAAGGGGGGCTTACCAAAGCCTAAGGAGCATCTTAATCTAAGGTGATACTAATACACTAGACAAACAAGATATACATCATACAATAGTTCAAAATACGCTTTCCAGCCCAAAATAGTAAGAGAAAAGGGGCTATGAATAACTCACAAGATAAGCTCGGCAAGATATCGGGTAAATAATCAATAGGGAGCTAACACTCCGCCGCCTAAGTTCCCTAAAACAAATATAGCATAGTCTAAGTATCTCAATAAATACAGTACGGTTTAGCCTTGTCGGTTAAGATTAATGTTTAAGATTTATGAAAGTATTCCAACGATTTCCAAGTCGTGTCGTGATGATGAATCCAGGTGACGATGTTCCGCGTCGATAGGGACGATAGGAAGATATCGATAATTTCACATCATAATTGACTATTAGAAAGGAATAACATTCCGAGCCGAAAAATGACTACCAGGAACATCAGTTGAAAGGAATACTGTTACCAAAGTTTTATTGAGATCGACCAAAGTCAAAGTCAAAGATGTTGACTTGGTCAAATTCAAAGATGTTGACTTGGTCAAAGTCAAAGATGTTGACTTGGTCAAAGTCAAAGTCAACAATTTGAAGGAAAGTCAAAGTCAACGTAAAAGTCAAATTTTGACATTTTAAAGAGTTTAAAATATTTTGAATGAAAATAGTTTGAGAACAATTTTAAAAGAGTTTAACGAAACAAATACAATATTTATCATCATTTGAGATTACGATCGCATTTTTGAGAAAAGTATATTTATCAAAAATATATACGTTTAGTGAGCTTAATAATAATAAATATTATGTTTATTAGCGATTACGTATTTGAGTCCAAAAACGTATATTTGTTAATAGTTACTATTTTTACGTATAGTAATATACTTATATGTGCTTTAACGTGTTTATATATCGTCTTTTTAGTCAAAAAGTACATAATAATTACGAAAAAAGTTCCGATAATTTTAATAAAATTATTTTAGTAAAATATATACATTTTTATGTCCCATAAACTGAGATGTCAAGATTTTATATTTATTTCGCATTTTAAATTGACTTTAACGTTTTAACGTTTTAAATACGTTATAATTTTAAATAAATAGCTAAAAATGTCAAATAAATATTACAAGTTCACTTTTATATATTTTTATACCTTATTACAGAATATAAAGTTATGAGAATTTTTATAAAAGTTTTACTTTATAGTTTTAACCATTTAAACATTATTTTCGGCATAATTAACGTTATATTTAACCGATTTTTACGAAAATTCAGAGTATGGTCAACATTAATAACGTCCAATAATTTCGTTTTTTAATTACGATAAAGAAGGTGAGTTCAAAAATATAAATATTACGTCAAGAAAATGAGATATTAAGATTTTAAGGAAAAACGAGTACTACCGACGTCCTCCGCACAATCTACACGATCTCCGAAAAATCCGAAAATTTCCGACAAGTTAAAACTCCTGAAAACGTAGATAACGCAACAAAAATGAAGGTTAACGGGTCAACGGGGTGAAAGAAAAACGAAAACGAAAGTCGAAACGGTAGAAAAACGAGTTGTCTAGGAAACTGACCTGGATGGTGTCCGGACAAGCAGCCCCGTCACCGGGTAAAAGTGACCAAGCTCGGTCTCGTGTCCGAGCAAACAGCCCCGTCACCGGGTAAAAGTGGCCCAGCTAGGTCTTGTGTCCGAGAAAACCGCCCCGTCACCGGGTAAAAGTGACCCAGCTCGGTCTCGTGTCCGAGCAAACAGCCCCGTCACCGGGTAAAAGTGGCCCAGCTCGGGTAGATCGCGACCTGGTCGAAAATTACGAAAATTACGAGTTTTTTTTGTTAGATACGCTTAGCATGGATTCAAGGGGTTTTAAGGGTGTTAATATAACATACTTACAAAGGGTTTTTGGGTGGTTAACACGTGTGAAAAGTCCCGAAACCGAATTTGCTCGTTAACGACTCCAAACCGAAATATGAAGATGAAACTTGATTTTTGGCTTCAAAGCTTGATGATTCTGAGTTGTTTCACTTCCAGGGAGTTTCTAAATGAGATAGGGTAGAGAGAGATGGAGAGAAAAACGATTTAGAGATAGAGATGAGTGACTTTGATGTATTTCTTGATGTGTGATGTTGTAGAAGGTAAAAGGAAGTGAAAAATGAAAGGGGGCCTAGTTGTGAAATCAAAAGAATGCAGGGAAAATGATATTTACAAGGTTATACATGTTCCCAAGGCATTGACAAAGAGAAAAGTAACTTTTTGGTTAAAAAGGATTAAATTTGCAAAAGATTTACCGTTAGTTACCGTTAAAGGACTAACTTTGTAATAGATTTAGTTAGAGGGCTAACTTGTAATAGATTAAGTTAGAGGACTAACTTTGTAATGAAATTTTGAAATATAATTTTCTTAACCGACGATTACGGCGTAAACACCTTACTTTAATAACACGAGAATACTAACTATTCGGCACTTAGACGATTATAAAGCTTACGTCTCGAGAGACGAAGTAATAAAACACATAAAACCCGACTCAAATATACAAAACGTGAGTAAATATAAAGCGAAATGCAAGGGTCCAAATCATTGCGAATAAAAAGAGTAATAATCGATAAATGAAATATACCTCGAAAAGACGGATTGTCACAGCCTCCCCGAGTAAAAAGAATTTCGTCCTCGAAATGACTACTGATCACTGCTACTGGTAAAAAGATGGGGATACTTCTTCTGCATCTCGTCCTCTCGCTCCCAAGTAAACTCAGCTCCAATCTTCGAGTTCCATCGGACCTTCACTATCGGAATCCGACTCCGCCGTAACCGTTTGACAATCTCGGACAACAATCTCCACCGGCTCCTCTATCACATGGAGCGAATCATCCAAACGTAGTTTCTCCAGTGGTACGATCAAAGTCTCGTCAGCAAGGCACTTTTTGAGATGCGATACATGAAATACGTTGTGCACACCGCACAACTCAGGTGGCAACTCAAGACGGTAAGCCACTGGACCAACACGAGACAAAATTCTGAAAGGTCCTGTAAAACGTGGGCTCAACTTGCTGCGCTTCTCGAATCGGAACACACCCTTCCACGGAGAAACTTTCAGTAACACCATGTCCCCGACCTCGAACTCCAAAGGTCTCCGACGTATATCTGCATACTTCTTCTGACGGTCTCTGGCGGCTATCAGACGATCCTTGATCCTGAAGATCTTATCAGTCGTCTCCTGGATCAACTCGGGACCGGTAATCTGGCTATCTCCTACCTCGGCCCAACAAATCGGAGATCTACACTTCCTACCGTAAAGAGCCTCAAATGGAGCGCAGTTGATGCTGGAGTGGTAACTATTATTATACGAGAACTCGACTAATGGCAAGTGTCGATCCCAACTCCCACCAAAATCTAACGCACACGCCCGAAGCATATCCTCCAATGTCTGAATAGTGCGCTCACTCTGACCGTCTGTCTGAGGATGATAAGTCGTACTCATATCTAATCTGGTACCCAAAGCTCGCTGTAACGACTGCCAAAACCTCGAAGTAAATCGTGCATCACGGTCTGAAATCACTGATACTGGGATACCATGCCTGGCCACAATCTCGTCGATGTACAATCTAGATAATTTCTCTACTCGGTAATCTTCACGAATAGGAAGAAAGTGCGCTGACTTAGTCAGCCGATCGACTATAACCCAGATAGTATCATAACCTCCTGTAGACCTAGGAAGTTTCGTAACAAAGTCCATCGTGATCCTCTCCCACTTCCACTGTGGGATCTCGGGCTGCTGAAGAAGGCCGGAAGGCTTCTGGTTCTGAGCCTTGACCTTCGAACATGTCAAACACTTGCCCACATACTCGGCAATCGCCCGCTTCATGCCAGGCCACCAATAGAACTCCTTCAGGTCATGGTACATCTTATCCGCTCCAGGATGAACGGAATAATTGGACTTATGACCCTCATCCAAAATCAACTGCCTAAGATTAACGGGAACCCAAATACGATCCAAGAAATACAACACCCCGTCGTCATTCGGCTCCAACTGTCTCGCTAAACTGAATAGTCCCTCATCCTTGAGGCGATCCTCGGTGAGAGCCTCCTGCTGAGCCTGAATAATACGAGCCTTCAAGCTCGACTGAATAGAAACCATCATAGCACGAATCCTCACCGGCTTAACCGACTCCTTGCGACTTAACGCATCGGCTACAACATTCGCCTTACCTGGATGGTAGCGAATCTCACAATCATAATCGTTGAGCAACTCAACCCATCGACGTTGCCTCATATTCAACATCTTTTGATCAAAGATGTGCTGTAACGACTTATGATCGGTGAATACAGTACACTTAGTACCGTAAAGGTAGTGGCGCCAGATCTTCAAGGCAAAGACTACTGCGCCCAACTCCAAATCGTGTGTCGTGTAATTCTGCTCATGAATCTTCAACTGACGAGAAGCATAGGCAATCACTTTCCCATTCTGCATCAGCACACAACCGAGTCCCTTATGCGAAGCGTCGCAATACACTACAAAATTCTCGGTACCCTCGGGAAGACTCAATATAGGAGCATTACACAACCGCTTCTTCAGTAACTGAAAGGCTTCCTCCTGTTCTTCACCCCAAACAAACTCCTCGCTCTTCTGGGTCAATTTCGTCATAGGCGAGGCTATCTTCGAGAAATTCTCGATGAAACGACGATAGTACCCTGCCAAACCCAAGAATGAACGGATCTCAGTGGGTGTCTTCGGAGCGACCCAATCTCTAACGGCTTCAATCTTGGCAGGATCAACGTGAATACCCTCACCGCTAACCACGTGGCCAAGAAACTGAACCGCAGATAACCAAAACTCCCATTTCGAGAACTTAGCGTAGAGCTTCTCCTGTCTAAGCAACTCCAACACTAGCCTCAAATGCTCCTCGTGCTCTTCCCGACTACGAGAATATATCAGAATGTCGTCGATGAAAACGATCACGAACTTGTCGAGGTAAGGACGACATATACGATTCATCATGTCCATGAAAGCTGCAGGCGCATTCGTAAGACCGAAAGGCATAACCAAAAACACAAAGTGGCCGTAACGCGTTCTGAATGCGGTCTTCGGAATGTCCTCCTCCTGCACTCTCAACTGATGATATCCGGATCGTAAATCAATCTTCGAAAAGAAACATGAACCCTGAAGCTGGTCGAATAAGTCATCAATACGTGGCAAGGGATACCGATTCTTCACCGTCAGCTTATTCAGCTCCCTGTAGTCGATACACAACCTCAAAGATCCATCCTTCTTCTTCACGAAGAGTACCGGCGCGCCCCAAGGAGAGAAACTCGGTCTAACAAAGCCTTTATCCACCAACTCCTGAATCTGCTTCGATAACTCTAACATCTCCGAAGGTGCTAACCGATAAGGAGCCTTCGCCACCGGCGCTGCTCCAGGAACCAAGTCTATACGAAACTCTACCTGTCTACTAGGGGGTAAACCAGGTAAGTCCTCCGGAAATACATCGGGAAAGTCACGAACCACCGGCTTCTCCTCAATCTTCTCCGCGGAGTCTTTCTTCACTAGGTGTGCAAGAAAGAGTGTGCTATCCCGTTTGATGTACTCCCGAACCTTCAAACACGAAACAATCTTAAGGCGCTTCCCCGCCTTATTCCCCTGAACTAACAACGGCCCACCAACTGGTAACGGAATACGAATCATCTTCTCGAAACATACGATCTCTGCCCGGTGTGTCGCTAACCAATCCATACCGATAATAACGTCGAAACTACCCAGCGTAATCGGAATCAAGTCAATAGGAAATGAGTGATCATCGAAGCTAACACTACAAGCACTAAGTATCTCAGAAGCATGCAAATACTCACCATCAGCTAGCTCTATCTCAAAGGCAGGCACTAAAGGTCTAGATGTACAACTAATCATGGTCCTAAACTCAGTAGATATAAAGCTTCTATCGGCACCAGAGTCAAATAAAATAAATGCAGGCTGATCACAAATAAGAAAAGTACCCGTGACAACGCGAGGATCCTGCTGTGCCTCCTGGGCCCCCATAACAAAAGCTCTACCACGAGAACCTGAACCAGATGCAGTACCAGTACCAGCCGAAGCTAACTTAGGACACTTGTCCCGGTGATGATCAGCAGAACCACACTCAAAACACTTACCCCTCTGGGCACGGCAAAACCTATCAGTGTGTCCTAGCTTCTTGCATTTCCCGCACTCCCAACACTTCACCTCCTGAGCATGATGATTACCACACCGTCCACATTTCGGATACTTACTCTGAGTACCCGGCGTCACCGCAGCATAAGACTGTACAACATGAGGAGCATCGTGCCTCCTAGGCTTCTTCCTCGAGTCTCCATGACGGAATCCACCAGTCCGTTTCCCCCCGGTGCTATGCCTAGCTATCATAGGAGGTAATCTACCATCACGGACCGCATTATGGGTCAACGTAGTCGCGAGCTCTACAGAGCTCTGAAAAGTACAAGGCTTCGAAGAAATAACATTATCTCGAATCTCCTGAGATAATCCCCGAACATAGCGACTAATCCTCTTAGATTCCGGACGAACCAAGTGAGGAACCAACTGCGACAAAGCATAAAATCGAGTAGTGTATCCCAAAATATCAGACCCAATCATCTCCAAACCCCACAACTCCTGCTCTAGCCTCTCGAGCTCCGCCTCAGGCACATACTCCGTAATAATCAACTCCTTCAACTGCTCCCAGACCATCACATCGGTCTCCGCACGACCCCGAACACTCACAACGGAATTCCACCAAGTCAATGCAGTACTCTGAAACACAAACGTAGCATATCGGACCTTATCCTCCTCTGCGCAACCAACTGTACTGAAAATAGACTCCAATTTCTCCATCCACTGAAGTGTCCCAATCGCGCCCTCAGTACCTCTAAACTCGGGAACTTTGCAGCCCATGAATGTCTTCAGTGAACATCCCCTCCGTGGAGTATCGTCAAGAATGATGGTACAACGAGTGGAGTTATCACCTCCTGATCCACCGCCCGTACCCTCGGGACCTCCACCTCTAGCAATAGGCTCAGGGCCACCCTGATCTGATCCACCATTACCGTCACTGCTATGAACCGTACTCTCCCTAATCTGGGCAACAATAGTGGGTAGCATCTCCGCTATCTGCTGGGCTACAAGCTGAGCCAAATATGGTTTAGTCTCTGGACCCGAATCATCAGTCCTCGTAACAGGAGTAGGACCGCTAGTCCTCGTGACTGGAGTAGTCCTCGTGACTGGTGTAGTCCTCGTGACTGGAGTAGTCCTCGTGACTGGAGTAGGACCGCTGGATTTGGTGCTCGTGCCCGCATCTCTAGCTCTCGCACTCTGACGACCACGTCGTGCTGACTTCCTAGGCGGCATCGTCCTAAAAGTAGAAACGTGTTAAGCAAGATAGGCGACAAAATAGAGTTAGATGATAAAAGCAAAAGCGAGAAAATAAACACGTAAAGCAAATAATGCACACTTAGCAAATCAGAGAAAAAAAATCGATTGTAAAGCCTCCGGTCATAGTCCAAGTGATTTCCTTCATAAAATCACTCGGTTCGCTATAACCATTGGCTCTGATACCAATTTCTGTCACACCCCGCTTAAAGCGGAAACACGGAGCGTTCCAGTTAATGATATCAAGAGTCAAGGATTACAACAATTCAACCATAAACAAAACATCGAAATATATTAATCATGCCTCAAAGTTTTAAAATACAATACATAGTCAAAGTGAACCGAATGTCGAATACAAATACAATACAAATGTCAATACGCGGATCATACATGAATTACATCAAGCAAAACGAATTCCAAATACAACAAATATATGATCCCAAAATGTGCAAGGCATGATCAACTAAAATCCTCAAACTCCTGAAAAAGCGTTAAAACGACATCAACACAATGTTGGTGAATTATTCGCAATATTAAATAAAAGTTGACCCAATAAAAGATTTAATAATCAATTTAAGTTTCAAAAGCATATCTTGATTTATAACCCTAGTGTGAGTATAGATACCAAAGATTAAACATACACTGAACCTGACCACCAATCCCCTAACCTAAGGCGATGCTAAGCCAAAGGCAACAAATAATCATACGGCCATAACATCCACTCATAGGGACGTCCAATCGAGCAATGAGGGTAGGTCAAACCCATATAGATCTATATATATATAACCGTGGGCAAAAGCTAACAAGTGTATAAGGGGGGCTTACCAAAGCCTAAGGAGCATCTTAATCTAAGGTGATACTAATACACTAGACAAACAAGATATACATCATACAATAGTTCAAAATACACTTTCCAGCCCAAAATAGTAAGAGAAAATGGGCTACGAATAACTCACAAGATAAGCTCGGCAAGATATCGGGTAAATAATCAATAGGGAGCTAACACTCCGCCGCCTAAGTTCCCTAAAACAAATATAACATAGTCTAAGTATCTCAATAAATACAGTACGGTTTAGCCTTGTCGGTTAAGTTTAATGTTTAAGATTTATTAAAGTATTCCAACGATTTCCAAGTCGTGTCGTGATGATGAATCCAGGTGACGATGTTCCGCGTCGATAGGGACGATAGGAAGATATCGATAATTTCACATCATAATTGACTATTAGAAAGGAATAACATTCCGAGCAGAAAAATGACTACCAGGAACATCAGTTGAAAGGAATATTGTTACCAAAATTTTATTGAGATCGACCAAAGTCAAAGTCAAAGATGTTGACTTGGTCAAAGTCAAAGATGTTGACTTGGTCAAATTCAAAGATGTTGACTTGGTCAAAGTCAAAGATGTTGACTTGGTCAAAGTCAAAGTCAACAATTTGAAGGAAAGTCAAAGTCAACGTAAAAGTCAAATTTTGACATTTTAAAGAGTTTAAAATATTTTGAATGAAAATAGTTTGAGAACGATTTTAAAAGAGTTTAACGAAACAAATACAATATTTATCATCATTTGAGATTACGATCGCATTTTTGAGAAAAGTATATTTATCAAAAATATATACGTTTAGTGAGCTTAATAATAATAAATATTATGTTTATTATCGATTACGTATTTGAGTCCAAAAACGTATATTTGTTAATAGTTACTATTTTTACGTATAGTAATATACTTATATGTGCTTTAACGTGTTTATATATCGTCTTTTTAGTCAAAAAGTACATAATAATTACGAAAAACGTTCCGATAATTTTAATAAAATTATTTTAGTAAAATATATACATTTTTATGTCCCATAAACTGAGATGTCAAGATTTTATATTTATTTCGCATTTTAAATTGACTTTAACGTTTTAACGTTTTAAATACGTTATAATTTTAAATAAATAGCTAAAAATGTCAAATAAATATTACAAGTTCACTTTTATATATTTTTATACCTTATTACAGAATATAAAGTTATGAGAATTTTTATAAAAGTTTTACTTTATAGTTTTAACCATTTAAACATTATTTTCGGCATAATTAACGTTATATTTAACCGATTTTTACGAAAAGTCAGAGTATGGTCAACATTAATAACGTCCAATAATTTCGCTTTTTAATTACGATAAAGAAGGTGAGTTCAAAAATATAAATATTACGTCAAGAAAATGAGATATTAAGATTTTAAGGAAAAACGAGTACTACCGACGTCCTCCGCACAATCTACACGATCTCCGAAAAATCCGAAAATTTCCGACAAGTTAAAACTCCTGAAAACGTAGATAACGCAACAAAAATGAAGGTTAACGGGTCAACGGGGTGAAAGAAAAACGAAAACGAAAGTCGAAACGGTAGAAAAACGAGTTGTCTAGGAAACTGACCTGGATGGTGTCTGGACAAGCAGCCCCGTCACCGGGTAAAAGTGACCAAGCTCGGTCTCGTGTCCGAGCAAACAGCCCCGTCACCGGGTAAAAGTGGCCCAGCTAGGTCTTGTGTCCGAGAAAACCGCCCCGTCACCGGGTAAAAGTGACCCAGCTCGGTCTCGTGTCCGAGCAAACAGCCCCGTCACCGGGTAAAAGTGGCCCAGCTCGGGTAGATCGCGACCTGGTCGAAAATTACGAAAAAAAAAGTTTTTTTTTGTTAGATACGCTTAGCATGGATTCAAGGGGTTTTAAGGGTGTTAATATAACATACTTACAAAGGGTTTTTGGGTGGTTAACACGTGTGAAAAGTCCCGAAACCGAATTTGCTCGTTAACGACTCCAAACCGAAATATGAAGATGAAACTTGATTTTTGGCTTCAAAGCTTGATGATTCTGAGTTGTTTCACTTCCAGGGAGTTTATAAATGAGATAGGGTAGAGAGAGATGGAGAGAAAAACGATTTAGAGAGAGAGAGATGAGTGACTTTGATGTATTTCTTGATGTGTGATGTTGTAGAAGGTAATAGGAAGTGAAAAATGAAAGGGGGTCTAGTTGTGAAATCAAAAGAATGCAGGGAAAATGATATTTACAAGGTTATACATGTTCCCAAGGCATTGACAAAGAGAAAAGTAACTTTTTGGTTAAAAAGAACTAAATTTGCAAAAGATTTACCGTTAGTTACCGTTAAAGGACTAACTTTGTAATAGATTTAGTTAGAGGGCTAACTTGTAATAGATTAAGTTAGAGGACTAACTTTGTAATGAAATTTTGAAATATAATTTTCTTAACCGACGATTACGGCGTAAACACCTTACTTTAATAACACGAGAATACTAACTATTCGGCACTTAGACGATTATAAAGCTTACATCTCGAGAGACGAAGTAATAAAACACATAAAACCCGACTCAAATATACAAAACGTGAGTAAATATAAAGCGAAATGTAAGGGTCCAAATCATTGCGAATAAAAAGAGTAATAATCGATAAATGAAATATACCTCGAAAAGACGGATTGTCACAGATACATCATAGGAAAAGTGTCAACATTTACTAGAATGTAGCTTTATTTAAGGCTCCTTTAGCATTTTAAGTTTTAGCGAAGACTTCAACCCGTGCTCGTCCAATATCTACAAGCTCACTTTGCTTACTAAAGCTATGAACTATACACATAACCTCATTTTTTTCAACGATAAGCTCACCCATCCAATACCTACTTTACATTTCCCATCAACCCTCAAACACCTTGTTAAACGGTAAATTAAGTATAACTACATACCATTAGACTAAAGACCTGTCGACAGATATTTGCATAAAATTGCAACATTAGAGCTTAACATGATCATGATTTTTCATGCAACAAACAAATTATACTTTTAAATGGAAAATATTCGAAAGCATAAAAAATGGAAATTAAAAAGTAGTTAAGGTAATTTATACGCCATCTTAGGTCATGCAATCTGGGTTGCCCCATTCTAACAGCACAAATTTCTCAAATTACACAAGAACTTAGTTTCTTTTATCTCTCTCATGCATCATCTACACTTCACCTACTCACAAAAACATCTACATATAAAATTCAAACCCTACTTTCATCTTATACCTTCCAAAAATTTAAAAAACCTTGGTTAGATCGCTCTTTCCTTGGTCCGTTCCTCACTCCAACGTTCATGAGATCCTATAATTTGTGAAGATGACGATGAACGGTATCTTCTAGTTGTTAACCATTACTATCAAAAAAGAGGATATAACTCACTTTTAGTGGTTGTACTTTGTGTGTTCTTTTTAACTTTACTGATTGTTTCTTTACATTTGTGTATGTCAAAGGAGGATCGATCATAACAATATCGAAGTGATACACTGCACTCTCTAGATAAGTGGTATGTGGTTCTTTACTCGAATTTTGTGATCAAAGTAGTAGGTTTTTATTTACTTTTGATATATTTTGTGGATATATAGAATACAGAATAGTTTAGAGTATTAACGTTTACAAATTAGTATAGACGGCTTCTTAGACATTTTGTATGATGCACTAAAGAGCTTTAACATGTAAGGATTCGTATGATTAGTATAACTTATACGTTAATGGTATTATACTTTTCTAAATTTCAAATCCGAATTGATTTAAAGAGAAATATCTGCTTCAAGGGTACTTCGGTTTTGTAGATTCTTGAACTTTTATGTAATGTAGATGAAGAATTCATATAGTTCGTTGTTAGGAGTAGTTGTACATACTTTTCTTGTGTATTGAATTCAGATTATAAATTATTTGCGTTATAAAGAGCTTAAGTTAGAGCTTTTTATGTTATAAAAACTATTTGAAGATGGTTTTCTTTGAACATATTAATACCCTAATGTTATAGTTGGAATGGTAACGAAGTACACGATGTTCTTGTTTCCTAAGTATACTACATTTGACACGATTAATGACTTAACTATTTTCCGCTCATTGGGTTTTGTTTTAGGTGTAAGTGAGTTGACGATGGAGGTGAATGTGATGCAAGAAATGATGGAAAGGTTAAGATCCATTGTTGGTCCAGAGAGTTGGGATTATTGTGTGCTTTGGAAACCAAGTAAAGATGAAAGGTAAACTAAATATATGTATAATTTGCGTACACATATATACATGCATGGTGCGCGATAAATATATGTATGATGTGATGACAGGGTGATCGAATGGGTAGATTGCTGTTGTTCGGCGAGCAATGTAAGGCACGGGAATGGTGAAGATGACGACCAGCAATTGTTGTTCCAATGCAAAGATGTGGCTTTTCCTCATCCAACCACTCATGCTTGTCAACTCCTTTCTCTTTTACCTTCTTCCATCCCTTTAGACTCCGGGTTAACCTTCTTCGATCTCTTTCTCTTTAAAATACACATTCAATGTCTTAGAATATGCTTGCATATCGTAAATATTATAAGGAATTTACAGTTTTTTTTTTGGCTAATTTTACATCGTGTTCAGAATATATGGACAAACCATGATATCAAAGCAACCAAGATGGTTAAACTTTTCTAATAGCTCCATTTCAGACTTTTCTGAGGTAAACTATCATCTTTTCTTTCGTTTTCCTAAATACAAAGTCACTCAATCAGTTAAAGTTGGTGGAAATCGAACCTGAGTGTTATTCGAAGAATCATAAGTGTTCACCACTCGGTCATATACTCATATGAGATAAACTATCATCTTAAAAGTTTATATTCAAATTAGTTTGAATTTTTTTATTGCATTTAAAAGCTTACAACTTTTTGATGAAATCTTTGTACATGAATATGAAGGAAAATCTTGGGACTAAAGCTTTGATTCCCGTTCCGCTTGGATTAGTAGAACTCTTTGTGTCGAAACAGGTAACATTTCAGTGTACAAATTAATAAGAAATGATCGGAAGTTATGTTTTAGTTATGAAGATTTTTTTTATTTTTTTTTGTATGTAGATATCTGAAGATGAAAGCATCATTGATTTTGTGACCGCTTTGTTTAACATGTCATTAGAACATCCAATGTTGAACACGAATAATAATGTGGACTCGGGCTTCTCCGTAAGCATGGATGGTGAATCAAAGGATTACATAGCTCAAGTTCTAAATGATCAAAAAGATCCAAGTAGCAATTTCCAACCACCGATTTCTCCTGCAACCATGTTGGAAAACTTGAACCTGTCACCTCACAACATGTCGTCGATGAACTTCTTGCAACAATTAAACAGCTATAGCGAAAACAGAAACGCCAAGAACATGTTCTTGGAAGGAGGCACTAGTGAGCCTATGATGATGAATCACGAGGACCCTTTTGACCCAAATTCTGAGGAGAATGTTGGATTTGACCATGAGATGGATATGGCATTGCAAGGGCAGATGATGAGTGATAGCATTAATAAAGGGCACCTCCTCGAGCAATTAGAGAACGCTCCAAAGAAGCAGGACATGAATCGTTCAGACTCTGTCTCTGATTGTAGTGATCAGAATGATGAAGAGGATGATCCTAAATGTCGAAGGAGGAATGGTAAGCCACAATCCAAGAATCTCATGGCAGAGCGTAAAAGACGAAAGAAGTTAAATGATCGTCTTTACACGCTTCGTTCTTTAGTACCCAAAATCACCAAGGTATATAGTTCGATTTTAAGTTAAATTATAAATTATAGACTCCTAACGTTTGGCCCATTTTATAGTTGGATAGAGCCTCGATTCTCAAAGATGCCATCGAGTATGTGATGGAGTTGAAAAGGCAAGTGGAAGATCTCCAAAATGAGTTGGAAGAGAACTCGGATGACGATGAGGGTACTACAAACAACCAAAGCACCATAGTTGAACAAGAAGTGATGCATGGGAATGGAAGTAACCCAAAGCGTCGATATAACCACCAACACCAACAAAGGAATGGGATGTTTGTCAATGGGACTCAATTGGAAGCTTATTCGGGTAACGTTGAAGTCTTGAAACATAACCAAGACACACAAGCTGCTAATGACAAAGGTCAACAAATGGAGGTAAGATGGTGGTATTATTATATACGACGAAATCATGCAAACTATCAAGCTTGTTAACATACATCGTCTATTTTGTTTGCGTGTAGCCTCAAGTGGAAGTAGCTTCTTTAGATGGAAATGAATTCTTCGTAAAGGTATTCTGCGAGCACAAACCAGGAGGATTCGTTAGGTTAATGGAGGCTTTCAACGCTCTGGGGCTCCAAGTGACAAATGTCAACGTTACTAGCTTCAGATGTTTGGTTTTGAATGTCTTCAAAGTTGAGGTGAAAACGAAATGCAATGACCAAATAGTGTTAATGGTGTTTTTCTGACTTAAAGTTTTGTGTGTGTTTTATGAAACAGAGGAAAGATAGTGAAATGGTGCAAGCTGAGCACGTGAGGGAATCGTTACTGGAGATAACACGGAATCCATCAAAGGGGTGGCCAGAAACCTCGATGAAAGCACCCGAGTATGGACATGGCAACGGCATGATAGATCACCACCACCACAACCACAATCACCTTTCTCACCTCCATAACCATCAACAACCAAAACCTCAGTACAACTACAATGCTATTTATCAGGTCCTTAACTAAGTTGGAGGTTTCATAACATATAAACAAGATTGAGTCCCTTTAAACTACTTCATTTACCGTCTTAGCATCTACATGTTAGCTTCCTATCAAACATATTATCTGCTGTAATAAGAACATGATGTTTGCCACTCTTGGTTTTTAATAAATTACACTTCTTCGGCTATGTATCAAAAACAAATAACAGCAACAGTTGTGTTCTACGCTTCGAGGACTTATAGTTAATATCTCTTAATCTACTCTTAAACTCGAGTTTACACCCGAATTCCCGCTTAAAATTCATAAATTTCTAAGCCAAGTCTCAACTTGCAAGCTTTTCATTTATTACAATTTCCAATCATTAATGGTAACATGATAAGATCAATAAGAATAAGTTTAATCAAAGGCCACTTGTATGACAATGCACATGCCTTTAAAGTAAGCCAATTTGGTCAATAGAGACTATTATTGGTTTCTTTTCTTTTTTCAACTTAATAATAATAATAAAGTTTATATGTTTCTAAATTTAATATAAATAAATAGATAGTATTATAATATAATATATGTTGCAATAAATAGGATACATTCCTTCTTTTTATTTTTGCAATTACATATCTATAGTCTATCAATAATAATTTACTCGTACAAACTCTCTACCTTTTTATACATTTACTCAAGAGAACAATTTTTTTGTAACATACCGAATATGGCAGAAAGAAGATCATTTTGAAGAAGTTCCTTCAAATTGATCTCGCAACAGCTCGTATTTTTTTAGCTCTGCAAGAGAAAGCGAGGGAGAGAGATCTATCAACACCTGCAAAACAAATAAGAATCTTTTAACCACCAAACAAATATATAGCAAGTACGACGTTTATAAACTGATTACTAATACCACGTTTTGGAAAATGAACGTTTCCTATTTTGATAAAGTTTCAAATAAAAAATTGTATTTACATAATACTAGTACTCTGGAAAAAATTGAATTGCTTTTCTTCATAAGATGTCCTTTTCATGTTTGAGAGGTATTTGAGTATTTATTACCCATAAACCAACTCAACATGTTGATATGGAATTGTCGATATATTAATTAGTTAATAAACTTACGGTCACAAAATCTTCATATTCAACCACCACAGAATCAACTTCATCCTTCATTAAAGTTGGATCTGCATCGGCGGCTAAAACCTGTAACAGAGTAGCAGATTAAGGATTGCACTTGATAAAAAACAGTCTGAACTCGACAAAAGAGGTGGCAACTTAAATTACGTATGTTTTATCAATAACAGGTCAAAGAAATAGAAATAAAAATAAAACTGGTCACACGGGTCAAACAAGTCGAAAGTCGTCCAAACTTTTTTTTAATGCTCATCCTAAATTACTGTATTCAAATTATTAGGTTACTTTAAAAAAAATATAACTTTTGTAATCATAATTGGCACACTATATATTGATGATAAAAATTATGTTTATTGAACAAAAGTGTTTCGGGTCAACCCAACCCCTACAATGATTACCCGTTTTAATCCCTTACGCAATCCACCTATTTTGCCACCGTTATAAATATGAGGGCCTAAGAAGTATTACCATGCGTTTTGCAGCATGAAACCAGGCGTCTGCACACAAGGCGTACATGTCTGCACCAGTAAAGTTTGGGGGACATTTCTTTGCTATTGAATAAAGAGACACGTCTTCATGCAACTTAAATTTCCGGGTCAGTGCTTTTAAAACCCTGCATATTAAAGAAAACTGTCAAGTATCAGAACAAGATACTCCCATAATCTCATGAAGATTTCATGTTCAATTATGATAAGTAGCTAGGACGATAATGTTTATGGCTTATCCAATTATTGCCGAGTCATCTTTTGATTAAATTTAATGCCCAATTCACCAACCATATAATAAGAATCCTAACAACTATCATAAATGAAATAAAACTAACAAACCATATAATATTTTACGGGTGCTTGGAAGTGCATTTTAGTAATGTGCTGTATGAGATAGTGTTTGGATGCGCTTCTACAGTTTGAAGTTGTAATAAAGGTACATAAGAATTAAGATATATGACACATAGTCAAACACACTCTTAAACTATATGACAAGTGTCACATCGCAATTTTATAAGACAAACAAATTAGAACTATGGTTTGGAAGAAAATTAACCTCTCTCTATAAGAAGGTTCTGTAGTGACTCCAACATAAAGTAGCTTATCAAAACGACCAGGCCTTAGAAGGGCTGCATCTATAAGATCTGGTCTGTTGCTTGCTCCGATAATGAACAAGTCCTATAAAAAGGAGCCGTGAGAATTTAATAAAGCATAAACACGGAAACTACAAGAACAAAAGTAAAAGTAGACAACTACTATTAAAAGGTGAGACATACTTGGGAAGAATCACTCAGGCCATCTATTTCTGCAAGCATCTGATAACACGAAACAAGATAAGAATTTACAGACATAATGAAATATTATTAAACAATGCATGCAGAGTACATATCCTTCACCTGAGATACCACACGATCCATAACTCCGCCAGAATCACCGGAAGCACCTCTGGCTGGAGCAAGAGAATCGAGTTCATCAAAAAAGATGACACATGGACGGGCTGCTCGAGCCTACAAAACAGATCATTCTCATGTTGTGAACTTTTTAGCTTGAGGCGGCAATTTTGACCCATTTACCGATGAATGGGTTGATTCAGGTCATGGTTTATATCTGAACAGGTCCAATGAGTAAAATGAAAAAAATAGCTAAACAAGAAACTGGTTAAGCGATGCCCAAGATGTATTATTTGTATAAAATCTCATTCATTATTTTTATAAAAAAAATGATTTATTATTGGAACATCAATTCTTTGTAATCATATTTAGCTCACAACCTATTAACTGAATTCTTTTAAATTTTCTTGGATAAAAGTGTTTCAGGGAAACCCAACCCTATTAATAGATTATTCATTTTGACCAGTTAGCTAACCTCTGATTTTAGCACACTGAGAGAATGCTGGCATGATGGATTGGATAGAGCAACTTACCTTCTCAAATATGTCTCGTACATTTTTCTCTGACTCTCCTATGTACATGTTGATCAATTCAGGCCCTTTAACACTTAAAAAATTGAGAGAACATTCGGTTGCAACAGCTTTTGCCAGCAAAGTCTATGCAGGACATATTTTTAGTTATCATTAATTGATTTCACACACAAATGATCAACATGACATTAACTTTGAAAAAGAATGAGAGAAAGCAATATGCCGAGAATAACTACAAAGTTAAATGATATGACATACCTTCCCGGTACCAGGAGGACCGTAAAGAAGAACACCTGAGCGCTTACGTAGCCCAGATGAAAATAGATCCTTATGCAGAAGGGGAAGCTGTAGATGCATAACCAATAGGCCAACAGTTACGCCAAATGATATGACCTCTTTTAACATTTCTTTTTGAGAGATTTGTAGACTAGAAAGAAATTTAAAACAAATTTGACAAAGAAAGAGCTCGAGGTATAGGGTGAAAGTCTTGTTGTGAGGAATAACTTACCTGAACAGTATCTAGAATAGATTTTTTCACGTCTTCTAGTCCACCAACATCCTCCCATTTAACATTAGGGACCTACAGCCGAACAACCAATATTTAGTAGGCTGAGATTTCCACTAATCCATTGAAGTGTAAATTTTGTAACAAAGAGAAACATTATCTTACAAAATATTAGTGGTGGCAAATCAGACCCATTTACTTCTTAATGGGTCTATTTGGGTTGCCTTTCATCTCAAACGGGTCAAATAAAAAAGATAAGTATAAGTTGAAACCGGTTAATAGTTTGAAAGTCTCCTGAAGTCTATTATTAATGCAAATAATCTTGTTTTTAATCATAACTAACACATAAATTATTTAGAAAAACTTTAAAACTGAGAAAGGAAGTGTTTGTGGATCAATCTTACCCAACCCAGTCCGTTGCAACCCTTTACCAAAAGCAAATACACACCTTGGGAGTCCCCAGAGCTGAAGCATTCCTTTTCTTTGATCGCTCCAAAGCTTTGTCCATGAATTCTTTGCCGAGAGGCTGGGGAGAAACATTGGACGAACTAATATTCTCTTGTGGTTTCAATGAATGTGAACTGCTTTCACCTGATTTTTTAGGGTCTTCTTTCTCAAAGCTAACACTATTAGTAGGAACCAAACTTGAACTAGCATCAGCAATTAAAGCCCGAATATCCCTCGGCATGAAACCAGATGTCTGACCAACCATATCTTTTGCGAGATCCTCTGGAGACGTCTACAACGAGCAAGATCTGATCCATTAGATTCAAAAATCATGTCCCACAATTTGAAGATACATGGGTTAAGTGTATGAGAATGTAACAAACTTTGTCCATTTCGTTATTGTGTGTATCAAACTCTCGGAACCTCTTTGTGTGTATTCAACTCTTATTTTTTCACAAATGATGTAAAGGACCGGATTTTTGCTGATGTGTAACCGGTTTAATTATTCGAAATTTCTCAAAAAAAATCCGATTAATACATCATTTGTGAAAAGTTAAAGAGTTGAATACACACAATAGAGTTTCTCAGAGTTGGATACACACAATAACAAAATGGTTAAAGTTTGTTGCAATTTCATGCACTTAACCCAAGATAAATATATGTACTGCAGGTAGCAATTTCAACCCATTTACTTAAAGGGGTCGACTTGGGTCATGTTTTATTTCAAACAGGTCAAATAACTTTTTTAGTTAAAAAGAGAATAGGTCAAAAGGTCGAACAGGTTAAAAGTCACCCAAAGTGTTTGTTAATGCAGATAACCTCCTAAATCATTTATGATATTTTGTTTTTGTAATCAAAATTAACCCACTCGTTATTTGTAATAAGTTTTTAAAAACAGACAAAAAAAATGTTTATGGGGTAACCTAACCCAACCCGGCATGTTTCAACCCATACTTAAAAGTGACCACGTACCCAACCCACCCATATTTCCACCTTTAATATGTACATTAATTCTAGGCCCTATGATCAGAAGAGATGAATAGAATATACCAAAGATAAATAGAATATTCTTACTTACATCTGGAAGAAGTTCAGGAATACGGTGAAGTGACTGGGATAGCATTTCAACTCTCTGTTCTTCAGTCAAAGGTCCCATCTTCGTTTCATGGCTGAAACAACGCCTAATAGTAGGTGGTAACCCTTCTGAATTGTCAGCAGCTGCAATGAGCAGCACCGGATGGGTATTTGCCTCATGGTTGTTGTTGATATGCTGTATAAGTAAAACACAAAAATGGCTTTTCAAGTACCAATAGATGGTTGGGAATTGTGATGGCACAAATTATTAATTTGAAAAATCAACCTCTGCTTCTTCATCTTCATAATAATCTTCATTTGGGCTAAATGGCTCAGTGAATTCCCTGATGACAGATGCAACTTCGGAATTCACACCGACTTGATCATTTGATGAACCATCATTGGAACTCAAATTGCTAAAAGCATCAAAATGACGGAGTAGAAGAATTGTGGGCGAGTATCTGCAATGACACTACATCAGATATACAGATAGAAGACAGCCGAGTCACACATTACTTCATATCTATGCACTGAGTATGTTGCCATATGACCTGATTTATTAACATAAAACATATGACTACAATAATCATGTAGTTCATATCACCTATACTGGTAAATACCTACGAGCTGCAATGAAAGCTTGAGTCAACATGGCAGAAGCCTTCCTCTCAGAAGATGCAAGTAAATCATGACAATTATACTCGACCACATGCAGCCCAAGTTGACATGCAATATGCTTCACCACGGTCCTCTTTCCACACCCTGCAAAATTGCTTACTAGTTAAGTATGTCATCGCTAGAACTAGTTACAATGATGATTTTAACAGATACACACTCTTTATTTACAAACAAACAAAGGTTGTGCCCCTAAATCTTTAATCATGGTAATGTTTGTTTATACTTCCCAGTTCCCCCATCCCATTCTTCATCAGTTGATCAATAGTAACATTCACATGCTCTCACTTAAACATTAAGGTTCATGAATGCAACATAAACTTCTCCAACTTTTTATAATGATACAGTCATACAACGCATAAACTCGATAAAAAATTGACACTTTTTTTTAAAGCTATCATATTGTATACTGCTGTGAGTCCAACAAAATAACGCACCAGGTGAACCAAACAATAGAACAGCCACCCTGAATTTCGATGAAAGTGCTGATGGGCATAAAGTTGGTGTTATAATGGAGGCCAGGGTCTTTATTGTGTCTTGATGTAAAGGTGCAAAACCTCTTTGCCCAGAAAGTAAAAGATTTGGAGGCACAGCAGACGGAGTACTTGCAGCAAGAACAAGGGCTGTTTGAGAACGATTTATTCTGAGAACAGGTTCATCTGAAGGTTCTGCTGCAACCACCTAAGAATATGAACATATCATCATAAGATAGTTATGGATAAAAACGCTAGCAAACAGAAGAATAAAATACCTTAAAATATAGATTGGTATCACTTGAACTTTTCTTCTTCTGGCTACAAGCGATACACATAGCTGATTTGCAATTCCAATTGATACAGACACTGAAAAGATCACCTCTAGCAAGATATCTATCTATAGCAAAGTACTCATTTAACGCCAGATCAATCTTCTCTTGACGATCTTCAGATTCAATAGATGAACTTCCAACAAGCGACCCAATTGTACCACAGTCAGGAATCTTCACAAATGATACCCTCAAATGTGAGGCATAACTCGGTAACTTTGACAAAGGTTCAATATCTAAATTAACCGAAAACCCTTCACTTCCATCCCCACTACTTTCCTTATCCCCTTTAACGTCAAATAGAGAAGCCAAATTTTCCTCTCCACGATGAAGAAGCAATCTCAAACACGAGGTATGCAAACCAAGATTAAACGCTAAAATAGGAGAAACATAAGCAACTTCCGTAACCAATGGCACACGATGAACCACAGGGAAACTAAACGAAGGAAATACAACCATTGCATTAGAAGAATCGTGTAAAATCGTTTCACTGTTAGATGATGATACATCATTAACATTTGGAGGATCAAGAGCCACAACCTGACTCACTCTTTGTATCTGACAATCCACATTTTTCACAATCACCTAATACACCCAAGAAAAATATAAAATCAATAGTTTAGATATCTAATTAGGGGGTTTTGAACAGTATAATACAACTAAACCTAATAAACAAAGAAAAACAAAAGATAATGATCAAAATTCATCGGATTCGAACCCTAGCTATCCGTTTAAGGACTTTATACACTTCACTAAACCTAATCATATGAAGGAAAACAGACAATAATGATCCAAATTCATCAATTCGAACCATAGATATCTGATTAAGGACTTTAAAACAGAATACACACAACTAAGACCTAATCATACGATGAACAACACACAAATAATGATCAAAATTCATATATTCAAACCCTAAATATCTGATTAAGGACTTTAAACAGTATACATACAACTAAGACCTAATCATACGAAGAAAAACAAACAAATAATGATCAAAATTCATAGATTCAAACCCTGGATATCTTATTAAGGGTTTTGAACAGTATACATACAACTAAACCTAATCATACTAAGACAAATAAACAATAACGATCAAAATTCATCAATTCGAACCCTAAATATCTGATTAAGGACTTTAAAACAGTATAAATTCAACTAAACCTAATGACACGAAGAAAAACAAACAAAAAATCATCAAAACTCATCGATTCGAACCCTATATATCTAACTTAAGGAGTTTAAACAGTATACATACCACTAAACCTAATCAGAAGAAGAAAAATTAACAATAATGATCACATTTTATCGATTCGAACCGCAGATATCCGATATACTGACTTTAAACAGTAAACAGTATACATACAGGTAAACCTAATTAACTAATTTGGTAAATATATGAGTAAATAGGTTTACCAGTGAACCGGAGGTGATTTGGAGTTTTTTGAGAAGTGAAGTAGAGAGTCCAATTAAGGCAGCATGATCGAGTGAGATGACTAATTTGTCCTTTTCCGATAACCTAAGGATACCTGCACGTAACTGCAACACCGCCGGTGAATCGTCGTTACCGGAGTGTTTGTTAATCGATTCGCCGTCATGTGTGGTTTGTTGTTGATTGAGAAGAATAATGGAATTGAGAAGTGATTTTGTTGAAGAAAGTATCAGAGGCTTTCTTCTTCTTCCCACCATTAAATTACCTGCTGTTTCTGTTACAAACTGCTTACGAGTAACTGTATTTGTTGAGTTATACTGTAACTGTAAGGTTTATTACGCAAATCAAGAATGAGGATGTTCACGTCATAACTTTATCATTTTAAGTTTAACTAGGAAAAAGGAGCTGCTCATTTTGTTCGGGCATAGTCAGCAACGCACGGACACCCTCACTAGCTGAATAAACGAATAAACTGATTAATCATTTGAGCTTGATCGACATTGGTCCGGTCCGGACCGGGTGATCCGGATCTACGTCAAGGATTCGAATAAAATGTCAAGTTTTAACAAGACTTTTAGAAAACCGAACGAAAAATAATATTTGAACCAACACTCTATCACACGATAGAAGATTAAGGGAGAAAAAGAAAATACTTCATATTGGGGGAAAAAGCGGGCCGGGATTCAAAATAATTAGGCGAAGTGTTTGT
The DNA here is from genome assembly GCA_910822075.1 of Senecio squalidus. Taxonomy (NCBI): domain Eukaryota; kingdom Viridiplantae; phylum Streptophyta; class Magnoliopsida; order Asterales; family Asteraceae; genus Senecio; species Senecio squalidus. The sequence goes on along the minus strand of CAJVGC010000591.1, from coordinate 24,103,220 downwards.
TGTTCGAGGAAAATTTTCATATAATAAATGAGTACTATAAATACACGACACACACACACACACACACACACACACATATATATATATATATATATATATATATATATATATATATATATATATATATATATATATATATATATATATATATATATATATAGGGGTGGGTTATTGTAAAAAGGTTTTAAAATAAAAAAAATAGGGAGGAATGTGAGCCACTCATTTAGTCAACAAAAAGGGGGATTGAAAAAGTCAACGCGGTGGCATTTTGGTAATTATTTCGAACTTTCATACCCTTTTGGTAATTTGCAGAAATCTGTTTTTTTTTTTTTTTTTTTTTTTCATTTTACTAGATTACTTATTTTCTGAATCTCTGTGCATAACTTTTATCAATACGTGTGCATCGATTTTCTTGTGCATCGATTTTATCAAAATAATGTGTGTATTGATTTTACGTAAGTTTTTTTATTCAAAACATATTCACCGCCGGAAAATCCACCGGAAAATTAATCCACCAAAACAAAACAATCAATCAACCAAAACAAACAAAACATGAGCATAAAAATAAACATGTGCATAAAAATAAACATGTGCATAAAAATCAATCCACCAAAACAAAACATATACATAAAAAATTAATGTGATTAAATATCAATCCACCGAAACAAACACATGTGCACCGGAAAATCCACCGGAAAAAAAACATTTGCATAAAAAAAATGTACAACTTGTTATGCACAACTTACATGTTCATCCCAAACTTAAATAAAATAATTAATAAATAAAAAGTTTTGTTTCAATAAATAAAAAGTACACATATAGACTAGTGGGTTACTTTTTCTGAAATGAGAGTCGGGTAGCGTGCACGGGTGGATTTGGAGAGTGTTCTGCCCAGTTCTTATGTTGCCCTTGGGATATGAAACCATTTTGGCCACATATACATACAAACAATTTGAGGTTTTGTTCAGCCCACCAATTATCATAATTTAATATTTCTACCATCATCATCATCATCATTTTGCTCTTCAGCCTGTCGCCGGAAGCAGAACCAGATCGCCATCGCAGAACCAGATCGCCGGAAGCACACCGGAATCACCATCGCTCGTGCTCACCATCGCCGGAGCTGCGGTGGCGGCAGTGGTGGCGGCATTGGTGGCGGAAGTGGTGGCGGAAGTGGTGGCGGGAGTGGTGGCTCTCTTAGGTTAGGGTTTTGATGTAATGAAGATGATGAAGATATGAAAAATGAGAGAAATAGGGTATTTAAGTGTGGTGTTAAAATGACAATAATACCCTTATTGATATAATAATGGGTTTTTTTTCTCCCTGCCACGTGTCACTCCCTTGTTCCTCCCTATCCTTTTTATTTTCCAAACCTTTTTATTTGATCTTTATCCTATATATATATATATATGAGAAAAGATCATTTAAGACCAAATAATTGATTAAGACAAAAAGACCTATTCTGGACCATTGGATCAAGATGATCAATGGTCCAGATTTCATGAGCTAATTAACTTAAAATCAAAGAAATAAAACACGGAGGGGTAATATGGTCATTTTACACATTCTTTTTTTTTTCCTTCCCAGTCTGTCTCTTCTCTCTTCTCAAATTTAATTTCAAAACCCTTCTCTTTCAATCCTACAAACACAATCAAATTCTCTCAATCCGATGTCCCATGAATCGATTTTTGTAGTTCCGGCGACTGATTCGCCGGTTATTGAAGTTCCGGCGAGTCAATCGCCGGTTACGGAAGTCGCCGGTGCCTGAATCTCCCGTCGTTAATTCTGGTGCGTTTTACAGTAATTTATTTTTAACCTAATTTTTTATATCATATATGATTTTATATTTTGTGTTTTTTTTTTTATTGTTTTTGTTATCATATATGATTATACATTGTTATTTTTGACCTAAATCGTTTGCTGTATGTATGAATGTTTTCATATATGATTCTACCTATTATATGATTTTTCTGATTTTCTTCTTGTCTCCTAACTGTTTGATGAAATGTTTCAATGAAATATGTCTTAATCCAATATCGTACTGTTGCGCATCTTGAAACAAGCAATTGACTTTTTGAATCATCCTACCTGGTTTTACATTGTACACTGATCAAGTGATCATCAGTATTATCGTAAAAGCAAAAATAACCGTTGCACTTCATATTTTTGTCCAAAATTACTCATAATATTCAAGTATGAGGTTCTTTTTCTATTTCACTAGAAATGGTAGTGTATTTGCTCAGTACGTTGATTTTAAAATTCAAGCCCTCATGTATCACCCGTGTTGGTACTCCTCATTGGAAAACAACCGTGGTTTGTGACGTGTTTAGATGTTTATGTTTAGATAGAAAGATATACGATCCTTTTAGGTGTTTATTTTAGATGGTTTAAAGCGTCGAGTTTTGATCTCACTACTAAATCCGACACAACCCTATTAGCAATGGAAGCTGCAAGCAGAATTGTAGCATCAGGAGGTCTAATCAGCATGTTGGTTTACGTAGGCCATCCTGGTGGAATGTAAAGATCTCTATCTTTCTTTTATCGTATCATAAATAGCAACATACTTTTAGAAAATAAATGTTGTGATGGTAATGCAGGGAAGAATACGAGAAGGTGGAAGGGGAGCCTATAGATTTGTGGTCTTCTGGACTCGTGTGTTGTGTGTTTGCAGATGGGGAGCCTATAGGACAAACATCGTCATCGGGTACAAATCTGTTGAGCAATTGCTCCTTAATGCTGGATATTTCGGACTGTAGACACAACATTTTATTGTTACTCTAAATATAGTGGGATTGTAGAATCTTTTTTACAAATTGAGTAACTAACGTGTTTCCCGAAAACATGGAAATTATGACCCGTTTACTTATGAATGGGTCGATTCAGGAGAAGTTGAGAAATAGCGTAAAAGGAAACATGTTAAACGGGTTGAAACTTACCCAAAAGTGTATTTAATAGTGTTAAATAATTTATATTTTCATACATTTACCTCAGTGACAGATTCCAAGTGCTTGACGATTGTAAAAGCCAAAGATTCCATTGACTGGTCCTCGGATAATTTTACATCTGCGAGGGACTTTAAAGCAGACTTATCGTCTTCCTTCGATAAGGGGGATCAATGCTAAGGTTTTGCTTCACGCGGAGAGTGAAATTAAAGAATTTCATAAGGGTTGGTGACTCATTTATTTTCTCTATGTTTTTTTTAAAAAACTTTTACCATTAACCCAACGTAACTTATTGATACGTAAATTTGGCAAAACTGTTGAACCTCATTTTTGACGTAATTATACATTCATAAACTCATAAGTTACATGTATATCATATATGATATACTTGTTTTCACGTTTTAGGTATATCACCTATTTCAAGTAATAGGTATATCATATATGATATCATAAACATATCATATATGATATAAATATATCATATATGATATACCTATTTCAAAGTAATATGTATATCATATATGATATACCTGATACAGTTATGTTATAATATCATATATGATATACCTGTTTTCTAGTAATAGGCTTATCATATATGATATAAACATATCATATATGATATAAACATATCATATATGATATACCTATTTCAAAGTAATATGTATATCATATATGATATTCCTGTTTTCAACTAATAGGTATATCATATATGATATACTTGTTTTCAAGTAATAGGTATATCATATATGATATACCTGTTTTTAAGTAATAGGTATATATGTTTTCAAGTAATAGGTATAACATGATGTTTGTCCTATCATATATGATATCCGTATCATATATGATATCCGTATCACATATATTGTGTACTTATCATATATGATATACCCACTATTCTTAATGCAAAATGTGCCTATCACATATGATATTCCTATCATATATGATATGCCTATCATATATGGTATAATTATCATATATGATATACCCACTATTTTCTGAATGCAAAATGAAATAAAACAAAATAAACTTCAAAGTTTACTGAACAAAACATGAAAACAAAGTACTAAATTAAAAAGAATATTCAAGTATCAAATTCTTAATTACAAACATATATAGGCATAAAATTAAATTCTACTATTGAAGCATGTTGTTATCGACAAATTGTTTTTTCTTGGCAGATTGTTTTTTCTTGGCAGATTCTTTTTTCTCGGGACATTCTCTTTTCTTGGCAGGTTCTATTTTCTCGGCAGTTAGCTTGTTCAGAAGAGCTTGCTTTTCCTCACCATATATCTTACATGTCCTTATGTTATGAGCTGCTTCACCGCATTTCCCACATTTTTTTTTCACCTTCAGGTTGTTCTCGATTGAAATTTCTCGAGAACTCTTGAAACGATTTTTTAGGCAATGGTGGTTTACCAGGCAATGGTGGCTTAGCAGTTGGAGAATTATTTTACTTCTGGTTTATTAGCAGCTGATTTGCAAGTGTCTTAGACTTGGGGGGGTGTTTGGGATTGCTTATCTAAACTGTTATCTGCTTATTGCGTTTTTTTAAAAGCAAATAACTAAATGTTTAAATGAAGAAAAATGTTTATGCTTATCTGCTTAGTTTTAGGTGAAAAAAGATATTTTCATTGAACAGTTTGGGATTATTTTTTCCAAACTGATTATTCCTGGTAGATTCAAAATTAAAAGTTTACGCTTACGGTGAAACAGGCTGTTTTCAATATTTTGATTACCCGTTTCTTCATATAAGTATTAGCATAAGCTGTTTTAATAAGCAAACCCAAAACCCCTCTTAATTTCCACAAACTTTCCTCTAAAGTCCATACATTCAACCCTAATCAGAGACCACTACTGAAGCTACACATATTTGAGACCTAAATATTTCCGAACCGATAAGCAATACTTAAAAACAAAATGTGGTGATGAATACACAATGTCAATATATCAGATGAGTGAATTACCTCATCCAAACGACGAAGAACCTCTTCTCTCTTTGCAGTTTCTTCTTCGCTCTCATAAATCCCCGAGTCCATCAAAAACTTGACACAAATACATATAAATTAACTATTGAAAACTAAAAATGAAAACTGGAAATAAATAAAAAATTAATTGGCTTACCTTTTCCAACAGTGAATTCCTATGAGTATCAGCCTCAGTCGGTCCAGCAAATGATATAGGGTTCATCACACCATACGACCTTCTCACATCCGCCGCAGTTTGTGACGGTGGTGTTGGTGAAGAACCATTCTCTATCTCAGAACCCGACATTTCAAAGCAACCAAAACTCTACAATAAACCTAAATGAATAAAAACTAACATGTTTACCTAAAAAGAAAAAAAATATATATATAATAATAACAAGAACTCTAAAGATCAAATTAAGACCATGAAGACTGATACCAATGACTTTTAAACGGAGATTAACAAGTTGTAAGGAAAATAATGAAACTAAAGGTACCAACAAGTCATACGAGCTGCTTATTGATCTTTGTGACCAAATGTAGAAACTTTCAATGCACAATGAGTATAAAACTATAAATTTTTTATCAGTTCAATGGCAACACTTATCTATTTGAACTAATTAGAAGCCTAACAATTATCAAAAGCTATAGGGGACAAACTAATGTGAAGAAAACGGCAAAAAAGTCTTGTAAGACAAAAGGTTGAAACGAAATTTAGTACAATTATGGTTCCTAAACATGCAAGACTCCTTTTAACAAATCTAATATAAAATGGACAGATTCATGAGAGGTTTATTACTAGCTTTGAGAGTCTTACATGATTAGATAGTCTCATCCAAGCTCACAGGTAAGTTTTATACTACATATGAGACTTGTCATTCCGTACGAGGCTGAAAAATTTTTGATAAACAAAAGACACCATGCACACAAGATTAATCTAAGGTGGAAAAACAGGTGGTCGGGTCAGGTTAGGAAAAACAGGTGGCCGAGGAAAAGGCTAATTCTAATGAGATGTCTTTCATTTGTTCTTATTTTACAGGTACTGTTATATCCTGATAGCTTTGTACTGATTTCGATGAGAGATACGACTTGCAGAATGCACCAACGAGGAGTTTCAAATAGTTACGTTAAACAGCAAATTTGCATAGTCTATAATTACATATAATGAAAAGAGGAATTTATATCTGTTCATATGTTCGGCCTATTAGTAAAGATAAAAAAAGGTCGACACTTGACACATATATGATGCGTTTATACAGTAGGAAACCTGGTACATCTTACTATCAGTTTTCATTTATATCGATAAATCTGCAGAAAGGGATACAACTAACCAAGATAATCATCATCAAAATCAACTTTCGCTTTGACAAGCATCTCGACAAACATAATAGCAAGTTCACCTCCACAAGTTACCTACAAGGAAGTAACAAACTTTTACTAACCTGCATTACTTTCTAATCTTTTCTTCCATTCGATCAAATTATCGTTTAAAAGTTACCTGCTCGTGTTCTAATTGTAAGCAAGCACCAGACTGAAGAAGGTCTAATGCTTCATAAAACCTCCCAACTGTAGCATATCTATAACAAATTCAAAAGTTATACATATACATACATAATATGTATCTATATTCTTTGAAAGAGATATAAGATTGTACCTAGCGCTAGTAGTCTTGAACATCTGTTGAGCTGCATAGTAATTCCCTTCTTTTACAATATTCTTTAACTTTTCAACATTCTACAATTAAACAAAAATCCCTAATTCAATCGATAACAATAAATAATTGAATTAAAATTATATAAGAAAAAACATAATTACCTCAGCTCCGGGAGGTAATAGGGCTTTCCAAAATCTTTCTCGCGACATGGTGGTGATTTAGCGGCTGAGGAGTTTATTTACACAGATTGATTCGCCATTGATAGAGGTTGGGGAGCTTGAATAACGAGATCTGTAATTTTTTTGTTATTTTGTTAAAGGACGAAAATGCCCCTCCAATACAAAATTGTGTTTTAATCTCAGCCCTTAGATCTTTTTTTTGAAGGGCTGAGATCAGGTCTTTAGGTCTCAAATAATTTCCATGTCTTAAATGAACCCACCCCATATATATTTTCTAGAGATCTAGGGATCACTTATTAGCCACTCATTTTTCCCTTAATTTATTTATTTTTTATTTTTTTATTTTTTTCTTTTTTTTTAACTTAAGTTTTTTTTTTTCAAAATCACATGTGATTTTTTTTGTAAAAAATTGAAATCACATGTGATTTTCAAAAACCAAAATTTATAAATTTTAAAATTACACGTGAATTTTTTTTCTCGAAAATCACATGTGATTTTATAATCAAAATAGTTTGTAGGTTAAAAATCACATGTGATTTTGGTAAAAAATAATCAATAATTTTTAAAATCAAACGTGATTTTACCCAAAAAAGATTTGTAGATTGAAAATCACATGTGATTTTTAAAAGTAAGGTTGAAAATCAAATGTGATTTTCGAAAAAAAAAAAAAAAAAAAAAAAAAAAAAAAAAAAAAAAAAAAAAAAAAAAAAAAAAAAAAAAAAAAAAAAAAAAAAAAAAAAAAACAAAGATATAAGAAAAAATGAGTGGTTAAAAAGTGGATCCCTAGATCTCTATATAAATAGAGATCTCTTTTGAACCCCAATCTATCTATATATATATATATATATATATATATATATATATATATATATATATATATATATATATATATATATATATATATATATATATATATATATATATATATATAGATTGGGGTTCAATAGGGATCTCTTTTTTGCTAGAGATCCAGAGATCACCTTCTCAGCCACAAGATCACCTAAATTTTGTGGCTGAGATTAAAAGTTAAGTTTAAATGAATTATAAGGAAAAGACAAGGAGGGGCAACATAGTCTTTTTACCTTTTTCTTTTCTTTTTTACTCACACGCGCTTTATGCTTTATGCTTTTTTCTTTTGTCTTTTTGTCTTTTGCTTTTGTGTCACATTTACCAAGTTTCTCTCTCTGTAAAAGTATGAAAAGGTGACATTTCTCTCTCTGTAAAAGTTGAAATGTCACCTTTTCATACTTTATCTCTCTTTAAAAGTTGAAATATCATTAAATCATTTTAAAAAGCAAATCATTTATTTTATTGGGTTCTAAATTAGAATATGTAGGGTTTATGATTTTAAAAAGCAAATCACAGGTGATTACTAAACATTTGGTGACATTTTACATCAACATACTAAGACATTAAATAATAAATAGTTTCTTAATGTAAAAACTATATAATCACAGGTGATTAAATAAGCATTTGGTGACATTTTACATCAACATACTAAAGAAAATTATTAATAAAATCACAGGTGATTACTAAACATTTTGATGATATTTTACATCAATATATAAGACACTAAATTAATACAATCACAGGTGATTAATAGACATTTACATCAAGTTACTAAGGCACTAAATTAAGAACCTTAAATGTATTAAGGTATTAAGGCACTAAATCACAGGTGATTTTCCTTTACAATTTGTTGACTACAAAATTACATTTAAGATATTTAATGACTTAATTTAATAAAATCACATGTGAAATAGTTATTGTTCAAAGAAAATACACCAAACCAAAAATATTCTCAAACAAAATATTTGTCTACTCATTTCAAATAAAATTGATTGTTAATATTACAATCTAAGGCACATTATTAATAAAATCACAAGTGATTACTAAACATTTTGTGACATTTTACATCAACATACTAAGGCACATTATTAATAAAATCACAGGTGATTACTAAACATTTTTGTGACATTTTACATCAACATACTAAGGCACATTATTAATAAAATCACAGGTGATTACTAAACATTTTTGTGACATTTTACATCAACATACTAAGGCACATTATTAATAAAATCACAGGTGATTACTAGGTGATTACTAAACATTTTGGTGACATTTTACATCAAGGTACTAAGCCACTAAATTATAAAACAGTTCTTAATGTAAAAACTTTAGAATCACAAGTGATTACTAAACATTTTGGCGACATTTTACATCAACATACTAAGGCACTAAATTAATAAAATCACAGGTGATTACTAAAGACAGAAATTGTACTCTACTCCATACACCATAATTTCTTCTTCTTCTTCTTCTTCATGGTTACTGATTAACCTTTGGTAACTTTTTCTTATACTACATAACCATTTTTTACCACAGTAAAAAACCAGTAGATAGGTAAAAACAACACAAGGTAAAGAAAAAAACAAAAAAGAAAATCTTTTTTTTTCTTTTTCACCTCACATAGTCACATACTTTTTTATATAATGGACAAAAATTTTCCTTTTTTACCCCTTGATTTGGATGAAATTACTGGTTAAGCTGCAGCAACTGCACCAGAATGAAAAGGGTATTTTTTGGAAGCAGTTTCATTTTTTTCTTTTTTCCTTAAAGCTCTCAGTGATGGGTTTTTCTAATTTGATTACAAATAAATCAAAAACAATTAACAAGTTATAACAAAACATGATCACAATTTGAAATCAAAATGTGTTGTTTTTTGTTTACCTCTGATACATATTCATCGAACAAGTGTTTACCTCCTCCTCCAAACTGATTATCTCCACCGTCTGAACCGATGTTGTCACCATCATCGCCGGCAACACTACCCCCTATCTGACCACTAAAACTGCCACCTATACCGCCAAAATTACCATTACCACCTGGAGCTGTCGTAGAACCATATCCACCTGCCCCACCAGCAAAACCACCTTTTGAACCATAGCTGCCCCCCGCAACTCCACCTCCTGTATTACCTCCAAATGGACTTCCGCCGTTGCCATATCCACCCCAGTTTCCAGGTCCTGATCCATAACTACCACCTCCGCCTACATTGCCACTACCACCATATCCAGAACCAAAGGCCCCTCCACCTCCACTGCCTTTCCCACCACGACCACCACCATAGCTATGATTGAAGTGGTTACGATTCCGGTTGGTTATTTTCCGATCACGGCATTTGATAAACCGCTGTAATCTCCGTCGGAGGAAATGATAGAAAACATGATTAATCTTACTTTTGTTGTTTATAGATTTTGAGGTGAATTTGTCATCTTTTTTGATTAGGAAATCTGGTAAAGAAAGAGAATGTGTGGTTTGGTTTGTTGAACAAGATCTGATTTCTCTTTTCTTTTAGGGGCGCGTGACCTTTTTAAATATTTTTTCGATATGACTAAAATACCCCTCCGTGGGTTTGATCTATTAATGAAATTGTGTGCCTCTAAAGGTGATCTCTGGATCTCTAGCAAAAAAGAGATCCCTTTTGAACCCTCCCCTATATATATATATATATATATATATATATATATATATATATATATATATATATATATATATATATATATATATATATATATATATATATATATATATATATATATATCACGTATTTATTGCTATGTACTTTAAAACATATTTATATTCTGAACATTTGCACTAATTCTTACGTTTGTGTTGACTTAGTGGGACAAGTCCCCCGCTTAACCTGGTTCTTGGTTTTATTTGCATATCGTTCGAGTAGTTAGTAAATTTGAATATCCAGAACACTTCTCCAAACGGTATATTGTACAACGGTGTACCATATCTTCTGATGACAACTTATTCTCATATTTCAGTTTATAAGGAAGTATGTAATGCAATTTGCACTATCTCACTTCGTAAGATAAAATATTTTAAAATTTTTACGAGCTTTGCAAGTTTACTTTTGAAAGTGTTATTGTTCTTATTGGGTTGGTGTGGGTTTTAGGTATTGCTTTTACATCTTGTGTGCCACTTTCGTGTTGATGTACTTTCTTTTATTTTGTGAATAAAATTTATGTTGTTCGGAAAAAAAAAACATGATACTTAACGAAGTGATCTTAACGATATATTAGTGGAGTATTTGTATCGAGCTACTTTATATATTCACACGGGTCAACCATTGCGATCTTTAAAGGGGAGAATGTTGGTACATAAATATCTTCATAGATTTACGAAGTGCGATGAGCAATATACGAATTGCGTGTAAATATGAGGAATTCCGAAATGAAGCTCGAAAGATGGAATACGGAGTATAGGTTGACCCGCGTTTACACTCTATGCCTTCTTAAGTCTGTAAACTTTGTCTATAAATACGTATCTTACGATTGAGAAATGATATAACTATAATTTTCTAAGAATAAATAAAGTCAATCTCTATTTTCAGTTTCTTTTGAATCCGGTGACTTATATTTAATCTACATTCACTTTCATATTATTTTTTAGAATTAATTTATCTCGCAAACCGTTAATCGTTAGACGAAACATTTACATTGTTGTCATTATCGTGTTCGCATATTTAATTAGAGCAATGTTGTTATATACTTTCGACGACTTTTACTTTTGGGGTTTTCAAATGGATATTAATATTATAAAGTTAATATCACATTGATTTTAAAAATCAATGCATAATTTTTAAAAACAAAAAATGTTAGATAATGTATGAATTATCTAGACAAAAAAGAGAAATACGTCTAACTTTTGACAATTTTTTTGTTTTGCTTTGTTTTTGGACAAATGTTTAATCCAAAGCTTATATCACATGTAATTTTAACATCACATGTAATTTTAAAAATACATGTATATTTTAATACTTTCAACAGATAATTCAATTAAACTTATAAAAAAATTAAAACTAATAAGATAACGAGACACATGATTTTAACTTAAATATGAGTTTTAAACACATTAACCATTATTATATGATGTATAATCTATACAAACCCGGAAAAAAAATCAAATTTTGACGACTTATGATTTTAAAACTTAGATATGTGGATATTCGTTAGGTAAAATCATATGAGATTTGAAAACTAAATATGAATTTTAAAACTTAGATATGTTATATGATACTAGTATGAAACCCGCGCGATGCAGCGGAAAAGAAAAATTATATTCGGGAAAATTTTGGTAACGATTTATGGTAGTTTCTCATTAGTTTCAAGATAAATAATAGTTTATGGTTCGAGCCGTTCGGGCACTCGGAGCATATAAATAATTATGTGGTAAGAGTTTTTTATTCAGTTTTTCGAACCAGAAAATGAATTATACGGTGACCGTTTATGGTGGTGCGCCCCTTCGGGCCATCATTTTATTTATTTATATGCGGTAACTATTTTTGTTAGTGTCTTGTTTAACGATTAATATTTTGAGTTTAATAGTTTATGATTTGGTTCATCGATCTTCAAACTAATTCTCTCTGTATATTTCACATACATGTGGTGATGTAGTAAGCTCATTTGATTGTTCTAGAAAATTGTTCTCATTCGATCTTTCAAACTATAAAATACTATTTATATGTTGGGTCTAATAGTTTTTGGTTTGAACCGTGTTCTATTAAAGAAAGCATTGATTTCGTTCCAAACTCGAACTTCCCGTTAAAATGAGTGGTAATATATAGTTGAATGACCATAATCATATTGTATTTAATAGATTCCGACTCTAGTGTTGCGACTATATTTTAAGTGTAATAGTTTTTAGTAGTCTTTTGACTCATATATCATCTGCGTAGTAAAAGCTTTAGGTCATTCATCCTCTCCGGCCTATAAAAACAATTATTCGGTTGTTGTTTCAAATTCAGATATTTGAACATAACAAGTTATTATATGTGAAGCTTAATAAAAAAAATCAATTCACATTTTAGATATAGCAATTAGATGTAAGAAATTATTTGTATTGAAATTTTTTATGAAAACTTATTAGTCAAATTAATTGTAATTTAATTTTGGTAGAGGGTAAATAATGAGAAGTAAGGAAAGGGATTTGAAAACAAAGAAAAGTAAGTTAAAAATTAAATTGTATTTAGATAGTAAATAAGGGGCATTTAGTATTTTCATTCTTAAATTTCAACTTTAAGATTTTAGGGTCAAATGCTTTATAGATAGTATAGATAGATTTAAACGATTTCTAGTTTATTATCTTTTGAATTAGTAAATGGTTCCGTAATGTTTTATAATTTTCGAGTAATCATAAACTTTAGTATAAACTAATTGATTTAAACGATATATAGTTTATTAAGGTATGAGAGAAAAAAAAAATACTTAAATATATTTTTTTTTTCAAAATTTGAACTTTAAAAAAGTTGTGGAGCTTAAAACGTTTGTTTTGTTGGCCTTGTAGTCGAGCCGACTTTGAGTAAACTCTTGTCACAGGTACCCTTGATTATAGAGATATTGACATTTTCTTTGTCTATCCTAAAATATAACAACATTCAATTAGTTAAATTCAAAACCTTTATCATAAGATAAAAGTAAACAATTACTCACTAAACGGGAACATGGAAACAAAACCATTTACTAATTTAACTAATTGATTCAAAACCATTTACTCACCAAGGTTTTCATTATAAAGGTTTTGAATTTAACTAATTGATTTAAACCAATTACTAATTAGGAAAGTAACCAATTACATAAATCCCTTGATTTAAACAATTTATGTAATATTAAAAATGGTTAATTTAATATGATATATATTTGAATATTGAATCACAAAATATGGAAACAATATTATATATGATATTAATATGGATGATAAGGGCAAAATAGTAACTTCCTTCTTAAATTTCAATTTTAGAAAAAAACACCCAAATGCTTTATAGATAGTATGAAGTATGATATATATTCAAATTAAACCGAAAGAAAAACACAAAAATCATATGTCAAACTACCAAAATCATATATGAATAAACTATGATTTTATTACATAAAATTCCAAAATCCGTCTAAAATTCCGAAAAGAAATTTCGTCAAAATTATATCGAGTGTGTGTTTTATACAAAGAGAAAACTTTATGTTAGTTGCAATAGTGTAATTTATTAGTTTAATGCGTTAAAGGTTTTTGAAGTAATTAATTTTTAAACACAAATAATTAAAATAAATTTTTGAAATAAAAAGTTGTGATTGGATCTCTAGGTCATAGTTTTGTTTAATAATCTCAAACCCTATGTGTGTATTCATTGTAACTTTATTAAAATACAAATTGTTAAATGCACTTTTATACATCTTTTAGCATGTTTATTTTCCATTTTAGCATTGTATTCGGTATATAAACATGCATATTCATTGCATTTCTTAGATTTTCTATTTGACGGATTAATGTCGTGTACTTCATATTATCTTACATATATTTGGAATGCAAGGTGGAAACATAGAGGTGATGGGAGCTAAACTTGAAAGTCTAGAAAAAGATAAAAATAATAAGTAAGTACATTTAATTAAGAAGAAATCAAGATTCATTCATTCATGCCATGTTTGTTGCTTCCGGAGCATAAACATGACTCTATGTATCCATAGATGGAAATATCAAAATTCCAAATTTTTTTACAATAGGGTTCAGGTCATTAATGAGTGAAGGCCAATACTTATTGGTCGCCGAACTAAGTTGAGGCATCGTTAATAGCTCGGGAATCGACCGTATATCTTTATGATTTTAGGGTTGCGGAAGGGAGGCTAACTTAAAAGACGTGATTTGAAAATTTAAAATATAATTAAAAATGAAAAATACTCAAGATGATGTCATATGACGTAAGCATTCTCATCAGACTTTGACAAGTGACTTTTAATGTACCTCATCTATTGTACAAAAATCTGAGTTCCATCAATACACATGTCAAGCAACTAGGTCGTCCACATCATCAATCCTAGGTGGACCAATAGGAAAAATCCTTTTTTGTGGTTAACCCATGTAGGATATTAGATTTACATGTAGGATTAATCGGTTTATTTGAATGGAAATTATAAAAGCAGATTAAACCATTATTTATGTTTTTATTAAAGTTAGCCATTCATCTTTTAAACTATAGAAATGATATATTCATTAGGTGCCCAAAAATGTTACACTAAAAAATTAAATGTTTCATTACATTGTCATAAATGGTCCTTCTTCTAATTAATTTATTTTCTACATTTACATAAAAAAAAAAAACTTCCATAAATTACAAGCTGCATCAACCCAAGAATTACACCCTTCCATTTGAGAGTCCCAACTCCTTTCGCCAAGCTATTTTGAGTTTCAGTACTCACGCATTTATTTGTACCACCATATTTTTGCAGACCCTTGTATCTCCTCTCCACGTCTTCAACGTAAACAACTAATAGAAGTCATGAGTTATCACATAAC
Organism: Senecio squalidus; assembly: GCA_910822075.1. NCBI lineage: Eukaryota > Viridiplantae > Streptophyta > Magnoliopsida > Asterales > Asteraceae > Senecio > Senecio squalidus. The sequence continues at coordinate 24,088,123 of CAJVGC010000591.1, read as the reverse complement.
AATACATGCGGTATCAGTCTTTTTTTTTTTTCTTTTTTTTTTTTTTTTTTTTTTTTTACTTTGAGGTGTTTATTACGATTATTTTAAAACATATTGATGAATAGTATTTTGGAGTTACTTTAGAATCATGTGTTTTCGGTATACTTTCTTGTTTCCTACAAAAGAATCGTATTAATATCATTATGAACTAAAGCTTGTGAACTTGTTATGTTGACCCATTAATGTCGGGGCAGTATCCATTTTACCAAGCAACTCTTTCCATAATATCACCTTTCCTACTTGTGGTTTTGTGGATCCATCTTGATTACTATTCATCATTCGTCAAGCTTCGAATAACCTCTTCCATCAGTCTCTTTTAATCCTCATACTATTTCAACACATAGGCTAATAGATGATCTATTTGAGCAGCATATTGCAACTACAAATAATCAGCAACCATTTTAGATCTATTATAGGCTGCAAAAAATGACAACAATAATGTCGAAACAAGCTCAAAACAAAACACATATGACGGCTCTTAATGAAAAATAAAAGTTGCAGATTGAGATTGTTCCGTTAAAGCAGTTGTTTTCTAACCTTCCAGACAGCTTCAACAACCTCTCCAAACTGGTTGAGCTCAAGATAAATGCTTGTTTATCGTTTACAGCTGCTTCCACTTCTTCCATCAAACTTGACAACAATTGAAGCTTCTAAGTGTCGGTCATTAGATGTGATAAGATATGATTCAATGAAAGCAGCTTATATTTTTCGTTCAAAAATGTTGGAGGTAAGCATGTCGCCATATATCCCTATGCGAATACAGTATTATTTTCGATCAATGTACTAATTATATGCAACCATCCTTGTTAATATATACGTATATGCTTGAATGCTACAGGAATCATTTTTCACTAAACCGTTGGGGATCAGTCTCTCGGGGGATGAGGTTCCTGAGTGGTGCAGTTATAGAGATGCTTTATCTTTTGTGCCACCAATGCAACAGCACTTGGATAAAAAAAATGTGTGGTGTCATCTTATGTGCAACTTTAATCAAAGATAAATTGAGGGCGTATTTTAATCCAACAATTCTGAATAAAACAAAAGAAACAAGTCATACATTCTATAGTGGTTCATATTATAAAAGACGTTCCATGTGTGTTATGTTTTGTCCACTGAATGATACAACACTTGTTGTGGAAGCGGGTGACACTGTGCTACTTCAATTTGGGATAGACTTCCCATTCATTCTCTCGGGTAGGAGTTGTAGGTTCCGTTTGATGTATGAGGGTGATGTGGTGGATTCTGAATTATGCATTCGACATTGACCGACCCATTGGGGATGACAGATGATCATGAATGCCTTGATTATAAACTTTTTCTTGAGAATTTGAGTAACGATCATGATATTACTCAATTATATGATGATGATAGTATTACTCAATTATACGATGACCCGGTTTTCTCTTTCCCATGATCTATTATAACTTTTTTTCCAGATAATTTGAGCAATTATTGTTTTAGCTCCGGTATATTTTTTTGAATTTTAAGATTGTAATTAATAATTGAACTCTAAGTAAAGGTTTATGTTTCTTCTTCTTCTAATATGTGTGTTGTTGGTACATGTTTATACAGATTATTAATTTTCTCTATCCTAATTGGATCTAATTTCGTTACTGGTTTTTGATAGTGATTTTAGTGTAATATGGTTTTATCCTTGTAAAATGCACTCATATTATATAATTTGTTTCAACGAATGGTAAAAGATATAATAGTTAACATTGTGCACGTTCACTAAATGGTGTGATCATTAACCGAAAGTAACATATATATTGGTACTTGTAATAAATATACCTCGGTTTTAGACTCTTATAATTTGTCATTGAATGTGATAATCATAAGGAGACCCAACGAAACAATTTGTACCGTTAACTGACAGTTTGGATGAATGTGAACATAAAGTATTTCGATAGATTCCGGTTTCGATTTCAAATAAAGATAACCACTATTTTGCCCCACTTTGGCATATGAATGTGAACATAAAGTCTATGCTCCCAGATAAATATACTTTCACTTTTTGTATTTAAGGTTGCTTATTTCTTAAACTTAACAATATAGATCTTGGAAAAAAGATTCATGGTCATGTATAAAGTCTATGTATAAAGTCTGGGATGGAAGATAATATGTATATATATATAACACATTGATTCGCATCTATGTGAAAAATTGGTTTTTGTACGATTGTTCGTAACCTGCTTTATAAAATGTCACCTGCTTTATTGTAGCGTGCTTTATTATAGCGTAGAATGCGATTTTGAGCTGTTTAATGAAATGGTTGAGAAGAATATGGAGTCTGAGAATTATATGGTTTCCGGGTATGTCAAGTTATCGGACGGTTGTTTTTGATCATATAAAGGTGAAACAAAACTTCTACTATAAGGACGAACATATTGAAATTTAGGAACAAAGGAGCTAAGTAAACCATATTAACAATTTATTTAATTTTTAAAGGTTTTAATTTTGACAATAATTATATTTTTGATGTAGAATTAATGAAAAAGAAAAGTAGTAAAGTAAGAGCACACGGAGTGGCATAAATTTTGCCCCGTTCTCGCGTGATTCTCAACTCACAACGAGGCATAAGCCTCGTTATCACTCCCTCGCCTCTCGTTCTGGCCTCGTTGTGAGGCACTCGTTGTGCCCACAACGGGCATTTCTCGATACTTTTCTTTTTTTTTTTTGTTTTTTTTCCAACGGATATATATATATCCGTTATATATATATATAATTTTTTTTTTTTTTTTTTTTTTTCTTTCCAAATTCACCTATAAATACCCCCATAATCTAACCCAAAATTCACACCAATTCTCAATCTCTTTCTATCTCAATATTCATCCTTAAAAACCATATTACAAAATATGAGTTCGAATTCTTCAAACGAGCACGATGTTTCGGATTCGTCATCATCTTCCGACTCCGAATTGTTACAAGTTCTAGCCATGTCGGTACAAATGTTGGAGATGGAAGAAAACGAGGCTACAAGTTCTCGGCGTAGGGTGAAAAAGAAAAGGCGATTTATCAAGCGCGATCGCGCCGAAGCTAACGCAAACGTGGTACGACATTACTTCTCCGGCGAAAGCGTATACCCGGACGAATATTTCCGTAGACGGTTTCGTATGAGAAGGCCTCTTTTCCTCCGAATAGTCGAAGGTATTTCTAATTACTCTGTAGAACCTATACCCGACTATTTTAAATATTTCACACAACGCCCCGATGCAACGGGTAAAATGGGTTTTAGTTGTTTGCATAAATGCACGTCGGCTATTCGTATGATGGCGTATGGGATTACTCCGGACGCCTTCGACGAATATTTACAAATGTCTGAAAGAACTTCAACCGAATCCTTAGATAATTTTTTAAAATGTGTAATCCATCTATACACAAACGTTTATCTAAGAGCCCCCACACAAGACGATGTTAATCGTTTATATCAAAAACACGGTGAGGTTCACGGTTTTCCGGGTATGCTTGGTAGCATAGACTGTATGCATTGGAAATGGGATCAATGTCCAAATGCATACAAGGGGCAATACACACGAGGTGACCATGGTTATCCAACGGTTATGTTGGAAGCCGTTGCCTCGTACGATCTATGGATATGGCATGCTTACTTCGGTGTCGCCGGGTCGAACAACGACATCAACGTGCTTAAACAATCGCCGTTGTTTCATGATATGCTCAACGACTCATCCCCTGACTACACATTCACCGTCAACGGCAACCAGTACACTAAAGGATACTACCTTGCAGACGGTATATATCCGGAGTGGTCGACATTTGTTAAAGCTTACTCGCACCCATTTGAAGAACCTCGCCGCAAATTCAAACGTTATCAAGAGAGTGCGAGAAAGGATATCGAACGGGCATTCGGTGTTCTTCAAGGTCGTTGGGGTATTATAAGACACGCCGCTAGATTTTACAAGATGAACAAACTTAGAAGAGTTATGTATGGGGCTATTATATTACACAACATGATCGTTGAAGACAACGGACGGTCGATATGCGATGCCGATGAATGGTATGCTCCTCCGGCACCCAATCAGAGATCTTTTCACGATAGAATCAACGAACGTATCCGGATTAACCGAGAGGTTAGAGACAGGCCCACACACCACGCACTCCGGGAGGATCTCGTAGCCCACATTTGGACACTTCCGGAGAACTATCGAGGACGTTAGATTTTTTTAATTATTGTATTGTAATTTTTTTTTTAATTATTGTATTGTGTTTTTTTTTAATTATTGTAATGTATTTTTATTTTTATTATTGTATTGTAATTTTTTTTTAATTAATGTATTGTGTGTTTTTTTTAATTATTGTATTCTATTTTTATTTTAATAAATGTATTATTTATTTTATTTAAATCTTTTAAGAAAAATAAAAAATTAATAAAATAATCCCACAACTCACCACAACCCACCACAACCCTCCCTATCATAACAACTCACAACTCTCATTCTCACTGCCACGTCATCACCTTTTTCCCCACAACCTACCACAACCTCATTGTCACTCATTATCACTCCGAGTGCTCTAAGAGGAAATTTCTTAGCAAGTGTGAAAAAGACAATGGAGGAAATAATGGAGTTGAAATGTCAATCGTTTTGCAACTTCGATATTTGAAAAGTAAATATCTCATGAGAAATAAGTAACAAAATAATAGGGTTGAAATGTCATCATATCTACACCTATAAGATTTACTACCCCACACTATCATCATCGACCAATCTCATGAAAAGACCAAACCGTTAAATTTAATATAAACACATGATTATCTATATAATTAACGAAAAGAGAGAAATAATAGATATACTACAAGAATGATGATATAGTCAAATTTTCGTTGTGGCTCTTCTACAACCATGGAATTTAATTTTTTTTTAAAGAAAGTGATAATAGTGTCCACGTGTGTGTGATATTTTAATAAATTATTTTTTTTTTATCAGTGCCCCTTTGATATATAATATTTATATAATTTTCCTTCTATAAAAAATGCCAACTTTAGTTCAAACCGATAACACACAAATAATTAAACTGTTCCACCATCTCACACCGGCCCATACTATCGTCATCGACCAACCCACAGTAAAAACATTTCAGCCACACAACCATAAAAACATCATTTTCCGTAAAATGATCTTTCGCCACGAATAAACTCATAAGAAATAGAATCTAGCACATAATGATAGTTTGGAAGGTAAATATCTTATGAGAAATAGTCTATCGAAAGTAAGCAAAATCATGATAAAATATGAGTCAATAAAATCAACTTAAAAGATGACTAGAAAAAGCAAGTTTTCATACTCTTTAAAAAAATGAAAGGATTATTATTGTAAATGTGAAAGCTATAGCCTATAGGAAAATAAGAGGAAGGAAATTTGGATGTTTTTTCTTAGATATTTCTTAGTCAAGAAACAGAAAAAAGAAAAAAGGAAACATATAACACGAAATATTGAATGCTACTGATATTTTTATAATTAACTTCATTTGCTCTGGAAAAAAAAAAGAATATTTCATCATATTCAAATCAAATGATTATATTTCTCTGTTTTTGAGATTAATTTTTCTAATTGTTTTGACTATTTAGTAAATCATAGTTACATAAGCATGTATTTCTTGGTCTAAGAATATTATAAATCTTTGTTGTTTTACTACTAAAATTATTATAGTTTTGTTGTTTTTTCAAGTTTTCTGATGAATCCGACCTCATCATCATCGTTGTCCTCCAAGAGGAAAAGGAATTCGGATTCTTTTGATGAACCCCGTAGTTATAAAAGAGCTAAATATGACGTTTTCATGAACTATTTGTCTAAAGATATTGGCGATAGCTTCATTAGCCATCTCCGCAGAGCCCTCTCACGCAGTGATTTTACCATTTCTGAGAATTCCACAGGTCAAAATGTGTGTTCCGAGTTCTTAAAACCTGTTGAGGACTCAGATATCTATCTTGTTGTATTCTCCTCTAAACACGCTTCTTCTGTAAGATGCCTTGATGAGTTGGTCGACATTATGGATTGTTTTCATAAGTTTGATCCAAGGAAAGTTTTTCCTGTGTTTTTTAAAGTTGAACCGTCTGATGTTAGAAATCAGGAAGGCCTTTTCAAACAAGTGTTTGAAGCTCACGAGATCAACTTCAGTGCTGAAAGAGTTGGAAAATGGAGGCAAGCCATGAAAGAGGCTGGTCAATTTTCGGGACATCATTTACCATTTGGGTACTTATATATCCTTTTATTTTACTATAATACAAGCTAATTTCGTTCACATAACTACTAGAAATGTTAATTACAATACAAATGTTACTTGATACCTATTGAGTAACAACACTAAACAACTAAGGATCCGACCCACACAATTTAATAAAACAGCTAAACATTCGAATTGTAGTTGAGAAATTTATAAAATTGTTTTGCTGTTTTAGGAATTCATTGAGCCGAATCCTTAATTGTTTACGGATGGGAATGAAATGTGTTGTGTTAACTTATGCACAATGTTAGATATACTATATTAAAAATATAACTTTTAACAGTGTATGGCTATAATTAATTTTTTTAGTCAGTTGATAATTTTTTCTAAAACAACCTGTTTCGACCCGAACCCAACTGATCGATTATAAAAAAAAATTAATGAGCGATTTTCGAGAAACCGACCCCGTTATGACACTAAACCATAATGACCTGATACCCGACCCATTTATTTGCCTAACCTCAAATTCTTTGTGTTAATCTAATAATTTTTTTCCTTTATTTTTCTTGTGCTTTTTCTAACAAATTTGTATATGGCAGGGATGAGGGGAAGTTTTTAAGGCAAATTGTAAAATTTCTCAGTAAGATGAAAAACCCACTTGAACTATCTGATGCGATCCACCCTGTTGGTATTGAATCACGAGCACAAGAAATAATTTCAAAGTTAAGTTTAGGTGAAAATGTTTTTACCATTGTAGCAGTTCTTGGAATTGACGGGTCGGGTAAAACGACTATTGTCAAAGCTGTGTATGATAGAATTGCTGCATATTTCGATTCCCGGTGTTTTATTGAGAATATCCACGATTATAAAAATAGTGGTCGAAACTGGAAGGTGGATCTGCAGAAAGAGGTTATTTCTAAGCTAACCAAAAAGCGTCAATATTATAATGGTGGAGCTGCAGATATAAGAAGGATCTTAACCACACAAAAAGCTCTTTTGGTACTTGATGATGTTGATGAGTTTGAGCAGTTACAAGCATTAGGTATTCATCATACAGCCTCCTTCGGTTGTGAAAGTAGGATAATTGTTACAACAAGAAGTAAACAGTCCCTTAGTAATCTACCATACACTCCCCACGAAATAAGCTTGTTGAATGACACAGAGTCTTTTGAACTCTTCGCTGGACTCGCATTTGGAAAAGACGAACCTGTTGATAAGACTTTCGTAAAAGAGATAGTTTGGCATGCTGAAGGGCTTCCCTTGGTTCTTGAGGTATGGGGTCGTCATTTTAAATGTCACGAAAGAAAACAATGGCCAAGCATATTTGAGACATTAAAAAGAATTCCACATGGTGACGTTCAAAAGAAGCTTCAGTTGAGCTATGATTCACTTCCTGATATATCCAAGAAGTTATTTCTGGATATTGCATGTTTCTTTAATGGAATGGATAAGGATTTAGTTGTGAAAGTATTACAAGACGAAGATTCTGGATTTTTCCCGGATATTGAAATTCAATATCTACTTGATAAAGGTCTGGTTAAAATAAATGACTTCACCGAACTGTCGATGCATCATGCGATTGAAGAAACGGCAAAAGAGGTGATTCGTCAGGAAGTGGTCCGTCGAGACATTGAGGACAAGCCTGGACATCATAAAAGATTGATAGATGAAAAGGACGTGGTTCACGTACTAAGAGATTGTTTGGTACATATACTATCTCCAAGTTTATGATATTGTATATATGATGTAGTTTATTAAAAGTAGCTATAACTCTGTCTTTCATTAATGTTTACCTGCAGGGAACTGAATCAGTTGAAGGCATTTCACTGAATTATCAAGAAAGGGTAAATGTAAAAGTAGAGGCCTTTAAAAAGATGACCAATCTGAGTTTCATTCGGTTGCTTGATTATAAGTGGTCTTCTATTTATCCATCTTCTAGTAATGATGACAAGTCTTCCTTGTCTTTCAAAAAGTTGAAATATTTGGAATGGGACATGTTCCCTTTAAAAAGTCTTGACAATATTGACATGGGCAACGTGGTGGTTATTAAACTGCGATTTAACAAACTGGAAATACTATGGGAAGGATTCAAGGTATGATATGATCGATCATGTCATTTTTATTTATTTCTCATTAGGTGTACTCAATGTTATATTATATTATATTATGTTTCTTTCTTCCTTTTTGTGTTTCTAGAGTCTTAAGAATTTGAGGATTCTGGATGCGAGTTATTCAAATTCCTTAACCAAGACCGGAAATTTCACTGGACTCGAGAAACTTGAGGAAGTTTGTTTAAGTGAATGTCACAATTTGGAAGAGGTACATAGTTCTATTGGTTGCCTCGAAAAACTTAAAGAACTTAACCTCAAGGAGTGCACACAATTGAAGAGTTTCCCATGGGAAATGATAGGCAAATTAACATCTCTTGTATATCTTGACTTGAGAAGGTGTCCCTGCATATCGAACACCTTATGTGAAGTTGTGGGCCTTCCTGATAGCCTTTCCCAACTTCATGAACTGAAGTCTATTGACTTATCTGGTTGCAACGGCTTAAAGTCGATTCCAAATCTTCCACAAAACATGTCTGAGTTACAGTCTCTAACACAACTTAACTTAGATGGTTGCTGGAAACTTGAACCTGAAGGTTTTATGAAAGTTACTGGACTAAGGAACCTTGAAATATTAAGCATGAGGAACTGCAACATGTCGTAAGTATCTAGTGAAATTGGAAATTTGGTGTCATTAGAGTTCCTAGACCTTTCAGAAAACTCATTTTCTAACCTTCCAGACAGCTTCAGCAACCTCTCCAAACTGGTTGAGCTCAAGATGTGTGACAATCCGTCTTTTCGAGGTATATTTCATTTATCGATTATTACTCTTTTTATTCGCAATGATTTGGACCCTTGTATTTCGCTTTATTTTACTCACGTTTATTTCATTTGAGTCGGGTTTATGTGTTTTATTACTTTGTCTCTCGAGACGGAAGCTTTAGAATCACCTAAGTGCCTAATATCTAGTATTCTCACGTTATTAAAGTATTGCGTTTACGCCATAATCGTCGGTTAAGAAAATCATAATTCGAAATTTCATTACAAAGTTAGTCCTCTAACTTATTCTATTACAAAGTTAGTCCTTTAACGGAGAACTAACGGAATCTGTTACAAATCTAGTCCTTTAACAAAAGTTAACATATTTGGACCATTTAATACCCCGGTGCGCAGCACCAAAGGGGTGGTGCGCAACACCTAGTACAATTTCGGCTAAAATCCATTTTCGACTTTGTGGTCAATTTCTTGAGGTTCTAAACCTCCTTTTCACGTGATTTTTCCTGCAAACTCCCCCATTTGGGTAGGTTAGATCCATTTGTGGATCTCTAAGCATGTTGAGACCTATTCTCTTTCCAAACTCCAAAACTTCTACATCAAACACTCTTACCACCTTTCTCTCTCATTCTCACTTCCTTCAACCTTGCTTTCTCTCTAAAATTTCCAGAGAAGTAAGAATAGAAGACATCCAAATTGAAGTGAGAATCAAAGGGAAAGAGTTGGAGAAATCATCTCTTTCAAGCACTCATTGAACCTACGTAATTTTCGGTAAGTTTCCTCTTTGATGTTTTCATACCTTTCCTCTATTTTCTTTCATATGGCTAGAGCCTTCTAACACATAATTCTCTTTCCCTTGTCTTACAAGCTTGTTACCCTCGTTTATACCCTTGGAATTGTGGAGTTTTCGGTGACTTTCTTTGAAGAAACGCCACCATTGATTTTGGTAAGAAAACTCTCCAAAACTCTATATTTTCTTTCCATTTAAGAAACCTCTAACATATATTCTTATTTATGGTTTAAATGGAAGTCTTTGCTTCCCGGAATCCTTCCACTACACTTGGAGCTTAGTGACTTTTCGGTGAAAGCATCATCTTGAAACGTTGGTAAGAAATCTTCTCCGAAAAACCTTGGTTTCTTTCTTTATGAGACTTTACTAATTATGGATTTTTGTGTTTTGGAGCTCTTTACCTCCCCACCATCATCATCAAAGTCTTTCCTCCGAAATCCTTACAAGTATAAATCATCGACACGTCTTGCGGGTGAAATCGGTAAAACCATCATAACCTCTTATCTTTTCATTTCATTACTTCTAAATTCGGTTTTAAGCCTTGAAAATGGTTAGGTTAACATATTAGACCAACACCTATCGATCTCGGAAATCTTGGACTTAAAACGTGTAAAATATGTTAAGATGAGATTATTACCGAAATTAACATATCTTATGATAAATATATGTAAAACCACACATTTAGACATATATGACACTTGGTAAATGTTAAATGAACCTAAACTAACATTTGATCAGTTTACACTTTCACCTTAAAACGTCAAACGAAGCAGTTTTCGACAAAAACGTAAAATTCATTTTCGGGAAACACCTCGGTGCGCAGCACCTACCCATAGGTGCGCAGCACCGAGGGTCTGGTCTCCAAAATTTCGTTTTCTTGTTACTTTTCGACTTAGACTCGTAACGTGTTTTGACTATAAACTTATATCAGTAACCTATTATGTATAAAAGTATCATATAAGTCAAATTAACGTCTTTGGACTCAAAGACAATATCGCAATCTTAAACTTCATCAAGAATATTTAAACAAACGTTTATTTTTACTTTTACGGAAAATTGTTAAAACCGTCATAAATCATTTTCACTCTATTATTCTGGAAATAAAAGTATTTTTACTCTTAAATGGTCAAGGTTATATTTCAATCTAAAAATCATCAATTTTGACTTTTCTACAAACGTTGACCTTGACTTTTCTCAAATAGTTGACTTTTGACTAATCTAAATCAATATCCTTAATTTTGACTTTTCCTTCCAATTGTTGACTTTGACTTTAACCAAGTCAACATCTTTGACTTTGACCAAGTCAACATCTTCGACGTTGACTTTGGTTGACTTCAATAAACTTTGGTAACGGTATTCCTTTCAATCGATGTTCCTGTTAGTCAAGTTCGGCTCGGAATGTTATTCCTTTCTAATAAGTCATTATGACGTGAAATTATCGATATTTTCCTATCGTCTCTATCGGCGCGGAACATCGTCACCTTGGACCGTCATCACGACTCGACTTGGAAATCGTTGGAATACTTTAATTAACCTTAAACCCTAAACTTAACCGACAAGGCTAAACCGAACTATGTTATTGAGATACTTAGACTTTGTTATATTGATTTAGGGCACTTAGGCGGCGGATTATTAGCTCCTTATTGATTATATACCCGATCTCTTGCCGAGCTTATTTTGTGAGTTATTCGTAGCCCCTTTTCTCTTACTATTTTGGGCTGGAAAGCGTTTTTGAACTATTATATGATGAATATCTTGTATGCCTAGTGTATTAGTATCACCTTAGATTAGGATGCTTCTTAGGCTTTTGGTAAGCCCCCCTCATACACTTGTTAGCTATTTGCCCACGGTTGCATATATATAGATCTATATGGGTTTGACCAGCCCTCATTACTCGAGAGGATATCCCTACGAGTGAATGTTATGGCCGTATGATTATTTGTTGCCTTTGGTATTGCATCGCCTTAGGTTAGGGGATTGTGGTCAGGTTCAGTGTATATTAATCTTTGGTATCTATACTCACACTAGGGTTATACATCAAGATATGCTTTGAAACTTAAATTGGTTTATTAAATCTTTTATTGGGTCAACTTTTATTTACATATTGCGAATAATTCACCAACATTGTGTTGATGTCGTTTTTAACGCTTTTTCAGGAGTTTGAGGATTTTAGTTGATCATGCCTTGCACATTTTGGGATCATATATTACTTGTATTTGGAATTCGTTTTGCTTGATGTAATTCCTTTATGATCCGTGTATTGACATTTGTATTGTATTCGTATTTGACTTTGGATTCACTTTCGATTATGTATTGTATTTTAAAAACCTCGAGGCATGATTAATATGATTTGATGTTTTGTTTATGGTTATAATGTTGTAATCCTTGACTCTTGATATCATTAACTGGAACACTCCGCGTTCCGCTTTGAGCGGGGTGTGACAGAAATTGGTATCAGAGCCAATGGTTATAGCGAACCAAGTGGCTTATTGAAGGAAATCACTTGGACTATGACCGGAGGCTTTACAATCGATTTTCTCTGATTTGCTAAGTGTGTATTATGTGCTTTACGTGTTTATTTTCTCGCTTTTGCTTTTATCATCTAACTCCATTTTATCGCCTATCATGCTTAACACGTTTTTACTTTTAGGACGATGCCGCCTAAGAGGACTACCGGTACGAGGAAGTTAACGAGACGCGTACAACCAACCGTGAAAGCTAGAGGTCCTACCCCAGTTGCGAGGACTAGAGGTCCTACTCCAGTCACGAGGACTACTCCTGTTACGGAGAATGATGGTACGGGTCCAGAGACTACCCCAGATTTGGCTCAGCTTGTTGCTCAACAGATAGCGGAGATGCTACCTACTATTATTGCTCAGATTAGGGAGAGTACGGTGCATAACAGTGACGGTACGGGTACTGGAGGATCAGATCATGGTGGCCCCGAGCCTATAACTACGGGTGGAGGTCCAGAGGGTACGGGTACTGGTTCTGGTGGTTCTGGACACGGTGGTCCTGATGTTGTGATTACTGGTTTTGGTGGACCCGGGGCGGGTATACATATTGGAGGTTGTGGATCAGGTAGAGCGGATGATTCTACCCGTCGTACTCATGACGACACTCCACGGAGGGGATGTTCGTTGAAGACATTTATGGGGTGCAAGGCTCCCGAGTTCAGAGGTACTGAGGGAGCGATTGGTACGCTTCAGTGGATGGAGAAACTGGAGTCTATTTTCAGTACGATTGGTTGCGCAGAGGAGGATAAAGTCCGTTATGCTACGTTTGTTCTACAGGGCACAACATTGACTTGGTGGAATAACATTGTGAGAGTCCGTGGTCGGATGGAGACTGACATGATGACGTGGGATGCGTTGAAGGAGTTGATCCTTACTGAGTATGTGCCTGAGGCAGAGCTTGAGAGGCTTGAGGAGGTATTTTGGAGACTAGAGATGATTGGGTAAGACATTTCGGGATACACTACACAGTTTTATACCTTATCCCAGTTGGTACCACATTTGGTTCGTCCGGAACCTAAGAGGATCAGTCGTTACATCCGTGGATTATCCCAGGAGATCCGGGATAATGTTATGTCATCGAAGCCGTGCACATTTCAGAGCGCAGTGGAGCTCGCGATCACGTTGACTCATAACGCGGTCCGCGATGGTAGATTACCACCTATGGTACCTGTGCATCACTCCGGAGGGAAACGGTGTGACGACCGTCTTATCTTAGGTCGAGTGTATTAACTTTTAACCTCGACTCCTTATGTGATATAACTCTTATGTGTGGTTTTGGAAGCATAAGCTATTTGTTAAGTTAACTCGTTGTAATTCATGCTAAAGCCTTAACGTATGATTACGTTACATAAACTCGGTTTGGATGTGTCTCGGAGTCGGAATCGAATCAATAAACGACCAATTATACTAAGAAGACAAATTATGAATTTGTCTAAATTCATAACATTACAATATTGCATAACGAAAATCTAAATAATAGTTGAAATGTTACTAAACAAGTTTAGAAAAGAGATTATGATTTTCTTTAAAGTAAGTTGGATAGTTGTTATGATTTTTGGTGAAATATTGATAAAACTCGAAATTGGACAGCTTTATACTCTAAAAGAAGGTTGTTTTGTAAAAATCATAATAAATCAACCGTAACTCCGTTTTCGATGAATAAAATATCGTTGGAAAGGTATAAGAGTCTACTTTCTAATGGTTATGGCTATGATTACTGAATGTGATATCAAGTTAATCGAAAATGTCATAAAATAGCTGCTATCCAGATTTTTATAATAAAAAAATAAAATAAAAAAATAATAATCATCACATTGAAGTATAAGATTAGTCACCACTTCTTGCAAAAACGTGGCAAAAGAATTCAAACCAACTTAATGACTCATCCCATTAGTCATACACATCCATAATCCAATTTCATTCTTCATTTCATTCTAAGGTAAAAACACACAAATATACACAAACACATACATAACAAACTAAAACAACACTTATATTTGATCTTTGGAGTATTGGGAGCAAATCTTACAAGGAAGTTTTGGTGTTTTGAAGCCTAAATCAAGCTAAAAAGGTAGTAATCTTTAAACTTAGACTTTTGTAAACAATTTACTAACATAAAATTTTGATTATAAAACATGATATAATGATAAATAAACTAAGTTTTTGATATAAGAATTATGTTTTTAAAGATTATCAATATTGATATAAACTTGTTAATCTATGTTATATTTATCATTTTAACTTAAAGAACACATTATAAACTTGAATTTGGTGAAAAATTGGTTATAAAACTTGTTAAATATGCTTATAAACTAATATGTTATAACCTAAAATTTATATATAAATCATGTAATTACAACCATAAATATTAAGATAATTTTATAACTTGGAAGTATTTGTTAATAAAATTATTGTAGCTTTTAATTAAAATTGGTTATAAACTTATGATTTTTAACATATTTATTTATAGAAGGTTGTTAAAATCTCATAAACATAAGTATATAAATCTATCAATTTTAACATATTATAAGTTTGAAGATTAAATTGGGTATGAGATTTGTTAAGTAAACATATTTAGATTATTAGATATGTATAAAAATTTGTTAAAAGTAATTAATATTGATTTGGAGATAAAACAAGTTCGGACATAATTATTGATCTAATTGCGGACATATGATTAATAAAACGAGTATTTTGGACAAAAACGTATATTCGGACTTGAGGACTATATTTGGACATTTTGGACGATAATCGGATTATTTGGACTAAGATTAGTAAACCGGTTATTTTGAACGAAAATGAATTATACCAATTAAACGTAACGAAACGAGACTAATAATACGTTAATAAAAACTTATAATAACTAAAGCATAGTATATTTATATACTCTTTTGGTGTTATAGGACGACGTTGATTCCGACCGACTAGCTCGAGATTCCGACTTACACACTCACACTTCGAAACGTGAGTTACACAACCCCTCTTTTAAACGTTTTATATACATTTTGGGGTGAAAATACGAGTTGCATACTTAAAACGTTATTTCAATCATATGCTTATACATTATCGATGCTTGATACTCGAATTTATTTGCATATCGTCTTACACATGTGGAATGTTCCACCGCTGAGGTAATGATGGTATATACTTATATTGCCAGTGATCGTTTATGGCTGTCATATGTTATCGAATTATCTAACATATTGACGGATAGCCACTTTAATTCCCGTTACCACTTGGTTGCTATTAATCCCTTTGGAAAGGACTGTTAATAATTTATGGATAGCGCTATTAGGGTAGTTGCAAATACCCTCTCCACTAAGATTCAGTGGTGCATAGTTATTAATCGGGTAAACTACAAGCTTAGCAACGTAACCCTTTTATCACTGGGCAATAATAGGATTGTCACATAGCCGTACACTATGTGGTCGATACCTATATACATAAAACTTATTCATATCTTATACATGTGTTTAATGCGTTTAAAACTTTATATGCTTTTACTACATGCTGTAGTTCACTAACTACGTCTCCCGTAGTTAACATTTTACTCGTATTTTTCAGGCAACGAGTAAGTCAGGAGACGTCTTTTCATGTGGTTAGCTTTTGCGGGTTTTTGCTCTTAAGGACTTCAAGTTCGGGAATGGTTTGGGTGTTGAATTCGGAAGTCTTAATATAAATGTTATGTAAATTAAAATATTATCTTTGTAAACTTAAAATATATGTTTTGTAATATATAAGCTTTGGTTTTTATCTATATGCTTGTGCAATGACACCATGCTCTTCACGCTCTGTGTTTCCGCTTTAGCGGGGTGTGACAAACGGAGTGGGGGATTCCGTCACAGTGATTCGAGGAAGAAGAGTAGGAGGCAGGATACACCTCACGTAGTGCAGTCTTATGCTGCGGTGACCCCGGATACTCAGAGCAAGTATCCGAAGTGTGGACGGTGCGGAAATCATCATTCTCAGGAGGTGAAGTGTTGAATGCAAGAAGTTAGGACACACTGATAGGTATTGCCGTGCCCAGAAGGGCAAGTGTTTTGAGTGTGGGTCTACTGAGCATCGTCGGGACAAGTGTCCCAAGCTAGCGTCGATCGGTACTGGTACTACTTCTGGTTCAGGCTCACGTGGTAGAGCTTTTGTTATGGGCGCACATGAGGCACAGCAGGATCCCAGCGTTGTCACGGGTACTTTTCTTATATGTGATCAGCCTGCTTTTATTTTATTTGACTCTGGTGCCGATAGGAGTTTCATATCTACCGAGTTTAGGACCATGATTACTTGTACTTCTAGACCATTAGTGCCTACTTATGAGGTAGAGCTAGCCGATGGTAAGCATTTACGTGCCTCGGAGATACTTAGTGCTTGTAGGATTAGCTTTGAGGATCATACTTTTCCTATTGACTTAATTCCTATCACGCTGGGTAGTTTCGATGTTATTATTGGGATGGATTGGTTGGCGACACACATTGCAGAGATCGTATGCTTCGAGAAGATGATTCGCATTCCGTTGCCAGTTGGTGGTCCGTTGTTAGTTCAGGGGAACAAGGCGGGGAAGCGCCTTAAGATTGTTTCGTATATGAAGGTGCGGGAGTACATCAAACGGGATTGCACACTCTTTCTTGCACACCTGGTGAAGAAAGACTCCGCGGAGAAGATGGAGGAGAAGCCGGTGGTTCGTGACTTTCCCGATGTATTTCCGGAGGACTTACCTGGGTTACCCCCTAGTAGACAGGTAGAGTTCCGTATAGACTTGGTTCATGGAGCAGCGCCGGTGGCGAAGGCTCCTTATCGGTTAGCACCTTCGGAGATGTTAGAGTTATCAAAGCAGATTCAGGAGTTGGTGGATAAAGGCTTTGTTAGACCGAGTTTCTCTCCTTGGGGCGCGCCGGTACTCTTCGTGAAGAAGAAAGATGGATCTATGAGATTGTGTATCGACTACAGGGAGTTGAATAAGCTGACGGAGAAGAATCGGTATCCCTTACCACGTATTGACGACTTGTTCGATCAGCTTCAGGGTTCTTGCTTCTTTTCGAAGATTGATTTACGATCCGGATATCATCAGTTGAGAGTGCAGGAGGAGGACATTCCGAAGACCGCCTTCAGGACGCGTTATGGCCACTTCGAGTTTTTGGTTATGCCTTTCGGTCTTACGAATGCGCCTGCAGCTTTCATGGACATGATGAACCGTATATGTCGTCCTTACCTCGACAAGTTCGTGATCGTTTTCATCGACGACATTCTGATATATTCTCGTAGCCGGGAAGAGCACGAGGAGCATTTGAGACTAGTGTTGGAGTTGCTGAGACAGGAAAAACTTTACGCTAAGTTCTCTAAGTGCGAGTTTTGGTTATCTGCGGTTCAGTTTCTTGGCCACGTGGTCAGCGGTGAGGGCATTCACGTTGATCCTGCCAAGATTGAAGCCGTTAGAGATTGGGTCGCTCCGAAGACACCCACTGAGATCCGGTCATTCTTGGGTTTGGCAGGCTACTATCGTCGTTTCATCGAGAATTTCTCGAAGATAGCCTCGCCTATGACTAAATTGACCCAGAAGAGTGAGGAGTTTGTTTGGGGTGAGGAACAGGAGGAAGCTTTTCGGTTACTGAAGAAGCGGTTGTGTGATGCGCCTATCTTGAGTCTTCCCGAGGGTACCGAGAATTTTGTAGTATATTGCGACGCTTCGCATAAGGGACTCGGTTGTGTACTGATGCAGAATGGGAAAGTGATTGCCTATGCTTCTCGTCAGTTGAAGATTCATGAGCAAAATTACACGACACACGATCTAGAGTTGGGCGCAGTAGTTTTTGCTTTGAAGATCTGGCGCCACTATCTTTATGGTACTAAGTGTACCGTATTCACCGATCATAAGTCGTTACAGCACATCTTTGATCAAAAGATGCTGAATATGAGGCAACGTCGATGGGTTGAGTTGCTCAACGATTATGATTGTGAGATTCGCTACCATCCCGGTAAGGCGAATGTGGTAGCCGATGCGTTGAGTCGCAAGGAGTCGGTTAAGCCGGTGAGGATTCGTGCTATGATGGTTTCTATTCAGTCGAGCTTGAAGGCTCGTATCATTCAGGCTCAGCAGGAGGCTCTCACCGAGTATCGCCTTAAGGATGAGGGTTTATTCAGTTTGGCACGACAGTTGGAGCCGAAGGACGACGGGGTGATGTACTTCATGGATCGTATTTGGATTCCCGTTAGTCTTAGGCAGTTGATTTTGGATGAGGGTCATAAGTCGAATTATTCCGTCCATCCTGGAGCGGATAAGATGTACCATGACCTGAAGGAGTTCTATTGGTGGCCTGGCATTAAGCGGGCGATTGCCGAGTATGTGGGCAAGTGTTTGACGTGTTCAAAGGTCAAGGCTCAGAATCAGAAGCCTTCCGGCCTTCTCCAGCAGCCCGAGATTCCACAGTGGAAGTGGGAGAGGATCACGATGGATTTTGTTACGAAACTTCCTAGATCTACAGGAGGTTATGATACTATCTGGGTTATTGTCGATCGGCTGACTAAGTCAGCGCACTTTCTTCCTATTCGTGAAGATTACCGAGTAGAGAAGTTATCTAGATTGTACATCGACGAGATTGTGGCCAAGCATGGCATTCCAGTATCAGTTATTTCAGACCGTGATGCACGATTTACTTCGA
The DNA here is from genome assembly GCA_910822075.1 of Senecio squalidus. Taxonomy (NCBI): domain Eukaryota; kingdom Viridiplantae; phylum Streptophyta; class Magnoliopsida; order Asterales; family Asteraceae; genus Senecio; species Senecio squalidus. The sequence continues at coordinate 24,069,123 of CAJVGC010000591.1, read as the reverse complement.
GGTTTTGGCAGTCGTTACATCGATCTTTGGGTACCCGATTGGATATGAGTACGGCTTATCATCCTCAGACTGATGGTCAGAGTGAGCGTACTATTCAGACATTGGAGGATATGCTTCGGGCTTGTGTGTTAGATTTTGGTGGGAGTTGGGATCGACATTTACCATTGGTCGAGTTCTCGTATAATAATAGTTACCACTCCGGCATCAACTGTGCACCATTTGAGGCTCTTTATGGTAGGAAGTGTAGATCTCCGATATGTTGGGCCGAGGTAGGAGACAGTCAGATTACGGGTCCCGAGTTGATTCAGGAGACGACGGATAAGATCTTCAGGATTAAGGATCGTTTGGTAGCCGCCCGAGACCGTCAGAAGAAATACGCGGATTTGCGTAGGAGACCTTTGGAGTTTCAGGTTGGGGATATGGTATTGTTGAAAGTTTCTCCGTGGAAGGGTGTGTTTCGATTTGAGAAACGCAGCAAGCTTAGTCCACGTTTTACGGGTCCTTTCAGGATTTTGTCCCGTGTTGGTCCAGTGGCTTATCGACTTGAGTTGCCACCTGAGTTGTGCGGTGTGCACAACGTATTTCATGTATCGCATCTCAAGAAGTGCCTTGCTGATGAGACCCTGATTGTACCACTGGAGAAACTACGATTGGATGACTCGCTTCATGTGGTAGAGGAGCCGGTGGAGATTGTTGACCGAGATGTCAAACAGTTACGGCGGAGTCGGATTCCGATAGTGAAGGTCCGATGGAACTCGAAGATTGGAGCTGCGTTTACTTGGGAGCGGGAGGACGAGATGCAGAAGAAGTACCCACATCTTTTTGCTAGCAGCAGTGTTCAGTAGAATTTCGAGGACGAAATTCCTTTTTACTGGGGGATGCTGTGACAATCCGTCTTTTCGAGGTATATTTCATTTATCGATTATTACTCTTTTTATTCGCAATGATTTGGACCCTTGTATTTCGCTTTATTTTACTCACGTTTATTTCATTTGAGTCGGGTTTATGTGTTTTATTACTTTGTCTCTCGAGACGGAAGCTTTAGAATCACCTAAGTGCCTAATATCTAGTATTCTCACGTTATTAAAGTATTGCGTTTACGCCATAATCGTCGGTTAAGAAAATCATAATTCGAAATTTCATTACAAAGTTAGTCCTCTAACTTATTCTATTACAAAGTTAGTCCTTTAACGGAGAACTAACGGAATCTGTTACAAATCTAGTCCTTTAACAAAAGTTAACATTTTTGGACCATTTAATACCCCGGTGCGCAGCACCAAAGGGGTGGTGCGCAGCACCTAGTACAATTTCGGCTAAAATCCATTTTCGACTTTGTGGTCAATTTCTTGAGGTTCTAAACCTCCTTTTCACGTGATTTTTCCTGCAAACTCCCCCATTTGGGTAGGTTAGATCCATTTGTGGATCTCTAAGCATGTTGAGACCTATTCTCTTTCCAAACTCCAAAACTTCTACATCAAACACTCTTACCACCTTTCTCTCTCATTCTCACTTCCTTCAACCTTGCTTTCTCTCTAAAATTTCCAGAGAAGTAAGAATAGAAGACATCCAAATTGAAGTGAGAATCAAAGGGAAAGAGTTGGAGAAATCATCTCTTTCAAGCACTCATTGAACCTACGTAATTTTCGGTAAGTTTCCTCTTTGATGTTTTCATACCTTTCCTCTATTTTCTTTCATATGGCTAGAGCCTTCTAACACATAATTCTCTTTCCCTTGTCTTACAAGCTTGTTACCCTCGTTTATACCCTTGGAATTGTGGAGTTTTCGGTGACTTTCTTTGAAGAAACGCCACCATTGATTTTGGTAAGAAAACTCTCCAAAACTCTATATTTTCTTTCCATTTAAGAAACCTCTAACATATATTCTTATTTATGGTTTAAATGGAAGTCTTTGCTTCCCGGAATCCTTCCACTACACTTGGAGCTTAGTGACTTTTCGGTGAAAGCATCATCTTGAAACGTTGGTAAGAAAGCTTCTCCGAAAAACCTTGGTTTCTTTCTTTATGAGACTTTACTAATGATGGATTTTTGTGTTTTGGAGCTCTTTACCTTCCCACCATCATCATCAAAGTCTTTCCTCCGAAATCCTTGCAAGTATAAATCATCGACACGTCTTGCGGGTGAAATCGGTAAAACCATCATAACCTCTTATCTTTTCATTTCATTACTTCTAAATTCGGTTTTAAGCCTTGAAAATGGTTAGGTTAACATATTAGACCAACACCTATCGATCTCGGAAATCTTGGACTTAAAACGTGTAAAATATGTTAAGATGAGATTATTACCGAAATTAACATATCTTATGATAAATATATGTAAAACCACACATTTAGACATATATGACACTTGGTAAATGTTAAATGAACCTAAACTAACATTTGATCAGTTTACACTTTCACCTTAAAACGTCAAACGAAGCAGTTTTCGACAAAAACGTAAAATTCATTTTCGGGAAACACCTCGGTGCACAGCACCTACCCATAGGTGCGCAGCACCGAGGGTCTGGTCTCCAAAATTTCGTTTTCTTGTTACTTTTCGACTTAGACTCGTAACGTGTTTTGACTATAAACTTATATCAGTAACCTATTATGTATAAAAGTATCATATAAGTCAAATTAACGTCTTTGGACTCAAAGACAATATCGCAATCTTAAACTTCATCAAGAATATTTAAACAAACGTTTATTTTTACTTTTACGGAAAATTGTTAAAACCGTCATAAATCATTTTCACTCTATTATTCTGGAAATAAAAGTATTTTTACTCTTAAATGGTCAAGGTTATATTTCAATCTAAAAATCATCAATTTTGACTTTTCTACAAACGTTGACCTTGACTTTTCTCAAATAGTTGACTTTTGACTAATCTAAATCAATATCCTTAATTTTGACTTTTCCTTCCAATTGTTGACTTTGACTTTAACCAAGTCAACATCTTTGACTTTGACCAAGTCAACATCTTCGACGTTGACTTTGGTTGACTTCAATAAACTTTGGTAACGGTATTCCTTTCAATCGATGTTCCTGTTAGTCAAGTTCGGCTCGGAATGTTATTCCTTTCTAATAAGTCATTATGACGTGAAATTATCGATATTTTCCTATCGTCTCTATCGGCGCGGAACATCGTCACCTTGGACCGTCATCACGACTCGACTTGGAAATCGTTGGAATACTTTAATTAACCTTAAACCCTAAACTTAACCGACAAGGCTAAACCGAACTATGTTATTGAGATACTTAGACTTTGTTATATTGATTTAGGGCACTTAGGCGGCGGATTATTAGCTCCTTATTGATTATATACCCGATCTCTTGCCGAGCTTATTTTGTGAGTTATTCGTAGCCCCTTTTCTCTTACTATTTTGGGCTGGAAAGCGTTTTTGAACTATTATATGATGTATATCTTGTATGCCTAGTGTATTAGTATCACCTTAGATTAGGATGCTTCTTAGGCTTTTGGTAAGCCCCCCTCATACACTTGTTAGCTATTTGCCCACGGTTGCATATATATAGATCTATATGGGTTTGACCAGCCCTCATTACTCGAGAGGATATCCCTGCGAGTGAATGTTATGGCCGTATGATTATTTGTTGCCTTTGGTATTGCATCGCCTTAGGTTAGGGGATTGTGGTCAGGTTTAGTGTATATTAATCTTTGGTATCTATACTCACACTAGGGTTATACATCAAGATATGCTTTGAAACTTAAATTGGTTTATTAAATCTTTTATTGGGTCAACTTTTATTTACATATTGCGAATAATTCACCAACATTGTGTTGATGTCGTTTTTAACGCTTTTTCAGGAGTTTGAGGATTTTAGTTGATCATGTCTTGCACATTTTGGGATCATATATTACTTGTATTTGGAATTCGTTTTGCTTGATGTAATTCCTTTATGATCCGCGTATTGACATTTGTATTGTATTCGTATTTGACTTTGGATTCACTTTCGATTATGTATTGTATTTTAAAAACCTCGAGGCATGATTAATATGATTTGATGTTTTGTTTATGGTTATAATGTTGTAATCCTTGACTCTTGATATCATTAACTGGAACACTCCGCGTTCCGCTTTGAGCGGGGTGTGACAAGATGAATGACTGTTATCACTTACAGTTGCTTCCACTTCTTCCATCAAACTTGACAAGAATTGAAGCTTCTCGGTGTTGGTCATTGGATGCCATAAGATACGATTTAGTGAAAGCGGCTTACATTTTTCGTTCAAAAATGTTGGAGGTAAGCATGTCGTCCATATATCTCTATGCGTATACAATATTATTTTTGATCATGTACTAATTACAGGCAACCAGCCTTGTTGTTAATATATACGTATATGCTTGAATGCTACAGGAATCATTTTTCACTAAACCGTTGGAGATCACACTCTCAAGGGTTGAGGTTCCCGAGTGGTGCAGCTATAAAAGTAATGGACATGCTTTATCTTTTGTGGCACCAATGCAGCACTTGGATAACAAAATCTGTGGTTTCATCTTATGTGCAACTTCAATCAAAGATAAATTGAGGGCGTATTTATATCCAACAATTCTGAATAAAACGAAAGAAGCAAGTCATCATTTCCGTGGTCTGTATTTAGAAAGATGTTCCATGTTTGTGATGTTTTATCGACTGAATGATACAACACTTGTAGTGGAAGCGGGTGACTCTGTGGTAGTGCAATTTGGGAAATACTCGGGTATGAGTTATGGGTTACGTTTGATATATGAGAGTGATGTGGTGGATTCTGAATTATGCATTCGAACATTGGAGATAAACGCTGCTGTTGCTGATAATGAAACCACACTAGTAATCCCATCAGAGATCACACTCTCAGGGGTTGAGGTTCCCGAGTGGTGCAGCTATAAAAGTAATGGACATGCTTTATCTTTTGTGGCACCAATGCAGCACTTGGATAAAAAATCTGTGGTGTCATCTTATGTGCAACTTCAATCAAAGATAAATTGAGGGTGTATTTTAATCCAACAATTCTGAATAAAACAAAAGAAACAAGTCATACATTCTATAGTGATTCATATTATAAAAGATGTTCCGGGTATGTTATGTCTTGTCCACTGAATGATACAACACTTACAGTGGAAGCGGGTGACTCTGTGGTAGTCCAATTTTACGATTTCGCAGAGATTTTGAGTTGTGGGTTACGTTTGATATATGAGAGTAATATGGTGGATTCTGAATTATGCAGTCGAACATTGACTGTCCCATTAAATCTATAATTCGCTGATATATTATTTGATTTTTCTTGTAATATGTGTTTTTAGTAAGATGTTTATACAGATTAATATGTAACACTTTGATTCATATGTATGTAAAATAGAGTCTTTTGTGATTGCACGTAACCTGCTTCATAAAATGCCTGACTTAGATGTTATATCGTGGTATTTCAAAAATACACGAGACAACCCTCCACAGTCTGTTTCTCGGATACACAGGTGTTGAGTTGTGGGTTACGTTTGATATATGAGGGTGATGTACTGGATTCTGCATTACTTATTTAAACACCCTTCCAGGATCAATGCCTCTATTATAACATGTCTGAGTTACAATTTCTAGAACTTCTGTTATCAAATGTTTTTCAAGTATTGTTCAATTACAGCATCCACATTAATAGAATAAACACATCAAACAACCATTTTATTCAAATTTTGTCATTGGTTGTGATATATTAGTATCAATCAAATTATGAAATCATTATGAGATAGTTTTCAGAATTTTTGTAAAAACATGATTTTTTTATATGGTAAGTTAGGGCAGTAACTACTCTAGTGATGAGATATAACCGTATACCTGATATAAAAGGGTTTATTACGCAAATTAAGAGACGTTGACATCACAACTCAAATATTTCAAAGTCAACAACACTCTTAAAGTGACCCGTGATTGTGATTGTTATTTTGGAAACCGAAACAATCAAAATATCGAGTCACTTTCGGCTACTTATAGAAAATAATCAAATCAGTTGATCAACGACTTGAACTTAACCGGAAACTTCTATCTACTTCCCGAGTTAATTTACAACCGCATGGAAGTAGCTTGTAGTTGTTTGCTTGATTCAATTTGTTACTTTGTAAAGGTAAGATAGATAAAACACAGATACTTTGTATGTCTGATGTATAGTACACATGTTTGAAGAAATTTTCATATATTTAAGTCCAAAATATATAAACATATTTTAGCCCATAATGCAAGTATACATTTATATAATCTAAAAACATTATGTAAAATAAATTTTCATATTATAAGCCAACATTAAATATTTTTTAAACATTTCTATTCAAAATTATTCAATCTACTACATGCTAATATGAGAGTCAATTTATTATCACAAAAGTGATTTTTTATGAATAGTTAACCTACCCCGTCCATCGAACGGGGTATAACCTAGTTTAGCATATAATAATAATAATAATAATGATAATAATAATAATAATAATAATTATTGAAAGAAACACTTTTTAAGTTTGATTTGTTCGACCCCATAATCCACAATTCTAAACAATTATGGATTGTGAGTTAACACAAATATACATATACATATCAAAGAAATAGCAAATACCATCTCAAATCCGCCGATCAAAACCTAGGTAAGGTTTCTTTATTTAAATGGATGGTGTTGGTGATATTGTTGAGGAAATACTGGCAAGATCGGATGTCGAAGATCTGATCCGATATAAGTGTGTTTGTAAATCATGGCTATCTCTAAACCAAAACATGTCATCCATAGTCACAAAAAAGACCGTAAAAATAATCAAACTAGAAGGATTGTTTTGTCCTGGTTACCAGATGGTCTTCCCTCGTTTCGTAAATACTCGATACAACTAATACAAAACTATAGTTGTTTTATTACTCCGGATGCTCAACATATTTTTATAGACAACCCTTTCCATTAGATGTATGGTTAAACAACAACTCCCGCAACATATCGTTCCAGACATCCCATTCTTATGTGCAGGTTTTGGTTATGATTTCGTATTTGATGATTACAAGCTTATACTAGGCTCTAGGGACGGGGATGGGGACGGTTATTCTACTTTTCATATCTTATCATTGAAATCAAATGTGCGGGGGAAAGCTATTCAACTCGATTATAGGCTTTTAACCAAAGTTGGTGTTTTATGTAATGGCGCTCTTCATTGGTTTTTTTTTTTTTACTTTGAAGTGTTTATTACGATTATTTTAAAACATATTGATGAATAGTATTTTGGAGTTACTTTAGAATCATGTGTTTTCGGTATACTTTCTTGTTTCCCACAAAAGGATCGTATTAATATCATTATGAACAAAAGCTTGTGAACTTGTTATGTTGACCCATTAATGTCGGGGCAGTATCCATTTTACCAAGCAACTCTTTTACTCTTTCCATAATATCACCTTTCCTACTTGTGGTTTTGTGGATCCATCTTGATTACTATTCATCATTCGTCAAGCTTCGAATAACCTCTTTTCCACCAGTCTCTTTTGATCCTCATACTAGTTCAACACATAGGCTAATAGATGATCTATTTGAGCAGCCTATTGCAACTACAAATAATCCGCGACCATTTTAGACCTATTATAGGCTGCAAAAAATGACAACAATAATGTCGAAACAAGCTCAAAACAAAGCACATATAACGGCTCTTAATGAAAAATAAAAGTTGCAGACTGAGATTGTTCCGTTAAAGCAGTTGTTTTCTAACCTTCCAGACAGCTTCAGCTACCTCTCCAAACTGGTTGAGCTCAAGATGAATGACTGTTATCAGTTACAGTTGCTTCCACTTCTTCCATCAAACTTGACAACAATTGAAGCTTCTAAGTGTCGGTCATTAGATGTGATAAGATATGATTCAATGAAAGCAGCTTATATTTTTCGTTCAAAAATGTTGGAGGTAAGCATGTCGCCATATATCCCTATGCGAATACAATATTATTTTCGATCAATGTACTAATTATATGCAACCATCCTTGTTAATATATACATATATGCTTGAATGCTACAAGAATCCTTTTTCACTCACCGTTGGGGATCAGTCTCTCGGGGGATGAGGTTCCTGAGTGGTGCAGTTATAGAGATGCTTTATCTTTTGTGGCACCAATGCAGCAGCACTGGATAAAAAAAATCTGTGGTGTCATCTTATGTGCAACTTTAATCAAAGATAAATTGAGGGCGTATTTTAATCCAACAATTCTGAATAAAACAAAAGAAACAAGTCATACATTCTATAGTGGTTCATATTATAAAAGACGTTCCATGTGTGTTATGTTTTGTCCACTGAATGATACAACACTTGTTGTGGAAGCGGGTGACACTGTGCTACTTCAATTTGGGATAGACTTCCCATTCATTCTCTCGGGTAGGAGTTGTAGGTTCCGTTTGATGTATGGGGGTGATGTGGTGGATTCTGAATTATGCATTCGAACATTGACTGACCCATTGGGGATGACAGATGATCATGAATGCCTTGATTATAAACTTTTTCTTGAGAATTTGAGTAACGATCATGATATTACTCAATTATATGATGATGATAGTATTACTTAATTATACGATGACCCGGTTTTCTCTTTCCCATGATCTATTATAACTTTTTTTCCAGATAATTTGAGCAATAATTGTTTTAGCTCCGGTATATTTTTTTGAATTTTAAGATTGTAATTAATAATTGTACTCTAAAGTAAAGGTTTATGTTTCTTCTTCTTCTAATATGTGTGTTGTTGGTACATGTTTATACATATTATTAATTTTCTCTATCCTAATTGGATCTAATTTCGTTACTAGTTTTTGATAGTGATTTTAGTGTAATATGGTTTTATCCGTGCAAAATGCACACTCATATAATATAATTTGTTTCAACGAATGGTAAAAGATGTAACAGTTAACATCGTTCACGTTCACTAAACGGTGTGATCATTAACCGAAAGTAACATATATATTGGTACTTGTAATAAATATACCTTGGTTGTAGACTTTATAATTTGTCATTGAATGTGATAATCATAAGGAGACCATTTGAACACGAAACAGTTTGTACCTGACAATTTGGATGAATGTGAACGTAAAGTATTTCCATAGATTCCGGTTTGGATTTTAAATAAAGACAACCACCATTTTGCCCCACTTGGGCGTATGAATGTGAACATAATATACTTTCACTTTTCGTATTTAAGGTTGTTTATTTCTTAAACTTAACAATATAGGTCTTGGGAAAAAGTTTAATGGTCATGTATAAAGTTTGGGATTGAAGATAATATGTATATATAACACATTGATTCGTATCTATGTGAAAAACTGGTTTTTGTAAGATTGTTCGTAACCTACTTGATAAAATGCCTGACCGAGATGTTGTAGCGGGGAACGCGGTTTTCAGTTGTTTAATGAAATGCCCGAGAGGAATATGGAGTCTGAGAATTATATGGTTTCCGGGTATGTCAAGTTATCGGACGGTTGTTTGGTGAAACAAAACTTCTACTATGAGGACGAACATATTGAAATTTAGGAAGGAAGGAGGTAAGGTGAATAAACCATATGAACGATTTATTTAATTTTGAAAGGTTTTAATATTGATAATAGTTATATTTTTAATGTAGAATTAATGAAAAAGAAAAGTAGTAAAGTAAGAGGAAATTTCTTAGCAAGTGTGAAAAAGACAATGGAGGAAATAATGGAGTTGAAATGTCAATCGTTTTGCAACTTCGATATTTGAAAAGTAAATATCTCATGAGAAATAAGTAACAAAATAATAGGGGTTGAAATGTCATCATGTCTACACCTATAAGATTTACTACCCCACACTATCATCATCGACCAATCTCATGAAAAGACCAAACCGTTAAATTTGATATAAACACATGAACTATCTATATAATTAACGAAAAGAGAGAAATAATAGATATACTTCGTTGTGGCTCTTCTACAACCATGGAATTTAATTTTTTTTAAAGAAAGTAATAATAGTGTCCACGTGTGTGTGATATTTTAATAAATTATTTTTTATCAGTGCCCCTTTGATATATAATATTTATGTAATTTTCCTTCTATAAAATATGCCAACTTTAGTTCAAACCGATAACACACAAATAATTAAACTGTTCCACCATCTCACACCGGCCCATACTATCATCATCGACCAACCCATGGTAAAAACATTTCAGCCACACAACCATGAAAACATCATTTTCCGTAAAATGATCTTTCGCCACGAATAAACTCATAAGAAATAGAATCTAGCACATAATGATAGTTTGGAAGGTAAATATCTTATGAGAAATAGTCTATTGAAAATAAGCAAAATCATGATAAAATATGAGTCAATAAAATCAACTTAAAAGATGACTAGAAAAAGTTAGTTTTCTTACTCTTTAAAAAAAATGAAAGGATTATTTTTGTAAATGTGAAAGCTATAGGAAAGTAAGAGGAAGGAAATTTGGATGTTTTTTCTTAGATATTTCTTAGTCAAGAAACAGAAAAAAAAAAAAAAAGGAAACAAATAACACGAAATATTCAATGCTACTGATATTTTTATAATTAACTTCATTTGCTCTGAAAAAAAAGAAGAATCTTTCATCATATTCAAATCAAATGATTATATTTCTCTGTTTTTAAGATTAATTTTTCTAATTGTTTTGACTATTTAGTTAATCATAGTTACATAAGCATGTATTTCTTGGTCTAAGAATATTATAAATCTTTGTTGTTTTACTACTAAAATAATTATAGTTTTGTTGTTTTTTCAAGTTTTCTGATGAATCCGACCTCATCATCATCGTTGTCCTCCAAGAGGAAAAGGAACTCGGATTCTTTTCATGAACCCCGTAGTTATAAAAGAGCCAAATATGACGTTTTCATGAACTATTCGTCTAAAGATATTGGCGATAGCTTCATTAGCCATCTCCGCAGAGCCCTCTCACGAAGTGATTTTACCATTTATGAGAATTCCACAGGTCAAAATGTGTGTTCCGAGTTCTTGAAACCTGTTGAGGACTCAGATATCTATCTTGTTGTATTCTCCTCTAAATACGCTTCTTCTGTAAGATGCCTTGATGAGTTGGTCGACATTATGGATTGTTTTCATAAGTTTGATCCAAGGAAAGTTTTTCCTGTGTTTTTTAAAGTTGAACCGTCTGATGTTAGAAATCAGGAAGGCCTTTTCAAACAAGTGTTTGAAGCTCACGAGATCAACTTCAGTGCTGAAAGAGTTGGAAAATGGAGGCAAGCCATGAAAGAGGCTGGTCAATTTTCGGGACATCATTTACCATTTGGGTACTTATATATCCTTTTATTTTACTATAATACAAGCTAATTTCGTTCACATAACTACTAGAAATGTTAATTACAATACAAATGTCACTTGATACCTATTGAGTAACAACACTAAACAACTAAGGATCCGACCCACACAATTTAATAAAACAGCTAAACATTCGAATTGTAGTTTAGAAATTTATAATAATTGTTTTGCTGTTTTAGGAATTCATTGAGCCGAATCCTTAATTGTTTACGGATGGGAATGAAATGTGTTGTGTTAACTTATGCACAATGTTAGATATACTATATTAAAAATATAACTTTTAACAGTGTATGGCTATAATTAATTTTTTTAGTCAGTTGATAATTTTTTCTAAAACAACCTGTTTGGACCAGAACCCAACTGATCGATAGAAAATTTTTCAATGAGCGATTTTCGAGAAACCGACCCCGTTATGACACTAAACCATAATGACCTGATACCCGACCCATTTATTTGCCTAACTTCAAATTCTTTGTGTTAATCTAATAATTTTTTTCCTTTATTTTTCTTGTGCTTTTTCTAACAAATTTGTATATGGCAGGGATGAGGGGAAGTTTTTAAGGCAAATTGTAAAATTTCTCAGTAAGATGAAAAACCCACTTGAATTATCTGATGCGATCCACCCTGTTGGTATTGAATCACGAGCGCAAGAAATAATTTCAAAGTTAAGTTTAGGTGAAAATGTTTTTACCATTGTAGCAGTTCTTGGAATTGGCGGGTCAGGTAAAACGACTATTGTCAAAGCTGTATATGATAGAATTGCTGCATATTTCGATTTTCGATGTTTTATTGAGAATATCCACGATTATAAAAATAGTGGTCGAAACTGGAAGGTGGATCTGCAGAAAGAGGTTATTTCTCAGTTAACCAAAAAGCGACAATTTTATAATGGTGGAGCTGCAGATTTAAGAAGAATCTTAACCACTCAAAAGGCTCTTTTGGTACTTGATGATGTTGATGAGTTTGAGCAATTACAAGCATTAGGTATTCATTTTGCTGCGTCCTTCGGTTGTAGAAGTAGAATAATTGTGACAACCAGAAGTAAACAGTCCCTTAGTATTCTACCATACACTCCCCACGAAATAAGCTTGTTGAATGACACGGAGTCTTTTGAACTCTTCGCTGGACTCGCATTTGGAAAAGACGAACCTGTTGATAAGACTTTCGTAAAAGAGATTGTTTGGCGTGCTCACGGGCTTCCCTTGGTTCTTGAGGTATGGGGTCGACATTTTAAATGTCATGAAAGGAAACAATGGCCAAGCATATTGGAGACATTAAAAAAAAGTCCTCATGGTGACGTTCAAAAGAAGCTTCAGTTGAGCTATGATTCACTTCCTGATAGATCCAAGAAGTTATTTCTGGATATTGCATGTTTCTTTAATGGAATGGATAAGGATTTAGTTGTCAAAGTATTACAAGACGAAGATTCTGGATTTTTCCCGGATATTGAAATTCAATATCTAGTTGATAAAGGTCTGGTTAAAATATATTTCGTTACCGAACTATCGATGCATCGTGCGATTGAAGAGATGGCGAAAGAGGTGATCCGTCAAGAAGTGGTATGTCGAGAAATTGAGTACAAGCCTGGACAACATACTAGATTGACAGATACAAATGACATACTTCACGTACTAAGAGATTGTTTGGTACATTATATGCAAGTTTATAAGATTGTATATAACTATATATGATGTAGTTTATTGAAAGTATGAATAACTATCTCTTTGATTGTTTACCAGGGAACAGAATCAGTTGAAGGCATTTCTTTGAATTGTTCTCGTGATGAGATGGAAGTAAAAGTAGAGGCCTTTAAAAAGATGACCAATCTGAGGTTCATTCGGTTGCTTTATTGTACTTCTTCATCTTCCAGTAATGATGACAAGTCTTCCTTGTCTTTCAAAAAGTTGAAATACTTGGAATGGATGAGTTTCCCTTTCAAAAGTCTTGACAATATTGACATGGGCAACGTGGTGGTTATTAAACTGGAAAATAGCAAACTGGAAATACTATGGGAAGGATTCAAGGTATGATATGATCGATCATGTCATTTTTATTTATTTCTCATTACGTGTACTCAATGTTATATTATATTATGTTTCTTTCTTCCTTTTTGTGTTTCTAGAGTCTTAAGAATTTGAGGATTCTGGATGCGAGTTATTCAAATTCCTTAACCAAGACAGGAAATTTCACTGGACTCGAGAAACTTGAGAAAGTTTGTTTAAGTGACTGTGACAATTTGGAAGAGGTGCATAGTTCTATTGGTTGCCTCGAAAAACTTAAAGAACTTGACCTCAAGGAGTGCACACAATTGAAGAGTTTCCCATGGGAAATGATAGGCAAATTAACATCTCTTGTATATCTTGACCTTAGAAGTTGTCCCTACATATCGAACACCTTATGTGAAGTTGGGGGCCTTCCTGATAGCCTCTCCCAACTTCATGAACTGAAGTCTATTGACTTATCTGGTTGCAACGGCTTAAAGTGGATTCCAAATCTTCCACAAAACATTGAACAAGTTAGAGCATATTACTGTAAAAGCCTAGTAAATCTTCCTTCAAACATGTCTGAGTTACAGTCTCTAACACAACTATACTTAGATGGGTGCTGGAAATTTGAACCTGAAGGATTTATTAAAGTTACAGGACTAAGGAACCTTGAAATATTAAGCATGAGGAACTGCAACGTGTCGCAAGTATCTAGTGAAATTGGAAATTTGGTGTCATTAAAGTTCCTAGACCTTTCAGAAAACTCATTTTCTAACCTTCCAGACAGCTTCAACAACCTCTCCAAACTGGTTGAGCTCAAGATGAATGACTGTTATCATTTACAGTTGCTTCCACTTCTTCCATCATTGACAAGAATTGAAGCTTCTCGGTGTTGGTCATTGGATGCCATAAGATACGATTTAGTGAAAGCGGCTTACATTTTTCGTTCAAAAATGTTGGAGGTAAGCATGTCGTCCATATATCCCTATGCGTATACAATATTATTTTCGATCATGTACTAATTACATGCAGCCATCCTTGTTGTTAATATATACGTATATGCTTGAATGCTACAGGAATCATTTTTCACTAAACCGTTGGAGATCACACTCTCGGGGGATGAGGTTCCTGAGTGGTGCAGTTATAGAAGTAATGGAAATGAATTATCTTTCGTGGCACCAATGCAGCAGTTGGATAACAAAATCTGTGGTGTCATCTTATGTGCAACTTCAATCAAAGAAAATCTGTGGATGAATTATTCTCCAACAATGCTGAATAAAACAAAAGAAACAAGTCATACATTCTATAGTGGTTCAGATTATAAAAGACATTCCATGTTTGTTCGGTTTTCTCTACTGAATGATACAACACTTGTAGTGGAAGCGGGTGACACTGTGCTACTTCAATTTGAGAACAAACACTCAGTCACTCTCTCTATGAGTTGTGGGTTACATTTGATATATGAGAGTGATGTGGTGGATTCTGAATTATGCATTCGAACATTGGAGATGACCGCTGATGTTGCTGATAATGAAACCACACTAGTAATCCCATCAGAAATGATGAATGCTGGAGCCAGAATTACTGAATTAGATGATGATGATGATTATGAATTAGCTGATGATGATGATTATGAATTAGATGATGATGATTATGAATTACATCTATAATTCGTTGTTGCGTATTATTATAATATGTGTTTTTAGTAACATGTTTATAGAGATTAATATGTAACACTTTGATTCATATGTATGTAAAATAGAGTCTTTTGTGATTGCACGTAACCTGCTTCGTAAAATGCCTGACTTAGATGTTATATCGTGGTATTTCAGAAATACACGAGACAACCCTCCACAGTCGCTGTCTCGGTTACACAAGTTTTTAGTTGTGGGTTATGTTTGATATATGAGGGTGACTACTTCCGAAACGACCTCCAACCGACAAAAGCTTGTGTACATGTATATTTTGAGGATATGCAAATGTAGAGTATATGTCGATAAACAAAATTACGACAATATTTATTGACCCACAAGTACCATTATTGAAGAGTATCTGAGATATATTAGTAGTGTAATACAAGTATTTAACTTATCTTACCTATACCACGGTTAGTTCGTTCTATCCATAACAAAACTTTCATCACCCATCAACATCCATTATTATACACGAGTGTTTTATTGACGTATATACTCAACATCTAGAACAAGTATGCTGGACTCGAGTACCCTAACAACGATCCTAAGCTTTCCCCGACTTAAGCAACACCTCAAGAGCTTTAGGATCCGTGACTGGAGCTTTACATGCAAAATCTTTGCAAACAAGAGCTACCACATTCTCATCTACAAAGTTGCTCTTTGCCATTGCAGCAACGTTGGGGTTCTTTTCCTTCCAAAATCCCATCTCTTCTTCGTCACTAAGGTCAATATGTATCACCTAATATAACGAGCAGCAATCAAAACCATGTTTGACCTTAAAAGTCAAAAAAGTCAAAGACATTGACTTACCGTTTTGTTAGGATCATATGATGCATGAACTGAAACAAGCATGTGTTCCATATCCGGAGATGCTTTCTTTCCCACTAAGACAATTTGCTTCTTCGAAGGAACGGAGAGCATATCAGCAGCACAACACATCAATGGAACAGCTACCGGAGTTTCCTTTAGTCTCTTCTCGAAAACCGCCTGCAATATTGAACCATACCACAATTAATTTTTAACGGTTTTTACAAAATGACTAAGACGGTTGTTTGGATGTGCGTTTCCAAAGTGATTACTGTGACTTGAAGTCGTACTAATCATATATTCTCTTTCTAAAAGCATATCCAAACATCCCTTAAAATAGAATACAAGAAAAAGACGGTTATCTTGTAGTAAAGTCAAAGTTAGAAAATCAAACCAGAAGGTGCTCTGCATTTTGTTTGTAACGATCAGATCTCGAGCCTATAAACATAGAGGCAAGCCTAACAAGATTAATTGCTGAAACGGAGTTGCCAGACGGTTCAGCTCCATCATGGTCTTCTTTCACACGAAGAAGAACCGATTCATCTTCTCCTGTGGTATTAAAATACCCACCTCCGGTTTTATCAAGAAACACCTCATCCTAAAAAAACGACAAAAAATTAAAAAAAATTTAATTTAAATTCATAAAGTATAAAAATATAGAAATGTTCACGAGCTCATATACCTGTGTTTCTTGAAGTTCGACTGCCCAAGATAACCAAGAAATTTCACCACCGTACTCGTACACATCAAGTAATCCTGAAATCAAGAATGCGTAATCGTCCAAGAATCCAGGAGCTTTTGAAGGTCCATTTCTGAAACTGTGTTCCAGTCTTCGAGATTGACGGTTGTAAAGATTTTCCTTTATAAAAGTTAATGCTTTCTTTGCAACTTCCATGTACTCTTGTGGCTAAAATAGTGAGATGTGATGGAAAAGAAAAAAATAAGATCCAGGTTTTTTAATTGGTTCTCAAATGAGCGAAGATTAAATATTTTTTAGAAAAATTTGATCTTACGTTAGTTCCAACAACAGGAAAGTTGAATTTTGTCCCCTCGGGTTCGTTCTTGAGGATTTTAGATGCTCTAGCAAATGAAGAAATTGCAAGTCCGTTCCAAGCTACAATGACCTGTCATTTACCATATATGTTACCGGAAACAAGATAACCTGTACAAGTAGAGGTAGCACATTCACCCATGTATACAAAAACGGGTCATTTCAGAATTTATTTTAAATAAATCATCTTTTTATTATTATTATATTATGGTTTTTCTTAGCATATTTCATTCATTAACTATTTAAAAAAAAAAAACCAATCACTCGCTTGATCGAAAACTATTTTGACCGGTTACACAACCCACCCATTTTGCCACCTTCACTTACAGGAAATAAATAGATCTTGAAACTAATTATTCAACCTTATCATCGAGATGGGGTCGAGGCCGTTTTGATCTTGAATCAAAAAGTTTTTTACGACTTACACCAAGAATTTCGTGATAATTCTCTAATGGTAAACCAAGTTTTGATGCCATTGCATCGGTACTTTTCTTTTCAATAAGTACATTTTTTCCTTTGAATTCATCGTGTGGATCACTCATAGATGAAAGATCACAGTTTCCTGATTTCTTGATGTAACAATGCTCCTTAAACTGAGTTGTGTGCTCGCCAACTATGTCATCAACCTTGATAAACAAAAATACATACCCGTGTCAAGAATTGAAAGTCCACAAAGCTTATCAACTTAAAGAAGTCGACATATTAAGTTACGGACCTCATGTTCACTCCACACATAAAAAACACCTTCCTTTTTCTTTGTAGGGTTTTCAGGTTCAGCACTATCGGCATCTTCAGCAGAAAATATTTCACCACTAGGTCCGATCATGTCTCTCCTTAAATAATCAAGTATATCACGGGCCACATTCGAGTAAAAGACGTCTTTTGTGATAGAGAATACATCAAGGTACACGTTGGCAAGTTGACCTTGATCGTATAACATCTTTTCAAAATGTGGAACTGCCAAGAATTTATCATAAATCATAATCTTGATAAGAACAAATAAATATACCGGCTCGGTAGATGGGGTAATCTTGACACATATAATTAGAAGTTATAACTGAGTTGCTTCGGGTTATGTCTGCCCTCGAACGGGTCAAACCAGAAAACAGGACAAACGGGTCGAAATTTTAAGCCTCCTAAATCATTAAATATACTTTTCTTTTCACAGTTAACCCCCATATATTTCAGAAAGTTACATGTTTTGACTCGTTACCTGACACACCCATTTTGCCACCTTTACAAACTACAGTTTTAATCAATATATAAACACTGTTTTAATTATATTAGGGTGAAATACTAACCATGCCAGCATTCATCCACACTGTAACGATGAAAGCCACCACCAACATGATCATGGACCCCTCCTCTTGCCATGCATTGCAAGCTAAACGACACCATTTTTAAATGTTTCTCGGATTCACCTATTTTTCCAGATTCCTCTAATTTCTTTGACTGGTATATCATTGATTGAGGCTCAGATGGACGAGGAAACTTCGGCGCGGAACCAAATCCACCATATTTCGGATCATAACTTTCAGAAAGCTACATAAAAAGTAAAAAAAAAAAAGTTAAACAAAACACTGTGCATTGGGCATCTATGTAACATGGAGGTTGCAAATTTGACTCATTTACTTATAAATCGGTAGTTTCTGGTTACATTTTCTCTTTAACAGTTTAACGGGTCAAATGGTTGAAACTAGAAAAAAAAACTAATCATATTGACTTGCTAATTATTAGATTTAAACCCGTATTAACAATTAACAAGTTACCAAAGCCTTCCGACAACCCATGTTGCCATCTCTACATATACACATAAAAAAAGAAGGATTAGTTGTTTACGGATTTTGTGCATTTGAGTAGCGCGCTCTGTGCAAGTCCCTCAGACAACTTGTCAGACAATGCACTAACAGATAAGGCTTCTGACAATTGCTCGATAGCAAATGTCCCACTTTTAACAAGCACGTCCTTCTTACTCTCCCAAGCTTCTTTCACTTTTCTGCAAGACCAATATAACACCAATGCAAAAAATTTAACTTCTATTGTCGAAGAAACCACATGAAAATCCAAGACTGATGAGAAATTCCATTTATCTAGCGTCAGTTCTTTTTAAATTAAAAAATTTTCTCAACAGATACATAAGTTTATATGTATTTTTTGACCAAAAAAGGCCACTAAAAACAGAAGAAACCTGAGGATCGTTTTAAACCCTGGCCTCCCGTACTTATCTTCAGGGGGGAAATAAGTTCCACCCATTAAAGGCTTTAAATCGGGAGAAAGGAAGACATTTAATGGCCATCCTCCACCACCATATAAAGCTTGGACATACGTCATATACACCTACAAAAGGAACACACGACAACACTACTATTTTTAATTTATCATCATCAGATAGACAAGATGGAAACGGATAGTCTTAGCAAGCAACGATTTTCGTTATATTTAAATTCATGGGAACCTTCTTTACCTTATCTACATCAGGTCGTTCTTCACGATCCACCTATTTGAAAGCAAAATAAAATTCAAAAAGTGTAGCTATATCAATCGAATTTAGGAATCAAGTAGTGGAAGAACAAAACGGCATATATATAATAATTAATCACAATAGCTATGAGATCACTCACCTTGATACTGACAAACCAGTCATTAAGCAATTTTGCAACCCCGTCATCCTCAAAAGATTCTACCTCCATCACATGACACCTAAATCATCACACATCAACAACCATACGTTTCATATAACTTTCTAAAAACAAAGAACATAAATATATAAAATACGTAATCTTGAGGCCTAAAATCAATTATAAATTTAATTGTACTTGTTACTAACCGACAAATGGTCAATTCGGTTTGAAGCATTACCAAGTATGTTAATTATTATATAAGGAAATACAGGGTAAAGAAGCATACAGATTGACATTATGCATTTATGCTAAAAATGTATGATAATATGTAACAGTTAACGAGAGGATAAAAGACTTACCAGTGGCACGTACTGTATCCAACTTCGAAGAAATAAAAACCCATGGCCAAATTAATCAAAAGCATCATATATTAGTTTCTTGATTTAACCAAATATAATACAGGAAAAAGGTACCGAACAAACAACAACATACTTGATAAGAAAATGGGCACATCCCTCTTTCGAGCTTGTTCGAACGCCTCTTCACCCCACGGGTACCAATTAACCTTCAAATTTGAAATGAAAACGAAATCTTTTTCAAAAAGTGTGAAACAAAATACAATATTCGAAGTAAAACTCGAAAAAATCAAAACTTTGTCCAAAATGATCAAGATTTCTTGAATTTAAACAAAACCTGATTAGCATCATTGTATAATACAGTAACACAATATCTAAATTACCCAAACTGGAATAAAGATCAAAACTTTATCACAAAATGTTCAAAATTTCTTGAATTTAAACAAATTCGTGATAGAATCATAGCTCAATAACACAATATCCAAAGTGTGAATCAATAAAAACACAGTCACAGAAATAAAAATCAAAACTTTATCAAAAAATAAAAAAAGATTTCTTGAATTTAATCAATACCCAATAATGTAAACTTAATAAAGATTCAAACTTTATTAAATTCAAACAATACCCAAAAAAATCACAAAAAAAAAAAAAATACAGGATTATGAGCATGTTGAAGAAGATAAGGACTATGTTCTGCAGCAAGAAGATTAGTATGTTTATTTTGACCAGAGCTTGAAGTTGCAAATGTTTTATCTTTTTCAGCCATTGAAAATAGTCTGATTGGTGGATTAACAGATGGTAAAAAGTAAAAAGGGCGAAATTTGAGTGGTGAAAAAGAGGTAAAATGGGTAAATTTTGATGACGATGAAAACAGTAATTTTTTGAGCATGGAATTGGGTAGAAGTGTGTGTGGGTTGGTAGAGAAAGAGAAATAGGAATTTAATGAAGAAGGTGTGATAAGAAGGTTTCTTGTTGTTGCCATTTGGGATTTATTTTGAAGTGGTTTTTGTGTTTGTGTTTGTGTTTGTGTTTCATATTGCCACGTGTGAAGGTAGATCTAATGTTTGTTTTTTGTTGTGATATCAAAGTAGTGGTGCTACACTATTTTATAAAATAACAAGTTTTGTGGTAGTAATCTTGTGTTTTTTTCTTTTGATAATTTGATCTTGTATAACAAGGTTCTACTAAGAAAGAATAAAGGTTTTTTATTTTATTGATTTAAAAAGTTTTTTGGATCTTTATATTGTAAAAGTGAATGAGTGGTGAACATTTAATACTTTTAATTTAGTTATGTTTTTAATTCTGGTTATATTTGTTTGGTTCGATTGTTTTTTTTTCGAGAATGAAAAGCTTAACTTTTATTGTAATTTCTTTGTAACTAGAAAAGTGAATGTTTATTGATGACGTACCATCGGTAGCCGATAGAGTTCTATCGGTCAAACCAATGGTACGCCGAAAGATCTTGTAACTGGGCACAATCTCTAAGGAAAGGAATCTAGACAACATTTATTATCCGAAGAACATCCTAAGGACCATCAGGCCGAAGGATGACTTCTCGACAGAAAGTACAATACTTCGCAATACCTCCAGGATAAACAAGATATTGTACTTAGAGCACGTTATTATCCGAAACTCAAGATCTATAAATACCAAGCTCACTCTTCACTTCAAGGGTAACGTTCATAAACACTATACACTCTTACTTTACTTATTTACTCTTACTCTTCGTAATCTTACTCTTACGCCCGAGGTAAACCAGGGGATCATCCCCGCTCCGTTTACTCGTGTGTTTGCCTGCTTGTGCAGATAGTTCAAGATCGGAGATAAGAACTAGGCTGAAGGTCTTCTTCGGATCAGCTCTATCGGATCCGAACCTTCTACCCGATTGTACTTGTGACATTCCGGTGTCGCAACATTTATGTTCTATTATAAAGGAATGTTGGTTGAAAAATATGATAATAAGAAGTTGTGTGATAATCTTGTGTGCACCGATTGAAACCATTCAAATGGTAAACACCTATCTTGAACATACAAACTATAACCTCAAAACTTTGATAATATTTGTAGAACATGAGCTCCAAGAAAAACTATGTAGTATTCAAACATAACCTTAATTGTTTAGTTTCTTATTTATAGTGTCATTTCCTCTTCTTTTTTTTTAAATAGAAGTTTATGGAATTAGCTTTAATTCCATGTTGCTCATACATTATTACCAATCCCTCACCTCAAAAAAAGTTTTGATTTTCGGTTCGTATGCTATAACTCCAAATACTTGTATAAAACATATCTGTCTATGAAATGTAAAAGAGAAAATGATTTAACCTCCTAATTTTCAATGTTGTGAAAGTCGTCCAGGAGGCCGTCTAAACGTTTTTGGAGGTGGGGCGACTCGACTAGGACCAAGACGCTCCAAAAAGTCGGGCAACGAAAGTCAACGATTCAAAATCGGGTTAACGTGTCAAAATTGTGTCAATTTTAAATTAACGAATTAGGTTATTTGTTCTAATTTATCAATTCGATGGGGTTTCTGGTTTTGATAAGGTTTGATTTGTTCTTTGATTTGATATTTGATTTTGCAAACGTTGTATTTTGTTTTTTAAATTGAATTTAAGTTAAACCTTAACTTGAAACTGAGACTGTATGTTTAATAATGTAGAATCTGATGTTAATTTGATTTTAATTTACGAACAGATTTTTTTATTATTGTTGATTTTTATGTTAATTTATGGTTTTCATCTATATTTATAAATAATTTTGAATTTATAATTTAAACTAGGTTATTAACCCGCGTACTACGTTACTGATATTAATAAAAATTAAAAACAAACTATTAACAATACTATAACCTTCATAACAGAACTAGAGAACTTAAAAGGTAAAAATCTTCATTAATACTCTATCTCTTGATAAAAATTAATTGAAGCTCGTTTACTTATTTTACTTAGTCGTCTTTAAATGTTAAATTATTTATATGAAAAAATAATAATCGATTTAAATAAATTTAAACAAATTAATTTTGAAATCATTTAATATAAATATAAAGTCCATAATATAGAAAGTTAAATAGAATTATCAAAAAAAAATTAGACGGAAAAAGTAGCCAACTAGTCTTAAAAATGTGCTGACCGACCTGACCCGACTAACGACTTTTCAAACCTTGCTAATTTTTGTGCCGACTAAACATGAACCCGATCACTTGATTTCTTATTAGGGTCGGGTTTCAAATAAATTCATTGCGTAATTTCTATTTTGATCGGCAGAATCAAAGGCGGTGATATGGCGCCAATCTCTTTATCCAGGCTCGGTAGCTCACTTCCATTTTCCAGATTCTTTAGGTATTTTTCATCTAATTACATCATCTCTCTTGTTAATCCCTAATTAATTTCTACTATGTTTATCCCTAATTATTACTCGCTCTGTTAAAAAAATTATGTTTTTTCGAAATTATTTGTTAGGATTCGTAATTTACTGGAATGAAATTAAAGTTGAATGTATGTGAAATTATTAAAATGTCTGGATTGGTGATTTTTTGTTTATTTAACAGACGGGCGGAGCAGGAGATGGAGACTGTGGTGAAAGTACTTAAACCCGGACCTTTGGGGATTATTGAGCACAAGTTTTCTGCTCAGGAGATCGACAAAGCGAATGCTACTGTTAAGAGAGCGGTAGAGAATTGGAAGAGGAATGCAATTATTGAGCGGAATAGACCCATCTTGAAAGACTATCTTAATTAACTACATATTGCTTGTAAAACGGTAAGCTTGCTTTTGATATATTCTGATGCGGAGAATAATGCTGAACAATAGTAAACGCCCACTATCCTTCATTGTGGCTACAAATGATTCTTGTTATCAATTATTGCGTGTACGTCTTTGTCAGATATTCTTTATTTGTTTCTTCGTGATGTTTTATAAGACATTGTTACTTCATTACTATCTATTTATCGTAAGGGATAAACCTATATATCATTTAACTTTCCAGTAGCTGGGCTAGTTTTCCTTCGAGTTAAGCATCATGATCAGTTTGCCCTATAACTAAAGGTGGCACACTTGGCTTACATCCTAGTGTTTTTAAAATAATTCAGATCGCTTTCCAGTTGCTTTTTGTTGTAATCTTAATCTAACTCGTAAACCATAGGATTTACCTCAGAGCTAAAAATGGAAGTCTTAATGATGTTGCACATACAACAACTCTTACTAAATATAACTATAGGCTTTTCAGCAACCACCCTTGGAACAGTGCCCTTACTTTAAGAAGCCCGTAACACGAAGTTTCGTAGTGATAACTATCTATAACTAAAGATTTTCTAAATGTTTGTTATGTCGATTATGCCCGTACTTCAAGGATATTGGGACTCCACTCTACACTATATAGAGAGTTCTAATTACCTTGAAATGATGATGAAAATGCTCTTGGAAAGATGGATTAACTTTTAAGAGACTATTCTTAGCGTTTTTGAGTTGGGATAGCAGCACATAAGTGGTCATTTTAGCATCTTATTCTTTAGAGCCATATTTAGATGTTCCCTTTTGGTAGTCCCTTCTTGACCTCTAAATATGTCAACGATGCTCTTCGTCACCCATACTATTTTGAGATGTTATATGAAAAAACAGGCGGGGTTCCTTTTTTTCTTCATACACAAATACAGAACCTTGATACATAATGATGTGTAGATCTTTAAGGGTAGTGATGCATCCCTTTTTTGCGGCATCTGGGGAGGTGGAGATCATGTAGCCTTTTTTTCCCCACATCAAGATTCCCAACATTCTAGTTTTAAGAACTCGAAAGTAAATAGTTTGACAAAGAAAAGCGGAATATTGACATATGTAGATGATAATGATAGCTAAATAATATATGCATAAATTTTATTATTGCTGTTTAAAGCATCAAATGGTTGGATAACAAGTCGGATAAGATTAGGAGAATATTAGATTAGTTTAATTTATCTGATAAAACTCGATCTTTTTAAGGGGCATCCACATACAAAGTTTGTAGGCTTCAATAGTATCGTATCTCTGTGTTGCCTACATTTGACCACCTAAATGGCTCATTGCTATTTGTCATAAGGTTTATGTGCTATTGTAGATATTTTTATCATTGATTATGGTGGCACCCTTGTGGCCTAAGTTCCATTCTAGATTGGTTAAGCGATGGATTCCCATCTTTTACACGTCAGCAAACTGAAAATTAATACGCCTCCGATTTTTGCTTCTCAATAGTGTTTTTGCACTAAACCGAGATATATGCTCTACCTACTTGGCTTCTAGTAACGAGCATGAAAATATACCATATGTGTCAACTTGTTTATAGCACGAATCATCGGGTTCAAGCATAAACCGCTCTTATCCAAATAAAAAAGTATGCAAAAGGAACTTACCTTTTTTCAGATTATCCTTTGCGTTTTTATTCTCCTTTCCCCTTTAGTGTCACCTATATAACAGTGAACCAAAACTTCAAACTTCATCAAGTTACCTGAATTTAGTTAATAAGTATTAACAGCTTGTAACAAGTTTTTGTAAATGGATAGAGTAAAAGATTTGGCATCTAAGAAAGCTGCAGTCATCTTTACCAAAGGCTCGTGTTGTATGTGTCATAGTATCAAGGCATTATTTTACGAGCTTGGTGCAAGTCCTGCAATTCATGAAGTTGATCATGATGTGGATATGGAGTGGGCTCTTCGACGGCTAGGTTGTAACCCTGCTCTCCCGGCCGTGTTTATAGGTGGCAAGTATATTGGTTCGGCTAAAGATGTCATTTCCCTTCACGTTGATGGGTCGTTGAAACAAAAACTCATTGAAGCACGGGCTATCTGGTTCTAGGACTTGTCATTATGTATTGAGTGGTTTCTAGCTTTAATGTCATGTTAGAATACTGAACATTAAGTCTAAAAGCCGCTCTTTTTGTCGGCTTTGTTGACTTTGCCTTATTAGAGTCGAATTTTAAGCGGGTTTCTCTTCGTTTTTGGCTTTTATATTTTGTTATATCGTCATCACATGCTTTTGAAGGCTTATATGTCATGTACATTACACCCATCTTTCGCTAATTTTAGGGGCATGGTTTGTTAGTTAGGACATCTCTCGTGTATGTACAAAAACATTAATATTGTGTGAAGTTCCGTGTATATGATCTCCAACTAGTACATCAATATGGCATAATATTTATATAACAATATTCATCCTATCACACCAAATGAATTATTACTTTCAAGTTTCAACCGATAATTGAATTAGAATCTATAGCAAGAAGCAAGAGCGAAAGAGAGTATTACAACAGATTGATTAGAGTTGATTTTGGTGACTAATCCCAATAACCGTTTAAGGTTTACAAGTTAAGGAACTCTATTAGAAACTTATATAAATGAAAAATAGTCGTTATTTATGTCAAATTTGCTTCCTAGGAAATTTAGAGCTAAACACCATATCGTTATATAGTTACAATACCTCCATAACAATCATTCCCTCGTCTTTAAAACCACATCAATAACTTTCTTGATCCGTTTATTCAAGACCATAAGGCCAAATTGAGGTGGTCTCTTAGATTAGAAATAGTGGTAAGTTGCAACTTCCGCCTTGTGAAGATATATTTCCAAAGATCTTTGGCGTTTCAACAATCAATAAAGGGAGGAACTCCCGGTTCTTGATCCTCATTGAAAGAGGGACATGTAGTCAAATGTAGGTACATCTCCTCTTTCGCAAGGTTGACTATTGTAAGAAGACGCCCATTGTAAATTCTCCATAAAGTAAATATTAATCTCACCTTCCTTCGTCGTGGCTACGAATGATTCTTCTTTTTATTTATTTATTTCGTTGTGTGGTGAACTATTTATTTCTTGTACGATCACTCGTGATGTTTTTACACAAAAGCAATATTTATTTGATATAGAATTGATGCATTAGTACAAGATATTGTGTTGGTCACCTTCCTATGACCCCGATTTGGACCCGAAAACCGAAATGTCACGGAATAACTAATAAGTGAATGTGTAATGGTGAAGAACACTAATCTAACCAAAAGATTGATATTATAAAGCTCGCCTAATGTTTACAATACGAAATAACATCAATACGACTGATTACAAGATTTTGGACCGTCAAGCAAAACTGTTGCGCAACTTAAGACCTAGGTGGCGCAACACTTTATTTCTCTCTCTAGACGGCTGCATTTATGATCCTTAGATGGGGTATTTATAGGTGACCATAAAAACCCTAAATTGTTTCGCAAACGCAACAGGAGAGAAGTGTTGCGGTACAGTGTTGTGTTGTGCAACACTTAGTTGCGCAACACTTCATAAATGTTGTGCAACACTTTATAATTCGATCTAAATACATTCTAAACTTCACGACATGTCCTATATGAAGTACAAGTTACAATCAACGACGAATATGCTTCAAAAAATTGTTACTTAATCTATCTGTTATTATCTTAAATTAGAGTCAAACCCAGTATTTGGGCTAGTTTCCCCTCGAGATGAAGCTTTATAAACCAGTGTTCTAAATAACCCGCCATGAAACCGCCATGTCTCGCCATTTCTCAAGGCTTGGAGTAGCCGCCATGGCGCCGCCATGTCTCGCCGTTTCTCAAGGCTTGGAGTAGCCGACACGAAATGATGGATAACTTCTTTGTAAAGTTTGGTTACTATATTTTACATTAGTTGTATATTGATATATGAAATTATTAACTTTTTATAATTTATTGGTGTTGATATAACTTAATAATAGTAAAAATATATATAAAAGTATATATAAAATTATAAAATATATTAATTTTTTGCCGCTTTTTCACGCCTTGAAAAACGCCATGTCTCGCCATTTCTTGCAAAGCTTGAGGCTTGCTCATGCCGCCACGCCACGCCTTACGTTATCTATAACCTTGTTATAAACTCACTTGAAAATACCGCCGGTACACTTGGCTTATTACATCCTAGTGCTTTCAGCTCGCTCCCCATTTGCTTACAGTTTGGATGTTAATCTAGCTCGTAAACCATAGGATTTACCCCAAAGCTGTAAATCAGAGTCCATTCTTCCCTTTTGAATATCACTATTTGGATTTCCAGCAACCACCCTTGTAACTATGGCAATTTTCTAAGAACTAAGTAACAAGAGGAGGTGGAGATCATGGAGCCTTTTGTTCCGCGCACGTACATGAAGCTTCCCAACATTATAGTTTTAAATAATCAAAAGTAAATACATGGGAAAATAAAAGTGGAATTTTGACAGATCTAGAAGCTTATTTGAGAATCATAGCTTAATTATATATACATAAATTGATTCTTGCATTAGCAGTTTCGATAAGATTAGAAGCATATGGGATTAGTTTATCGGATGAACGTCAGTCCTTTTGCAGAGCATCCAAATATAATTTAGATTAGATATAAAGATTGGAAGCTTCGATAGTATCTTATCTCTGTGCTACCTATATTTGACCAGTTGAATGGCTAGTTTATGTTTTTCGCAAGATTTACGCTACTGTAGATATCATAAAATTGATTATGTGGCACCCTTGTGGCCTAAGTTCTTTGTAGAATATAGGTTAGATGAAGATAATGTAAAGCGGGTCATATTATTTTTGTGGTTCTAACGGGTAAACCTTTATAAACTTAGCTAAAAATGAAACACGTCGGACGTGCCAAAACAGGTGGAAGGTCGCTCTAAGTGTATTCAAATGCTTACAACCTATTCATAAAGTAGTATATTATTATTTATGATCATAAAAAAATCCAAAAGAGGGTATTCAATTCTTCTTTCTGATTACCGTTAATTCTACAGGTTTAGAGAAGGATTCCTATTTTTAGCACATCAGCAAACTGAAAATCGGTACGCCTCCGATTCTTTCCTCTCATCATAGTGTTTCTGCACTGAATCGAAGAATATATGCTTCACCTACATGGCTTCTTTTAATAAGCCTGAAAATATACCATATGTGTCTACTTGCTTAAAGCACAAATAATTTTTCTTCAAGTAGATAATCACAACCACTCTTATATATCCAAATAGAAAATATCCGAAAGGAACTTGTCTTTTTTATGTTTCCTATTCGTTTATATTCTCTTTTTAATTACCTTTCGCGTTGCCTATATAATGGTGAGCAAAATTTCAAACTTCAACAAGTTAGCTTTCAAAGTCTTACAGTTATAGCAATCAGTCACTAAGTATCAGAAGTTTGAAACAAGTTTTTTGTAAATGGATAGAGTGAAAGCACTAGCGTCTAAGTCAGCTGCGGTGATCTTCACTAAAAGCTCTTGTTGTATGTGTCATAGTATCAAGGCATTATTCTACGAGCTTGGTGCAAGTCCTGCAATTCATGAAGTTGATCATGATGCAGATATGGAGTGGGCCCTACGACGGCTAGGTTGTAACCCTGCTCTCCCGGCAGTGTTTATAGGCGGTAAATATGTTGGTTCAGCTAAAGATGTCATTTCCCTCCACGTTGATGGGTCGTTGAAACAAAAACTTATTGAAGCACGGGCTATCTGGTTTTAGTACTTATCATTATGTATTCCAAGTGGTTCGTAGCTTTAGTTTCATGTTGGAAAAGTAAACATCAAGTCTAAAAGCCGCTCTTTTTTGTCGGCTATGTTGACTTTGTTGTATTAGAGTCAAACACCAAACGGGTTTCTTATCGCTTTTGGCCTTTCTTTTTGTTGTAAAACTTTGTCAATGCAAACTTTTGAAGGCTTATATGTCATGTACATTACACCTAATCGCTAATGAATTTTTATGCCGTGTCTTTGTTTGTTAGACCCCTGTATGTACAAAAACATTAAAGCTGTGTAAAGTTCTATGTATATGATCTCCTAGAATTTGCTTCCTAGGAATTTTAGAGCTAAACACCAAATCATTACAATAATTCCATATTACCCATATTCATGTCTTGAAAACCACATCAATAGCTTTCTTTTTTCATTCGAGAGCGCAACAATCTTGGCCAAGTTGAGAAGCCGGTCTCTAAGATTAGAAAGAGTGGTAAGTTACAATTTTCAGTTTTTCACCACATGAAAATATACCTCCAAAGATCTTTGGCGATTCACCAATGAATAAAGATATGAACTTTCCTTTCTCGATTCTCATTGAAAGAGGAATATGTAGTAAAATGTAGGCACAACTCCTCTTCCGCAAGGTTGACTCTTGCACGAAGACACCCATTGTTGATTCTCCGAAAGTGAACATTAATATCAACATCCTTTGTTGTGGTTACGGATGATTCTTGTTAGCAATGATTGAATACTATTTTTTTCTTCTTCTTTATATGTCGTACACACGGCTTACATCCTAGTACTTTCAGCTTGCTCTCTAGTTGCTTCCCGTTTGAATGTTCATCTAGCTCGTAAACTATAGGATTTACCCCAAAGATATAAATTAGAGTGTTGATGGTGTCTCGCTGACAACAAGAACTCTTACTGAATATCA
Organism: Senecio squalidus; assembly: GCA_910822075.1. Taxonomy (NCBI): domain Eukaryota; kingdom Viridiplantae; phylum Streptophyta; class Magnoliopsida; order Asterales; family Asteraceae; genus Senecio; species Senecio squalidus. The sequence continues at coordinate 24,038,902 of CAJVGC010000591.1, read as the reverse complement.
CTATTGGTTATTCAGCAACTGTCCTTGTTACCATTGCCATTATAGAAGAACAGAGTAGCAAGAGGTTTCTAAGCGACAACTATAATTAAATATTTTCTAAATATTTATTATGTGAATTAAGCCTTTACTTTATGGATCTCGGGACTCCAAACGAAACAACATAGAGTTCTAGTTACATTATAATTTTATGAAATGACGATGAAGGTGTTCTTAGAAAAGACCGATTAATTGTTTGGAGATTATCCGTAGCTTTGTTGAGTTGGATAAGCATATATTATAGCAAAGTTGTGGAATTTCGACCTAAGAATTTATTGGTTCATAAGAAAGAATAAGATGATCATTTCAGCATCTTATTCTATAGAGCCTTTTCTGATATTCTCTCCTTATAGCCCCTTCTTGATCACTATTTATATATGTCAACGATGCTCGAACCACGTCACACATTTCTAATTTGAGATGATATATGATAAAAAAAAAAAGGAAGGACTTTTTTCTTTTCCTGCATACACGCATATTGAACCTCGATACATACTAGTTTGTAAATCTCTAGGCCTTGATGAATCACTTTTCGGGCATCTGAGGAGGTGGAGATCATGTAGCCTTTTGTTCCGCACAAGAAGATTCCCAACATTTTAGTTTTAAAAATCAAAAGTAAATACACTGGCAAAGAAAAGTGGAATTTTGACACATCTAGAAGCTTATTTGAGAATCATAGCTAAATTATATATACATAAATTGATTCTTGCTGTTTATAGCATCAAATGGTTGTTTAACAGTTCGGATAAGATTAGAAGCATATGGGATTAGTTTATCGGATGAACGCCAGTCCTTTTGCAGAGCATCCAAATAAAATTTAGATTAGATTTGAAGATTAGAAGCTTCGATAGTATATTATCTCTGTGCTACCTACATTTGACCAGTTGAATGGCTATTTTACCTTTTTAGCAAGATTTACGATACTGTAGATATCATAAAATTGATTATGTAGCACCCATGTGACCTAAGTTCGTTGTGGAATATTGGTTTAGTGAAGATAATGTAAAGTGCGTCAAACAGGTGGAAGATCGCTCTTAGTGAATTCAAACGCTTAAAACCTATGTCCTCCGGGAGTTTCCATGGTGTTAATTTGAAATTAGATAAAACCGAATCCTCTGGGGATTACCGAGCACAAACTTTCTGCTGCTCGAGGACATTGAGAAAGCAAATGCTACTTTTAAAAGAGCAATGCAATCATAGAACAACATAGACATGCACTTCTTAAAAGATTAATTTTGCACAACATTAAGCTCTTTTTAGAAATATTATGATGCAAAGAATAGTTTTGTGCAATAGTAAACTCTCACCACCCTTCATTGTGGCTTCAAATGATTCTTGTTAGCAATGATTCTTGTTAGTGTAGATGCATTTATGTAGTTACTAGATTCGTATGCAATTAACGTTTGTATCAATCTTTATATTGTTTGGTTGAATATTAATATTGAATGTTTGATTAATTATAAGCTTGAACGTTTATGTAGTTATGAATTAATCTAATATGTGTTTCGTAATGTTTAAATAATATTCACACTCATTCGCACGGATAAGGATGATATCCGTGCGGATGAAGGTTCCTTCGCACGAACGAGAAAGATAAACAATTTGTTTATGAAACTGTTCCATTCGTACGAACGTGTCAAGGTTCGCACGAATCGGATCTCATTCGTACGGATGAGATCACATCCGTACGAATGAAAAGCTGGGCCTATATATACCAGCTTAGGGTTCAGCATGCGTTAAGGTTTTTAGGGTTTTTTCTCATTCGTGCCGAATTGCTGCTTGTGTGTTTTCTGGTATTCCAAAGTGTTTATAACATATAAACAATCATCCGAATAGTCTTCCTTAGGTCCGATCTTATCAATAATCATTGGTTTGATCTCGTTTCCGACGGTTACATATTCGCTAGATAATCATTAGTCTATTTCCGCTAGGTTAGTGATATAACGTTGACTATAAGATCCGAACAACCTCAACAAAGTGGTATCAGAGCGTTGGTTGTAGAAATCAACGTTCTTCTAGCGATTCTTAAGATTTTTTGTTTTGATTGATTCTTAAAGTTTGGAATTTTACGTTAAAAACCTTGTTTTTATTGTCTTAGAACGTTTCTGAGTCGGTTAGATTAAGATCTGGGCAAATAGAAATTGTTTTGGTTTAGAAAATCGACCTGTAGATCGACTTTTTGCAAAACCCTAAAAATTCCGCGGCGCATACGAACCAAGTTCTTGATAGGTTTCATCCGTACGAATAGAGGTCTCACTCGCACGAATAGGAATTCATCCGTGCGAATCTAAGTTTTTGGTTAAAAAGTTTAAAGTTTAGTTCATTCGTACGAATAAGTTTCCTTCGTACGAATAAAACTCTCATTCGTGCGTATCTGTCAGTTCATCCGTACGAATCACTCATTCGTGTAGAGCTTAGGTTTCTTGTTTCATTCGTACGAATCACTCTCATTCGTACGTATCAAGTCTTTCATTCGTACGAATCTCAGCTGTTCATCCGCACGAACCAGTTACAGATTTAACTTTCAAATTTTAAATGGAATACGCAATGGCTAGTACCAACACTAAAATGTCTGAAATGCTAATCAATGATGCTGAAACTGGAAGTATAAATAAGGTCCCCAAACTCATCACTATGGACGATTACCCACACTGGAAACCTCGATTCGAGATTCACATCCAAGGAATGGATTCAAAAATGTGGGATATGATTCAAAATGGATATGATGAACCAGTTAGTGAAAATGGAGATCCTATTGCCATTCAAAGATATTCAGAGGAACAAAGGAAGAGTTACGACATTGAGAAAAAGGCTTATTCTCATTTATGTCAGGCTATTCCTAGATCTGTGTTTCATCAGTACAAGACTTACAAGCTATCGAAACAGTTATGGGATGCTCTTGAATTGGACTGTGAGGGAAACAACAAGTTGAAGTCAATGAAGGGAAGAGCACTGAAAAAGGAATTTGATAACTTTACTTGTCTTCATGGAGAATCATTGTTCGACCTTATAAGACGTTTTCAACATTTAATTAGCGAGATGAACGGATATTCGGTGGTTACAACTGGTGCAGAGAGAGTAGAGTGTTTTGCGGACGCTTTGCCAGACAGCTGGAATGGATATATGGAGATGTTAAAGGAAAGTGGGTATCTTGCTCGCACAACTTTGAATGATTTATTTACAAAGCTAAGAGAGAAGGAGCAGGATGACAAGTTTCGTGCTCAAAGAAAGGGACACACTCAAGATCCCTTGCTGTACTACGCTGATCCACCTCCAGCCACTCCTACTCATGCTCCACTGAAGACAGCGTTTTCGGCAAATGCTTCAAGTCATACAGGTCATTCGGGATGTTCACACTCAAGCTCAAGTCAAAGTACTCCAGTTCAGAAGTCTCAAGCTCAAGCAAGTTCAGAATCAGCGTTTACAAGTTTGAAAATCGAGCACTTTCATAAAGGAAATGTGGATGGTGTAAATGAAGATATGGCTATGCTGAGTGCTTTAGTAGGATCTTATGATACGCTGCTACAGGGTAAAATTGGAAACATACACTTAACTGGGGAGGATTATGAGCAGATTGATCGTGATGAGATGGAACGAATTGACATTATGTGGGGATTCGCTAATCTGGTTAGGAGGGCAAAAGAGTACGTGAAGAAGACGGGTAACACTATCGGAGCCAACAAGGAAACAAAGTATGGTTTCGACATGTCAGCGATTACTTGTCACAACTGTGGACAGAAGGGTCATTTTGCTCGAAACTGTCACACCCCGCAAAATGGCGGAACCGAGGTGTACAGAGAATACGGTATCAGAGATTCAAAGGTTACATCAACATAAGTAAGCCATACATCATCAACATAGATTAAAGAGTTTGAAATACAATACGTTATTACAATCATCCGAATATATCAAAATACGGCTACATCGTTTGAGATACTAAGGAATTAACATAAGCAAAATAAATTCCATGCAAAAGATCCACGTAGCCAACAAGCATAGCATCATAAAGGTAACCACAAATCCCTGAAAAGCGTTAAAATACGACGTCAACATAAAGTTGGTGAATTATTCGCAATAATTAATAAAAACATAATAGTATAAGAGTTTCAATATGTTTTGACCCAAAAGTGTTTTGATTTGAAGATAAGTCATTTGAAAATGATGTTTCAAAATATACGTGAAGTATACAAAACCTTTTGATAAAATACTCATACATATACCATAAAAATACCATAATTGAATCATACATACATACATACTGGATAGATAATAGCTTTAGGAACATACGATACACCTGAACCATAACAATACTGGCAACTAACCCCACCTAGTGTCTTAAGCTAGGTTGCCCTCGAAATCAACGGTCATAACATTACTAACACGGACAGGGCGCATCCATCATCCATCGTGTTAGAAATGAGGGTTTGTTAGACCCATATAGCGCTATATATATAAACCGGCGGCTAAAAGCTAACAGGTGTGTATACGGGGCCTCGTACTACCACAAAGGCGGTACAAGTTTGGGTAAGACTCATCTAAAGCATTCATATCCATAATACATACCATAATACATATAACATAAAAATACCTTTATACAACGCTAATCATGCCCAAAAGTGTAAAAAGGGTAAAAAGGGCAACGAATAACTCACGGAATAGCAAAGCAATCCAAACACGATATGTCGGAAAATAATCAGATACGGTCAAGCTCCCACGTCTAAGTGCCCTAAACATCACGTAAATAAACATGTCTAAGTATCTCTAAGTCTAGTGGGATATGCCTTAACGATTAACGTTTTATACGGGTTTTAAAATGACCAACAGGAACATCGATTTAACAGAATTACAACGTTTCGAAAAGTCCGGAAGTTAGTTACGCATCACGTAACTAGGAGTTACGTGACTCATGGCTAGATACGTGATCAAGAAGCAAATTACGTGGCAAAAGCTAGTTTCGGGCATAGTTACGTGATACACAGGGTACTTACGTGATTAAAGGTCATAGTTACGTGACTAAGACTAAAGGTCTTAGTTACGTGATTAAAGGTCATAGTTACGTGACTAAAGGTCTTAGTTACGTGATTAAAGGTCATAGTTACGTGACTAAGACTAAAGGTCTTAGTTACGTGATTAAAGGTCATAGTTACGTGACTAAGACTAAAGGTCTTAGTTACGTGATTAAAGGTCATAGTTACGTGACTAAGACTAAAGGTCTTAGTTACGTGATTAAAGGTCATAGTTACGTGACTAAGACTAAAGGTCTTAGTTACGTGATTTTGAAGGAATTACGTGCTCAGTTACGTGATTTGAAGGTGTTACGTGATCAGTTACGTTCACGTAACACAGTTACATGACGTAACTGGGTTTTTACGAAAAATTACATTCGGGATTCGATTTCTGAGTGTTTTAGGTGTCAAAATCATCCCATATTGGAAACCTATGTCCAGAATATGTTTAGGTATAATAACCCTCAATAAAATCCGAGTTTTGATGGTAAAAGTGGTGTTTTCGGGATTGAATCAAAATAATAAAGTTTAAAACCAAAACCGAGAAATACTTACCCGATCGAACTGAAATTCAGAGGATAGATGAAGATGATTACGGTGAACAATAAACAAGCCTCGAAATTGGATTTCAACGGTCGAATCTCTAGATAATTTAGAGAGAAGATGGAGCTTTTGTGTGTGTTTTTAGAGAGAGAGAGTGTGATGGGGAAAATGGAGAAGAAAGGTAGGTGGGAGTAGGGTAAAGACAAAAATGTTGGTGGGGAATAAGACAAAACGTTTGGTAGGCTACTTTAGGACCAATTTTGTAATAGAAATCCCACCATAGGACTAGTTTTGTAATAAATTTCTGAAAGGACTAAAAATGTAATACTTTTTAAACGTTAATCTTAATCGTATAAATAAGGCATAATACCCCTAAACTTATCATAAGAGCATACTAGACTTATACTAAAGGCACTTAGAACTAAACGTTCCCGACATAAAGATCCGAATCACATAAATACAAATACGATACTCATAAAATACGGAAAATACGAATACGATACTCATAAAATACGAATACGATAAAACATAAAAGGAATACAATAGGGTCAAAACATAAACATAAATAAATAAAACGAATACGGGTCGTTAGAAATATACCTAGAAATTCGCGAATGTCACAGAAACTGTGAAAAGCCAAAACAACCAAGAACCGTTCAGAATCCATTCAGAGATCAGCAAAACAGGAATGTGAACAGGAATGCTTCTGAGACGAACAAGAATACAGCTTTGGTGACGACTGGCTCGAATATTTCCACTGGCACTGAAAATTCAGAGGTTAAAACTTTGGTTTTTCAATCTGACGAAGGTTTGGACTGGCAGTTTCAAATTAATGACAATCAGTCCGATGCTGAAGCCAACGTTGTGAAAATATTGAATCTGAATGAAGAAAGTGACGGGGAGGAGTCTGTTACCTCTGACGAATCATCTGAGGAATCTTCAGCAGAATCAGAAGCACCAGTGATTAAAAGGGAGTTTGCAATGATGGCTGGTACTACTGAGTCATCAAAGGTACAATCTGAAACTAAAATAACTTCCTGTTCAAATTGTTTTGTTTTAGACAAACGAGTAAATGAGCTTAGCCAAGAAAATAACAATCTTGTTGATGAACTTCGTAAAAACAAAAGCGTTAAGGGAAATGAAAAATTGTTTTCAGAAAAGAACAAACTTTTGGCAAAACAAGTTAGTGATTTGGAAATTGACTTGTTAAACAAACAGGACTCGATTAACAAATATTTAAAAGATATTGATGCTCTTAAACGTGAAAATGCTTCTGTTAAAATAAGTTTTGAAACTTTAAACCAACAAGTTAGAAGTTACTCCACTGCATCATATCTTTTGGATCACATTCTGAAAGAAAAACGTCCTGAGAATGGAGAAGGGAAACCAGGGGTTGACTTCAAAGCTTGTCCACCTCCCATCTTTAACAAACTAATTAAGGCTCCAAAGGAGGAAGGGGATGTTGAATTCATTCTTCAACAACCAGACCCAGCGGTCCAAACCCCTAGTGTCCAAACACCAAGTGTCCAAACACCTACTGTCAGTGCTAAAAGTAATGTAAACGAAAAGTTGAAAGAAACCTTATTGGTTGAGGATTGGGTTTCTGACTCAGATGAGGAAGAAAAGGGTTCAGGTTTAGTCTTCAGTTACCTTATAAAACAGATTTAGGTCGCAAGCCTCACAATAAAACGGGTTTAGGTTATCAGTCAACGAATAAAACGTCAAGTCAACCTAAACAAGTTAGAATTTTGAAAAGACCTGAATTTCAAGGACCAAAATTTGTCAAAACCGGAGAATCATCAATCACAGCTGAGACAAAAGAAACTAATCAAGGGAAATTCATCCCACCTCATTTGAGAAACAACAACCCCCATAAGCCACCAAATGTTCAACAACATAACGGCTTCATGCGTCCAAATGCTATGTTCTCCAAACCTCATACACACCACCAGAGAATGACACAAAGTTCTCAAAATCTTAACGAATGGAGAACTTGTTTTGATTGTGGGGAGAAAGGCCATGTTAATTATAATTGTCCAAATTTAAAACAAAGGCCTAGGAATAATGTTGACCAAAATAGAATGTCCACTGGAAATCGTTTTTCAAGCCCAAATCGAAATAGATTTTCAAACAATAGGTCATCATCTCCTAAACAAAACAATGAGTTGCTTCCTGCTGGTAAATCCAAACAGCAACCTATTGTTAAACAAATTGAAAAACGGTCAATATCACCAACTGTCTATGTCAAACGTGTATGGAAAGCTAAGAATGAAACTAAAGGTGCTGGACCTTCAAACTCATCTGAGGGTTCCAAGGGACAATGGGTTGACTTACAGTTTTTAGGTGATGATGGCAAACCCAAGGCTATTAAAGCTTGGGTTTGCATTGGAAATTAATAATTTCAATTTGTTGTGCAGGTCGTCTATGATCCTATCAAGAATACATGGATTGTTGATAGTGGGGCGTCTAGGCACATGACAGGAAACATGAAATTACTTTCAAATGTCAGAACAATTAAAGGAGGTTATGTTTTTTTTGCTGGTGATAAGGGAGGTTATATCTCAGCCCAGGGATTGGTTTCAAATAACAAGATCAGTTTCGATAAAGTAAACTTTGTTCAGGCACTTGTCAACAACTTGTTGTCTGTGTCTCAGATTTGCGACAAGAAGTTTAAAGTGATTTTTGATGATTTTCAGTGTTACATCATGAGTAACGATTTCAAGGTTCCCGAAGAATTGATTATTACAACTTCACCAAGGGTTGGAGATTTGTATGTGCTCGACATGTCGAAGACTACTGTGAATTCGACTGAACATCAAGCTTTTGTCTCGAAAGCTACTGAACGTGAATCTATTTTGTGGCACAAACGTATGGGACACCTTAGTTTGAGAAAGATGAATCATTTGATGCACAAGGATTTGGTTATGGGAGTTAATGTGAAAACATTTCAGTTGCCGGAAGCCTGTATTTCATGCAAGAAGGGAAAGCAGTCCAAAAAGTCTCACAAAGTAAAGAAGTTCCATACAATCGACACTCCGCTTGAACTTCTGCACATGGATTTGTTTGGCCCTATCAAGTATTCGAGTGTTGCAGGGGATAAATACTGTTTGGTGGTGACTGATGATTATTCTCGATTCTCTTGGGTCATGTTTTTACGAGAGAAATCTGAAACATACGAGAATATCAAGCTGCTAGTTACTTCATTGGAAACACTGTACAAGTTAAAGGTTCGACGATTTAGAACTGATAACGGTACAAAATTTAAAAATCAGAGGATGGAAGATTTATGCAAGGAGAAAGGAATTCAACAACAATTCAGTGCAGCCTATACTCCACAAATGAACGGGGTTGCAGAAAGAAAGAACAGAACATTGATTGAAGCAGCTAGGACGATGTTGGCTGATTCGACACTGCCAGTACGTTTTTGGAATGAAGCGGTAGCTAATGCTTGTTACACTTTAAACCGAGTACTAGTAGTGAAGCGACATGGGAAAACTTGTTATGAATTGTTGCAGAAAAGAAAGCCTAATTTGCAGTACTTGGAACCCTTTGGAGCTCCGTGTACTATGCTCAAGCGTAAACAAGATGGAAAATCTGATGAAAAGGCGGTAGAGGGGATATTTCTGGGATACAGCACTCCTAACAAGAGAGTTTGGAATCCAGCTACTAAAGCTATTGAAGAATGGTATGAGGTGGATGTTCAGAAGTATTCGAATCCTATTCCTTCAAAAGGATATCCATGGATGTTTGACTATGATTCGTTGTTTGAATCATTTAATCTTCCTGAGTTTTCCGATGAGGATATTGCAAGGTATTACTCTCACCAAGAATCTTTGGAAGAGCCTATTCCTCAAGATACAGTAACTCCAGCAGCTCCTACTCCTCCCGGTACTCAAGATAATCCTGCAAATTCTCACGCAAATGATGATGATTCAAATTCTGATGGCTCCGTTCAAATTAATGAGCCGATTGAAATTGTAGAGGAAGTTGTAGCTCCTGACGTAAATAACTTGGGTCCTAACGTTGAGGTTCCTCCTAATCTAAACGTTGAGGTTCCTCCTAATCTAAACGTCGAAGAACCAGCAAGTCAGCTCCGGAGATCATCAAGGGCTCGCAGATCGACAAATTTTGATGATTATGAAACCTATATGGCTGGAGCTCGACCCAAAAGACATATTCAGAGCGACGTTTACATTGATCTGTTTAAATCTGGGGATGTCACCTACTGTGCACATGCATGCTTTATTTCTCAGATTGAACCAGCTAACATTGAAGAAGCTCTCTTGGATGACAATTGGATCAATTCAATGCAAGAGGAACTGCTACAGTTTAAGAAGCTGGGCGTCTGGAGGCTTGTCGCTAAGCCAAAAGGTGCCAAGTCATTGGGTTGTCGCTGGGTCCATCGCTGCAAACGGGATGATCAGGATGTAGTTGTCAGAAACAAGTCAAGACTAGTGGTTCAGGGTTTTCGACAAATCCCTGACTTGGATTATAATGAAGTGTTCGCTCCAGTTGCGAGATTAGAGGCGATTCGGATTTTTCTGGCCTTTGCATCATATAAGAAGTTTACTGTTTATCAGATGGATGTAAAGAGCGCTTTTCTTTACGGGAATATTCGCGAGACAGTGTACGTTAATGAACCACCAGGCTTTGTAGACCCATTACATCCGGATAAAGTGTACATTCTCGATAAAGCACTTTATGGTCTGCATCAAGCACCGCGTGCCTGGTATGAGACACTTGCTAATCATCTGACCGACAACGGTTTTCGTCGAGGTGTCATTGATTGTACGCTGTTCATCAAAGAAAGAGGTGAAGATATTCTGTTGGTGCAAGTATATGTGGACGACATTATTTTTGGTTCTACAAATCCAGAGTTATGTAAAGAGTTTGAAACGGTGATGACAAGCAAGTTCGAAATGAGTTCTATGGGTCCGATTAAATTCTTTTTGGGGCTACAAGTAGATCAAACTACAGATGGAATTTTTATTTATCAGACAAAATATGTCAACGACATTTTGAAACGGTTTGAAATGTCGGAAACAAAGTCAGCCTCTACTCCCCTATCGGTGAATCACGGGATATCACCAGAATCTACGGGGGAGCCAATTGATCAGTCACTCTATCGCTCTATGATCGGTTCTCTTATGTATCTCACCGCGTCTCGTCCAGATATTATGTTCCCTGTGTGCTTGTGTTCCCGATACCAAGCAGCACCAACTGTTATTCATCTTCAAGCAGTGAAGCGAATTATGCAATATCTAAAGGGTACTCCAGATTTAGGTCTTTGGTATTCTAATGATGATAATTTTGAATTGTCTGCTTTCAGTGATTCGGACTATGGAGGTTGCAAGAAGGATGCTAAATCAACTTCAGGAGGATGTCAGTTTCTCGGAACACCTCTAATTACATGGCAGTGCAAGAAACAGACCGATGTTGCATTGTCCACATGTGAAGCTGAATACGTAGCTGCTGCTAGCTGCTGTTCTCAGGTTATCTGGATTCAGCAACAACTGCGTGACTACGGTTTGTCTATCTCTACTACTCCTATTTATGTTGATAATTCTGCTGCCATAGCTGTCACTAAGAATCCCGTACACCATCCTAAAACCAAACACATAGACGTAAAATATCATTTTATTCGTGATTGCTTTGAAAAACATTTAATTGATGTAATTTATATCGAAACGATGTTTCAAAAAGCTGATATTTTCACCAAAGCATTTGATAAGTCTAGGTTTGGGTTTTTACTGCTAGAAAATGGTGTTGTTAAGAAAAGCGATGTAATTGCAGAGGAAGAAAAGCCGGACAAGTAACCGTCCCCATTTTTGTATACTACGTTAAGAATTTTTTCTTAGTTTTTTTTGTTATTTTCATTTTCCTCTTAGTTATAAAATTTCGAAAAATACAAAAAGATTTTCATTTTTAGAATTTTAGGGGGAGAAATAGATAGTTAGTTAAAAAAAAAAAAAAAAAAAAAAAAAAGGGGGAAGTGAGGAATTACTGAGCTAAACTGAACATGTAAATTGTCAAAAGTATGCTGAACGTAACGTTTATACATGTCAGTTGTAGGATATATTGGTAGGCTTATCTTACTGAAACTTGACTAAAATTAATCATTTTTGAATTGGTTGTCGCAGATATCAAATTTAATTTAAATCTTTATAGATATGTCTCAAAGACTGTCTAAACGATATCTGGAGATCAATAACAATTGAGAACACTGTAAACAACACAAAACAGTCAAAATTAAATGTCTAATATATTATGATTAGTTTTTGCCTTGTAATGTTTGTGGCTTTTCGCTGGATTGATTCGAAAATAGTAAATATTAGGTGTAATATCAGAAAATAAATACAGTATGTCAGTAATATTTTGAAGCAATTAAGGGCCATTCCAGTGATTTTGGGATAACATTCTTGAATGATTTGATCAAGATCAATGAAATAAATAAAAATAAAAAAAAAAAAAAAATAAAAAAAAATAAAAATAAAAAAAAATAAAAAAAAATAAAAAATTGCAATAAGAGATAAGTAACAACTTCAAAAATACCTTGATGGATGAACAGAAGTATAAGGTCGAAAGAATGATCATACTTCGGCTATTCCAAATAAAGGGTGAGGAAGTACCTAAAGACTTCACAAATACCTTGATGGATGAACAGAGTTATAAGGTCGAAAGAATGATCATAACTCGGCTATTCCAAATAAAGGGTGAGGAAGCGCTTATTCTCTGAGTGATGTTTTGTTTCAACGATCAAGAATCACTGGCCCTTATTGCATGTGTAGTTGATGTAATACTGACATACGAAATAAATATTATGATATTACATCTGATGTTTATGAAAATAGAATTGAAAAGGCTGAAAAGTTAGGAGGACAAATACACAAACATACGTGCAATTCTAATTATGATATAAATTTTATGATTGTTAAAATTCAAATTGTGTGTTGTTCTCTATGTTCAAAATATTGGGAGATCTTAGCGAGATAACCATTTTTGAAAGAAAAACTGTCAAGTGAATGTTTGTTTAAGTTTAAGAGGACAAATATACCAATAATCGTCAACTGATATGTTAATAGTTACTACGAAAAATGAATGACAATGCTATGTTTCAGTATCAGTCTGATCCCTTAGTCGAAAAACGCAAAAAGAATGTGAAAATTTCAGTTTTTATTTAATTGTTATTTCAGTAGTTATGTTATAGTTAAAATTTCCTTTGATTTATCAAAACAGAAAAGTACAAAAAGATTTTTAATTTTTAGTTTTAGTTTCTCTTTATTTGTATTTTGTTAGTTTTACGGTTACTTGTCGTGACTTGAGATCTAAAAGTGAAACTGAGATTAATTCGTAAAGTCATAACTGTTGATAAAGTGTTTGATTAGGAAATCTGAATCGAGCTAAACGTTTTATTGAGTTGATAATTTTGCATGCTTAACGTTTACTTGGTCTTGAGTGTAAAGAAAAGTGAAATTTTTGAAGTTTATGAGTTCTACAGCGACATTCGTACGGAGGTAAAGGTCATCCGCACGCAGGAACAAGCCATTCGCACGAATCAGAGGGAAATCAGTGCTTGAGACAAAAGTTCTCCTTCGTACGAATATGAACACATTCGTGCGAATGTATTTCACATTCGTACGAATGTGAAATGGCTATATATATGTTTGACATTCGTTTGGCCTATTCACTTTTCAAATCACCTACGTCCGAACCGAGAGAGAAATTTTTGAAAATTTTCAAAGTGCTAAGAAAGAGTGTTTGAATCCCTTTTATTATCTAACTTTGTTTTGCGATCACAACCATCCAAACCATTTAAGGTATAACGACAGATTAAAGCTTTAATCGTTGAATTTAGTTTTTAAATGAACTTTAATAAATCGGTTTTGTGTGTGTGATTGTTATGGGTAATTGAGTTAGGGGTTTTGTTAATCGAGACTTTCCGAACGTTTTGGTGTAATTTTGTGACCTAAAACAAGCGTTTATGATAATCTAGGTTTCGGAATGCAAACAGTTCTGATGAACTCCGTTCGCACGAATGTAATTTCATTCGTGCGAATAGGATCTTCATTCGTACGAATATATGTGTCATTCGTACGAATGTGAAAAAGTTATCCGTTTGTTTTGACTGACTCATTCGTACGGATACATGTTGATTCGTACGAATGTAAGTCTACATTCGTACGGATGTGCCAGAACAGAAACATTTAAAAACGTTTGAATTTTAATTCTAACTGTTTTGCTTCTCGATGTTTATATTTCTGTTTACGGGAAAATGGCTGAATCCTCGCAATCTCAAAGCGTCGGTTTGATAGTTGGGTCTAAGAACAACATGTGCGCTCACCTCGACGAGACGACACACCATTCCACAAAGTTTGTCGGGATAATTCAATTCTTGAAACGCTCAAGAATCTTCAAGGCGATTTCTACCGAGCAAGTGCCTTACTTGACTCACATCTCCGACTTCTGGAACAATGCCCAGGTTTTTCGTCAAGACGGAAAGGTTCAAATTGTCACACCCCGCTAAAGCGGAAACACGGGGCGTGAGAGCTGGAATATCATTACACGGTCGTAAGCAAATATAAACGATTCAAGTCATTCAAATTGAAAATTTAAAAGATCATAGATATAACGTTTCAAAAAGTAACCAAGTAGTTCACGATTTAACTTAGAGTACAATACAAATTCTTAAACAAAAATTCCCAAAATGTGAAGGTCTTTCCCATTAAGCGCCTCACGTGACCATATCGACCCTCCTTGCCATGCATTCCAAATGCTTACTTTAATTTCCTGAAACATAAGATAAAGTGTCAACTACAAAACGTAGTGAGTGAGTTACAGTTTAGGATTTGAAAGAGTTTCCAAAATAGTAAGTTACCAGAAATAGAAAGTTACCAAAAATAGAAAGTTACCAAAAATAGAAAGTTACCAAAAATAGAAAGTTACCAAAAATAGAAGTTACCAAAAATAGACGGTAGATGGTAAAAGTTTATAAGTAAGCGAGTAAAGTGAGTAAATAAACTCGCATAGTAGTTATAGCGGAAAACAGGCGCTAAAATAATGATAAAGCGGAATCAGTCGCTAAAATAATGAATAAGCGGAATCAGTCGCTAAAATAATGTAAAAGCGGGATCAGACGCTAAAATAATGTATATGCGTATGGGATATGTGTTTTAACTTAACTAAAGGTACCTTGTATCAATCACTTGGCATAATATAAGTAGTAAGTATACACTAAACCGATTGTATGGTCGAGAAACTAGCCCAAAAATATTTAATAAAGTAATTCAATGAGTGAGGTAGTAATATGTACTTGGGACGCTAACCCTGAGTAAGGAGTGACCCCTCCTAAGTATCGATACCCATATGACTAACGGCTATTGCTAATAGTGTATGAGAGAGAGAGATACAAAAACGGGCATTTAATTAAGGATACTAAAACATTCAAGAGATCTTACGGGCTTATATATCCATCAAGGATTGGTTACTAACAAGCATCCTAGTTTAGTTATCCTGCTAAGGCATTAACACAAATACGCATGATAGTTTGTAGGATCCAAGTTAAAATGTTCAAAAAAATTCAAAGTTTAGAACAAGTTTCAATAAATACCAATAGTTTGCAAATAATGTTTATAAGTTACAAAACATGATCTTATGTTTCCCCCAAATAATGTTGAAAAGTATAAAAGGTAAAACAAAGTGGGGTTGTAACTCACGGATTGCGAAGAGAATTGAACTCGGAGACGGTCGGAAAGGAGCCGGGAATCACGGAATGCCTAAGAATTACCAATATAATTCAAAAGTTAACTTCTTATTATGTCCTTTATACATAGAAGATATTGTGAGACTTTTGTTTGTAAATAAGTGTTAAGTCAAATATTGTTCCGAAAATTTGGTCCGAAGCGATTAACGTTGTGTTTAGTTTGAAAGTCTATAGTTTTTGATTATCACGTCTTAGGTGCTTTTGCTTACTGAAGTGGCTTCGTAATTTCTAGGGAAATTTGGGCAGCGCTTCCGCGCCCAAATTTCATGTCCAAAAATTACACAACCACTTCCGCTCACAAATCACCTAAAATACAATAACATATATAATATAGTCCCAACAAGTCCAATACAAGTCACTAATGTTATTAGTTTTATTTATCTCAGTCCACAGGTAATAGCGGTAAAAGTCCAGAATGTAAACGTGTTCTTAAAACGAGTTAAAACGTCGATTTTCGGGGGAACAGCAGCTCGGTGCTGCGCACCTGGGCACAGGTGCGGCGCACCTAGCTGCTGTCCATTTCCCGTTTTGTGTTTTTCTTGCTAAAAACGTTTTGTGACTTAAGGATTTCGACATGCAACCAGTAGGTAATTTATATTATGGTGTTTTCGCAGTTTCTAAATAACTTTTAATCACAAAATCATAGATCTACGTATTATTTAGATAAAAATCGTTTTTTGTACACAAATGACATAAATCTTTACAAATGCTCGTTTTTGTTGTTTAGATTGTACATGCAATTAGTAAGTATCTTTCAAAATCTCATTTTAACAGTTTCTAAAACATTCTTATTTACAGATTCGTGGATTTAAAGGGTTTCTCGATTAAAAACGTTTTTGACCATAAAAGTCAAAGATTTGTATAAAAATCCATTTTCAACCGTTAGATCTTACATGCAATTTAATATTAGTGTAAAAATGGTAAAAAGAAAGTAATCTACCGAAGGAAAAGCTTGGATGATGAGTTTTGGTCGGAAGCTAGCTCCAAAACTCTTTACAACCGTGGTCCTTTTTCAAAATAACAACACCTCCGAGCTTCTCTTGACGTTTGGATCGATTTGTATGGTCTAAATATGGGTTTTAATGGTGAAATGTTCCTGGTGTTCTTGAGTTTTTAGAGAGAAACTAGAGAGAATAGTGTGTGTGTGTGTTTTTAGTTTTTGCTAAAATGAATAAGAAAATGAAATGAAAAATGAAAAGGGGTAAAGTACTGACCTAGGGACTGTTGTTGGCAGTAATGAGGTCGTTTTCTATTGGCCAAAATGGGTGGTGGTGGTGTAAAACGAGAAAAGGACCGAAGCTGTAAATATTTTGAAATCCTGGCGCGAGGTGCTGCGCACCACTTCACTGGGTGCGGCGCACCGGGCCATTTTTGGTCATTTCGAAATTTTCGTTTTTGCGTTATTGCTTCGTTGGACCTTTTGGTTGATTATAAGTTGTTGGTTATGATAAGTTATGAACTTAGGAAAGTTCAATAGGTGTTTTCTTGGTATTAGGACTTATAATTTTGATTCCGGAAGTTATTTCGACACAAGTTCCGACAAAAATACGGATATAGTAATTACGAACGTAGAACAATACGAACACCAAAAGAGTAACAAAAGATTCGAACCGAGGAAGTAACTGAAGGAATTCCCCGAACTTGGGACGATTGTCACACGAGTGAACATGATAAAGGAATAATTAGAGAATTTCGCCGATAGAATAACCGAACGGGTTCCTGATTTTTAGACGGTTGTCACATCATCCCCGGGTTGAAAGAAATTTCGTCCCGAAATTTGACTCGTCACATCAGGTGGAAGTATCCTTGAAAAGAAATAAGAGTACTTTTGACGTATCTGGTCTTCACGTTCCCACGTGAATTCGTGACCACGTCGGGAGTTCCAGCGAACTTTAACGATAGGAACACGACTTCGATTGAGTTGCTTGACCTTTCGGTCTACAACTTCGAGCGGTTCCTCGATGAGATTGAGCCTGCTGTCGATCTTGACCTCGTCGGGTGGGGTGAACGATGGTCTCATCGGATGGGTACTTTTTCAAGCGTGAGACATGGAACACATTATGAGCGTTGGGAAGAACAGGCGGAAGTCGGAGTTGATAAGCTACAGGATCAATGTGCTTGATGACGTCAGACGGTCCGGCGTACCTCGGGCTTAGCGTTCCGCGCTTCCCGAAGTGGGCTACCCCTTTCCATGGCGACACTTTGAGAAGAACTCGATTCGTCGCTCTGGGACTTGAGGGATTTTCTTCGGTTATCGGCGTAGCTCTTCGGCCGAGTGCGGGACGTCTTCAATCGCTCCCTGTTGGTAGGTTTAAAGGTGGTAGGCTGCGCTAAGATCCAATCGCGCGTCGAGGGTTTCTGAGACGGGCTCCATAAGGGAGACGTGAACGACTATCTCTGTTAGAGATGGTGGATAGAGGTGTACCGTGGCGAGGGATGATCTCATTGATGCAACCTTGTGCAAGCTTCTCCATTGAGTGGGTTTCTCGTATCGACGAGAAGTGAGCGGACTTAGTCGAATGATCCACAATTACCCAAATTGTGTCGTTACCCTTTGCCGTCTTGGGTAACTTGGTAGTGAAATCCATCGGGCCTGCGTTCGAACTCATCCTCATGATTGTGTAAGGTTTCCTCCTTTGATTCTCGCAGTCGTAGTTACTCAGCAGTCCGATCCATCTTCTATGTCTTATGGGTGAGGTGTAGACGATGACTTGTCCTCCTGAGCGAGCTTGGTGAACGGCTTAGCGACTTTCGAGAAAATCTCGTTGGACCTCCGATGGTAGCCGGCCAACTCTAGGAATTGACGGACTTCCGTAAGAGTCGTCGGGGCTCGATATTTCTCGATCGCTTTTACCGTAGCCGGATCCACATGAATCCCTTTTTGGCTAATCACGTGGCTAAGAAAGTGTACTTCTCGGAGCCAGAACTCTTACCTAGAGAATTTGGCGTACAACTTTTGTTTTCGAAGGAGTCCCAAAATGAGTTTCAGGTGATTCGCGCGATCTTCCTCTCTTCTAGAGTAGATAATAATGTCATTAATGAACACGATTACGGATTTATCCAGGTAGGGTCTACCACTCGGTCCATTAAGCCCATGAACACCGCTGGTGCGCTGGTTAGACCGAACGGCATGACTAGAAATTCGTAATGACCGTAACGGTTACGAAGAGCGGTCCTTGGAGTGTCGGCTTCACTGACACGAACCTGATGGTAACCCGAGCGGAGGTCGATTTTTGAGGAGTAAGTTGCTCCCTGCAACTGATTGAAGAGATCATCGATCCTCGGGAGTGGGTACCGGTTCTTGATGGTCAGTGTGTTGAATTCACGGTATCGATGCACGTACGAAAGGATTCGTCTTTCCTCCTAGCGAGGGGCATAGGGGTTTCTCGCGGCGACGAATTAGGACGAACGAGACCATGATCGAAGGGTTCCTGAAGTTGTTTGGACAACTCCTGCAATTCCGGCGGGCTAGACGGTAAGGTGTCCTAGCGACCGGAGCTGCACCAAGAGTGAGATCAGTCTGGAATTCTATTCGTCGGAGCAGAAGTAACCCTGCGAATCTTTGGAAAGGACGTTAGGGTGATCCTAAACTACGGGGATATTTTGAATACGGATCTCCTTGGGCTTACGTTCAATGACGTGGGCAAGGAATGCGTCATAGTTCTTATCAAGGCATTTACGCATTTTGGTGGACGACACAAGTCGGAGTGAGCGTCCGGGTTTGTCTCCTTGAATGATAAGGTTTCGGTGTCAGAAAGAGAAGTGTGAGTGAGTTTGTCAAGACGGACGATCTCGGCTCTGGAATGGAAGGGCCGGTTCATCCTGACGCTGACATCAACGCCTTTCGGCTCGATAGGGATTAGGTTGATAGAGAAAATTTTATCAGACAGGTACATGGAGCGTCCTATGATTATGTCTCTTGCTTCAAACTCCTGACCGTTAGCGTATTCTATGGTGAGGCCATCCTTAAGAACCTTAGATCCTAAGTTAATGGGGGGTCTAATCCTAAGAGTACAAGGCTCCTTCAAGTTTCCAAAATGAATATCTTAACGACAATGCGGGTTGTTTACTAGGGGGCTTACCTGCGGGGCCCGAGTCCTGCTTCGACTCCTTGGCAGTGATTGTGAGGGCACCAAAGGCTTCTGCTACTTGGGATACGGGACAGTTAACACTGGGGTGTCCGTTGCTCCCGGACTGAGGAGTAATCCACCTCCTTCCTTGATTCGGCGCATACTTGCGGCAACGTCGGTGGAGGTGTCCGGTTTGGTGGCACAGGAAACATGAGGGGCATCCACCAAAGTGGTGTAGGTAACACTTGTCACACTTGGGGTGCGATCCAGCGTATCTGTCACACCCCGCTTGGAAGCGGAAACGCGAGATGTTCCAGTTATAATATCAAGAGTCAAGATTACAACAATATAACCAATAAAAAAAACATCGAATTAAATAGATCATGCCAAATGTTACAAAATACATCAATAAGTCAAAGGCGATAGGACGCCAAATACGAATACAATTCCAAAAGAAATCAACAAAAGGATCGTCATGGAAATTACAATAAAGAGTTCAAATTCAAATTTCCCAAAGCAAGCGATCCGAAAATAAACTATGGCATGATCAATGGAAATCCTCAATTTCCTGCAAAGCGTTAAAACGACATCAACAACATGTTGGTGAATTATTCGCAATTTTAAAGTAAAAGTGACCCATAGACAAGTTTCAGTAAATCAGTAAGTTTAAAAATCATCTATCTTGTATTCATCCAATAGTGAAAGGTACTATGCCTAAGTAGTCATACATCTCGATCCTGAACCAATCAGTTTAATCCCCTATCCTAAGGTGTGTCAAACCAAAGGCCAACAGTTTAATCATACAGTTTAAAATTAAGGTCATAACATCCGCTCGTAGCAACAGTCTACAGAGGAATGTGGGTTAGGTACATAACCCAATACAGATCTATACATATGAACCACGGGCAAAAGCTTAACGAGTGTATTAGAGGGGAGGCACCATGGCTTAGACACTTAAAACTAAGGCAGACCGAATTCACTGGGTAAACAAGATAATCAGTAATGTTTCCGCATTTATGCAGACAGTTTAAAAATACACAGACAGTTTAAAATACGCTTTACAGCCCAAAAGTATTTAAGACAAGGGCTACGAATAACTCACAAAACAATCTTCAGCAAATCTCGGTGAATAAATCACAGAGTTACAACTCCACCGTCTAAGTGCCCTAAAACAGTAAATAATATAGTCTCAGTATCTCTATAAGTATAGTTCGGTTTAGCCTTGTCGGTTGAGATTAAATTAATATAATATTCCAACGATTAATAAGTCGAATAAGGACGACGGAATTAAGAAGACGGTGTTCCGCGCCAGAAAATGGCCGATCAGCAAGACATCGATATTTCACATCAACAACGACCGTTGGAAGCAAAGGATAACTCCGAGTCGAAAGAATTATTAATACAAATGTTCATTATGTCGACCAAAATTAAGATGTTGACTTATAGAAGTCAAAGGTCAATTATGTTGACTTATGAAAGTCAAATTTCAATCATGTTGACTTATAAGAGTCAAACGTCAATTAAGTTGACTTGTTAAAGTCAAAATCAATTTAAAGGTCCAATTTGACACTTTGAATAATTTGAAGTGTTTTCATACCAAAATGTTTTGAGTAAAATGTCTTTCAAAACCATTTTATAAAATTTTGCCGCAAGACATATTTTGATGACTTAAAACGATGATTAAATTGAGACGAAGTTTAATGTATCGCAAAGAGGTTTAAAGTGTCCGTTTTAAGTAATATTATGACTTTTGTGATTGCGTTGGTGTCTTTGAGTCCAAAGACAATGTTATTGTAAAATATGTTACTTTTGTACGCAATTGATTTATGTAAGTGTTTTAAGTCGTAAAAAGTCGTGAGATGAAATTTCGGCAGCGCTTCCGCGTCATAAAATATTAATCCAAATTTCAATCACTTTCCCGCTTATCAACAATTGCATTTTTCACCATTAATCATAATACATATTATCATATCAAGTTTATTACAATACTTTAGTTAACTTATATATTAAATATTATTGTCCAACTTCAGTCCAATTCGATCAAATGCACGAGTGTTGGTCTAATAATTAACCTAACCGTTTTCAAGGCTAAAACCGAATACGAATATAACGAAATTAAAGGATTTACAAGGATAACAATTTATACCGCAAACACCCGCTTGATTTGACAAGAATCTCGAATCAACGACTTCAGTGGTGTAGTGATGAGAATACCCGCCTCCAAAACACAAGACAACCACCGAAAATTAGCAAAACGAAAGATTTGGACGGACAGACTGATTCAGCCGCCGGCTGAGATAATCCAGCCGCCGGCTGAGAAAATCCAGCCGCCGGCTGAGATAATCCAGCCGTCGGCTGGAGGCTGACAGACAGCTCCAGATTTTCGTTATTTTAACGTTTTTAAGCGTTTTCAAGTATATTTTCAATAGATCTCGACATGCAACTTAAAAACCTTTAATAAAATCCATTTACTTCTTCAAATAACACCCTTTTTATATCAAGATTTTAGCAAAAAGTTTTTAAAATTATGTTCTTATATAAACCACCATAAAACTTTTATAAAAACCTTTCTTATATGTTAGATGATACATGCATGAAGTAAAAATGTTAAAAGTAAACAAGATCAGTGGGAGAAAATTATTATACCCCAAGAAAATCGAAAGCAAGATGATCTAGCTAGGTTGACGAAGGTTTTGATGAAGATTTAGACCCGAAAATGATGAAGACTTCAAGAAACCACCCGGAAAATCACCACTCCATGCTCCTTATGATGAATAGAACCGATTATTGTGATGTTTATGATGTTTTATTGATGAATATAGGCTGGAAATCACAGCAAAGGAGAAGGAAGATGAAGAACAATGGAGAGCAAACACTCATGTGTGTGTTTTGTTTGTAATAAAAATGAAAGAAAATGATAAAGGGAAGTGATAATATCACTTGGGACAACAATTCTGGCAGAAAAGGGGGTCGAATGGGGCTTAGCCACGTGTCCCCAATCGTTTTTCATGCAAAAATGAGTCATAATACACCTGTCCAGACCCTTCCAGCCGTCGGCTGGCTGGATTCAGCCGCCGGCTGAATCCCTGCCAGCTGCTGGCTGGTCGGCTGGCTCTGCAGACTTGTTTTTGATCGTTTGGGAGTTTCGTTCATCGAAAACTCCCGATTCTTTTTGCGTTGAACTTAGAATTGTTCATACTTTGATTTACTTTATATTAGGTTCATTTAATATTTTATTTTCACTTCCGATTTCGGGATTCGCACGATATCGGTAAACGAGTAAACAAGAGCAAAAGTGCGATAACTCGCGGATAAAGAATACGATAACCGACAAATTTTGCATAAACCTTCTAACTTATATTTATGAGAATACTAACTAATTGGCACTTAGATATATTAATAATATTACGTCTCAAGGGACGAATCAGCAAAAACAGAAAGCCCGATACTCAATAACAGTAAATCGTGACGAAACAAAGCGAAATACAAGGGTCAAAACAATTGCGAAATAAAAATTAAATAATAACGGTAATATAAGTATTTCAAATTGACGGGACGTCACAGCCTCCCCCAGTTAAAAGAATTTCGTCCTCGAAATTACTAATGAGCATCGCTAGTAGAAAATAGATGGGGAAATTTTCGCTGCATTCCATCCTCCCGTTCCTGAGTAACTCGGCTCCAAACTTAGAGTTATGACAGTAAAAAGCCTCACACGGCACGGAACAAAGGATGGGGCGGTAACTATTGTAGTATGACAACTCGGCTAGCAGAAAATGTTGATTCCAACTTCCGCCAAAGTGTAAAACGCACGCGCGTCACGATCAGAAGTGGCAGAAAAATCTCGCCAATATGCAATCTGAAAGGTTTCTCTATTCGGTAATCTTCTCGAATAGGCAGAAAAACGTGCTGGCTACATTAGCCGATCTACGATAATCCAATGATACAATCCTCGGTGAGGGCTTCCTGATAAGCCTGAATGATGCGAGCCTTCAAGCTCAACTGAGTCGAAATCATCATAGTGGGTACTCTCACCGGCTTAATCGACTTTGTGCGACTCAACGCGTCAGCCGATACATTCCCCTTACCCGGACGGTAACGAATCTCACAACCATAATCGATATGCAACTCAACTCATCGACGTAATGCATTTAGCATCTTTCCTTTTTAACGAAAAGTATCGGCGCGCCTCAATGAGGGAAACTCGGCTAACGAAGCCCTTGCCCACAAATCCCTATATCTGTTCCGATAGTTCTTACATCTCCGAAGGTGTTAACCGATAAGGAGCCTTTGCCACTGGCGCTGCTCTCGAAACTACGTCAATCCAATACTCTGCTTCTTGACTAGGGGTAATCCAGGTAAGTCCTCTAGGAACACATCGGGAAGGTCACGACCCACGGATGTGTGAGAAAGAGTGAACAATCCCACTCGATGTACTTCCGAATTTCAAATCCTGAGACGACTTTAAGGCGTTTCCCCGCCTTATCCGCCTGACCTAACAACAATCTTCCTACTAATACGGTATGCGGATAATCTTCTCGCAACATAACCTCTACACGGTGTGTCGACAACCAGCCCATGCTAATAAAAATGTCGAATCTACCTAAGGCGATCGGAATCGAGTCGGTAGGAAAATAATGGTCGTCGGAATAAAACAATAGGCAGAAAGAGTTTCGGTAGCAGGAAAACTCACCAACGGCTAACTCTATTTCGAAGGAAAACGCTAAAGATAAAATCGTGCAAAAAGTCATAGTTTTAAACGCATCGGATATAAAATTCTTCGAATGATGGAATAAAATTGGAGATCAGTAGAAATTGAGAGATACTGACTCGGAATCTGTTAACAATAGAAATTACGTTCCGTTCTTGCATAATTTATCCCGAACTAGGCGTAGTTGGCCAAATTACGCGTAGTTCAAAATGAACCATGCATTTGCGGAATTAATTCCCTAATGTTTAAAAGTTTGTAGAATATGATAGAGTTTAGACTATAGTTTGGTATTGTACCAATGATTACTAAATCGAAGCGAAGTGATGGATAAATAAAAAAAAAATCTGGAGTCGAATCTCTCGGAAACGCACCCGTAGGACAACCTCGACTTGTCGACTTCCTTGTAGATAGGAGCTTTCTTCGGTTTTAACGCAAAAGAGACGTATAAAGACGGAAAATAGATAAAAGAAAGATGAGAGTGTAACACAAGGAAAATATGGTCAAATATCATAATGGAATAGAATATATGCAAACTGACCTTAACTGAGAAAAGTTCCCGTACCAGCTGAAGTTAACTTGGGGCATCTGTCCTTATGATGATCCGGAGACCCACATTTGTAACACTTTCCTTTAAAGGCCTTACAAAACTTATCGGTGTGTCCTAGTTTCTTACATATACTACACTCCCAGCAAGCCACCTCCCTGGTGTGGTATTTATCGCACCTAACACACTGCGGGTATTTACTCCGGGTACCAATCACGATTGCTCTGCCTCGAGGGACCAATATAGACGAAGTTCCAACACCCGCTGTAACCAACTCGGGGCACTGGTTCTTAAGATGTCCGACAGAACCACACTCATAACAATTTCCCTTCATGGTCTTGCAAAACCCCTCTGTGTGTCCCAACTTACCACATTTATCGCACTTCCAACAAACCAATTCCTTGGCATGGTGACTACCACACCGATCACACCTCGGAGTCACTACCTGACGAACATTCAGCCTCCTAGACTTTTTCCGTGAGTCTCCATAACAAACTTCACTGCTCCGTTTCTTTTCGGAGTTATGCTTATCTACAACTGACGGTACTCCACCATCACGGACCGCCTTCTGGATTAACGTGGTTATCATCTCCACAACACTCTGGAATGTGCTCGGTTTGGAGGAAACATCACTGCCAAGTACACAAGCCTCGGGTCCACCGGACCCGGTATCCATATCCTCAGGACCATCGTGTCCCGTTCCTCCACCGGTGCCATTAACCTCAGGGCCTTTACCTTTAACCTTCGGTTCGGAATCATCCTGATCCGAACCATCAGTCCCCGTACCAGTTTCCGTACCAGTAACCGGACCACCAACATCCTCCGACATGTAATCTCTAATCTGAGCGATGATAGTAGGTTTCATGGCTTGCAACTGCTCGGCTATGAGTCGTCTGACGTCCGTCGTCATATCCATTTCCTCATCGCTGAATTCCACATTCGGAGTCTCGTCAACGGCTTCCGCCCTCGGACGACCATGTCTCGCTGACCATCTTGTCGCTGTCGTCTTCACAGGCGGCATCGTTCTAAAAGAGACGAAAGAAAAATAAAACTGGATCAGCAAATGTGTGCAACACAAAAACAAGGCCAAATGCCAAAACACAACGCGAAATTAAACACGTATGAAAAATGGTGCACACATTGCAATCAGAGTAAAAATCGATTCAAAAAGCCTATGGTCATAGTCCAAGTGATTTACTCAGTTTAAATCACCCGGTTCGCTATAACCTTTGGCTCTGATACCAACTTCTGTCACACCCCGCTTGGAAGCGGAAACGCGAGATGTTCCAGTTATAATATCAAGAGTCAAGATTACAACAATATAACCAATAAAAAAAACATCGAATTAAATAGATCATGCCAAATGTTACAAAATACATCAATAAGTCAAAGGCGATAGGACGCCAAATACGAATACAATTCCAAAAGAAATCAACAAAAGGATCGTCATGGAAATTACAATAAAGAGTTCAAATTCAAATTTCCCAAAGCAAGCGATCCGAAAATAAACTATGGCATGATCAATGGAAATCCTCAATTTCCTGCAAAGCGTTAAAACGACATCAACAACATGTTGGTGAATTATTCGCAATTTTAAAGTAAAAGTGACCCATAGACAAGTTTCAGTAAATCAGTAAGTTTAAAAATCATCTATCTTGTATTCATCCAATAGTGAAAGGTACTATGCCTAAGTAGTCATACATCTCGATCCTGAACCAATCAGTTTAATCCCCTATCCTAAGGTGTGTCAAACCAAAGGCCAACAGTTTAATCATACAGTTTAAAATTAAGGTCATAACATCCGCTCGTAGCAACAGTCTACAGAGGAATGTGGGTTAGGTACATAACCCAATACAGATCTATACATATGAACCACGGGCAAAAGCTTAACGAGTGTATTAGAGGGGAGCCACCATGGCTTAGACACTTAAAACTAAGGCAGACCGAATTCACTGGGTAAACAAGATAATCAGTAATGTTTCCGCATTTATGCAGACAGTTTAAAAATACACAGACAGTTTAAAATACGCTTTACAGCCCAAAAGTATTTAAGACAAGGGCTACGAATAACTCACAAAACAATCTTCAGCAAATCTCGGTGAATAAATCACAGAGTTACAACTCCACCGTCTAAGTGCCCTAAAACAGTAAATAATATAGTCTCAGTATCTCTATAAGTATAGTTCGGTTTAGCCTTGTCGGTTGAGATTAAATTAATATAATATTCCAACGATTAATAAGTCGAATAAGGATGACGGAATTAAGAAGACGGTGTTCCGCGCCAGAAAAGGGCCGATCAGCAAGACATCGATATTTCACGTCAACAACGACCGTTGGAAGCAAAGGATAACTCCGAGTCGAAAGAATTATTAATACAAATGTTCATTATGTCGACCAAAATTAAGATGTTGACTTATAGAAGTCAAAGGTCAATTATGTTGACTTATGAAAGTCAAATTTCAATCATGTTGACTTATAAGAGTCAAACGTCAATTAAGTTGACTTGTTAAAGTCAAAATCAATTTAAAGGTCCAATTTGACACTTTGAATAATTTGAAGTGTTTTCATACCAAAATGTTTTGAGTAAAATGTCTTTCAAAACCATTTTATAAAATTTTGCCGCAAGACATATTTTGATGACTTAAAACGATGATTAAATTGAGACGAAGTTTAATGTATCGCAAAGAGGTTTAAAGTGTCCGTTTTAAGTAATATTATGACTTTTGTGATTGCGTTGGTGTCTTTGAGTCCAAAGACAATGTTATTGTAAAATATGTTACTTTTGTACGCAATTGATTTATGTAAGTGTTTTAAGTCGTAAAAAGTCGTGAGATGAAATTTCGGCAGCGCTTCCGCGTCATAAAATATTAATCCAAATTTCAATCACTTTCCCGCTTATCAACAATTGCATTTTTCACCATTAATCATAATACATATTATCATATCAAGTTTATTACAATACTTTAGTTAACTTATATATTAAATATTATTGTCCAACTTCAGTCCAATTCGATCAAATGCACGAGTGTTGGTCTAATAATTAACCTAACCGTTTTCAAGGCTAAAACCGAATACGAATATAACGAAATTAAAGGATTTACAAGGATAACAATTTATACCGCAAACACCCGCTTGATTTGACAAGAATCTCGAATCAACGACTTCAGTGGTGTAGTGATGAGAATACCCGCCTCCAAAACACAAGACAACCACCGAAAATTAGCAAAACGAAAGATTTGGACGGACAGACTGATTCAGCCGCCGGCTGAGATAATCCAGCCGCCGGCTGAGAAAATCCAGCCGCCGGCTGAGATAATCCAGCCGTCGGCTGGAGGCTGACAGACAGCTCCAGATTTTCGTTATTTTAACGTTTTTAAGCGTTTTCAAGTATATTTTCAATAGATCTCGACATGCAACTTAAAAACCTTTAATAAAATCCATTTACTTCTTCAAATAACACCCTTTTTATATCAAGATTTTAGCAAAAAGTTTTTAAAATTATGTTCTTATATAAACCACCATAAAACTTTTATAAAAACCTTTCTTATATGTTAGATGATACATGCATGAAGTAAAAATGTTAAAAGTAAACAAGATCAGTGGGAGAAAATTATTATACCCCAAGAAAATCGAAAGCAAGATGATCTAGCTAGGTTGACGAAGGTTTTGATGAAGATTTAGACCCGAAAATGATGAAGACTTCAAGAAACCACCCGGAAAATCACCACTCCATGCTCCTTATGATGAATAGAACCGATTATTGTGATGTTTATGATGTTTTATTGATGAATATAGGCTGGAAATCACAGCAAAGGAGAAGGAAGATGAAGAACAATGGAGAGCAAACACTCATGTGTGTGTTTTGTTTGTAATAAAAATGAAAGAAAATGATAAAGGGAAGTGATAATATCACTTGGGACAACAATTCTGGCAGAAAAGGGGGTCGAATGGGGCTTAGCCACGTGTCCCCAATCGTTTTTCATGCAAAAATGAGTCATAATACACCTGTCCAGACCCTTCCAGCCGTCGGCTGGCTGGATTCAGCCGCCGGCTGAATCCCTGCCAGCTGCTGGCTGGTCGGCTGGCTCTGCAGACTTGTTTTTGATCGTTTGGGAGTTTCGTTCATCGAAAACTCCCGATTCTTTTTGCGTTGAACTTAGAATTGTTCATACTTTGATTTACTTTATATTAGGTTCATTTAATATTTTATTTTCACTTCCGATTTCGGGATTCGCACGATATCGGTAAACGAGTAAACAAGAGCAAAAGTGCGATAACTCGCGGATAAAGAATACGATAACCGACAAATTTTGCATAAACCTTCTAACTTATATTTATGAGAATACTAACTAATTGGCACTTAGATATATTAATAATATTACGTCTCAAGGGACGAATCAGCAAAAACAGAAAGCCCGATACTCAATAACAGTAAATCGTGACGAAACAAAGCGAAATACAAGGGTCAAAACAATTGCGAAATAAAAATTAAATAATAACGGTAATATAAGTATTTCAAATTGACGGGACGTCACAGTATCCTTGGTGTTTGATGGCCGGTCTCTTGTTGCGGTCGTTCACTATTGGTTGGTAACTAGTCTTCCGTTTTCTTTCCTTCTTTCGAGGGACAGGGACTGGAGAGGAAAGGGGGCTATTGATTTGGGAGCCTCCTTCTTTCTCAAGCTTCACTGTGGCTGGGAGGGGAGGAGAGTTACCGACATCGGTTTCTGGGTGAGAGGCGTAGGGGTTCACATCCCCGAAGATCCTTTCGTTAATTCCGGCGATTACCTGAGCGATCAAATCAGGTATTGCTGCGTTGAGCTGAGCCGTGACGTGATCGGCGAGGGTGCTGGCATTCAAGCGCGAGGGTGCCATGGTTCTACAACAGACAAGAATTTCGGTTTAGTACGCACGAAGTGAATATGATATGTATACTTTTAAATGGACAAGCTAGCAATTACGCAAGAGTAATGTAACAGAATAGGTGGTACATGCACGACAAGGTTCCAAGAGGTTTACACGGTTCGGATTCATATGTAAGAAGTGATTCACACAACACAAGATTCACGAGACAAGTAACAATAGATAATAATAAACGAAACTTCATTCATTAAATAAGAGAGTCGGGTACAAAGTTCGAATAGAAAAGGTACAATACAATACAATAATGGAAATGAGGAAAATGGCACGAAGCTGTATACACTGAAAATTACAACTCGGCCTATGCTACGATACAATATAGGAAAAACTAATGGTGTCTCTCCATGAACATTTTGGCCATCATGACCATCACCAATGTGCCCATCACTAGGCACACACCGATAAGGTGCTGCACTGTCCGAGCCGTGGTCCTAGTCGATGCGATGACTCGCATTGACTGCTCGGACAACTGGCGGGCAGCGTCGGTGACCTCGCCAATCAAATGGCCCTACTGTCGGGCCTCCTGGGCGAGTTCCCTTACCCCGCGGTGGAGATGGAGGAAGGCGGCCGGTGGGGGAGGTTGCGGCATCAGTTGCCTTGCTGCTTCGGCTTCGCGGGCGCGCTGCATCTCTTCTCGTTGGAGCTGACGCTCCCACGAGTAATGGTCCATTACCGAGGTGCGTGGGACCTCGGGAATCGGGTGATGGTAGGGGTTATGAGGTGTTGGGGGCCTGTAGGGGGCACCCTGCTGAGCTGCCATCCTGTCTGGCAGTCGGCCTGGAAGGATTACCTGCTTACGTGCCGTCGTGACGACACGTGGTCCACGTCGCTGTGGTGGCGCGGCGTCGGGTGCCGGTAGAGGTGGTGGTTGCACCGCTCTTGGGCTGGACCCGATGCTGCTGGATACAACCATGGAGGTATCCTCCGTGGGGTCCGTGGTCTGGTGACGGAGGCTTTCCGAGGCGGTATGGCCCTCGGAAGGCTCCTGCGATGACGCAGTTCTCGGCTGGGACTGGGATCGGGAACGCGAGGGAGATCGTGAACGTGAAGACTGAGACATGACGGTTCTGCGACGTAAAGAGTTTCGTAAGTATATGAACAGGAATATGCTAAAGGAAAATAAGTAAGGAATGCAGGTAAGGGTCGATCACGTGAGGTTGGGAACAATAAGACCGGGAATTTTGTTTTGACTCAAAATCGTTTATCTTTAGAAATTACGTTTCGTCCTTGCATAAGTCATTTTGAACTAGGCAGGGGTGATCAGGCCATGCGTAGTTGAAAACAATCATGCAATCGCAAAATTAATTCACTAAAGTTTTGAACCCATAATGATTTTCCGAAAAGCCTTGGTTATAGTTTGGTTTCAAAAACTTTTTAGAATTTCCAAAACCGTTTTCACTACAACCTGTGCTCTGATACCAAGTCTGTCACACCCCGCTAAAGCGGAAACACGGGGCGTGAGAGCTGGAATATCATTACACGGTCGTAAGCAAATATAAACGATTCAAGTCATTCAAATTGAAAATTTAAAAGATCATAGATATAACGTTTCAAAAAGTAACCAAGTAGTTCACGATTTAACTTAGAGTACAATACAAATTCTTAAACAAAAATTCCCAAAATGTGAAGGTCTTTCCCATTAAGCGCCTCACGTGACCATATCGACCCTCCTTGCCATGCATTCCAAATGCTTACTTTAATTTCCTGAAACATAAGATAAAGTGTCAACTACAAAACGTAGTGAGTGAGTTACAGTTTAGGATTTGAAAGAGTTTCCAAAATAGAAAGTTACCAAAAATAGAAAGTTACCAAAAATAGAAAGTTACCAAAAATAGAAAGTTACCAAAAATAGAAGTTACCAAAAATAGACGGTAGATGGTAAAAGTTTATAAGTAAGCGAGTAAAGTGAGTAAATAAACTCGCATAGTAGTTATAGCGGAAAACAGGCGCTAAAATAATGATAAAGCGGAATCAGTCGCTAAAATAATGAATAAGCGGAATCAGTCGCTAAAATAATGTAAAAGCGGGATCAGGCGCTAAAATAATGTATATGCGTATGCGATATGTGTTTTAACTTAACTAAAGGTACCTTGTATCAATCACTTGGCATAATATAAGTAGTAAGTATACACTAAACCGATTGTATGGTCGAGAAACTAGCCCAAAAATATTTAATAAAGTAATTCAATGAGTGAGGTAGTAATATGTACTTGGGACGCTAACCCTGAGTAAGGAGTGACCCCTCCTAAGTATCGATACCCATATGACTAACGACTATTGCTAATAGTGTATGAGAGAGAGAGATACAAAAACGGGCATTTAATTAAGGATACTAAAACATTCAAGAGATCTTACGGGCTTATATATCCATCAAGGATTGGTTACTAACAAGCATCCTAGTTTAGTTATCCTGCTAAGGCATTAACACAAATACGCATGATAGTTTGTAGGATCCAAGTTAAAATGTTCAAAAAAATTCAAAGTTTAGAACAAGTTTCAATAAATACCAATAGTTTGCAAATAATGTTTATAAGTTACAAAACATGATCTTATGTTTCCCCCAAATAATGTTGAAAAGTATAAAAGGTAAAACAAAGTGGGGTTGTAACTCACGGATTGCGAAGAGAATTGAACTCGGAGACGGTCGGAAAGGAGCCGGGAATCACGGAATGCCTAAGAATTACCAATATAATTCAAAAGTTAACTTCTTATTATGTCCTTTATACATAGAAGATATTGTGAGACTTTTGTTTGTAAATAAGTGTTAAGTCAAATATTGTTCCGAAAATTTGGTCCGAAGCGATTAACGTTGTGTTTAGTTTGAAAGTCTATTGTTTTTGATTATCACGTCTTAGGTGCTTTTGCTTACTGAAGTGGCTTCGTAATTTCTAGGGAAATTTGGGCAGCGCTTCCGCGCCCAAATTTCATGTCCAAAAATTACACAACCACTTCCGCTCACAAATCACCTAAAATACAATAACATATATAATATAGTCCCAACAAGTCCAATACAAGTCACTAATGTTATTAGTTTTATTTATCTCAGTCCACAGGTAATAGCGGTAAAAGTCCAGAATGTAAACGTGTTCTTAAAACGAGTTAAAACGTCGATTTTCGGGGGAACAGCAGCTCGGTGCTGCGCACCTGGGCACAGGTGCGGCGCACCTAGCTGCTGTCCATTTCCCGTTTTGTGTTTTTCTTGCTAAAAACGTTTTGTGACTTAAGGATTTCGACATGCAACCAGTAGGTAATTTATATTATGGTGTTTTCGCAGTTTCTAAATAACTTTTAATCACAAAATCATAGATCTAAGTATTATTTAGATAAAAATCGTTTTTTGTACACAAATGACATAAATCTTTACAAATGCTCGTTTTTGTTGTTTAGATTGTACATGCAATTAGTAAGTATCTTTCAAAATCTCATTTTAACAGTTTCTAAAACATTCTTATTTACAGATTCGTGGATTTAAAGGGTTTCTCGATTAAAAACGTTTTTGACCATAAAAGTCAAAGATTTGTATAAAAATCCATTTTCAACCGTTAGATCTTACATGCAATTGAATATTAGTGTAAAAATGGTAAAAAGAAAGTAATCTACCGAAGGAAAAGCTTGGATGATGAGTTTTGGTCGGAAGCTAGCTCCAAAACTCTTTACAACCGTGGTCCTTTTTCAAAATAACAACACCTCCGAGCTTCTCTTGAGGTTTGGATCGATTTGTATGGTCTAAATATGGGTTTTAATGGTGAAATGTTCCTGGTGTTCTTGAGTTTTTAGAGAGAAACTAGAGAGAATAGTGTGTGTGTGTGTTTTTAGTTTTTGCTAAAATGAATAAGAAAATGAAATGAAAAATGAAAAGGGGTAAAGTACTGACCTAGGGACTGTTGTTGGCAGTAATGAGGTCGTTTTCTATTGGCCAAAATGGGTGGTGGTGGTGTAAAACGAGAAAAGGACTGAAGCTGTAAATATTTTGAAATCCTGGCGCGAGGTGCTGCGCACCACTTCACTGGGTGCGGCGCACCGGGCCATTTTTGGTCATTTCAAAATTTTCGTTTTTGCGTTATTGCTTCGTTGGACCTTTTGGTTGATTACAAGTTGTTGGTTATGATAAGTTATGAACTTAGGAAAGTTCAATAGGTGTTTTCTTGGTATTAGGACTTATAATTTTGATTCCGGAAGTTATTTCGACACAAGTTCCGACAAAAATACGGATATAGTAATTACGAACGTAGAACAATACGAACACCAAAAGAGTAACAAAAGATTCGAACCGAGGAAGTAACTGAAGGAATTCCCCGAACTTGGGACGATTGTCACACGAGTGAACATGATAAAGGAATAATTAGAAAATTTCGCCGATAGAATAACCGAACGGGTTCCTGATTTTTAGACGGTTGTCACACAAATACACAGTAAAGTTCTAGGGAATGATATTGTGGTTGACGAGCAGGTGATTCGAGAAGTTGTTGGCTTTGGAGATGAAGCTAGAATGCCTACGAAGCTGAACGTGTACTTGGTCAGAGGGGCATTATTGAGAATGCATTATGATGGGGATATTAACAAAGGGGTGATCACGAAGTCCGGCTTCAGTATTCAATACAAATATCTGTGCCACGTATTACAGCATTGCTTGGGCCCTAGAAAAGCAGGACACGACGAGATGCGAGAGACACTTCAAAGCGCATTTGTCGCACTGGCGCTGAACGCTCCATTCAATTTCTCGGCAATGGTCTTACAGCACATGATAGAGAACCTGGAACTCAAGAACAAGCATAAGTACTTGATGTATGCTAGATTCGTGCAAATGATCATCGATGTGAAGATTCCTGACCTGCAAAAGAATGAAGAAGATGCTGTCAAGCTAGATGTTATGAGTGATAATACTATGGTGCGAATGCTTTCATACAAGGGCAAGCCGACACCTAAGGAGAGAAAGTTGATCGGACATCTGGCAAATCCAAAGTATGTTTGTCCGAGAAAAAGGAAGTGGAGACACGATGACAGCGATTCAGAGAAAGAGGATATTGTTGTGCCTCCCCAATCTGATTCTGATGAGGAGGTGATTTCTGCTAACTCTCCCACTACTGGTACAGTGTCATCTCAGCTTGAGTTATTAGATGAAGATGATGTCACTGTGAGTGCTGAGGCGACTCCTTCAGTACCGAAACGGAAAGCGGCAGGAACGTCAATGAGGGATATTGTCAAAGGGAGAGTCTCAAAACGTTTCAAGCATGTGAGACTTACTGATCTTACTGCCAGCACAACAACTCCAATTCCTCCTCCCGTTATTTCTCAGCTACAGCAAAGCGTTCCAATCATGACACCGGCCACAACGACAACAACAACTGCTGGTGGATCGTCGTCAGTGGAGATGTCTACTTCTGCTCAACTTTATACCGTGAATTCTATGCTATTGAATGTTCTGATGAAGCAGAAAGAACAAGATGATGAAATCAAGAGACTGACTGAGCTGATGGCTAAAGGGGAAGCTGAGAGAGTAGCAATGTCTCAGAAGATTGATAATCAGAATTTGCTGCTTGAGGATCAGAAGAAGTTGATTGAAGAACAGAAGATGGAGTTGGAGGTTTATAAAGAAAAGGTCGAGTTCTTGGAGGAGGAAACAAACAAAATTCAAGATTCCATGATTGCTGGGGAAGACGAAATCTTCAGATTCAACGCACTAGTCGATGCATCTACTGAACCGACTGGTGTGGATAGTGAACGCACGGAGTCGGAGGGAGCTGGTAAAGAACAACAGAGTGAATCCCAGTACGATATTACTCCCATTTCATTTAAAGAGTCCAATTTAACTCATATTTTGGATATGCAGGGGGTAATACAGTTTAGCATTGATCCCGATCTAGAAGAGGGAGAGATAATGCATAGCTTGTCCAAAGAACAGATTGCAGAATTAA
Source organism: Senecio squalidus (assembly GCA_910822075.1). Taxonomy (NCBI): domain Eukaryota; kingdom Viridiplantae; phylum Streptophyta; class Magnoliopsida; order Asterales; family Asteraceae; genus Senecio; species Senecio squalidus. The sequence continues at coordinate 24,003,400 of CAJVGC010000591.1, read as the reverse complement.
TCGCGATGAATCCTGATGATGTTATATCTGACGAATCTGCATCTGTTTCTGACTTAAATCCTCCCGATTCTGAAGCTGATGATGAAGAGATAGAGTTCGAGCAAAATGTTGATTCAACTGAACCTATCTATCAAACGTTTGATTTCAAAGATCTTCCTGATGATGATGAAATGTTTAAAGTCAATGATGAAGATCTTACTCGGAAATTAGATAAGCTTCCTTCGTTCAGTCAAGCTACATCAAATCAAGAAGAATTGGAGGCTAAGAAAGCTCAATGGCGTCAAGCAGTGAAAGATTGTATACGTCCACCTCGTCAAAATATTCAACCTGCTTATACGAAATGTTACTCGTTAAAGGGCGCAAAGACTGAAGGTCCGATAATAAGTTGGGCGTACTTGGAGGATCTAAACGTGTATGCTGTAAAAAGAGAACGAGGAATAGATTACTTCAAACGAGTTCACGATTTGAAGACGTTGCCATATTTTGATATGATGCAACTGGCACGTCTTAAATTACTATACAGTGAAAAAGATGACAGAGCAAGGTGGTTGGAGAAACAGCTCAGATTAGAATTCAGAAATAAGTGGAAGTTACTCAGGCCGCAGTATCCGAAGATTACAAGCTCCAAAGATCGGAGAACAGGAAAATCTGTGAAGCGTGTCACGTATCAAGCGCCAAAGGTGATGGAAAAGATTCCACTTCGCGAGATGAAGACCGGATTTTGGAGAAAATTCAAGTGGTGGTATTATGATTATAGAACCACTGAAGCTGTAATTGTGTTAGAGCATAGAGGTGTTTGGGAAGCTGTGCGAATTTTTGATCCGATGTGGATTAGAAATCTGACAGATGATGATATCTACGCTTTGTATCTGCAACCTATATTCTGTGACGTCAAAGATATGGATCAAGCGTCGCGTTTCAACAAGGTTGTACGTGTATGTTTTATTTACAAGATCCATGCTTAAGAGGGCAGATCAAAGGCGTGTTTTGGGAAGCAGCAGATAGTTTTGAGGACTGAAGACATAGAATCTAGTTCCTAGGGGGAGTTTGTAGATGCATTTATGTAGTTACTAGATTCGTATGCAATTAACGTTTGTATCAGTCTTTATATTGTTTGGTTGAATATTAATATTGAATGTTTGATTAATTATAAGCTTGAACGTTTATGTAGTTATGAATTAATCTAATATGTGTTTCGTAATGTTTAAATAATATTCACACTCATTCGCACGGATAAGGATGATATCCGTGCGGATGAAGGTTCCTTCGCACGAACGAGAAAAATAAACAATTTGTTTATGAAACTGTTCCATTCGTACGAACGTGTCAAGGTTCGCACGAATCGGATCTCATTCGTACGGATGAGATCACATCCGTACGAATGAAAAGCTGGGCCTATATATACCAGCTTAGGGTTCAGCATGCGTTAAGGTTTTTAGGGTTTTTTCTCATTCGTGCCGAATTGCTGCTTGTGTGTTTTCTGGTATTCCAAAGTGTTTATAACATATAAACAATCATCCGAATAGTCTTCCTTAGGTCCGATCTTATCAATAATCATTGGTTTGATCTCGTTTCCGACGGTTACATATTCGCTAGATAATCATTAGTCTATTTCCGCTAGGTTAGTGATATAACGTTGACTATAAGATCCGAACAACCTCAACAGTTAGCAATGATTAATTAATTGTGTTTGCCGTACCTTGTTATTCGTGGTATAGTCTTTATCTATGAATTGATTTGGGAGTAGCGGATTTACCATTTATTTTATACCCAATCACTCGGGATGTTTGAACACAAAATTGAAATTTATTTAACATAGAATTGTTACAATGAAATGATGAAGAAAATATTCTTAGAAAAGACAGCTCAACTGTTAGAGAGTTTATCCTTAGCTTTGTTAAGTTGGTGATTATCGGAAATATGTGAAATATTGGAGTAAGAGGAACAAATGAGAATAAGATGATCATTTTAGCATCTTATTCTTTGGACCCGAGTCCCTTATTGATTCCTATATAAATATGTCAATGGCGCTACTCATCACATATGCCTATTTTGAAATGATATGTTAAAAAAAAACTGCAGGGTAATCTTCTTCTTTTTTTGCGTACACGCATACAGAACTTCGATACTAATGTTGTGTAAATTTCTTTGCCATCCTTGTTTTGGGCATCTGATCGAAGAGCTGGAGATAATGTAGCCTTTTGCTCGGTCTCCCCATATCAAGATTCCCAACATTTTAGTTTTTAAGAAATCAAAAGTAAATGCCTTGACAAAGAAAAGTGGGTTTTGCATATCTAGATGCTTATTTAAGAAACATAGCTAAATTAGATATTTATAAATTGATTCTTGCTGTTTAAAGTATCAAGTGGTTGGTTATCAGTTCGGATAAGATTAGAAGCATATTAGATTAGTTTATCTGATAGACGTCGATCTTTTTTATAGGGCATCCACATGTGAGTTTAGACTAGATACAAAGATTGTAAGCTTCTATGGTGTCTTATCTCTGTACTACCTACATTTGACCTGTAGAATGGCTTGTTGCCATTGGCTCTAAGATTTATGATACTGTTGATATCGTTACAAGATTATGTACGACACCTTGTGGCATTAGTTCCATTCTAAATACCATGTATGTAGAGGTGGAAATATATACTCATTTCAAAATCGGAAGATTTAGGTTATATATTTTTTCCACAGTTCAAATAGGTAAACTGTAAACAGCTTAAACTAAACTGGAAACGGTCAAATGGGTTAAATAGGTTGAAAGTCATCCGAAGTATATTCATATGCTTTTTGAAATCACAAAATTTTCGAAAAGAGTAAAAGCTTGTTGCCAAAACTCATTTTCATCCTTATCAAAAGATTATCCGTATTCACTCAAACTAGTTTTGACAGTTACCCAACCCTCACATTTTGCAACATATGGAACATTGATTAAAAAAGTGACACAGTCGAGATAAGTTTGTGAAGTTTATGTTGACGTCTTACAGTGAAAGGATCCTCACCAACCCTTTCCTATTTCTCTAACTCGAGTGAAATAGAAATGAGGGCGACGTTGATGAACTGTAACTTATTCCTAATTATAAGTCTTCTATGAACGTTAAATATGTCTTTAGATACATCGTATCGACTCTCACTGTAGAATAAAGGGTTAATATACAAAAACATTACGGTACTTTTCTAAAATGTTCAGTTTTGTTCCTCTACTTTTTTTGTTCAATTGTATTACCGTATTTTGAGAAATGTTCGACTATGTTACCGAACTTTGTGAAAATGTTAAATTTTGTTACTATACCTTATTTTTGTTCATTTGTATTATTATACTTTCAGAAAATGCTCAATCATGTCACTCCCAAAACCAATTACCGGGTTTTAGCTGGTTTGCATTGTCCATGTTATAAATTAATGTTCGGTAATGCTACAAATAGGTGTTAATATTGTGACATTCGCGAATTTCTAGGTATACTTCTAACGACCCGTATTCGTTTTATTTATTTATGATTATGTTTTGACCCTATTGTATTCCTTTTTATGTTTTATCGTATTCGTATTTCTCGTATTTTATGAGTATCGTATTTGTATTTTATGTGGTTCGAATCTTTATGTCGGGAACGTTTAGTTCTAAGTGCCTTTAGTACAAGTCTAGTATGCTCTTAAGATAAGTTTAGGGGTTTTATACCTTATTTATACGATTAAGATTAACGTTTAAAAGTATTTCAATTTTAGTCCTTCAAGAATTTTATTACAAACCTAGTCCTATGGGATTTTATTACAAAATTGGTCCTAAAGTATCCCACCAACTTTTTTTGTCTTATTAGACAACATTGGGATCATCACACATTTTGTCTTATTCCACCAACCTCCACCTACACCACCTCATTCTCACCCTTTCACTTCTCTCTCTAGAAAAACACACACAAACACACACACACTTCTCTCTAAAATATCTCAAGATCCGACCGTCGAAATCCAATTTTGAAGCTTGTTTATCGTTCACCACGTTCATCCTTATCATTCCTCCGAATTTCATCTTAATCGGGTAAGTATTTCTTCGATTTTGTTTTAAACTTTATTTATTTAGATTCAAACTCAAAACACCACTTTTCACCATCAAAACCCGAAATTTATTGAGGGTTTATTTACCTAAACGTATTCTGGACATAGGGTTTCGATATTGGATGAATTTGACACCTAAAAACACTCAGAATCGTATTCTGAATGTAATTTTTCGTAAAACCCAGTTACGGCATGTAACTGTGTTACGGGAACGTAACTCAGTTACGAACACGTAACTATTCACGTAACTCCCTACCTTGTCACGTAACTATGCCCTATCCCGTATCTATATCTACATCACGTAACTGAGTTACGTGCGTAACTCTCAGTTACGCGTTGCGTAACTCCCAGTTACGTGATGCGTAACTAGCTGCGGTATTTTTCTGAAACGTTGGCAATCTTGTTAAATCGATGTTCCTGTTAGTCATTTTAAACTCGTATAAAACGTTAATCGTTAAGGCATACCCCACTAGACTTAGAGATACTTAGACATATTTATTTACGTGATGTTTAGGGCACTTAGACGTGGAAGCTTGACCGTATTATATTATTACCCGACGTATCGTGTTTGGATTGCATTTGCTATTCTGTGAGTTATTCGTTGCCCTTTTTACCGCTTTTACTTTTTGGGCATGATTAGCGTTGTATAAATGTATTTTTATGATATATATGTATTATGATTATGTATTATGGATATGAATGCTTTAGGTTAGTCTTACCCAAACTTGTACCGCCTTTGTGGTAGTACAAGGCCCCGTATACACACCTGTTAGCTTTTAGCCGCCGGTTTATGTATATAGCGCTATATGGGTCTAACAAACCCTCATTTCTAACACGATGGATGATGGATGCGCCCTGTCCGTGTTAGCAATGTTATGACCGATGATTTCGAGGACAACCTAGCTTAAGACACTAGGTGGGGTTAGTTGCGAGTACTGTCCCTAATGTGTTCCATCAAAAGAAAATCTAACTAAAAGGGAAATTAAAATAAAACTAAAAATACAAAAATAAAAGGAAAAAGGAAAGATAAAACCGTGCGAGTTCCGTTTGATGTGGTATGAATTCCGAGTCTACTCCGCACGTGCTGAACTTAATGCCATTCTTGGTAAGGTACAAACAAATAAACAAACACGTTAATTAGCATAAAAATAAAAAATCCTAAGCAACGGAAAATAAAATAGTTCCAACACGACCCGACACAACTAAAAGGAAAATAGTTCAACATCACAAACAAACAAACAAACAACAACCAAACAATTCAACATCAGCAGCCACCACCGCGGCGCGGTCAGTTGGGCGCGGCGCGGTCAGTGCCCAGACCAGGTCAGTTCTGTCCGCCTTGATTTTCGGGCGGGATAAACGGGAACAAAATGGGTGGTGCATACTCGGACCACTGCTGTGCTGCTTCCGGGACCTCTTGATGGTATTGGCGGGTCATGTACTCCAATGTTGGTTGGTACCGCTCGGTATGATATTCCATGTACTCCCCAATCCTGTGGACCTCTCGTCTCGTCCTGTTCATCTCCGTCCTCATCTCGTAACAAAGTCCCTGGGTCCTATCCATCTGCTGCCCAATCCGGAGGATTTCATCATACATCCGCTGATTATCAAAACTAGAAGCGGGTTGGGTGTGTTGTGTTGAACCACCCGCTCCTATCTCCCTTTCTTCGTCCTCGGGCTCCTCCTCATCCATGTCTTCCTCCTCGGAACCCCTTTCCTCCACAAACTTGCCATCTCGTCCCACAGCTCCAACCGTTTTCAAATCTTGAATAGTAATCCATCGCCACGTGATCGGGGGACTACACATGTTAATGTTACGAGTAGTTGCTAACCCCAAAATTTTTGCAATCTTAGTGATGAAATGGCCACATAAGAGAGAACTATTCTTTTGGCGGCCCGACCCCTTCTCATTCATGTAACTAACCAAAGCCCAAGGCACATTGACATATTTCGTCGAATCATACCACGAGAACAAATCTAACAACCATATATCCTCAATGTACGCCTTGTCTTGTTGGGACGCCCGCTGAAAAAATGAATAAGAAATCATCTTTTGAAGCACTTTCATAATCGGTGACCTGATACTCCTGGCTCGACTAGCACTGTGAATGTATTTACTGCATCCCGATAACTCCTCCCAAGCTTTATCAATTTCACCCTTCACCCTATCCGCGTTCATCTCACCCGCCAACTGATATCTCGCGATATATTTCTTCTCCACATCCTCCTGGGTATAAAGACCGGTTAAAACCCCAAATTGAGTAATAGTCACCTTATGCACAGCTCCCCCCAACCTAAAGCCAATCACGGGAGTGGTAAGCAACAAATGTGACGCTGGGAGCTTGTCGAGTTTTAAACTCGAGTAAAACTCCAAACACCACTCACGATAAACATACTCCCGGCATCCAAATGCCCGTTTCCAAACTGGAATTTCTACCTCCTCATCATAATCCTCCACATACTTAGTCAAAAACAAACCATCCAATTGTTCCATGATCCCGAGCTCATCACAAGTAGCCCAATCTAAGAAACGGGGCTGTGCAATCGGCTTCCCTTGAATAGTGGCTAGTTTATTGTTCAACTCAATCCGTTGATTTGGTGTAGCGTCGGGCCAATTCAACCAGGGGTGTTGCTCTGGTCACATCATTCTTGCTTCCGTGGTAACGGTCGGAACCCTTCGTTCGGATGTTTCCTCCTCAACATCATCAACCACAGCTCTGCGTTTACCCTGAAATCATTGTTTACATAAAGACAAGCAAACACCGTTAATAGTACAACAACAATTGCAACAAAACAATAATAAAAAAAAACTGGTCTGACTCACCGCCGCGGCGCGGTGGCTTGGGCGCGGCGCGGCGGTGGTCCTTAACCGGGATCAGTTCTTAGTTTTTAGTGGTAAGCCGTAAATCCCAATCAAATAACCAAAATTGCTTACACTAAACAATACCAAGGATTTACCCCTAATCAATTTCACCAATCAAGTGTAACAAGTAAAAACCCCCAATTCAATTTTAGGTGATAAACCCTAATTACATAAAAGAGAAAAGAATGGATTGTTGTTAGGAATCACTTACTCTTCTACTCATGTTGTTAGTTGGGTGATTCTTGATGAAAATTGACAAGAAAAATCGTATTGTTGTGTATATGTTCTCCTACTCCCGTCGCCCCTTTGCTTTCCCCTTTTTTTTACTTTGACTGCTGGTAAAATCTGGGTATAAGACCCGAAATTTGGACGACCGCGGCGCGGTGGTGATGACCACGGCGCGGTCAGGGCCCAGACAGCCAAAAATATATATATATATATATTTTTTTTTTTTTTTTTTTTTTTTTTTTTTTTTTTGTTTTGCAAGTTAACTTAAACGATTACTAATATTACTAAAACAGAAATAACATAACTAGCTAATAACGAAAAGAAAAATGAAAAGGAAAGTAAAAGATACAACAAACCGGGATTTCGCCCGCAAATGCTCGTTTTTGGCTCGAGTCACTAGCTTGACTCCTCGGTATTCTTTCCAATTAGAATGGGTGAAACCCATCCTCCAACGTCATCCCATTTTCCTCGTCCTCCTCAAGATAGATTTTCACTCGTTGACCATTAACAATAAACGATCCGCCATCATCCGTTTCTAATTCCAAATAGCCACCCGAGAAAACCCGTTTCACCAAATAAGGACCCGTCCACTTTGACTTCAACTTCGGTGCTTTGAATTTGTATTTTGATTGGAATAAAAGCACTTTGTCCCCCTCCTTAAACTCTTTTCGCCGGATTTTCAAGTCATGCATCATCTTAGTTCTCGCTTTGTAAAGAGCGGAGTTCTCATAGGCATTCCATCTCAACTCGTCTAACTCATGAAGTTGCAAAAATCGGGTCTCACCACTTGCTATCAAATCCGTACTACATTCCTTAAGCGCCCAATACGCCTTGTGCTCTATCTCCATGGGTAAGTGACATGTCTTCCCATATAGCAATTTGAAAGGAGTGGTACCAATCGGTGTTTTGTACGCGGTCCTAAATTCCCACAACGCTTCATCTAATTTCTTTGACCACAAAGACGGGTTGTTGTGAACCGTCTTCTCCAAAATACGCTTAATCGCTCGATTAGTGTTTTCGACTTGCCCACTTGTTTGAGGGTGGTAGGAAGTCGAAAACCGGTGTTGTACCCCGTATCTCTTCAACACTTTCTCCATTTGGGCATTGGAAAAATGCGATCCCCGATCACTAATCAAAGCCTTGGGCATGCCAAACCTACAAAACAAATTCTTCAAAAAATCAATAACCACGTTAGCATTGTTCGTGGGTAAAGCCTTTGCCTCGACCCATTTAGACACGTAATCCACCGCCACCAAAATGTAAACATTCCTATTCGATGGTTTAAACGGCCCCATGAAATCGATACCCCAAATGTCGAAAACCTCGCATACTTGTATGCTCTGTTGTGGCATCTCATCTCGTCTTGTCACCGTACCTTGCCTTTGGCACGAGTCACATGTCCTCACCAAAGTATGTGCCTCCTTAAAAATAGTGGGCCAATAGAAACCCGCATCAAACACCTTCTTCCCCGTTACGGATGGACCATAATGCCCTCCTGTTGGACCATGGTGACATTCATCGAGAATTCGCCTAGTATCGGCTCCATAAACACATCTCCTCACCATTCCATCGGCACACACCCTAAACAAAAACGGCTCCTCCCAAAAATAGTACTTGGCATCCGAAAATAGCTTCTTCCGTTGTTGATAAGTGAGTTCTCTACTAACAACGCCACCCGCTAAATAATTAGCTATGTCGGCATACCACGGACTCCGTTCACCAAACACCTTCCCAACAAATGCCAACCTTTCATCCGGAAAGGTATCACGAATATCTTCCTCATTCAAAGCTCCGAGACTAGGATTTTCCAAACGGCTCAAATGATCCGCCGCCACATTTTCTCGACCCCTCTTATCTTGGATTTCCACATCGAATTCTTGCAAAAGTAAAATCCACCTAATCAATCTCGGCTTCGCATCTAATTTTGAAAACATAAACTTCAGTGCCGAATGATCCGTGAACACCACTGTTTTACTTAATACCAAGTAAGACCGAAATTTATCGAAGGCAAAAACCACTGCTAATAATTCCTTCTCGGTAGTGGTGTAGTTTTGCTGAGCCTCATTTAACGTTTTGCTTGCAAAGTAGATGGGCCGAAAGTGTTTGTCGATTCTTTGTCCTAAAACCGCCCCTACCGCAAAGTTACTTGCGTCACACATCAACTCAAAGGGGAGATCCCAATTTGGTGACACTAAGATCGGTGTGTTTGTCAACCGTTCCTTCAACAATTCAAATGCCTTCATACAATCCTCTGAAAATTCGAACTTCGTATCTTTCTCTAACAAACGAGTCATAGGTCTAGTGATTTTTGAAAAATCCTTAATAAACCGCCTATAAAACCCCGCGTGTCCTAAAAAGCTTCTAACTAATTTCTCATTCGTTGGAGGTGGTAACTTTGCTATAACTTCAATTTTCGCTCTATCCACCTCAATTCCCGCCTTCGAAATCTTGTGCCCCAATACTATTCCTTCCTTTACCATAAAATGGCATTTTTCCCAATTAAGCACCAAATTCGTTTCTTCACACCGTGCTAACATTTTATCCAAACTTTCCAAGCACCCATCAAATGAACTCCCATAGACCTAAAAATCGTCCATAAAAACTTCCATGGAGTTCTCTACCATATTCTGAAAAATCGCCATCATACACCTCTGAAATGTTCCCGGTGCATTACACAACCCAAATGGCATCCGTCTATAGGCAAAAGTACCGAAAGGACAAGTAAACGTTGTTTTCTCTTGGTCCTCGGGGTCAATTGGAATTTGAAAATAACCCGAGAAACCATCGAGAAAACAATAGAACTCGTTTTCCGCCAACCTCTCTATCATCTGATCCATAAATGGCAATGGAAAATGATCCTTTCGGGTCGCCTCATTCAACCTCCTATAATCTATACAAACTCTCCATCCCGTTACGGTTCTCGTAGGTACCAACTCGTTCTTCTCATTAAGCACAACGGTCATTCCTCCTTTCTTGGGTACACAATGGACCGGACTAACCCAAGGGCTATCCGCTATCGAGTAAATAATACCTGCATCCAAGAGTTTAACAATTTCCTTTTTGACCACATCTTGCATATTCGGGTTAAGTCTCCGTTGTCGTTGGACAACGGGTTTTACATCATCTAAAAAGTTGATTTTATGTTTACAAAAATCAGAACTTATACCCGGAATATCAGAAATGCGCCAAGCGAAAGCCTTTTTATGGCTTTTAAGGACCGTTAGTAATTTGACTTTCTCGTCTTCCAAAAGTGAAGACGAGATAATAATTGGAAGACTAGAATTACCATCTAAAAATGCATACTCTAGATGTTCCGGTAATTGCTTAAGTTCCAAATCCTTTGGGTGGTCTTCAATTGATGTTTTGATCCTCGCCCCGTCGTTAACTACCAACTCCTTCACTTCATTTGAGCTTTCTTCTTCATTCGCCTCTTCTTTAACAATGGAATTCAGCATTTCCATTTCCGCTTCCTCTTCCAAAATGCCTTCCCAATCGAGGTCATAATCTGCTTCATCTATAACATCAATTCTAAAACAAGATTCATCAGTAGAATAAGAATGTTTCATTGCTTGATTTAGAGAAAATGTTGCCCTTTCATCACCCAAACCTAAAGAAATTTCGGTATCCCGAACCCGGATGATAGCATCCGCGGTGTTCAAAAATGGTCTACCCAAAATGAGAGGAACTTTTTCATCCTCCTCCATTTCGAGAATAACAAAGTCTACGGGATATAAAAATTCTCCAACCCGTATGAGCATATTTTCGGCAATACCCAATGGATATTGATAAGATCGATCGGCCAATCTTATGCTCATACGTGTTGGTGTTAAAGCATTTGAAGATAATTTAGTGTAAATAGAATTGGGCATTAAGTTAATGCTCGCCCCTAAGTCTGCTAATGCACTAAAAGTAAATGTATCGTTAAAAGTGCAAGTCAACAAAAAACTTCCTGGGTCTTCAAGTTTCGGTGGAATAGACCTCTTCACAATCGCCGAACATTCGGCATTTAAGAACGCGGTGATTTTCTCCATGTAATCACCCTTCCCGCTCACGAGCTCCTTCATGAATTTTGCATAATTTGGCATACCTGCAATAAGATCAACTAAAGGAACATTAATCTTAATAGTTTTCATTAATTCGATGAATTTACCGTATTGTTCCTTTTTCTTTTCCTTTCGAAGCCGATGCGGATATGGGATATGTGGCTTATATGGCCCCTTCACTTCACTTCCCAACTCTTTTTCTTTGCTAGGAACCATTTGTTCCTTCCCGGGCCTCGACTCCATCTCAATCTCTTCCTCTTCTTCTTCGTCGGACACTGGCTCGTCACCGCGGCGCTGTGGGTTGGGCGCGGCGCGGTCATCAATCGTTTTCCCAAAAATTTCCGTCTGGGGCTCCACCGCGGCGCGGTTATTTGGGCGCGGCGCGGTCAATGATTTCTCAGCTTTGTCCCCTTTTTCATTCACATTCTGCTTTCCGTCTTGCATGCCCCCATACTTAAACCCAGACCTAGTCTCAATTGCATTCACATTTTCATCCCGATTGTTAGGGTGTACGTATTTCGACCCTTGACTTGATGATCCTCCGTTATTGTTTTGATTTTGCCTCGGGTTTGGTTGGGTTGAACTTGGCATTTGACCCGTTGGTCGGTTTGAAAACTTCTCACTAAGCCTTTCGAATTTTCATTCTAAATCTTGCATGTTGGCTTGAGTGTTCCTTTGGCTTTGCTCCCATTTCGCAGTAAACCCCTTCATTGAGTTAGCCATCAAGTCGTTTGTCGCCTTTTGGGAATAGACAAACTCTTTCATCATTTCCTCAAAATTTTGTTCGTTATTCTCCTCCTTTTGTTTCGATTGGTTGGGTTGAAAACGTGCCTCATTTCTATTCCCCCGATTCTGATTTCCATACCCACTATTTCCCCGGTTTTGATACCCGTAGTTGGCATAGTTTGCTTCCTCGGTTTTCGGCTCACAATCATCCGTGTAGTGAGGTCCCCCACATTTCCCGCAACCATTCTTCACTAAGTGGACATCTTTTTCCAAACGACCCATCCTATTTTTCATTTCATCACCCAAGGCTTTAATCTCGTTCACCACTTCCTTGTTGCTACCACTACTACCTCCTTCTTCAACTTGGTTCACCGTTCCTCTAACTCTTCTATTTCTAGTAACCCGATCCCTAGCAATTCGAGCTTGAACTTGGTCTTCCATCATTCGGTGCGCCTCATTTGGTGATTTGTACAAGAAACTACCACCACCCGCTAAGTCCAAGTCGTGTTGAGATCGACTATCCAAACTATAGTAAAATATATCAATAACCTCATCCCGATCCAAGTCATGCCCATGGCAATTCCTCAACAGCTCCTTAAGCCTAATCCAAGCATCCGTTATGGTCTCGTTATCCCATTGTTGAAAAGAACGGATTTGGTTCAATAGCTTCCTACGCAAAATGGGTGGGAAAAATCTCGTCACAAAGATCTCTCTCATATCTTCCCAAGTTTCGATTGTACCCGGCTCTAACTCATTAAACCACGTTTTCGCCTCTCCCGTGAGAGACGATGGAAACAAACTCAACATAACGCTTTCCTCTTGACCCGCTCCATATCGGAACATTTTGCATACTTCCATATAATGCGCCACATGCTTGTGCGGGTCGGACTTGAAATGTCCGTCAAAAGTGCTATCTTGAATCATTTTTAAGTGATGCCCTTTAACGGAAAAATCGACCCCCAAATCGGGTGCTACAATGGCCGACCCATTCGTTTGTGGTACTATCCTATTCCTATTGATCATCGGTATGTCAAAAGGGTGGGGTGGGTTGTTTTCTATTATCGGCCTTTCGTTATTTTCCCCGTTTCCTGCCATTTCTTCTTCAAAAACTACCTCGACTTCCTCCTCGGAAGATTCGTTCTCACTATAAACAACCGATGCGGCTGCTCCTAAACCTCGTTTCCTCAAAAGTTTTTCCGGATCCGAAAGAGGACTTTGCACTTGTTTCCCTTGGGATCTCGTGTACATCCACAATCAATAATCCTGAAAATCACAAAACAACAAAACAAATACCCGTGAAAAATATTCAAACAAGTAATCAAACAATAAACTAAAAACTTCAACTAAGTCAAGTCCCCGGCAGCGGCGCCAAAAACTTGATGCGAAAAATCTAGTTTTCCGAAAATTAACCTTTACTAGATTACGACACAGGCAGTGTACCCTTGTCAGTTGTAAAATAGTATTGGCAAATATCGGGTTCGAACACAGGGACTATTTATAGTTGGAAGTATTAGTTTATAAAAACACGTAACAAGTAACAAGTTGGTTTTAATCTTAATGAAGACTTGCTTATAATAATGGTAAAAATACTTTTGAATTCAAATATGGATAAAAAGACGCTTGCTTGGACCGTTTACGAATATGTGTTATTTCTTAGGTGTGATAATGTCGATAAACTTCTAATGTAAAATCCTAAGTTCCTTTCGAATACCGGATTTCTCCAATTACCTAACCATGCAACGATTCCTTTCGAATACCGTTAACACCTCAAGTAATTGTGCATAAAGTTTCAAGCCGATATGTGAGAATTAATTTATAAGCTTCCTTTCGAATAGCTTACTAACTCCTAAACCGATTTCTCTTAATTTAGTAGCTAGCGTTCGTGTTAATATCTACTTATAAAAATTGTTGTTAATGATTCCTTTCGAATATCATTTACTTATAATCAACTAAAGACCGGTCGATTAATTCGTTCCTATTTTAGTAAAAATTACGGATTCCTTTCGAATACCCGTTTTTAGATTACCAAACAAGAGTATAAACAATTTTAACAAGATAATTAAGAAATTAACCCAAACGGATCCCCAATTAACCTCTACATATCACCCTAATTTCACACCCAAAACCTAACACATAAACGATCACATAATCCAAGCAAACGTTCAAATAAATTAGCTACTCATAATTGTAACAAACACAATCAAATATGTAAAAGACATGATTCAATTGAAATAAAAATGATAAAAGATTCAATACCAACAACTGGAAAATAGGTTCCAATGATCTCCAAGTTAACAAAGTAGAAATTACAGTAACGATTGTTTAAACTTGAACTAACGATTATGATAATTCCTTGACTTCCCCTTGCTAATTGATGATTAAGAACTGAGAATATGAGTGATAATGATATGATGTTTCTGTCTTCCCACGTTCTCCTTTAATCCCCAAGCACTAGTCTTTTTGTTTTCCCTTTAATTAGCAATTAAAAACTAAAAAATGTAACTGCCAGCAGCTTCGACCGCGGCGCGGTCAGATGGGCGCGGCGCGGTCAGCCTTCAGACTCCTAATCCTTCTTGCTTGCTTAATTCCTTGCATGATAATAGTTAAGAAGTATCTCGTTTCGTTCCAAAACGCCACAAACATCTAAATTCACACTTTACATAAACATTAGTATAAAACAAGTCTATCCATTACGTTTTGGACTAAAATCGTAACAAATATCGCTATGAAATAGTCATATAAATGAGCGATATCACTATGACCTAGGCTTTTGGACCTATCTGATTTACTCTATGTGCGCATTTCTTTCTTTTGTGGGCATGTATGTGATTTGTATGCTTTATGTGCTTTTGTTTTGCATTTTATGCTTTGAGGCCTGTTTGTTTTAGTCGCACATCCGGTTATCGTTCTTATTTATTCTGTTTGACATTCGTAGAAGATGCCGCCAAAGAGAGCTTCTACTAGGTCTACTCCGGCCGTCACTGCTACGAGAAGGTCGACGAGGCGAGGTCGCGCCAGTGTGAGAGCGGGTGCTACGACTCCGAATACCACTGCTGCCCCCAGTGCTACTACCATTACTCCGAATATCAGTCAGTTGATTGCGGAGCAAATTGCTGCGGCAATACCCGTGATTGTGGCACAGCTCAAGGAGACACCGGTGCAGGATGCCGACATAGGGTTTGAAGAACCCGTGATGTAGGGTATTGGATCAGAAGGTACGGCGTCTGGGCGCGATGGTTCTGATGTGGGAAGAGCAGTGCATGTGGGAGTCGGTGGAACGAGTATCGTTATTGAGGATCCACCCCGAGGCTGTTCGTATAAGACTTTTATGGATTGCAAACCTACTGAGTTTAAGGGTACCGAGGATGTTGTTGCTACCCTACAGTGGTTTGAGAGGATTGAGTCTGTGTTTGATGTTTCGGGATGTGCTGAGGAGAGCAGAGTTAAGTATGCTACGTTCTTGTTCCAGGGTAAATCCCTAACTTGGTGGAACTCGGTGAAACGGGCGCAGGGCCGAGCTGCTGTTGCCTTGATGAGTTGGGAAAACCTGAAGGTCATGATGAGAAAAGAGTATGTGCCATCATCTGAGACGCAGAGGTTGGAGAATGAGTTGTGGAACCTGACTATGCAAGGTTCTGATTTTCGCGGGTATATGAATAGGTTTTACGATTTGTGCGTTTTGGCTCCTCGTTTGGTTCGCACGGAGAATGAGAGAATCGAACGCTTCACTCAAGGGTTGCCCCAGACTATGCGGGACCACATTATTTCTCACTGTCCGGGTACTCTACGGAGTGTAGTTGATATTGCTGGTCGGTTGACCGAAAGTATGATCCGTGGTGGTGTTCTTCAGCCGGTTGTGAGCCGAATAGATTTTAGTAGATCTGATAGGAGAGATATGGGTAGTTCGAGGAAGAGAATTCGTGGTCAGGATCAGAGACCCCAACTTCCTCAAGTGTATGCTTTGACAGGTTCTGGAGCTGGTTATCAGGGCAGGCGCCCGAAGTGTGATACGTGCGGCAGTGCTCATGCAGCAAATGTGGCTTGTTGGGTTTGTAAACGATGCAAGAAGTTAGGCCACACCGAGCAGTTTTGTGGAATGGCTACTGGAGCATGTTTTGAATGCGGAGAAGTAGGTCACCGCCGTCATCAGTGTCCCAAGCTTATAGCACCTACTCCCCTTCCTACTCATGGTGCTGGTACTAGTGCAAGAGGAAATCCTGCCAAAAGCCGAGCTTTCTCCATGGAATCTTCTGAGGCTCACCAGGATCCTACCGTTGTCACTGGTACATTTCTTGTCGATGATTATCCTGCTTTTATCTTGTTTGATTCGGGTGCCGATAGAAGCTTTATATCTAGTGATTTCCGCCCCTTAGTAAACCGTGCTTCTAGTCCTTTAGAGCCTGCTTATGAAGTAGAAATAGCTGATGGTAGATGTGCTTGTGTTAGAGAAGTTATTCGTGATATTCCCCTCGTATTAGCCGATATTCCTTTCTCCATTAACCTTATTCCTATGAAACTCGGTAGTTTTGATGTCGTAATCGGTATGGATTGGTTAGCGAAGCATAGAGGTGAAATAGTTTGTCATGAGAAGCTTATTCGTGTTCAGAAGCCGGATGGAGATCAGATGAACGTACACGGAGACAAGACAGGGAAACGCCTTAAAGTCATTTCAAGTTTGAAAGTTCGCGAGTATGTCCGTCAAGGTTGTTCCTTATATCTCGCTCACTTGATGAAGAAAGATTCTACGATAAAGATTGATGGTGTACCGATTGTTCGCGAGTATTCTGACGTTTTTCCCGAAGATTTGCCTGGACTCCCTCCCCAGAGACAAATCGACTTTCGTATTGATCTTGTTCCTGGAGCAGCGCCTACTGCTAAAGCTCCGTATCGTTTGGCTCCTTCCGAAATGCTCGAGTTGTCAAAGCAAATTCAGGAACTGGTCGATAAGGGTTTTATCCGTCCTAGTTTCTCCCTGTGGGGTGCTCCTGTTCTCTTTGTTAAGAAGAAGGATGGCTCCATGCGTTTATGTATTGATTATCGGGAGTTAAACAAGCTGACTGTGAAGAACCGTTATCCCCTTCCTCGTATTGACGACTTATTCGATCAACTTCAGGGTTCTTGCTATTTCTCTAAGATCGATCTTCGCTCTGGTTATCATCAGTTGAGAGTTCAGGAAGATGATATACCTAAGACCGCTTTTCGTACTCGGTATGGTCATTATGAGTTCATGGTGATGCCGTTTGGTCTGACAAACGCCCCTGCAGCATTCATGGATCTAATGAACCGTATTTGTCGTCCGTATCTTGACAAATTCGTTATCGTATTCATCGACGACATTCTTATCTATTCCCGAAGTCGCAACGAACATGAAGAGCATTTGCGTCTTGTTCTAGAAGTGCTTCGAAAAGAAAAGTTGTATGCGAAATTTTCTAAGTGCGAGTTCTGGTTATCCGAAGTTCAATTCCTTGGCCACGTGGTTGGCGCGAAGGGTATTCACGTTGATCCTGCTAAGATTGAAGCTGTTAAAAGCTGGGTTGCACCGAAATCTCCGACCGAAATCCGTTCGTTTTTGGGTCTTGCTGGGTATTACCGTCGATTCATCGAGAACTTCTCCAAAATCGCTTCACCTATGACAAAGTTGACACAGAAGAATGAACCATTCGTTTGGGGTTCCGATCAGGAGAGAGCCTTTCAGGTATTGAAGCAGTGGTTGTGTGACGCTCCTATTCTTAGTCTGCCAGTTGGTTCCGAGAACTTTGTTGTTTATTGCGACGCTTCGCACAAGGGTCTGGGTTGTGTGCTTATGCAGAATGGTAAAGTTATAGCTTACGCTTCGCGTCAGTTGAAAGTCCATGAGCAGAATTACACGACACATGATCTAGAATTGGGAGCCGTCGTATTCGCATTGAAGATTTGGAGGCATTATCTGTATGGGACCAAGTGTACTGTATTTACCGACCACAAGAGCCTTCAGCACATATTCGATCAGAAGATGCTGAACATGAGACAACGACGCTGGGTTGAGTTATTGAGCGACTATGATTGCGACATTCGCTACCACACTGGTAAGGCGAACGTTGTTGCTGATGCACTAAGTCGTAAGGAAACAGTCAAACCAGTCCGTATCCGTTCTATGATGGTATCTATTCAGACGAGCTTGAAGGCTCGGATTATTCAAGCACAGGAAGGTATTATGACAGAGGACCGTGTTAAAGAGGAAAGGTTGTATAAGTTAGCGTTGGAATTAGAACCGAAGGAGGATGGAGTTCTGTATTTCCTCGAGCGTATTTGGGTTCCGATTAGTATCCGTCAGTTGATTCTAGACGAAGCCCATAAGTCTAACTATTCCATTCATCTGGGTTCCGACAAAATGTATCATGACTTGAAAGAGTTCTATTGGTGGCCGGGTATGAAGCGTGAGATCGCCGAGTATGTTAGTCGATGTTTGACCTGTTCCAAAGTGAAGATTGAGTATCAGAAACCATCTGGGCTACTCCAACAACCGAAGATTCCCGAGTGGAAATGGGAGCGTATTACTATGGATTTTGTTACAAAACTTCCGAGATCTTCGAGTGGTTATGACAGTATCTGGGTTATTGTTGATCGATTGACGAAGTCTGCTCATTTCCTACCGATTCGTGAGAATTATCCGATGGAGAGATTCGTGCGTTTGTATATTGCAGAGATTGTATCGAAACACGGAGTTCCTGTATCGATTATTTCCGATCGTGATGCTCGTTTCACCTCGCGATTTTGGAAGACATTCCAGACTGCTATGGGTACAAGGTTAGATATGAGTACCGCCTATCATACGCAGACCGATGGTCAGAGCGAGAGAACTATTCAGACCTTGGAAGATATGCTACGAGCCTGCG
The DNA here is from genome assembly GCA_910822075.1 of Senecio squalidus. Lineage (NCBI taxonomy): Eukaryota > Viridiplantae > Streptophyta > Magnoliopsida > Asterales > Asteraceae > Senecio > Senecio squalidus. The sequence goes on along the minus strand of CAJVGC010000591.1, from coordinate 23,984,609 downwards.
CAATTGATTTTGGTGGTAGTTGGGACGTTCATTTGCCATTGATTGAGTTCTCGTACAACAACAACTATCACACGAGTATCAAGTGTGCACCTTTTGAAGCTTTGTATGGCCGCAAGTGTCGATCGCCTGTATGTTGGGCAGAAATTGGAGATAGTCAGATTTCTGGTCCGGAGATTATACAAGAGACCACTGACAAGATCTTCAAGATCAAGGAACGATTAATTACTGCAAGAGATCGACAGAAAATGTGACAACCGCAAACTTTGAGGTATAAATTCCGAGTTTAACTTTCTTTAATTTTCATTATTTCATTTTGACCCGAGTTATTATTTCGATATTTCGATTTATTACATTTGCGTTTGTGTCGGATCGTGTTTATAACATTTGTTTTATGTCCTTTGTGACTAAAACGTTTATTTAACTAAGTGCCTAGCAATATTAATTATTCTCGTAAGTTAGTTAGGGATTTTATGCCTTTAATTATACGATTAAAACTAACGTTTTTATATTTTTCGAAGTTAATTATCTTACCTAATATTTTATTACAAAACTAGCCCTTTAACGGGACTTAACGACAAAAAGTTTACAAAATCCGTCCTTTAACAATGGGGGTTAGTTTGGGGGACCACCTCCCAAAACAGAATTGTCTCTTTGTGCATACAATTAGGATCTTGATTCCATTTCCCTTTCTAGCCTTTTCCCACCCATTTCCTGTCCTTCTCTTTCTCCTTCTAAACACAAACACACAGAGACACAAACACCACATTACTTTCTCTCTATAATCCTAAACAAAATCCAGATTTTCGGCCTCTAAAAATCACCATTTTCGTCCAGAAATTTCACCCAAACGAAGCCAAAGTCATCTATCCATCTTCTCACTCGGTTTCCATTCAAATTGGTAAGCTTATTCTCTCAAAATCCTTCATTTTGTTTAATTTTTAAGCTTTAAAAAAATAGAGAAATTAAACATAAATGAAACGGGAAATGAAAACTGAAAATACAACATTTTATAACGGAATTTTTATAAAACGAAATATGCCCAAAATAACCTTTTGAATTCCAGCAAACAGATGCGTTTTAGGTGTGTTTAGACGTGATTTTTAACTAAAAAGTCTCTCTAAAACTAATACATATCGTTCTAGTCTAAAAACCTACCATTTTCCAAACACTCGGGATTGTTTTTGAACTCCGGAACAGCAGCCATTGCTGCTGTCCGTAATGAAGCGTAACAGTCCATTCCGCCTACTTCGAGCTCAGTTTCCCATCGAACCACTAAGGTAAATTATCATATTTTTGACTCAATTTGTTCTAATTACAGTAATTTAGCTATAGAAACAAACTAGAGCCTTTTTCTTTGAGTAACGAATCCAGAAAACGAATTTAAAGTTGGAGATTTTTCATTCTTCTATGTCAGAACAGCCTCGGGTACCTACTTTGTGACCATTTTTCGTGACCTTAAAGAGCGAATTATGACCTAAACTTTGTTAATTATTGTAGCATTGTTTGCCCTCCTTCCAACCATATAAAAATATTGAGATTTGGTTACCGTTTGGATAGCTTTACTCTACTTTGAAAAACCTTAGTTGTCCATTTTTCCGGGTCTTTAAACCATTGAAAAAACTCTATTTCCGAGCTGTTTTTGACCCACGAAACAGCAGCTGTTGCTGCTGTTCGTGGGGGCGCAACAACTCCTTTCCAAGTTTTACAAATAGGGGCGCAAGAGTGGACTGCAACATGTTGGACAGTTGACACTCTGGTCCGCAATATGTTGACCCGAAACACATTCAAACAGCAACACTTTCCATCAGTAGTAACACCGTTGGTCTGTGACTCTTTGGTCCGCAGCACTTGGTCAGCAACATTGTTAACACGCAACATTTTCAGCGTGACACTCTTGAACCGTAACACCTTCTAATCAGCAACACTTGATGATGCGCAACATGTGAGACGCAACACCTTAACAGGTGGCGCAACACATGCGCAACACCTGATTGTTTTCATATTTTGTTTCCTTCTTGCCTAAACATACTATTATACACTTGATACTATACTTAAAACGATATAATCTTTCAAACCTTACAAAATCAGGTATGTAACATACCTGTTTCTTCTCGTTTTTCTCGCATTTCCGTTCTAGTCCTCGTCATGTAAACATTCATTCTTACTCAAACTTAATTATAAATACTATATGCTATATTTAAATTATTATACGTTATTAAACTTACATTTCGGACTCGAAATATAATTATAATCTCTAATATAACATTATTATATCGGTTTTGAATAAAAACATATAATCTTTTATTTAAACATACGATTCTCTTATTACTCGACCGTAATCTTAAACCCTTTTATAATTAAAGTATAAGATTGTCGTTTAACACGAGTTATGTTATATTATACTCAAAATACTATTTTTGAACGATATATTATTATAAATATAACACATAACGTTAATCGTATAAGGCAACCCTACTAGGCTAGAGATACTTAAACTTATTAATTATGTTATTGCGAGGGCACTTAGGCGGTGGATCTTATACCGCGTATCTTTGAGTTTCCGACACTCTTACGCTTTATTTACGCTTTTACGCTACCTGTGAGTTATTCGATGCCCTTTTACCGCTTTATAAATTTTACTCCGGGCATGATTAGCGTTAACTAAATTTATATATCTTGTTTATGCAAATTAGATTATGATGCCTTAGTATTATCGTGTTACCTTACTTACTTATATGGCCTTGGTGGTAGTATAAGGCCCCGTTTACACACTTGTCAACTCTTATTGAGCCTACGGATATATATATAGATCTATTTGGGTTTAACAAACCCTCATCGCCGTATTGGGATGTCTTGCCTTGAGTGCGGTCCTTGCGGACTGATGTTATTACCGTATACTATTTCATGACTAAACTTAGCTTAACACACTAAGGGGGTTGTTGCCTTTTTATGTTTAGGTTCAAGTGTATTATTTTAGGATAAGGAATGTTCATATTGCTATTTGCTATTTTAAATCAAGATATATGTTTATTACTAATGATTTTACTAAACCTATTCTAAACTTTGGGTCAAAAGCTTTATTACTTATGTTTTATTAACTTTACGAATAATTCACCAACTATGTGTTGACGTCGTTTTTAACGCTATTTCAGGGATTTGAGGTTACTTCTTGATGATTATTATATGACTACGTGGATCTTGCTTGGGAACTTGTTTTGCTTTGATTAGTTCTATTAGGATCCGTATGTCGATTATGTACTATTTTATTTCCCGTACTTATGTACTTTGTACCATTTGTAACTCGATAACTTATATTTAATTCGATGTTACCCTTTTGTTATTTATTTTGTTGTAACCTTATGACTCTGAATATACTAATACTGTACATCTCCGGCTTCCGCCTGAGCGGGGTGTTACAGAAATTGGTATCAGAGCCACTGGTTATAGCGAACTAAGTGGCTTATACGTGAATCACTTAGACTATAACCTAAGGCTTAAAACGAATTCTCTGATTTACTTATGTGCGCATTTCCTTATTTGGGCCTTTATGTGTTTTGCTTTGCTTATGCATGCTTGCTTTATGTTTATTATGTTGGCCTAATATTTTTTTTGTCGCACTTTTTCTTACATTTCTTCCGTTTTTTACGTTCTTAGACGATGCCGCCTAAGAGAGGAAGAGCTGCTACTACTACTACTAGGACGTCTACACGACGTGTTCGTCCTGCAGCACCGAGATCGACCGTTCCCCCTACTCGGGCGACTACTCGCATTCCTACTCCTACACCTACAGCTACACCTACACCTACACCTACACCTACTCCTACCACTACTACATCGACTTCTACGGATTTTAGCCTGATGTTTGCTGAGCATATGGCAGCCTCTATGCCGAGTATTATGGCACAGCTGAAGGAGACCCTACTACAGTCCATGGGTGGATCGGGCGCCAGCCCTGAGTCCGGTGGCCCTGAGGTTATTACGAGGTTTGACGGTACGGCATCTGGCCGAGATAATTCCGACATGGATGACATTGTGATTACTAGGGCAGATCCGATTGGTAGTGGAAATCAGTCTCGAGGTTGTACTTTCCAGCAGTTCTTGGCCTGTAAGCCATCAGAGTTCCGTGGTACGGAAGATTCAGTAGCTACGCTTCAGTGGATGGAGCAGATGGAGTCCGTTCTGGATGTGTCGGGTTGTGTTTATGAGGATCGCGTCAAGAAATGTCTGGCTGACGAAACGTTATTAGTTCCGCTTGAGAAACTCCAGATCGATGATAAGCTTCATTTCGTTGAGGAACCGATCGAGATCGTTGCTAGTGATGTTAAGCGTCTACGACGAAGTAAGATCCCGACTGTCAAGGTTCGTTGGAATTCCCGTTTTGGAGCTGAGTTCACGTGGGAACGCAAAGATGAAATCCTGCGGAAGTATCCTCACCTTTCCCACGGAAGTAGTACCAAGTGATAATTTCGAGGACGAAATTTCTTTTTTACTTGGGGAGACTGTGACATTCGCGAATTTCTAGGTATACTTCTAACGACCCGTATTCGTTTTATTTATTTATGATTATGTTTTGACCCTATTGTATTCCTTTTTATGTTTTATCGTATTCGTATTTCTCGTATTTTATGAGTATCGTATTTGTATTTTATGTGGTTCGAATCTTTATGTCGGGAACGTTTAGTTCTAAGTGCCTTTAGTACAAGTCTAGTATGCTCTTAAGATAAGTTTAGGGGTTTTATGCCTTATTTATACGATTAAGATTAACGTTTAAAAGTATTTCAATTTTAGTCCTTCAAGAATTTTATTACAAACCTAGTCCTATGGGATTTTATTACAAAATTGGTCCTAAAGTATCCCACCAACTTTTTTTGTCTTATTAGACAACATTGGGATCATCACACATTTTGTCTTATTCCACCAACCTCCACCTACACCACCTCATTCTCACCCTTTCACTTCTCTCTCTAGAAAAACACACACAAACACACACACTTCTCTCTAAAATATCTCAAGATCCGACCGTCGAAATCCAATTTTGAAGCTTGTTTATCGTTCACCACGTTCATCCTTATCATTCCTCCGAATTTCATCTTAATCGGGTAAGTATTTCTTCGATTTTGTTTTAAACTTTATTTATTTAGATTCAAACTCAAAACACCACTTTTCACCATCAAAACCCGAAATTTATTGAGGGTTTATTTACCTAAACGTATTCTGAACATAGGGTTTCGATATTGGATGAATTTGACACCTAAAAACACTCAGAATCGTATTCCGAATGTAATTTTTCGTAAAACCCAGTTACGGCATGTAACTGTGTTACGGGAACGTAACTCAGTTACGAACACGTAACTATTCACGTAACTCCCTACCTTGTCACGTAACTATGCCCTATCCCGTATCTATATCTACATCACGTAACTGAGTTACGTGCGTAACTCTCAGTTACGCGTTGCGTAACTCCCAGTTACGTGATGCGTAACTAGCTGCGGTATTTTTCTGAAACGTTGGCAATCTTGTTAAATCGATGTTCCTGTTAGTCATTTTAAACTCGTATAAAACGTTAATCGTTAAGGCATACCCCACTAGACTTAGAGATACTTAGACATATTTATTTACGTGATGTTTAGGGCACTTAGACGTGGAAGCTTGACCGTATTATATTATTACCCGACGTATCGTGTTTGGATTGCATTTGCTATTCTGTGAGTTATTCGTTGCCCTTTTTACCGCTTTTACTTTTTGGGCATGATTAGCGTTGTATAAATGTATTTTTATGATATATATGTATTATGATTATGTATTATGGATATGAATGCTTTAGGTTAGTCTTACCCAAACTTGTACCGCCTTTGTGGTAGTACAAGGCCCCGTATACACACTTGTTAGCTTTTAGCCGCCGGTTTATATATATAGCGCTATATGGGTCTAACAAACCCTCATTTCTAACACGATGGATGATGGATGCGCCCTGTTCGTGTTAGCAATGTTATGACCGATGATTTCGAGGACAACCTAGCTTAAGACACTAGGTGGGGTTAGTTGCGAGTATTGTTATGGTTCAGGTGTACCGTATGTATCTAAAGCTATTATCTATCCAGTATGGTATTTTTATGATTTGATTATGGTATTTTTATGGTATTTTTATTGGGATATTATTAAAAGGTTTTGTATACTTCACGTATATTTTGAAACATCATTTTTCAAATGACTTATCTTCAAAACATATCACCTTTGGGTCAAAAAGTATTGAAACTTTCATACTATTATGTTTTTATTAATTATTGCGAATAATTCACCAACTTTATGTTGACGTCGTATTTTAACGCTTTTCAAGGATTTGAGGTTACCTTTTTGACATTATGCTTGGTGGCTACGTGGATTACTTGCTTGGAATTTATTTTGCTTTTATTAATTCCTTAGTATCCCAAATGTTTTAGCCGTATTTTGATATTTCCGGATGATTGTAATAAGCATGCTATTTTAAACTTATTTATCTATGTTGATTATGTATGGTTTACTTATGTTGATGTAACCTTTGAATCTCTAATACCGTATTCTCTGTACACCTCGGTTCCGCCATTTTGCGGGGTGTGACAAATATATAAATAAGTTACTTTACTTTGAGAAAATGTTACTAAACTTTGAGAAAATGTTCGATTATGTTACTCTACTAGTGGAAAGTTCGATAACATAATCGAAAATTTTCTCAAAATTTAGTAGCATTATCGAAATATTAAACATTTTGGCAAAGTAGAATAACTTAGTTATATATTAACACTTATCTGTATTAGTATCGAACATTAATTTATAACATGGACAATGCAAACCGGCTAACACCAGTAACCAGTTTGGGAGTAACATAATTGAATATTTTCGTAGAGTTTATTAATATAATCAGGAAAAAATAAAGTATAATAACAAAGTTAAATATTTTCACAAAGTTGAGTAATATAATCGAATATTTCCCAAAGCACATTAATACAATTGAACAAAAGAAAAAGTAGAGTAATAAAATTTAACATTTCGAAAAGTACAGTAGTTTCTTTGTATATTAATCCTAGAATGAAAACATGTTCAACTTGATCATAACTAATCTATATTTTGTATTCTAATCATATATAGATTTTTTTTCAGAATTTTTTGGCATCCACGGTATTAAAACCGAAGCTTTTTTCCACATTATTCAATTTAATAACTAAATGTTCAGCCATAGTTCTTGCTACATTCTTAGTGAAGACATTGTGTCACACTACCACCTCGTAATTCAACCCTTCTTTTCTGATTGCAGTTTATCCTGCAGTTTGGAGAAGGATTCTTATCATTTACAAGTCAGCAAACTGAAAATTGGTACGACTTCGATTTTTGCCCATTAACAAAGTATTTCTGCACTAAACCGAAGAATATATGCTCCATCTACATGGCTTCTATTGATGAGCATGAAAATATACCCTATGTGTCAACTTGTTTATAGCACAACTTATAGTTTCTAAGAAAATCGTCACAAATAGTCTTATCCAAATAAAAATAAAAATTCCTAAAGGAACTTATCTTTTTCATATATCCTATACTTTTATATTCTCTTTTTCCCTTTAGTGTCGCCTATATAACAATAAACGAAACTTCAAAGTTCAACAACTCAGCTTTCAAAACCTTACAATCGTTGTTATTAATTAATAAGTATTAGAAGTTTGTAACAAGTTTTTGTAAATGGATAGAGTGAAAGATTTAGCATCCAAGAAAGCTGCGGTAATTTTCACCAAAAGCTCGTGTTATATGTGTCATAGTATCAAGGCATTATTTTACGAGCTTGGTGCAAGTCCTGCAATTCATGAAGTTGATCATGATGCGGATATGGAGTGGGCCCTACGAAGACTAGGTTGTAACCCCTCTCTCCCAGCAGTGTTTATAGGCGGTAAATATATTGGTTCCGCTAAAGATGTCATATCCCTTCATGTTGACGGCTCGTTGAAACAAAAACTCATTGAAGCACATGCCATTTGGTTCTAACACATATCATTTTGTATCCCGATAGCTTACTAGCTATGATGTCGTGTTAGAATTCTAAAAACCAAGTCTACAAGCCACTCTTTTTTTCCTGCTTTGTTGACTTGGTTGAATTAGAGTCAAACTCGAAATGAGTTACTCGTCGTTTCTCATTATATTTGCCATAAATCTTTTTCATTGCATGCACGCTTTTGAAGGCTTAATATGTCTTGTACATTGCGACTATCCTTTATAAAAATTTAAGGCGTGTTTGGATTGTGAGAAATTGACGAATCTCTTAAGGTTTGCATCTTGAAAAATTATTTTGGTGGAGATGTATTGGTATATAATATTTTACCTTTCAATAAACTATATTTAAAATAATATGGAAAAAACAAATAATAATAAAATTCAAAGCAATAAGAAATCGTTATCAAATGAAAACAAGTTTCGCTCTAACGCGTTTTAAACAGATGAAGAAAATAAAAATATAAAGAAAATATGAACGAAATAAATAAATAGGAATGAATTGATCAATGATAGAGAGTAGAAAGAAAATTAACCATATCATTAAATGATGTTGGTCCTATTGGACATTTTCTTGCCGCGGTTTGATTAAATGAAAACAAGGTTTGTACGTACTACATCAAATATGTTTTTCTGTCTAATAGTTTTTGTAATGTTTTTTTTACCTTATATCGTGAATATATATGTTTTAAGAGTTATATTTGATGATGTGATTGCATAGTTTGTTGAAAAGTATAAGGAATCGTCAAACGAATTAAATGAGACGTTTTAAATATACAATATTTACATTTTTTTTCTTCTATAGTTTATATTTTTCAATAATATATGACATGATATAAATCATATTTCGATATAAGCTTTAAACACATATTTAAAAAACAAAATGTTGCTAAAAAAAATTTGAACCAACTTTGGATGATTTGGAGAAACAAAATAAAGATTAAAATGTGAAAATAAGTTCACATAAAAAAATATAGAAGATATAGAAAAAGGAAAATAGAGTATTGATAACTAAGGGTTGTAAATAAATTATACATATATTATTTAAAAACTTGTAAGCTATGAAAATATAGGATAACAACCTCAAATGTTATTTATGGGTGTTTTTTAGTTAAAATAAAAACAAATTATACGGAGAACATGTTTAAATGTTTCAAAAACAAGTTATAGAGTTGTTATTATCAAAACTCATAATCTTTCAAAAAACAAATACTATGTCACTTTAGAGACGATTTTTTTAACCTTTTACATGCAACCGGAAGAATACTGTATTGTAGTTGTGTTTTTCAGGAAAGTAATAGGAAAGTGAGATGAAATGCTGTTGCACGTCTAGAAGTCAAAATGATTGACTTAGTTGACTTCTATTCACAACAATGAAAAAAGAGGTACCACATATATGATATATATATAGGTTAAACCAGAGATTTCTTCTTCAAACTTTAAAAATTATATAATATTCCTTACAGTCTATTAATCTTAAAAATTCTTAAATTCAATCTTTTTGTACTGAAAAATGAAACCATCATCGTCAGCTTCTTCTTCTAAACGGAAAAGGGATTCGGATTCTTTTGAAGAATCAAGGTCCTATGAAAGGCTTAAGAATGATGTATTCATAAATTATTATTTTGAAGACACCGGAAATGGCTTTGTAAGCCACCTCAAGGGAAGTCTAACACGCAACGGTTTTACCATATCTGACCACAACATGCTCCCTATTGGTGAAGACAAGAGTTCCGAGTTGTTGAAAGCTATTGAGGAGTCTGAGATCTGTCTTGTTGTATTCTCCATCAACTATGCTTTTTCCATAGAGTGCCTCGATGAGTTGGTTCTCATAATGGATTGCCTGTCCGGGTTTAAGAAAAAGAAAGTTTTTCCAGTATTTCTTAATGTCGATCCATCTCATGTAAGAAGCCAACAAGAAGGTTCTTTCATGGAAGCCTTTCAAGCCCATAAGAGCAACTTCAATCCAGAGAGAGTTGAGAAATGGAAGCAAGCCCTCAAACATGCAGGCCAACTGTCTGGTGTAACTTTGCAAAATGGGTACCTATTTCCATCCTTTTTCTCGTTTCTTGTCTTGTCTTTTTCATTATAAATAGAAAAATTAAGTAAAAAGTAAAAACAAAACTTAGATTATGTTCATTACTATGGTTATTAGTATAATTTTGCACTTATCAATAACCAGATTTAGAACTTACTTTATCATTGTCATTTACGCAGTTTTTATCACAAATTTTTTCCAAAACAACATGAACGTTATTGGTTTATTATTGTGCAATCGTCAATTTATAGTTGGTAAATAATGAAGAGTATATTGATCGATTTAATTACTATGGTCTATTTTTGCTAAATAAACATCTGCTGTGTACTAGTTGTTAAAAAAACATATGATTTGCAAATGATTGTGAGGTCTCGAATAAATCATTATTCATGAGGAACATAACACTTCTTATGAATTTAACAGATTTAGTTTGATAAAACACATAATCTTGTTCCTTTAATTTACACGCTATATATCGCGTTGTTACTTGATCAACATCAAAGTAGTTGAAACCTTTTTGATATGGGTTTACACTTGTCACGTTTTCCTATTATGTGTATTTTTATTGGGTGTATAGAACTTGTAAAAGTTATCCATCAATGTATCTTGAAATTGAAAATTATCCATGTTGGAACAGGTTTGTGAGAAAATAGCTCCGCCATTTCCATAGGTTCCCTGTAAAACTTGCTTAAATAGGCAAATCAAGTGAATGAAAGTACACATAGGAAAACATGGAGGGGTTAGTGTAATAATTATTCAAATGACCATAATTTAATAAATCAAAGTAATACGACACGAGTACTATTATATGTTATTACTATTTCCAAATTCTAACCCAGGATTTCTATTTGGTAGGGATGAGAGGAAGTTCCTAAGCGATATTGTTAAATTACTAAAAAAGATGAGAAATCCGCTAGAGCTATTTGATGCAACCCACCCTGTTGGTATTGAATCACGAGCACAAGATTTAATTTCAAAATTAAGGTTAGGTGACAATGTTTTTACCATTGTAGCCGTTCTTGGAATTGGTGGGTCGGGCAAAACGACTATTGTCAAAGCTGTGTATGACAGAATTGCTGCAGATTTTGATGTCCCGTGTTTTATTGAGAATATTCATGATTACAAAAGTAGTGGTCGCAACTGGAAGGTTGATCTACAAAAGAAGGTAATTTCTCATCTAACTGGAAGTTATAAGTTTCATGAGGATGGAGCTGCCGGGATAAGAAAGCTCCTAACCACTCAGAAGGTTCTTTTGGTACTTGATGATGTTGATGATTTTGAGCAGTTACGAGCATTATATATTCATCTTGCCCCCTTCGGCTGTGAAAGTAGAATAATTGTTACGACTAGAGATAAAAAGTCGCTTAGTAATCTACCTTACACTCTCTATGAAATAAGCTTGTTGAATGACAGTGAGTCTTTTGAACTCTTTACTAAATTTGCATTTGGAAAAGACGAGGCTATTTATAAGAATTTCGTAGAAGAGATAGTTTGGCGTGCTGAAGGGCTTCCCTTGGTTCTTGAGGTATGGGGTCGTCATTTTAAGTGTCACGAAAGGAAACAATGGCCAAGCATATTGGAGACATTAAAAAGGATTCCTCATGAAACTATTCAAAAGAAGCTTCAAATAAGCTATGATTCACTTACTAATAGAGCCAAGAAGTTATTTCTGGATATCGCTTTTTTCTTTTATATGATGAAGAAGGATTTAGTTGTCATAGTATTACAAGATGAAGACTTGGCATTCTTCCCAGAAAATGAGATTCAGTATCTAGTTGATAAAGGTCTAGTTAGAATAGACTATTTCAACGAACTATCGATGCATCATGCTATTCGCGAAATGGGCGAAGAAGTGGTTCGCAGTCAAAATGAGGTTGAGCCTGGGCAACGTTCAAGAGTGATGGGAGATAAGGACGTGGTTCGCGTATTGAGAGATTGCTCGGTACATTATCTCCAAATAATTATGATGTCGTATATACATTAGCTTAACAAATATATATATATATATATATATATATATATATATATATATATATATATATATATATATATATATATATATATATATATATATATATATATATATATATGTTGATTATTGAAACTTACTATAGCTATTTCCTTCATTGTTTACCAGGGAACAGAATTAGTTGAAGGTATTAGGTTGGGTAATCATGAGATGGAAGAACCAGAAACTGTACAAGTAGAGGCCTTTAAAAATATGAGTAATTTGAGGTTCATTCAGTTGCTTGATCGTAGCCTACAATGGTCTTCTTCTTCTTCCTCTTCCAATGGTGGCATGTCTCCCTTCTCTTTCAAAAAGTTGAAATACATGGAATGGAAAAAGTTCCCTTGCAAAAATATTGACATTGATATGGGCAACGCGGTGGTTATTATTTTGCAAGATAGCAAACTGGAAATATTTCGGGAAGGATTCAAGGTATGACCGATCGTGTCCTTTTCATTGATTTCTTATTCGGTGGAATACCTTTATCTGTTAATGTTTACACAAACTTCTTTACATTATCTATTACGCTAGTTAAAATCAATATAAATGAATTTTGGACAAAAATGGGACACGAAGATGTAAAGTGAAATAATCTATAAGAGTGAAGATTGATATGGATCGAAAAATAGTAAAGGTAAACAATTCAACCAATAAACGCGTTGATTATTATTAGAGAAACTCGGTTTCTAAAAACTCTAACAATTGTTCTACTTAAATCTATACATCGGTATCACTATATATAGACTAGGATTATTAGTATACGTATTGGATTAGAATACGTATTGGATTACAATTCTTATTATTGGGTAATAAGAAACTCTCCATGTGAATGGGTGGACCCGTAGCCTAAAGCCCATGGACGATCCAACCATTCTCCAACAATCACCGCCTGAATGGTTGAAGCGGAAATTCTCCCAAACCGAGTAAAGTTCTCATCTCACCAAACTTGACTCGTGCTAAGGCCTTCGTTAGAGGATCCGCTACTTGACTGGTTCCCGCTACGTGTTCGACTTCAACTTGCTCGTTTTCCACACGCTCACGAATGAAGTGGTAACGAGTGTGAATGTGTTTGCTCCTTCCATGAAACACCGGATTTTTAGACAATGCAATTGCTGATTTGTTGTCTATACGAAGCAACACCTTTTGCTTCTCTAATCCGGTTACTTCCGCGAGTAACTCTCTTAGCCAAACTGCTTGACACGCTGCTGAAGTAGCTGCCATGAACTCGGCTTCACATGACGATAAGGCCACGGTATCTTGCTTTTGTGAACACCACGTGATAGGGGATTTTCCAAGAAAGAAAATATGACCAGTAGTGCTCCGACCATCATCCACGTCTACATTATGACTGCTGTCACTATAACCCAGAAGTTTCAACTCATCGCATCTCTCGTATTTTATTCCAGGTGAAATTGTACCGCGAAGGTATCGAAGGATTTTGTTGACTGCATTCGCATGAGATTCTCTCGGACTTTGCATATAACGACTCACTATCCCGACTGAGTAAGCTAAATCCGGACGAGTATGAAGAAGGTAGCGTAAGCACCCTACTACCCTCCGATAATGGGTGGCTTCAACTTCTTTTTCATCTGTGGCTTTCGATAATTTTAGTCCCGGTTCCATTGGACATTCTGTAGCATTGCTTTCATTCATGCCCGTTTCTTTCAAGATTTTCATAGCATAGTTAGCTTGCTTGATTGTTATACCATCATTTTCTTGAGAAACTTCAATTTCCAAGTAATAAGTCAACAAACCAAGATCAGATATTTCAAGCTTTGAAGACATCATGCTTTTGAATTGGTTTGTTATTTCATGACACGTTCCTGTTACGAATAAATCATCTACGTATACAGCCACAATGATGTATTCACCTCTCGAAACCTTTTTGTAAACTGCTGTTTCATGCAAGCATCGTTTAAAATCCATTCCTCGTAGGATGCCATCAAGTTTAATGTTCCATGCCCTTGGAGCTTGTCGTAAGCCATACAGAGCTTTTGATAACTTGTAAACTTTTTCTTGCTCTCCCTCCTTTACGAAACCCTCGGGTTGACATACGTACACTTCTTCTTTCAATTCACCGTGTAAGAAGGCCGTCTTTACATCTAAGTGGTAAATCTTCCATCCTTTCCCGGCCGCAAGAGCAATCAATAATCGTATTGTCTCGATTCGTGCTACTGGCGCGAAGACTTCATCAAAATCAATGTCGTATTCTTGAACATAGCCTTTTGCTACAAGCCGAGCTTTGTACCTTGAGATTGAACCGTCCGCATTTCTTTTGATTTTAAATAACCACTTCAGTTCGATTGCTTTGGCATGCTTGGGTAGGGTCACTAGCTTCCAATTTTTGTTTTTTTCGATTGACTCAATCTCGCTTATCATCGCTTTAAGCCATTCAGCGTTCAATATGGCTTCTTTAAAATTCCTTGGCTCCTCATCACATGTTAGCATTAATTCGTACATGTTTAGTTCATAGTCTTGTAAACGGATAGGTAAGACCGAGACACGATTGGAACGACGTACCGAGTTAGCATCAAGTTCGTTATGCCCGTCGGACTCGTGATCGTTACTCGACACAGATTCTGTTGAGTTTGGAGCTTCCGCCGCTGGGCTCATCGCTGGCTGTGGGCTCATTGCTCCTGGACTTGCTTCGAAGGATTGTTGCGTCGTGGCAGTGGGTTCGGTTTCTGTCGGGTTCATAGGAATAGGCTCATTTGTCACCATGTATGGTACTACAAATGTGCCAGACTCAGTTTGATTGATGTTACTGCCTTCATGCACTTCATCCTTTTTATTCCAATTCCATGCCACTTTTTCGTTGTAAGAAACATTGCAACTTATGATGATTTTGTTATCCTTTGGGTTGAATAAGCGAACACCACCTGAACCGGGTTCCTTTCCAAAATAAACCAATGGTCTTGATCTATCGTCTAGTTTCTTTAGATGTTTCGAAACAATCCTTTCGTACGCGACACATCCGAACACCCTCACACCTTCAAGACTCGGTTTTTGCCCATAGAATTTCTCAAAAGGTGTAACTCCTACCAATGCTCGCGTAGGGGTACGATTAATAATATAAGTTGCATGCCGAACGGCTTCACCCCAAAATTGATTTGGAACTCCTCTTGCTTTCATAAGACATCGTGTCATCTCGATTAGCGTTCGGTTTCTTCGTTCCACAATGTCGTTTTGTTGGGGCGAGTAAGGAGCTGTTAACATTCTTGCAACACCTTCTTCATCCCAAAATCGATTAAAGTCGTTTGAAGTAAATTCACCGCCTCTATCCGTATGAAAGGTTTTTATTACTTTGCCGGTTCGGTTTTCGATTGACCTTTTAAATCTTTTGATTACTTCCGATGCGTCGCTTTTATGTTTCAACAAAAACGACCACATGCATCTCGAAAAGTCATCAATGAGAACTAATATATAAATATTAGCGGCTTGAGTGGGAGGCTCAATCGGTCTACAAATATCTCCGTGTACGACTTCGAGAATATTTGTCGACTTATACTTAGTTTTCTTCGGGAACGTGTGTTTATGTTGTTTGCCTATCACGCAAACTTCACAAACTTTATCTTGATGATTTAACGCCGGTACTCCGTTAGTCAACTTGTGCATCATCTTCACCGCACCGAAGTTGATATGGCCGAGACGCTCATGCCACAACCAAGACTCATCATCACTTTTTGTTAGTAAACAAAGAGGTTTTCCAACGTTTAGTCGGGTTTTATAAAGACGATTTTCACCTCGCGGTACCTTCATGAGCAACTTTCCATTCCGATCTTTCATTGTCAAGAAATCACCATAAAGTCGGATATCACACCCGGATAACGTACACTGACCGAGACTTATCACATTGCTTTGAAGTGATGGAATATAGTAAACATTTTTCATTATTTTCCGTTCTCCGTATTTATCAACAAACAAAATCGATCCCTTCCCTTTTATGAGTACGCACGAGCCATCTCCAAATCTTACTCTTCCCGTTATACGTTCATTCAATTCCGAAAAATATGAATATGTTCCGGTCATGTGATTGCTTGCGCCATTGTCGAGGTACCAAACATTGTCGTTGTCTTGGCTTGGTCCGGGTTTGGGAGGGACATATTTGTCTTCGTTTAGAAACACAGTTTCTTGTTTCATCATAAAAAATGTTCCTTCCTCGTGATTATCACCTTCTTGAGTTTGATTAAGGTTTGCTTCATGGTTACGCCATCGGTCCGGGCATCTCGACACAAAGTGTCCATACTTGTAACGGTAGCATTTAATTTGAGACATGTCTCGCTTCTCATTATTATTACTTTTTTTCTTTTCATCGCCTTGGTTATCATGTTTCTGGGTGTTACCTCTACCACGACCACGTCCACCCCCTCGTCCCCTTCCGTATGATCCACGTCCTCTGCCACGACTCGAGTCTTGATTTCGATTGGATTTTTCGGTTTTGGCATACATTAGCTTTTCACCGGAATCGGACGCATTATCGGTATCTTTTGTCCGTTCCTCGTAAGCTTTTAGCCTTCCAACAACATCTTCATATGAAACCGATTTTAAATCCAAAACTTGTTCAAGTGCCGCTACGATGTGCACGAATCGTTTGGGAAGGCTTGTAAGAAATTTCTTCACTGATTGGATTTTTCGGTTTTGGCATACATTAGCTTTTCACCGGAATCGGACGCATTATCGGTATCTTTTGTCCGTTCCTCGTAAGCTTTTAGCCTTCCAACAACATCTTCATATGAAACCGATTTTAAATCCAAAACTTGTTCAAGTGCCGCTACGATGTGCACGAATCGTTTGGGAAGGCTTGTAAGAAATTTCTTCACTAACTTTTCTTGCGAAATCCTTCCTCCGAGTGTCGCCGAAACAGCTGCAATACCTGAAAGCTTTGAAGAAAAGTCATCAATCGTACCTGTTTCTTTCATCTTTAAAGATTCGAACTCCGAAGTCAAGGTTTGCAAACGTGCTTCCTTCACCCGATCTGCACCTAAGTTTCGGGATTTGATCGCATCCCACATCTCCTTTGCTGTCGCGAGATCTCCGATTTGTAGGATCAAGTCTTCCGGAATTGATTGAAACAACAAACCCATCACGATGTTGTTTTCCTTTGCATCCGTTGATCCCGGATCAACTACGTCCCAAACTTCATGAATGCCTAGTAAGACCTTCATTCGCATGTGCCATATGGTGTAATTCAAAGCTGTTAGTTGCGGGCACTGAAACGCGATCGAGTGTTTCTCCTTTGCGGGTGGATTTGTATCGTTGGACGATGACATGATTAATCGAAACCGCTATATTGTGATTATAAATAATTAAAGAAAAACTCCTTTAACTATTATAAAAACCAAAAGTTAACCAAGTAAAACAAAACAAAAACACTTGCTGCTTTCTTTCTTTTTTTTCTTTTTTTTTTATTTTTTATTCTTTTACTCGCTGCTTTTTTTTTTCCTTCACTCGTTGGTTTCTTATTGGGCTTTTTTTTTAGACACACAAATTAGGCCCAATTTGTGAAAATCCTTGTCTTCTTCACGTATTCAAACAGGGGAGAAAAAGAAAAAAAAAAAAAAAAAAAACAACCGCCACGATGAACACAACAATTTTTTCTTTTTTTTTTTTTTTTTTTTTTTTTTTGACTTCACCGCCCAACTGTATCACTTTTTTCTTGGTGACTGTACGAACAGAAAAAAAAACCTTTACACGTTTCTTCTTCTTCCAGACGCAAACCAGAAAATCGAAGCTTCAAACCTTCCTCTTTTGAACCACGATTAACCGTGGCTCTGATACCAATTGAAGATTGATATGGATCGAAAAACAGTAAAGGTAAACAATTCAACCAATAAACGCGTTGATTATTATTAGAGAAACTCGGTTTCTAAAAACTCTAACAATTGTTCTACTTAAATCTATACATCGGTATCACTTTATATAGACTAGGATTATTAGTATACGTATTGGATTAGAATACGTATTGGATTACAATTCTTATTATTGGGTAATAAGAAACTCTCCATGTGAATGGGTCGACCGGCAGCCTAAAGCCCATGGACGATCCAACCATTCTCCAACAAAGAGGAAAAAAAAACATATTTTAATTCTACTATATATAATTAAACATCTTGACATGAAGATTCAAGGTTCGAGTGCTTATACTTTGGTGCATCTGGCCGTTATGATATCATAAACTCGGACACCTCTAGTATGGTTATAACCACTTAAGCTAAATGTAGAGTAGAATGCAGACAAAAAAGTTGTACATGAAGTTCAATTCACTATTGTAGCAAATATATCTTTCAAATAGTACATTCTATGTATATTTTTGTTACTTTTGTGGGTAGGTGCTCAATTTCATGACATGATATGATATGTATTTATTTTTGTGTTTCTAGAGTCTCAAGAAGCTGAGGATTCTAGATGTAAGTTATTCAAGATCCTTAACCAAGATCGGAAATTTCATTGGACTCGACAAACTTGAGCAACTTTATTTAAAAGAATGTGAAAAGTTGGAAGAGTTGCATAGCTCTATTGGCTGCCTTGAAAAACTTATTTCTTTAGATCTAAGTCAATGCACAAGCTTGAAGAGGTTCCCATGTGAAATGATAGGCAAGTTAAGATCCCTGCAAGCACTTAACCTCAGTAACTGCCCCCAGATTGGGTTAGAACGTGATGACGTTATTGAACCTTTTCTGTCCTCTTTAAAAGAGTGTTGCATCACTGGTCTTGACCTATCTAAATGCAAGATATCAAAGATCTCAGGTGAAGTTGGGAGTCTGAAATCTCTAAAATACTTGAATTTAAGTGGAAACATATTCGCTAGCCTGCCTGATAGCCTCTGCCAACTCCAAAAACTGAAAACGATAGATTTAGTTAGTTGCCCCAAGTTAAAGTCATTTCCAAATCTTCCACCAACCATTCGAGAGGTTACAACATGCAATTGTATAAGCCTTGAGAATCTTCCTTCAAACATCTCTGATTTACAATTTCTCAGTGAACTTTATTTAGATGGTTGCTTCAAACTTAACCCTGAAGATTTCATGAAAGTTACACGACTAAGGAACCTATATGATTTAAGCATGAGCAACTGCAACATGTCGCAAGTATCTACTGAAATTGGGAATTTGCTGTCATTATGGCACCTTAACCTTTCTGAAAACCCATTTTCTAGACTTCCAGACAGCTTCGTCAACCTCTCTCAACTACGTTCGCTCGTGATAAAGGACTGTTCTCAGTTAGAGTTGCTTCCACTTCTTCCATTGAACTTGACAAAAATACAAGCATCTGGGTGTTGTTCTTTAACTATGACGCCATATTATGATTCAACGCAAACGGCTTATAAATTTCGTTCTAAATGGTTTGAGGTAAGTGTGTAGATTCTTTTCGATCATATAATAATTATATTCAGTCAGCCCAACCTGGTACTAACACATACACATATAATTGAATGCTACAGGAATCATTCTTCACCGAAGATGAAGCAATGTGGATCGGTCTCTCAGGGGAGGTGGTTCCTGAGTGGTGCAGTTATCGAAACAAGGGAGATGTTTTATCTCTTGAGATACCAAGGGACTTGGATAAGAAAATCTGTGGTGTCATCTTATGTGCAACCACAAAGTGGACTATTTCTGATTCCGATTCCGGTTTTCGTGAGTGCCTTGCTCCGAGAATGGTTAATAAATCAAAGGAAACAGATCATGAGTTCATTGATGTTACATTTATACCCAGTTCCATGTGTGTGGTGTTTTGTCCACTTAATGATACAACACTTGTGGTGGAACCGGGTGACACTGTCCTACTTAGGATGGCGAAACAGCGTATAATAGATTTGTCCGAAGACTATATACCTGAATATGAGGAAGACGATACCCAACGTGTTGTTTTAAGTTGCGGTTTACGTTTGATATACGAGGGTGATGTGTTAGATGATGATGATTCTACATTACTTATTCAAAAGCAGCTTACTGAATCACTCACTGACCCTGTTCTGGGATAATATTGATTATTTAAGATCTGAATGTTTATTTTTATGTTAATTTTGAGGATTGTAATAAACTGCGTATTAATTAATAAAGATCTGTCTTAAAATTATCTATCTGTTTTTCTCTTTTTATGTAATGCAGATCACCTATTCGACCTTTTGCCTCGACCAAATTTCTTCACATTTTGTTCTTTGATTTCATGTAAAACTTGAAAAACCCCGATTTGAATGATATTGTTACCCGCCTAATGTTTTATGAAATGCCCTAACCAAATCTTATTGTACTTATATATATTTTCTGTGTGTCCAGAGCTGAAAAAGGCCACGGATTCTGGAGACGAATAAATCATCGTAATCATCATCATTAGCCAAGACTGGAAGCAAGATATCGAGGGTTTCAACTGAAATTAGGAACCGAAATAACATGGCTAAAACACTTGAACTTAAGTGACTATAAAGTTGTACCCGTTGGCGTCATCTTGGAGGTGCAATCCAGGCAGTTGTCCTGCCACTTGGAGAGCTTCCCTCCATTTCTTAACCCTCTGCGATCGAACTTTGTTTCGTGATTTGTGAATGGTTCCTTATATGAACCTTGTTGGTTACCAACATCGTCAGACTGTTTGACATCTAGAAATACAAGAAGGACCTATTGAGCGATTTGTTCTGCATTCATATAACAACACAGATTTTAGATTCGTTGATGGCTCGCAATAACCGGGGAGTATACCAAGAGCGCTATTGGGAGGGGAAGAATCATGGGGTGCATGAGCTTTCTCGAGGTGGCTGGTAACATTGTGGCGAGTATCCTTGCCTTAGGAACACGTCATAACAGAATGTTTGCAAGAGGAATGTTTGTCATGCTGACTGACTTGTATCCTCTTAGCTCTTGAGTAATTGGCTTGGTAGGAGGCTTTTATTTCCCATGCATAGGATGGCCAAATGATGTAGCGTGTGGGTATAACAAACAACAATTAAGGATAAACAAACGGATATCTTGTTGATTCGATAATCGAATAGCCAAGAAATCGTAACCAATAGAATTCTAGTCCGTTGATTCACAATTGAATAACCGGAAAGAAACCAAATTAACAAACACACACACAAGTGATTAAAATTTTATTGAATGAAAATGGGTAAAAACTTATCAACTTCCAACTAGTTTGAGTCTACATAAACAAAACAAAAGCTGCAACAAGTAAAAAAACCGTTCAGGAAAATGATATCATTCGGTATAGAGCTAAAACAGAATGGTCGTGACTCATAAGATTACATACCCGTTAATCAACTGTCATTAAATTTTCTTAATCTTAAACCTGGAAATTCGGAGTTGCGTTTATGTCTTGAGGTCGCACATATGAGTTTGAAGGTTTAAACCTTTCGGACCGAAATTTGCACCCTCTTTACGTAGGGATTGGTGTTCATCAACACCAAAACGTTTTATTCATAACAGACTACATATTTGCTTGCTACGAAGCTCTTAGCAATAAGTCTGAAATCACGCAAATGTTTAAATATATGTGCTATTAAATATAACCAAAGTTATTAAATATAACCAAAGTTATTAAATATAAAAATAAAATAGAAAATATAAAAATAAAATTAGAATAAAGAGTTAATTACATAATTGGTCCCTGTGTTTGTTCCAAAACAACGGGTCTAGTCCCTGGGTCACAATTCGTTCGGGTCCAGTCCCTGGAGCCTATCTTTGGTTGCACGTTTGGTCCCTCCCTCTAACAATCGTTAAAAATTATCGTTAAATACGTCACGTGCCTGGCTTGTGATGGGTAAAAAGGTAATTTCTCCTTTCTTTTCCCCCTTTTATACAGATCCTTCTTCTTCATCTATATATCATTTTCTCAAAAAGTAATCTGATACAGATCCTTTATACAACTATTCAATATTCAAAAAGTAATCTGATAACCCCCACCCCCACCGCCACCGCCGTCTGAAACCCCTACCGCCACCGCCGTCTCAACAAATATTCAATTCTTCTTCATCTGAAACCCTCACCGCCGTCACCGCCACCGCCACCGCCACCTTATTATTATTATAACCCTTCACCAAAAGTGACCATCAAACCTAGTAATTACCACCTGCCGTGTCTTCTTCTTTCCCCTCCTCATCTGAAAACCTGCAACTTTGTCCGGATTTCCATGTCTAATGGACCGATTTGTTCGATTTGCACCGAGTTGTTGACCTAATCGGCCGATTTTGGCGATGTTGACCTAGTTTTAACCGAAATTCAACCCATTTTCTGTAGCATCGAGGAATGTAACGAATCGGATGAATTCGCCTCGGAATAGGACCGAGTAGCGAATACTCACCGATTATTCGGCCGAGTAATCCGGGTTATACAACACTGGTCATTGTGATATTTATCAGAAGTTTAGGAAGGTACATGACTTATATAAGCAAAGTAAAGCTAGCAGTAGTAGTAATCTGTCTCTATCAAGATGTGTTGGTTTTTTGTGTTTAATTTACGAATACAGATTTTTGTAGTTTTTAGGAGAAAAATAATGATAAGTATATTGCTTAATAAGCGTAAGGGTTGGATGAGATTAAAAGAGAAATTACTCCAAAGGGGGAAAAAGAAAGAGGAAGAAGATGGGGGGGGGGAAAAGAAAGGCAAAATTACTTTTTTACCCATCATATGTCTGGCACGTGACACATTTAACGTTAAAAATTAACGATTGTTAGAGGGAGGGACCAAACGTGCAACCAAAGATAGGCTCCAGGAACTGGACCCGAACGAATTGTGACCCAGAGACTGGATCCGTTGTTTTGAAACAAACACAGGGACCAATTATGTAATTAACTCTAGAATAAAAATAGAAACCCACTCTCATTCTCATAAAATTATAAACCCATAGAAATTATAAAAATATAAAACTAAAATAGAATAAAAATAGAAATAGAAATAGGAAAATAAAAAAAAGATCGATAAATTTAAAATTAAGTTTTATGAACTTAAAATAAACAATGTAAAGGTTATATAAAATTAGGGGTTGTTTAGCATGGTTTGTTTGGTTGGTGTGTATGGGAATGAAGGTATGGGTTTGATTTCTAAGTCAATTGTTTGGTTTATGGGTTTTGAATTAAGTAATGGAAATCAAACCCTCTTATTTGGTTGTTTTAGAAACCCATTCTCATTCCCATCAAATTATAAACCTATAGTGATTCCTATTAGTAAACCAAACACACCTTAAGTTTTAAAAACCATGAAAAAATGATTGTAGAAGGTGTGGCTAAGGGGATGCGAACTCTAACCCTCTACAAACAATGAATTAGTGGAAACATTGACTTACCACTAAGTTAGCTTTAACTTTGTTTAAACTCTTGCTAGATATTGAACATAAAATTTATTGAATGGTCATTTTTATTTCGCCAAATGTTAGGAAGATAATGGAAATTCGAATTAAAAACTTTCATGCACAACACGTCATCGTGAGGTTTTCTTTGGTTTCTTCCCCTCGTAATATGTACAATATTGGAATGTTTATGATGAATCAATGCATCATAATGTGATATGAAAAATGAAAAACTAAAAAAGTATGCCAAAATTACATATATAAATGTAGAAAACGAGGAAAAGTGTCCGTGCGTTTGGGACGGGTTCCTAGAGTATACATATTTTATTTAACTTTTTTGTTGAATATCAATTCATGACGGGTGAAACTAGGGGTGTTCAAAAGACACGGACCGAACCGAACCGAAAAAAACCGGACCGGACCGAGACAAAAAAAATCAAGAAACGGTGGACCGAGGACCGGACCGCTTTTTCCGTGTCATTTCCGGTCCGGTTCCTAGTCGGTTCTAGCCGGTTTTTCGGTTCTTTTCGATTTTAATACCTCACACAATACACAACATAGTAATAAAAAAGGTTATCTTTAATATATAATAAAAGAGGGGCCTTAAATGCCACATGGCGAAGTAAGGTCCATTGGATTAGTTAGATACTTTGATTTCAACCGTTAGATGAAATTGATGATGTCATCAAATATTTTTTTCAGTTTACATCCTCTTACAATCCATAATTGCATTTTCTCTTCAATTTCACCATTATTACAACAAAAAACATATGTCACTTATTGGAATATGATTTACATTATTATTATTATTCTAAAATCGTTTAATACAAAATATTAATATATGTGTATAAACTTAAATGTATATATGTCATTATAACTATAAACATGTGTATAAACATAAATGTATATTTGTTATTATACGTGTAATATTGTATTCTCATAATAATTTAAAAGAACGTGTTAATAAACATAAAATTTACGATTCAATTTTTATTTATATTTACCCGCGCTATCGCGGGGCAATAATCTAGTTCAATTTAAAAAAGAAAAAAAGTAATGCAAAGATTAAGAATAAAGTAGGTTAAACGATAAGCAACACAAAAAGTACTCGTATCGAATTACAAATCATAAACGTAAATATGTAATAGGAAATGTAAAAAACTAAAACGAAACCAAATACGAATAGTAAAAACAAAAAACGTAAATTGTTTATTCATTCGTCATGTGCATTATCAATCATATAGCTTCTCCAAACTTCCATCTCGACAATTTTTTCCAAAATATCTATAAATAATCAAATAATAGTTAGTAATTATATAAAAATACATACATATAAGAAAATCTTTGTTCTTATTAAAATTTAAAAGTTAATACCTTTATTAATATCTTCAAAGTCTTCCAAATCTTTTTCATCAATTTCATTAACATTTTTTCTTGGATTTTTTATCCAATCTTGAGTACAAATCAAAGCTTGAACATTGTCTAAAGATAAGGAACTTCTAAAAGGATCCAATACACGACCACTTGTGCTAAAAGCCGACTCCTATTTGGTTTAATTTTTTAATAAATATTAATTGGTGTTATAATATTTCATTGTTTAATACTTTATCGGTTCGATTTCATTGGTTAATATAATATATTTTACTTCCCAAAAATAAAACATTAGATTGCCACGTATAGCAGACTTTGTACCCTACAGTCGGTACACATGAGTGACGATGATGAGATTTGAAACTAAATTGGTATTATATTGTTTACAGGTTTAATTGTTTAATGAATATAAAATTAAATATTAGCATATTATTAAAGAAAAAGTTAACTTTTCGGTCCGAACCGGTGAACCGCGGGTTTAGCCACGGACCGGACCGGATTTATTTTTTGAGTATTTTTGAGAACCGAGAATCGGACCACCATAGCCGGTCCAGTTCGGTTCCGGTCCAAAGTCGGGCCGTTTTTGCGGTTTCAGCCGGTTCTCGATTTTTTTGGTCACCCCTAGGTGAAACATGTTTTCTTCCTATGGGATGACATAAAATTAATTGAATAAAAAGAAAAATTGACATAACTATCTTATTTAATAGCGTTATCCAATTAACACAACTTACCTAATTTAATAATGTTAACAAAAATGATTATAACAAACAGATTTAAATATTTTCTATAATAGTGATACAAAAAATAAAATAAAAAACTTAAATTTCGAAACAAACGAGGACATGGTCACATTATTTTATAGTGTTAACCAAAAATAAAAAGTTAAAACTATCATTTTATTTAGCCTAAAAAAGATAAAACCGACAATATAACACAAAAACAAAATGTGTACGGTGTACCTATTATTGAGAGAAAAAGGAAGAAAAAAAACCAAGCTAGGTGGCTCGAGGGAGCAGCTAGCCAACGGCCTGTCACAAAAATAGATAACATCAAACTATATGTTTAGTAATGTTATTTTTTATTAATTTCCGCACTTTTGCTGTGTATACACATATTGACAACTAACTTGATTGAGTGATAAACATTACCATAATTCACATCTTGTGGTAGTTTGGCTCAATTCTACATATTAATTGTTATCGAATTCAAGTCAGATTTTATTAAAACCTTGTATCATATTAATTTTACACATGATACAATCAACTTAGGATGATACCTCCTCTTTCTAAAGTTATTGCCCATTTAATCATTCACTAATCAACTAATCAAAATATTTAATTTATCAAATTAAGTTTTTCTTGTCAATGGGGTTTGCCTCATTGGTAGGAGATGGTTCGCCCTAAAGGAGGTGGAGTTTCCTCGTTTGGTGAATATTAAGAGATAACTAGCTTTGATGTAAGATTTGTGGATTACATACTGCCCAATTGATCACTGTGGTCCCGAATCATTAATATAGCCGTTCAAAAAAATAAAAAAATAATAATTACAATTTTATTAAACTCTACGATTTTCTCCTGTTTAACTTTAAGTGGCAATGAAGTAAAAGAATAAAGCAAAAGGAGTAAGTATAACTTTTCAATATATATGAAGGACTAAAAGTGACAAACTTGCTAATCTATAAAGCCTTATCCATACTCTACCTAACTTACACCAATAAAAACCTACCGACCTTTAATTTTCCCGCCATTAAATCTTGTAAAATTCCCAATTCTGAAACCCTAATTTCACAATCTGATGGATTCATTATCATTCACATTCCAACCTGTAATTGCTTCAAAACTCGCTTCAGTTCGTCAATCGGAGTTTACAAGTAGAGGTCTAACAATTGAAGCTCGTAATGTTTTCAATTATAGGTTAAGCAATCGTGGATCAATCTCTGTTCGTTCGATATCGAATCGAAAAAGCGGAGAGAAACATGAAGAAGAGGAAGGAGATGGAATGGTGGAAGAAGTTAGAGTTCCAGATGCGTGGTTGAATTCTTCCAAAGCTTTGGAGGTAATTTCATTATTACTTATTAATTTGTTCGATTCGAACTAAATTATAAAATAAAATATTGTATAGGCATGAGACTCGTGAAATGTATCCAACTTTACTCTGAAATCTATAGTATGTATCGTATATATCCTACCAATTAAAAACCTCTAAAATGTGACATGGCACCTGACACGTAAGCACATATACATATAATAACTATATTTGAAAGCTAGGTACATAAAATATACTCATCTAAAGTTAGATACATTTTATAGAATTCGAGTAAAGTTTGATACATTTCTAAACACTTATCCCTTGTTATTACACTTGAACACTTCAAAAGTATTTTTAACATTTCGAATATACTTTAAGGATATCCAAAACTAGATTTTGTTTTATGCATCTAACAAAGTTTGTTACATAATTGAATATTGATCGCATGTATAAGTTACATACTGTTGGTCGCCTATTCTCGGACCTCCTTTGAATCCTACAACAACTAATTGCGGAATAACTAGTATATGTATGAAAACGGTGAAGAACAAGAGATATAATCAAAGGATTGATTCTATTAAGCTTACGTGAATGTTTACAAACACGAATAGAACCTAAACACTTCGATTACAAGACTTTAACACTCAAGAACTAGCAATTACGTGATCTAAACCTAGCTCACGTAACTCTCTCTGATGTGACTGCACTTTTACTGTTCAACCACCCGCATTTATGATTTCGAGACTGCTATTTATACTGTCCCGAAACCCTAGAAGAGTTACGCTCACGTAACTCTTGGAGGAGAGTTACGTGCACGTAACTCAAGAGTTACGTGCACGAAACTCAAGAGTTACGTGAGTGTAACTCTTTCACTCGAACGTAACTTGTTCGTAAATGCGTTTGGACTTTACAACTCGATCTAATTACATACTAACTCTACGACACGTTCTAATGAATACAAATACAGACAATAATGCTCCAACACATACAATTGGTTTTAAGTAGAATAATGGATTACGGAATTCCTATCGACATCGATATCATGGGGGAAATGCTTATATTGTAAATGAAGAGAGGCTCATTTAAAAGGCTCGTTGGCCGAAAGCTTGAAAGGTTTTTTTAACCGTGTAGAACCTGTATTACATTTAGGATGTTTTTTTAGTTGATATAGGTGTTTCTGTCTCGGATTGTTTGGTGCAAACCAATTTTACATTGATAAATATATAGATTCCGATGCTAACATATAAGCTTGTTGGACTACTCCTATATTACCAATAGGTTTATGTGTTGGTAACATTTTGTAAATAGGCAACCTTTATCATAGGACCTTCAAGGTTAGGATAGCCGAGAATCAAAGAAATAGAATTGATTACTAACCTAGCAGATAGGGAACCTTTTCAGGTACAAAAGGTACTTGAATCTACAATTAGCTGGAAAACCATATATATAATTTATCGAAGTTATTGTGGCTCTTTGTTGTATGGCCATATCAGATCCTTATGCTAAGATTTTTGGTTAAGTGTCCTAAAATTATTGTTTCAACATCTGATTCATATTAAAAATTGTTTTAATTCAAATAAAAGTGCCGATTGGCATACATATAATTTAGCGTGAGTACGTTTTTGTGTCGGTGCATCTACTTACACTTTTTTAGCATCCTGCAGGAATCAGAATGGTTAAGAGTGACTCTTCACAAGTGGTTGGATGATGAATATATTCCAGAGCCAACTAATGATGACATCAGCAAAGTTGCAGCGCGTTCATACTATAGTTCTTTAATAGAAAATCAAACTGATCTAGGCGATATATTGCTAAGGATGGCAATGGAGCTGGAAACCATATCCTATAAAGAGAGCTTTCATGGAGCGTTTTCATCAGCAAATGCAGCTATAAATCTCATTCTCGAGCGAATAGTGCAGGAGTAAATGCTTAGTCATTGCCAGGTTTAGCCTTGTTGTCTTGTACTTGACCACCACATCCTGCTTATCGTAAGCTGTTTGTAGTTAATATTTAAGTATGTTGTAATTTGATAAAATGGGCTGTGGTAATTGTGGGATTAGATCGAGGAAATGGGTGGATGTTTTATTTTATCTAAAATGAATGTTATGACACCTAGATCAACAGATGTAGTTTTTAAACGTATTGGCTTTGCAATCCAAAAAGGGTTACCGGCGCAGCTTGTTGCCCGCTTGCTTTCTGCCACTTTGAAAAATTCTTATGATCCAATCAAATGAATCAAGTGGCTAAAAACAGAGAAATAGCTAAAACAGAAATAGGTCGTGAAACTCCCAAAGTGTATATTAATTCATATAACCTCTAAACTCATTCAGCAAAAAAAATATGGTTTTGGAATCATATTGTGAAATAACTTTCTATTTGTATGTCTTGATTTATAGGAAAACGACCATATGTATCTTTAACCCCGGGAGCAGGCAGGTCATATAGTTAGCGATAGAAATAACTTTCCGAATTGTTGACGACTATTATACATATTTATTATGCTAATTTGTTGAGGTATATAAATATGTTAGTTATTATTTACATGCACTGACAAACTGTTGGTTATATAATCAATATATGAGCATCTTTGTTCAACAGATATACATCTTTATGTTCTGACTTCTTCTGATATGTTGAACATGGTTTATTCTCAGTGACTAAATCTTGTACGCTGTTTATTGGTTTACAACTTTTTTAATTGTATTTTTGTTTATGTCATAATTTTGAATTTGAATTTGAATTTGTTTATTTCCTGATAATATTTTAGGTTTAAAAAAAATATTGGATCATTTTCTATTTCAAAAGTCACACTTATTGGATCAATGAGTCAAGATCGTTTTATCCCGGAGAAGCATCGAACAAGTGGGGAACGGTTGATAAAACAAAACAAAGTTTGCGAATGTGACTGTTAAAAAAAAAGTAAAAAGATATGACATTTGTAGGTCGAACTGAATCTTTTATATGGTATTTTGAGGGTTACCACCTTCATTTGCCCTTAATGGGAAATTAGTGATTATTAAACGCGATTATCATTCCAATCCAAAATAATTTATTACTAAAAACCAAAAGGGTGTCGATCGATAGATTGATAACCAAGTTTTGTTGGTTGTGGCCGTTAAGCCAACACCTCGTTCAAAATATCAAATAACAAAGGAGTGAATGAATACATAGCCTTGGACCACTGTTCTGCAACTTTCACCCATACTCCTATTTATATCTTTGGGCACTTTTCACATAAGAAAACCATAGAACCCGTGACTCGTACTCTTAACCTCAGTTGATGAATTATTGATTTGGTTTTGTTATAGCGTAAAATGTGACTCCTTTGAATCAACCCGCCTTAGCAAAACAGATAGTTTGCTACTCAAATTACTTACACAAGACCTTATTTGTATACAATTAAAAATACATCTTGGTGTTTCCATTTGTTCTTCTGTTTGACCCGTTTGGGATTAAATGTGACCTATATCTAATAGTAGACGTTAGACGATATTTAGATCTATTTGATGTTTGATATGATTAGCATGGATCATTGATAGATGCATGTTTCATCGCCGGTTTCAACTATAATTGCTGAATCAAAGCGGAGATTAATTATTGTTACCGCTTTGTATCAGTCAACTTAGCTCAAAACTGCAGGAAATTTTGTCCATCTTTTTATGGTAAGTGCATTAATGGAACAAATGAAGCAAACATATATTCAATATGAAATGTAGCTTTTAAGATTTTGTTTAATAAATACAAACATGTTTATTTTATTGATCTTATATATTAGTAATAATCATTCATTTATTTAAATAAGCGTCGTGTATTTGGGAATAATGATAACAACCCTATCATAGGACACTTTTTTATACATGGTTTTATCAGATTTGGACTAAGTTTGATAAAAGACAAGACAATAATATAGGAAACTCTTTGAATGGTGTTATTATTAAAGTTTTGAAAATCTATCATCGATATTCTATTAATAGTTAAACAACAAAGTTGTTATTTTCTCAATTGTCATATGGTTGATTTTTTTTGCAAAGAAACCAATTTTGTTTTCTAAATGCAAAGAAGCACTATAATAGAATATCGATGTGAATGGGAAGGAAAGTTATAATTTAATGTCGTTTGTAGTGTAGTTTTAGCATATTTTTTTTCACATACGAACCCATCGATTTTGTATAGAATCATAAAAAAAAAATAATTAATAACGAACCCGTCGAAGTGATATTCTAGCTCAGAAAGTTATATTCAAGAGTCACATAGGATTTGACGAAAAGAAAAAGTTAGAAAACGCTAAGAAACCTTATTTTTTATAAATAATATGAATATATATATATATATATATATATATATATATATAAAGATGTAGATAGGTCAATTTATTAGGCCCAAGTATCCTTCTAAGACAATTATTCGGCTGCTCTTTAGATATCTAAAACTCCTTCTATACTATAATATCTAAGGGGGTGTTTGATATCACCACGGACAAAAGACTCGGACTCAGACCACGGACCCGGTCCGTGGTCCGTGTGTTTGATAAACCAAGGTTGTCACGGACTCGGTCCGTACCACGGACCCATATCAAAGATTGAGTCTTTAATAAAAAAAATGAAGACTCATTTTTTCATTCAAAAAACCCAACTCTACCCTTCAAAGCTCATTTTTTATATGTTGAGATGATATAGAAAGGAACCAAATTCTTGATTCCGGGTACTTGCTGGCACTCTTTGTAGGAGTTAATATAATTACAGGTAACATGAGCCTAATTCTTTTGTTTGAAGTTTAACTGAGAATTTTGATTATGGTTCCTACTATCTTGTTAGTTAGTTGTCTTGTTTGTTAATGGTGTTTTGAACTTGGATACCTTTTGTGACAATTATTATAGTAATTGGGTTATTTGGTTGACTATTATATGTTTGATTAAATGTCTGAGAAATAATAATAAAAAAAATATGATGCTGTAATATTAAAAATATGATGCTGTAATAAAACTTAATTGTACGCAATCATTGTTAAGTTTTCTTTTGATTTTTTTAATTTGGATTTTTTTTAATTTGAAGTTTTAAGACATTTGGATTTGTTTAATTTGGATTTTGTAAGACATTTGGATTTATGTTTAATTTAGATTTATGGTTAATTTGGATTTTGTACGACATTCAATATAAAAATAAACAGAATGGCAAAATAGTTATTTCTCCCAGTCAGCATAGCCAGTCCGAGGCATAATCAAACACAACAAACTCAGTCTGCACCTAACTCAATCTGAGCTCCAACTCAGTCTATGCTCCAACTCAGTCTGCACCAACTCAGTCTGCAGCTATCAAACAGCCCCTAAGAAATCATATTATTTTTCTCGTAAAATGAAATAAACACATGTGTTGGTTAGTTAGATATTAAGATTTCTATTATTACCTATTACTAAACCCAAAAATATAATTAATAGACGGAAAGGAGATCAGAAAAATAGGCGGTCGACTTATAGTATAGAAATTATCAAATTTATTTTGCCAGTAAATACTGTTTGAAGGATATTTTAGTCTTTTTATATTTTATATCTAAAAGTTTCTTTTAGGAATATTTAAATATTATTATGTTTTAAATTTTTAATTACTAACGTAAAAATCTTTTAGAAAATATATTCGTTTTCAAATTTTATAAAAAAAATACGATTTAAATCATAACTTTTTTTCATCATAACACGATGGCAAAATAAACCTCGTTTTTCTCAAATATTGACAAACACTAAGAAATTGAAATGAAAGAAGCAAAAGAAAACTCTTAGGGGTAGGTATGAATAACAATTTATTGAGGCCATAATAAATTCAAACTTATAGATACTATAAAGAATGACACATACACTTTTCTTTTCTTTTTTGCTTATATAAGGAAGCTCATTTATACACTACTCCTTTGAACCACCCCCTTCTAAACCATCCAACACCCTCCAATCAATCTACCACCTTTTCTATTGAGTTCGATATCGAGCTTTGACTCTAGTGACGGAGAAGCGTATTTAACTAGATGGGTTTTAAGAACAAGTTGTTAGTATGTGCTACCATAGAATGTGAAACAACACAAGAAATGGTGAATTTAATAGAGAAAGCAAAAGAAGAAGGGGCCGATCTTGTCGAGCTTTGTATGGATTCTTTGTGTTTTAATCATATTTCTGAAATCGAGATTCTTTTGAAACAAAAAACTCTCCCTGCAATTGTTTCATTCAGGTATACCTCATCTTTCCTATAGATTATTGTATAACGAAAGATGATTTGTACATTATAAAATTAATGCATGTTCGAAAACTAGGACATAAATAACATAACAATAAGTTTATAATGTTTGAAACCACATAAATTTATTGTAAATTTGGTAATGTTTGGTCCATAAAGTTGTTAATAGTAAAACAAAAAATGAGACAGTGGGGTTATATTGTTATATAAGACGACGATAGTCTAGGTGCAGATGCACATGGAAACTGGGGTAGGTGCATCTCACACTAATTACTATTTTTAGTACTAATTATTTCAATAATTACTACTTTCTGTTACATCAAATTTAGGGTTCATAGTTTTCATCATACTATAAAACTATTTTTAGTAGTCTTTTGTTAACCTTGTAATATCGCGCGAATTGATGGGTGTTGTATACTTTACATCGGTTGACTCGTGTAAATTTAACCATAGTTTATAAAAATAGTAAACTATAAGTCAAATTACATATAAGTTTATATTTAGACCGATAATTTTAGAAAATGATAAAGCATTCAGAAACGTTACATTTATTTGTATTTGTAATTAATAATTATGTTCTATATTTATAAAATCACCGTTTTATAATTAAAAATACAAGTTTTTAATCCACGTTAACAACAACCTTATAAACAGCCGTCAAAGTAGTCAAGTAGATTTTGTTAACTCTATACAAGACAATAAGAATAGTGTGTTTTTTATATGATAAATAACATTTAGACTCTTGGCTTAAATATTGACAACTTGTTTAAAAATACCACCATTCAAATTTTATATTAGTTTATCAAACAATATTATTATTATAATATTATAATACATCAAATCTATCTAAATAAACTTTTTTTTATAAAAGATGACTATAACATCATTGAATGTAGATGGTACAGAAGTTGGAACACATTAACTCCGTGACCGTATCAATGTATATCATCTTCAATTCCTCACTTTAATATCGGTGACGGAGTTAGTTAGTAAAACATCCGATAACACATGATAAAATCAATGGAGAAGATACGAGAAATGGATGTTAATATCATCGTCTTATGGTTAACACGATAAAATGAAGAAATAGATATGTTATAGATGTATTTACTAATATATCAGTTCGTTTGTTATTTTTTAGTCAGAAAGGTAAGACTTCAAACGAAGAAATACATAGTTAATAACTTAAAATAGTACGTTGTTTGAATATTAAAGTCCGGGTTCCTTTTTGTTGTTTGAAACGTGTTAATGTACTTTTGGATTGCGATTGATGGAAAGAAACGACATTCTCGTGTTGAAGTAGGTGACACGTTCATATCAAATAATGGACAATAGTATGTACATACGTTGTTCGATTGTGTTTGTCTAACTAGTTTGAATTCTTTTAAGTTAATTTATAATATTTTTTATTTATTTAACAGAAATATAATATTTTGGCATATACTTTTCTTAAATATCAAAACCACATAATCATATGTGTAGAATGTTGATGGCTGCTTCGTGTGGGTAGGTGGAAAAAAGGTCCACTTTTTCTATTTTCTTTTTCCGGGTTTTCTAATAATTATTCAATACAAAGTTGTTTTCTAGATTGATGGACCATTACGATATATTTGGATATGTTTGGTAACAAACTTTTGAAGCTTAAGTTTTTCGTCTTTTTGTGCGGTTGTTATTCTAAAATGATAGCAATCATAGCATGAATGATAAGTTTGTATAAATACATGTAGTTGTAAATACTAACAAATGTGTGCATAATTTTATACAGGCTAAATTCTCAAAAAAAATCATACAAAGGAGATATGAAGCACAAATGCTTACAAATTTTGAGACTAGCAATAAAATTAAACGTTGAATTCGTGGAAATCGACCTTGAGGTAAGTCCACGTTATCGATTTAGTTTCGTTTATATCAATCTATCAAAAAAAAAGTATAAAATGTCTATATCGACCTTGAGGTAAGTCCACATGATCAAAATGACAAAAATACCCTTAAAGTCCGATATGGTTATTCTTTAATGAAATGTTATTTATTTTGTTGTAATTTCAGTTGGCTTCTGATGTGATTAATGAGCTCATGCAAAAAAGAGAAAATAGTAAGATTATAGTATCAAGCTACGTAAAAGCCGGAGGTTATTGCAAAGAAAAACTAGGCAATTTGCTTGTCGGTCTTCAATCTACTGGAGCTGATATCGTTAAAGTTGTAACCGATGTGGCTTATATTACAGATGTAGCGCCCGTTTTTCATGTCCTTACTCATTCTCAGGTATTAACCAACTCTTTATGCATAATTTTTTTTAAAATGTAGACCTTTTTCGAAAGTATTTGGATATCCTCTTAAAAAAATGTCGAATGACAAAAACACCCTTATATTATTTAAAAAAGGTATTCGAGTTATGCTGATTGGTTTTATGCTTGGAATTTATAGGTCCCAGTAATTGTAAGAGCTATGGGAGATAGAGGTCTTATAAGCCAATTGCTAGGACCAAAATATGGCGCATTCATGGTTTATGGTTCGTTAGGAGGAAGACCTATACTTGGGTTGCCACCTCTTCTAAGCATCAAGAACGTTTTCAAACTCGATAATGTGGACATGGATACAAAAGTATTTGGTGTTGTCTCAAATCCAGTAAGTCATAGCAAAGGTCCTCTGTTGCATAACCCTGCTTTCAGATATTGCGGTTTTAATGGAATTTATGTCCCACTGCTCGTTGATAATATTAAAGAGTTCCTTAGAGTGTTCTCGTGTACTGACTTTGCTGGTTTTAGGTACTTCAATTCAAATAGTAGTTACCTTTCTGCACGTTGATTAAAATATATAACGATGTGTATTGACTAGGTGTTTCTAATGTGTATTATCTTTGATGGCACGCTTAGTATTGGACTGCCACACAAGGAAACTGCGGTATCATGCTGTGATGAAGTTGACCCCCTTGCTAAGGTAAACAAAAATTTACTCTAATGATTCAACATTTGCATAAAAAACTATTTTTCACATTGCTTGATGATTATCAGTCAATAGGAGCTGTAAACACGATTGTTAGACGGCCCAGTGATGGAAAGCTGGTTGGTTACAACACGGACTGTGATGCTTGCATTACTGCAATAGAAGATGCACTGCTAGGTAACGTAATAGAAATATAGCTTCAATTTGACATAATAGCGTAATCATTTTATTTTGATAACCAAAGTTGTTTTGGTGAGCAGACAGAAATGGGAAAAACCCAAATGTGTCTCCGATTGCTGGACGATTGTTTGTTTTAGTTGGAGCAGGTGGTGCTGGAAGAGCACTAGCTTTTGGTGCCAAAAGCAAAGGAGCCCGTGTGGTTATTTTTAACCGCAATTTTGGTAACATCCTTTGATTTAGTATTTTGACTAATTTTCTAGTTGTATGAAAACAATAAGATTATCTGACCTTAAAAATCCATGGACAGAGAGAGCTCAGTCGCTTGCACGAGCAGTTTCTGGGGAGGCTTTGCCTATCGAACAATTAAACACTTATTGCCCGGAAAATGGAATGATTCTTGCAAATTGTTCTGCGATCGGTATGGAACCAGATGTACACCTAACACCAGTCTCCAAGGTTCCTATCTTTTCGTTGCTTTTGTTGGCGTTTATGAAAATGAATATTAATGTATGTTGTAACTTTAACCAGGAGAATTTGGGATCATATGATCTTGTATTTGATGCGGTTTATACACCTAGAAACACTCGGCTATTGCAAGAGGCTGTAGAGGTTGGAGTCACAGTAGTGAGCGGTGTTGAGATGTTCATCAGACAAGCTCTTGGTCAATTCAAATTGTTCACCAATGGATTAGGTACTTTTGTTATGGTCCGCGAGTTTCCTTGTTTTGTCCCTGTTTATTGAATTTAGACATCTTTTCAGAAAACTAACCGATTGTATTTTTATGTTGCAGCACCGGAGGACTTCATGCGGAAGGTTGTATTAGAACAATTTGATATTGAACCTTATGCCAAAAATATCATCTTCTCATTATTAAAAAGTACAAATCCAAAAATAGGCCGAGAAGGTCTTGAACGTGTAGTAAATTTGGTAACCCGAGCTCTATGACCTTTAAAAGAGAAGGGATTCAGGAAATGTTGTAGAAGTACCTAGTTTTATTGTCGAAGTTATTGGAATTGGTCCATATCAATGTATATAGTTTCGTTTCGAGTTAAGAATGGAGCTAGTACTTCTAGTCTTCTACGCTTAGACTGTTTGTGGTACACCCGTAAGTAATAATATATTGGATGTTGTGACTTGTGAGTATACATCTTATTTTTCGATCATTATGGGAAAACTAAAGAAACTGTTGATTGCAAACCGAAACGATTATATCATACTCGAAGCTTATCTCCGTTTAGATTGTTTGGTATATATTGTTTATGTGGTATGAGTAACAAAAGTGTTGGTTCAAGTTTAATTAGTTGATGTTGGAATGGAAAGTGGGATTCCAAAAGTTAAAAGAAATGAACAAACATGATGTATGTACTCTAATGATGGTTTTGCTCTCACACCCAACCATCGTCGTCTTCGGTTAGAGGTGATGATGAACTAGAGATGGTTTGTGGGCTCGATATGGAAGATGTAGATAGTTTTTCTTTCATATTATGTTTCTCGGTTTAAGGCAACCTATGCTGAAAACTAAACTTAATATATAGTTTTTGTGTTTTTCTTTAGGGTTTGAATTTGTTAATTTCCTTTCGGATTTTATACAAGTTAACCCATCATTCTAGTGCATAATATTCGATTTGATGTCCATCTAACATCAATCCAACACGTATCAACTATTTTATAAACCCAATATCTTCTTTGTCAAGGGACAATATAAGAATGATTTGGTTGTTTTTAAGAAAATGCTAAATGGAGACAAGTCAATAAGCACCATTTAGAAGTTAGTGCTAGTTTTTGTTATGGTTTTTTGAACGGTTACTTTTCAGAGTTAAACTATAATAATTTTAAATATAAAATTTGTTTCTTAACCATAACTCTACACTTTGTTTTTAAACGAGTTGACGGGTTTTGTAAATATTTGTAACAAATAATGGGCCAGATCCAAACTACAATACGTTTCAACGAGGAAGCGAAGCATTAAATTCTGTTGAGAATCTAAAATTAAATTAGGTGTATAAATTTATTATTAGGTCGACTTCTGAAATTATTTTTCCCCCAATTTCATTATCATCATCGCAAATCTCGATCTATTTCATTGTTAATAACGGTTAGTAATTTTTATATTTCGATTACCGATTTTACATTATTCCTTATCCAATCCTTTGATTTATTTTACTTATTTTGCTGAATTTCGTTCATCACTAGAAATTGTAATTTTTGTGTGATTTTATGTAAAATTGATTGTGATTGTTCGAACCGAAATGATTATTGCATGATGAAAGAGTGTGATAGTGAGATTAGTAAGTAGCTGACTTGCTTTACGGATACCGAAAACCGGAACATACTGAAACTCTTAGCTAAGGTAAAAAGAACAGTAAACTTACTAAAAGTTACCGACGTACTGCGTTCATTATAAGTTTTGCTAACATTTAGTAGCCGGTTTGTTCTGCCAATTGGTAAATGTTACAAGTTAACATTAAAGTTTGCGGAATGTAGTTTTGATCCCAAGGAGTAAGGTGGACTAGTCATTTGGCTATAGCTAACGTAAGGAAGCAACATTATTGAAAGTGATTGGAAAGCGGTTCGTGTTTTAAATGTTACTCCGTATACTTTTTATATTTCCGTTTTTTGTTTCAGTTACTTACAACGTGTCTTTAGATTGGTAAGTATTATTTAAGTTTTCCGATTTGTAGTAACCTTCTCAATCGTTCTTGAGTAATTGCATTAATGGAATATGAGATTACTCTAATCTTTCTTTACTTGAATACCTATGATAGATTATGATGAATCTTTGTTGTTGCAGGCTCTATCTTTTGTATATATGTGGGCATCTTATGTTGACGGTATCCTTTCGTGGTGAGTAGTTTGGTGGCTTGTAAAGTTTATAGATTAGACGGTGTATTTTATTGTTTGAGAAACAATGTCATCAGAGAATAATATCAATAAAAACGTTGAAGCCAACTCACGTTGTTGGCTTCAGAAGAGAAAGGCCAAAATTTATTGAAGCGGAAAAACGTAAGCTGGTGAAGAAGAACTTTTATGTAAAATCTAAACCTGGTGAATCTATCTCACCGTTATCG